>CM035119.1:67890440-68592330 GCA_020205555.1 Panax stipuleanatus | reverse complement strand
AAAGTTTGAGAATGATAAGCTGCAGACTAGATCCGACAAGTGTAGATTTGTGGTACCCTAAAGAAACATCAGAGTATTATTTTTATCATCTAACTGATAAAAGGTGTTTGTTGCGAAAGATGTTGCCTTCTTGAAAAAGAAATTTATCCTTAAATGGGTCAGTGGGAGTAAGATATATCTTGAAGAAGTTCAAGCAACAAATTACTATGGATCAAAGTCAGGTACCTAACCAAGTGGAGGAACCTACTGTACCACACCCTATTCATAAATCTGGAAGAGTACCAAAGATACATGAGAGGTATTGATTTGTCATAGTGGATGATGATGAGGCGCATCACAGATGATGATGATCCATTGACTTATGAATATTATATGAGTAATAAAGACTCAGAGAAATGGCTAAAAGCCATGAAATTCGAAATGGAATCCATGTATGAAAACTAAGTATGGACTTTGGTTTCATCACCTGAAGGCATTAAGCCTATTAGGTACAAATGGGTCGTTAAGATAAATATTGGAGCGGGCGACAAGGTAGAGACCTAAAAGTCCCGACTCGTTGCAAAAGGTTTCAAACAAAGACAAGGTGTTGACTATGATGAAACCTTTTTACCAGTAGTTATGCTCAAGTCCATTCAAATTTTGCTTGCAATTGCAACTTATTATGACTACGAAATCTGGCAAATGGACGTGAAAACGGCCTTCCTCAATGGGAAACTTGAGGAGCATGTGTATATGATACAGCCAAAGGGTTTTGTTTCAACGGTTGGAACAAATCAAGTTTGTAAGCTACAATGATCCATTTATGGATTGAAACAAGCTTCTCGAAGATAAAATGTAACGACCGAGAAAATCAGATTATTATGTGAATTAATTTTTATTTGATTATATTGAATAAATGAGATTATATGTTTATTAAACTGAGTAAGTTGTTTAAAGGTCATTCTATGACCTAGAATGTATGAATGTGGTTAGGATTCTGGCTGTGAGTCAGAATTAAATGAATGAATTTCCAAGAAGAAAATAAAAGTTTTTTGAGAAATTTTCATAAAATCACTATTCATCTATTTCTGCTCGGGAATTATTTTTAAATTTCTGATAAACGTGTAATGTTAGAATTCTGACACAAAATGAATATTCAATAATATTTCAATTATGGCCAACGAAGTTTTCGCCTTAGGACTTAAAACCTAAGGGTTAGGAAAAGTGGAATTGTAAGAAATGAAATGATAAAGTATAATAAGAAAGATTATTACACGTGAAGAATACGAGTATAATACCAGGTATTATACGAGTATAATACAAAGATTAATATAACTTATAATACGAATATCATTATATATATATATATATATATATATATATATAAATATGAGAGAATACAAGAATTATACGGTAAAATGCGTAAAGTCAAAGTTTTGGTCAATAAAAGTCAAGGATGACTATTTAACCATTGGACTTGGACTTTTCCCAGCCCAATTGAATTAAGAGGTTGGCCCAATGATAAATTATATCAAGGCCCAAGTTATATTTAAATCAAGCCTAAAGTTAGGCCCAATTTGAATAAAACCTAAGCCTGAACCAAGAACCGAACCCGTGGGTTGAACTAATGGATCACCGAGTGGGTAAAACCCATGGGGCAACCCATATGGGCCTCCCATAGGGAGTCATAGCCAGTCATAAAGGCCTTTGCTTCTTGGAGAAGCCATGATAAGGAGGTTTGATGTTGAGGAGGTTTGGTCTTATGACCAAATTTCCCTCCATCTTGCTTTTTTATAAAAGAGAAGCTTAAGTGTTCATTTGTTGGTTTACAAACATTGAAAAACACATATTGAGAGAGAAGTGAGAGCTTAACAAGTAATTAAGGAAGGAGAAGCTAGCTAATCAAGCATTAACTCAGGAACGCGAAGAACGCTTAGAGGTATAATCACTTAAACAAAAACTTTTCATCTTTTTCTTTTAAAATTTAATAGAGAAGTATGAAATGGTGGAGCATCTCTTCCGGAGTAATAAAGATGGCTATTAGTGGATTAAAATGTTAATAAGCCATGAATAAGTGAAATCATAATTGAATGATTAAGCATTAAATGAAGAACGCATAAAATTTAGAGCTTGTTGTTGATGGACAAATTAAAAACTATTGTGTATAAGTTAGGTGAAAATTGATTGGTTAGGACGTAGGTGAATGACCAATGGATTGATTTCATTTGGAATGGAGTAAAAATCTCGTATAACGAAGTTATGAAGAAATTTATAGTAAAAGACGTTAATCGTCGAAATCGTAGTTAACTAGGATTTTCTGACGATAGTGAAATGTTGATAACGAACCTAGAAACCTAGGGTTTCGTTAGTAAATCGAAGAACTATGAATTTAAGGGTCATAGGTTCAAGAACGGACGAATTCGAACGTAAAACGAATAAGAAACGAATGAACGAGCGAAGAACACTCGAGAACCAATAATGAACGAGTAATGAAATTTGAACCAATGAAATGGTAATTGTGACGCCCCCAAATTCGGGTTCTCTAACCTCGATCCGGTGCTCACTATCCATCATAACATACACATTTTATAAACTATTGCGGAATAATAAACATATATTGTTCATCATCATAAAGTCTTATAACATAATACAGGGTCATCTTAACCGTATATAGAACATACCCTTAATATAACAAAGGGTTTACATATCAAACTACATAAAAGTAAATTAATACTTAAACGTTCTCATTGCTACTCTTGCATTTTTCCCTTGCCTTTGTCCTTCTTGAACGTTTTGGGCTTAGCTGAAATAAATGTCATGATATAGCAATATTTGCTTAGCAAGTTTAAATACAAAGGGGATATATCATGATTAGGAAGGCATTTAGCTTTCAATGTTCAACATAGAAATCGATTGTGAAAGAAGATGAATTAATTCTCAATAATTGAATATTCGAATACTTGAATAATATGTTGAGTGGTTTGAAATAACCATGAACATATACTAAGGTTATTAGTATTTAAACTGGTCCTTTTAATAAGTTTTGGTAATCAAGGGGATCAACCATTATACCCGTTGTATTATGCATAAACACTTAATAATCGAGCAACAATTGTTTTCTAATCTTGCTTTAATAAATTGTTCTTTTTCTCAGTCAAAAGTTCTTATCAAATTAATTGATTAAGAACAGCTTTTAAAAAACATATTTGATTCAATAAAATTTAACATGCTTGATCTAGCTGATACAACTAGCATAGATCTATCTCATTAATAGTTCATGAATGAAAGAACTTTAATCGATTTACAATTCAATAATAATAGAACATGAATTCAATTGCACAAAGTGCGATTAACAATAATCATTAGGGATGTGGAATAATCAACAACAATTATCCATCAACATGCTTTGAGAATAATATCTCAAGTTTGAGTTAGGAAACTTGCCTCGTTTGTTGTCTACTGCTACGAAATTAAAATTATCCGGTTAAACAGTTTAACTATCTTCCTTGGAAAAACCTATAATTTATTTTCCAATTAGTAACTCATATAATCATCACTCTACATTAAATGGTTGAACATTTAGTCATTACGTCAATTCCTTAGTTATATTATTGCCCTTTGATAATATTACTATCACGTAATATTACCTTAAATCCATTAATATTATTACCCTTAACAATATTTTATTTACCTTTTAGTATTATTAATCACTAATAATATCTTACTCATTTACTAATATTATTCATCATTAATATCTTATTCATTTAATATTATTAACCTTTTAATAATAAATTACGAATATTATTAATAATATTTTAATCATTAACTATATTATTAATTTTTAATATTATTTATTCAATTACGAATATTATTAATCCTTTAATAATATTTTAATCCTTAACTAATATTATTAATCTTTTAATATTTTATTTAATTATGAATATTATTAATTATTTAATAATATTTTAATTCTTAACTAATACTATTAATCCTTTAATAATATTTTATTTAATTTTGAATATTATTAGTCATTTAATAATATTTTAATCATCTACTAATACTTTAATATATATTAATCTTTGAATTTATTTATCTAATTTTTAATCCTAATATATTAATAAAATATTATTATATATTTAATAATATTAGATTAAATTAATATTCAAAGATTAATAATATTATATTAAAGTATTATATATGATTAAAATATTATTAAATGACTAATAATATTCAAAATTAAATAAAATATTATTAAAGGATTAATAGTATTAGTTAAGAATTAAAATATTATTAAATAATTAATAATATTCATAATTAAATAAAATATTATTAAAAGATAATAATATTAGTTAAGGATTAAAATTTATTAAAGGATTAATAATATTCGTAATTGAATAAAATATATTAAAATTATAATTAGTTAAGGATTAAAATATTATTAATAATATTCGTAATTTATTATTAAAAGGTTAATAATATAAATGAATAAGATTATTTAATGATGAATAATATTAGTAAATGAGTAAGATATTATTAGTTGATAATAATACTAAAAGGTAAATAAATATTGTTAAGGGTAATAATATTAAATGGATTTAAGGTATATTACGTGATAGTAATATTATCAAAGGGCAATAATATAACTAAGGAATTGACGTAATGACTAAATGTTCAACCATTTAATGTAGAGTGATGATATTATATGAGTTACTAATTGGAAAATAAATTATAGGTTTTTCCAAGGAAGATAGTTCAACTGTTTAACCGGATAATTTAATTTCGTAGCAGTAGACAACAAACGAGGCAAGTTTCCTAACTCAAACTTGAGATATTATTCTCAAAGCATGTTGATGGATAATTGTTGTTGATTATTCCACATCCCTAATGATTATTGTTAATCGCACTTTGTGCAATTGAATTCATGTTCTATTATTATTGAACTGTAATCGATTAAAGTTCTTTCATTCATGAACTATTAATGAGATAGATCTAGTTGTATCAGCTAGATCAAGCATGTTAAATTTTATTGAATCAAATATGTTTTTTAAAAGCTGTTCTTAATCAATTAATTTGATAAGAACTTTTGACTGAGAAAAAGAACAATTTTTAAAGCAAGATATTAGAAAACAATTGTTGCTCGATTATTAAGTGTTTATGCATAATACAACGGGTATGAATGGTTGATCCCCTTGATTACCAAAACTTATTAAAAGGACCAGTTTAATACTAATAACCTTAGTATATGTTCATGGTTATTTCAAACCACTCAACATCTATTATTCAAGTATTCGAATATTCAATTATTGAGAATTAATTCATCTTCTTTCACAATCGATTTCTATGTTGAACATTGAAAGCTAAATGCTTCCTAATCATGATATATCCCCTTTGTATTTAAACTTGCTAAGCAAATATTGCTATATCATGACATTTTTCAGCTAAGCCCAAACGTTCAAGAAGGACAAAGGCAAGGGAAAAATGCAAGAGTAGCAATGAGAACGTTTAAGTATTAATTTACTTTTATGTAGTTTGATATGTAAACCCTTTGTTATATTAAGGGTATGTTCTATATACGGTTAAGATGACCCTGTATTATGTTATAAGACTTTATGATGATGAACAATATATGTTTATTATTCCGCAATAGTTTATAAAATGTGTATGTTATGGATGGATAGTGAGCACCGGATCGAAGGTTAGAGAACCCGAATTTGGGGGCGTCACAATTACCATTTCATTGGTTCAAATTTCATTACTCGTTCATTATTGGTTCTCGAGTGTTCTTCGCTCGTTCATTCGTTTCTTATTCGTTTTACGTTCGAATTCGTCCGTTCTTGAACCTATGACCCTTAAATTCATAGTTCTTCGATTTACTAACGAAACCCTAGGTTTCTAGGTTCGTTATCACATTTCACTATCGTCAAAAATCCTAGTTAACTACGATTTCGACGATTAACGTCTTTTACTATAAATTTCTTCATAACTTCGTTATACGAGATTTTTACTCCATTCCAATGAAATCAATCCATTGGTCATTCACCTACGTCCTAACCAATCAATTTTCACCTAACTTATACACAATAGTTTTTAATTTGTCCATCAACAACAAGCTCTAAATTTTATGCGTTCTTCATTTAATGCTTAATCATTCAATTATGATTTCACTTATTCATGGCTTATTAACATTTTAATCCACTAATAGCCATCTTTATTACTCCGGAAGAGATATGCTCCACCATTTCATACTTCTCTATTAAATTTTTAAAAGAAAAAGATGAAAAGTTTTTGTTTAAGTGATTATACCTCTAAGCGTTCTTCGCGTTCCTGAGTTAAGGCTTGATTAGCTAGCTTCTCCTTCCTTAATTACTTGTTAAGCTCTCACTTCTCTCTGAATATGTGTTTTTCAATGTTTGTAAACCAACAAATGAACACTTAAGCTTCTCTTTTATAAAAAGCAAGATGGAGGGAAATTTGGTCATAAGACCAAACCTCCTCAACATCAAACCTCCTTATCATGGCTTCTCCAAGAAGCAAAGGCCTTTATGACTGGCTATGACTCCCTATGGGAGGCCCATATGGGTTGCCCCATGGGTTTTACCCACTCGGTGATCCATTAGTTCAACCCACGGGTTCGGTTCTTGGTTCAGGCTTAGGTTTTATTCAAATTGGGCCTAACTTTAGGCTTGATTTAAATATAACTTGGGCCTTGATATAATTTATCATTGGGCCAACCTCTTAATTCAATTGGGCTGGGAAAAGTCCAAGTCCAATGGTTAATAGTCATCCTTGACTTTTATTGACCAAACTTTGACTTTACGCATTCTTACCGTATAATTCTGTATTCTCCTCATATATATATATATATATATATATGATATTCGTATTATAAGTTATATTACTCTTTGTATTATACTCGTATAATACCTGGTATATACTCGTATTCTTCACGTGTAATAATCTTTCGTATTATACTTTATCGTTTCATTTCTTACAATTCCACTTTTCCTAACCCTTAGGTTTTAAGGTCCTAAGGCGAAAACTTCGTTGGCCATAATTGAAATATTATTGAATATTCCATTTTGTGTCAGAATTCTAACCTTACACGTTTATCAGAAATTTACAAATAATTCCCGAGCAGAAAATAGATGAATAGTGATTTTATGAAAATTTCTCTCAAAAAACTTTTAGTTTTCTTCTTGGAAATTCATTCAATTTAATTCTGACTCACAGCAGAATCCTAACCACATTCTACATTCTAGGTCATAGAATGACCTTTAAACAACTTACTCAGTTTAATAAACATATAATCTCATTTATTCAATATAATCAAATAAAATTAATTCACATAATAATCTGATTTTCTCGGTCGGTTACCATTTTATCTTCGAGAAGCTTGTTTCAATCCATAAATGGATCATTGTAGCTTACAAACTTGATTTGTTCCAACCGTTGAAACAAAACCCTTTGGCTGTATCATATACACATGCTCCTCAGTTTCCCATTGAGGAAGGCCGTTTTCACGTCCATTTGCCAGATTTCGTAGTCATAATAAGTTGCAATTGCAAGCAAAATTTGAATGGACTTGAGCATAACTACTGGTAAAAAGGTTTCATCATAGTCAACACCTTGTCTTTGTTTGAAACCTTTTGCAACGAGTCGGGACTTTTAGGTCTCTACCTTGTCGCCCGCTCCAATATTTATCTTAACGACCCATTTGTACCTAATAGGCTTAATGCCTTCAGGTGATGAAACCAAAGTCCATACTTAGTTTTCATACATGGATTCCATTTCGAATTTCATGGCTTTTAGCCATTTCTCTGAGTCTTATTACTCATATAATATTCATAAGTCAATGGATCATCATCATCTGTGACTGCGCCTCATCATCATCCACTATGACAAATCAATACCTCTCATGTATCTTTGGTACTCTTCCAGATTTATGAATAGGGTGTGGTAGAGTAGGTTCCTCCACTTGGTTAGGTACCTGACTTTGATCCATAGTAATTTGTTGTTCTTGAACTTCTTCAAGATATATCTTACTCCCACTGACCCATTTAAGGATAAATTTCTTTTTCAAGGAAGGCAACAATCTTTCGGCAACAAACCCTTGTTATCAGTTATATGTATAAAAATAATACTCTGATGTTTCTTTAGGGTACCACCAAATCTACACTTATCGGATCTAAGGTCTGCAGCTTATCATTCTCAACTTTTTGACATAAGCTGGACAACCCCAAGTCTTAACATGCTTAAGATTTGGTTACGTCCTTGACCATAACTCATATGGAGTCTTTGTGATGGATTTGGTAAGTACTTTGTTAAGTAGGTATACAGCCTATTCTAGGGTATAACCCAAGAAAAGAAAACTAGAAGAACGGTAAAACTCATTGTCGACGTCGAGGAAAAATGAATGGCGATCCCTTTTTCCTATGTGTTTCTACCCTTGTTTGTTTCCATTTGTTTGATCTGCAGGATGAATTTTAGGAAAAGGCCGACATATAATGTCGACGATTTAAAAGTTTGATTTTACAGAGTCCCCAATTGGTATGGTTTGGAAATGGTTGTATCAACTCAACCGAGTTTTATTTGAAAAATTTTGCAAGTAGGCCCAATTACTGGAGTCCGTTTAACTTGGCCTTGCAAAACGAGAGTCATAAAGTTCGAGGGCTTGATTAAGCGGGGGGGAAGGTGTTAGGCACCCCCCGACTTCCGTGAAACACAGTTACCACGTATTTTAATTTCCCTATTTTATTGCAGTGTGTGTTTGTGCTTGCAATATGGGGCCTAAGTGCTTTATTTGGAAGTAGTGTCGTGCTTTGTTAGACCCCTATATACGAAGGTTTGATTTATTTGAAAAGTACATTTTTAGACTGGATATGAAAGAGATGTTTTAGAAGATGGTTTTCAAACCCTTTCGCTCGCATAGGAATTGAAGCCTTTTGATACTTCCATTTTTATTCTGCCTTCGGCTGATTTTGATTTATTGTCGGAATACAAGCATCCTCACCAAATAATATATATACAAGTGTTGGGCTTCTTAAGGGCATTAAAGCCATTGAAGTGACCCGAGCACTACAAACCACAATTTACTATGTTGAGACCTTAAATCCGAATCACCATTTTAAGGTCCCTCTGACTTACATTTACAATAAGACAGACAGGCGATAATTACAATGCAATGTTATCCATCGTGGGAATCAGATCTAGATCCTTGTGATTAATCGTAGATCCCCGTGATTCCTAGGCTCACATAATATTAACAAAAAGTCTGCATAGCAGAGATATTGAAATAAAATACAAATTAAAATCTAGACGTCGCAAGACAAATGATTCATTAGTTAAATCCTGCCATGCACGTAGCCAAAGCTTCCCGTTCCCTCTAGATACAAATATAGGGTCGCGTAGTTGCTTTAATATTTACAAAACTAGAAAGAAAACTAGATTTAAATAAATCTTAGCTATTCTAGCTCAACGGTTCCAGTTTGATAACTTTTGAACCGGTTAAAAGTGAGATATAGCTAGAGTTAGATAAATCTAATTAATAAACTCTTCATTAGAACAGATTTACACCAATGAACAGTTAAAATGGATATTTAATCACATTGAATAAATAATATATATGTTACTTAGATATATATATATATATATATATATATATATATATATTAAAGTTGGAAAGAGCCAAAGATTTACAATCCAGACGTGACTGATTAATGTAAATAAATATATATGCTTATATATATATTGAAGTAGAAAAGGCCACGGATTATCAATCCAGGCCAAACAAGTTATTAACAATATATATATATATTAAAGCTAGAAAAAGCCACGGATTAGCAATCCAGGCTAATGGAGTTGTATATATATATAGTTTTATATATATATTAAAGCAGAAAAAGCCACAAATTTATAATCCAGGCATGACTAAATTAATGTAAATATATATATATATATATATAGTTATATATATATATATATTAAAGCCAAAAATACCACAGATTAACAATCCAGGCTAAATAACACTTTTAAATATATATATATATATATATATATATATATATTAAAGCGATAAAGCCACGGGTTTGAAATCCAGGCTGAAATAACACTTAAAAATGTATATATATGCTTATATATACATAAATGGAAGTTAGAAAGGCCATAGATTTGAAATCCAAGTAAAACTAAAAGCTATAAATATATATATAGGCACATATATATATATACATATATATATATATATATATATATATAAATGTTAAAGCAGTAAAAAGCTTCAGATCAAAAGAAATCTTACAGTGTATAGCGCTAGAGGCTTTAAACCACTTGGTAGGCTTGAAAACTCTATTTTCACAGGTTAAAATTTGATATGTTAGTATATATACGTATACAAGTGTATTGGAAGAGTAAAATTGAAGTTTAGAGCACCGTAGTTAGGGTTAAGAGCTGAAATGTATGGAATTTCCTCTCTTTTCTCTTTTTTTCTTTTTCTTTTTGGCTGGTGGGGGTCTCTATTTATAGACCAAAATAGCCGCGTGTCTACCTGCGGCTGCCTGGGTAGGCCCCGGTCTCGTGGGTCCCGTTGTCTTGAAGTACGTGCACTCCAACCAACGTGATGTCTGCTTTGAACCATCATAACTTTCAATCCAGGAGTCCGATGAAGGCGTGCTATACCTTTCCAGAAAGCCATTTTCGAGAGCTACACAATGACATATGATATGTCCTTTTCTGAATACGAGAAGATGGTTCCAAGACTAAATCTTTGAGTCTTTACAGTCCGTCCGTTGAGCTGTCTTGTGTTATTTTCACTCGGGATTAATATTATGGTCCTGTATGACCTTCATGGCATTGATTTGTCTTGATTTTAACTTGATTTGGTGTCAAGTTGGTAAAATGACCATTTTTCCCTTCTAGGGGTTGTCTCCACGATTGACAGGGTTTTCGACTGTTTCTCGAGGTTGTCTTCGAGGTTTGATCCCAACCGACTCTGTTCTTTCTCAGGTTCGTCTCTGAGGTTGACCTGATATCTCATGGTTGTCTCTGGGGATGATTTGATGCTTCGGGGCTATCTCTGATCGTTGATTTGATCTCTCGGGATTGTCGTCGGGGTTTGATTTGATCTCCCAGGGTTATCGTCGGTGTTTGATTTGATCTCCCGGGGTTGTCGTCGGGGTTTAGCTTTGATCTCCCGGGGTTGTCGACGGGGTTTTATTTGATCTCTCAGGGTTATCATCGGGGTTTAATTTGATCTCTCTGGGTTGTCGCCAGGGCTTGGCTTTGATCTCCTGGGTTGTTAACGGGGCTTGATTTGGACTTCCATAGTTGTCTCTGGAAGGTAAAAGACAGTGTTGCCCTCCTGCAGACTTAGTAACATGGATGAAAAATTTTGAGTGTCTACAAATGCCCCTCTTTATCAGGTTTATGGAATGCAATGGAATGAACCAGATAAAGACTGCTAGACACTAGAAATATGATACAGACAAATGCAATGCATGATATAATATGTTGTGCTATATGCATCTGCGGTGTTAGCTGCCACTGTGTTCCATCACTGACCGATCTCGCCACTTCTGCTGAGGATGGAGTTGTCCATAATGGTTTTCACTGAACTCTCTTGATGCCCACTCGAACGGTAGTTTAACGAGCTTTCATTACCTACTTTTCTCGATGCTATGCTAGGTTGAGGCCAACAGTTTAAGATATCCGGCAATGCTATGGAGACTGATTAGACGAATTGTTGTAGATATGTTCTTAAGATCATTGAAGGTAAGATTTATATGGTTGATACCAATGAATCTTTCTGAATTCAACATCGCCACCAACGTTCCTTATCTTTATATATGCTTTTTACCTTTACCTCCGCTGAGGATATTCCTCTTATGGCGAGTGACCTCATTGGGGATTCCTGACGCATATCCTGATGATAGCTTACATCAACTTACATCATCGGATCTTTCCCAACTCTACATTGGGGTTGTCGCCAACGGTTTGAATTGCTCTTTGGTGGATGCCGATGTTTCTATCGGGGATAGAATTCTCACTATCTACTCTAACAATAGTTGACAATAATTTGACCATCACCGAACCTCCTGGATGCCTACCCAAATGGTAGTTTACAATGGTCGGCTGAACTGATTTGATGCCTACTCGAACGGTAGTTTGCAGAGTTTGACCATCACCGAACCTCCTCGGTGCCTACTCAAACGATAGTTTACAACGATCGATTGAACTGATCTAATTCCTACTCAAAGGGTAGTTTGTAGATTTGACCATCATCAAACATCCTCGATGCCCACTCGAACTGTAGTTTACAACGGTCGATTGAACTGATCTGACTCCTACTCGAATGGTAGTTTGCAGAATTGACCATCATCAAACATCCTCGATGCCCACTCGAACGGTAGTTTACAACGGTCGATTGAACTGATTTGAATCCTCGACTGGTGATTTGTATACTAGATTCCATCATCAGTTCTCCTCGGGAAGGATATTTTTTCACGATTTTCATCATCGGATCTTTCCCGATGCTACGCTGGAGTTGTTGCAAACGGTTTGCAATGTTAGACATTCTGACCTTCGTTGAAGAAGTTCTTAACGGCTTTCATCACCAGATCTCCCAATGCTACGCTGGAGTTGTTGCAAACGATTTGTAATGTCAAACATTCTGACCTTCATTGAAGAAGTTCTCAATGGCTTTTATCACCGGATCTCCCGATGCTACGCTGGAGTTGTCGCCAATGGTTTACAATATCAGACACTCTGATCTTCATTGAAGAAGTTATCAACAACTTTCATCACCGACTTTCTCCCGATGCTGCGCTGGAGTTGTCGTCAATGGTTTGCAATTTCAGACATTCTGACCTTTATTGAAGCAGTTTTCAACAGTTTTCATCATCGAATCTTTCCCGAAGCTACGCTGAAGTTTTTGCCAAAAGTTTGCAGCATCAGACATACCTGATCTCGATGTTAGGGGTATCCTTCTGATAAGTTATACCCTCAGGCAATTCTGTATACTTTGACGCATTCAAAATCCACTGTTCACAATGTCGGACCTTCCTGATGCTTTGATAGAGGCAATTTTCAACAATTTTCATCATTGGAATTCCAAATAACACATCAAGGTTCATACCAATGGCTTACATGAAGATTTTCTTTCATCAGGAGTTTGACACCCGGATTCAAGGTTTCAGGCCTTTTCTGCTCAATAGTGTAGCACTTTTTTTTCTTGATTTGACTTTTTAGCTTCTGGGAACTCCTCTTTAACCTCATTTGGACCAAACCAAAGGGGGTGGGACCTACCCTAGGGTGTCGCAGGTCTACCTGCTACTGCCGCAGGTAGAGTCGCTGCCCCCACGGGTCTATATTAGTTCCTCATGTGGCTTTCATAAGTCATTTTTAAGTTGAACTATATAGAAAATTTGAAATTTCCTCTTCAAATCTACTGAGTTCGGGCTGCTTTTTTCAAAATCCGTCACTGTACAATCGTTATGCACAACTCTGGTAACGTTTGCATCCTTTCTTTTCAAGTTTTGACTTTTAGAACGTTATATTTCATATAGAATGCTTCTAAACATAATATAATGAATATGCATACTTATATGACTTGATAAAAAATTTCAGATTTAGTAAATGTGTATGTTTTACCATGTCGAACGTTTTGATGTGAAAAAATTAATTTTTGAGACAATCATTTAGCGCCCTTTTTGGTCAGTTTATTCATCCTATTTGATGGTAAATGAGTCTGGATTTTTAAGTAAAAATTCACATGGTAATTTAGCTGCCATAGGGAGTTTGATTTTGATGTTTTTTATATATATTTTGGGTTGGTGTGCTACTGAATGGCCACCTAGTCATACCTATGTGCTGGCAGATAGTCCATTTTACAAAGGAGACTTTGGCAAAAAAAAATTCAAAAGTTTAGTATTTAATGAACATGCAATTTTAACTCTACTGGAGATGTATGTTAACTAATGCATGCATAAAACAATGATTTAATTTTAATAGGCGATAAGTTTAAGGCTTACCTCACCCTTTCTGAGGTGATTTGGAGATTTTATTCAGGTTAAGGATTAAGATATACCAAGCAGCTCTAGCAGGGTCTCCGCAGGTGTGAGGCAGAGGAGAGCTTCTAACGTCCCTCGGCCTCGTCCAGCCCGGCAGCCTCGTCTATTGGCTGAGTTAGTGATTCGTCCTATCCAGGTTGATAGGTCGGATGACGTAGACGACGAGCAGGATGTCCCTTTTGTGGATCCAGCTCCAACTCCAACTACCTCGCGTCAGGAGCTTCTAGCCATCATTGTGACGATTCTGGAGCTCTTGGATGATTTGAGGATCCATCCTTCGATCTATCTTCGTGCCAATGAGGTGACCAAAGTTTTTATCCTGGAATTTTCTTTTTTTTGCTATTTTAGGACAAACGTTTAATCTGGATTTGCAATTTGATGCAGGTTCCCGGCTTTACTCAACCTAGGGGGAACTGGTTTAGTTTCCACTCTTTGTATATACTCTTCATCTGGAGTACCAGGCCATCGTCAACACTTGGGGTTTCGAGGCCTTTTTCTCTATTCCTTTCCATCTTTGCCCTTGGGGTTATCTGCGGGCTTTATCTGAGCGCTGGTTCCACCAGACCTAGTCTCTTATCTTGTTGGACTGTGAGATTATGATGACCCCGATGGAGTGGCGGTTCATCACAAGGCTAGAGTTTGCATGTGAGTGGCGGTTCATCCCTTTTGGGAGTTCCTGCGACGGCCATCGAGGGTCAGACTGTCCGTTCAGGGCCCTTGAATGTGGATGCCCAGAGTGGGGATTTGACTAAGCCTTTGCCTAATGATTAAAGGGTTAAAGATCGCAGTCTTCGACAACTGTTCTTGGTCATCATCAGTGGTTGTTTCATAGCAGACAACTCCTCGATGATCTCTTTCACTATAATTAGCGCTACTCGAGATGTGGAGCGCATCAGGGATTTTAACTGGGCACGTTCACCTTCGCTTATTTTCTTCGTGGGATGCGCCTACGCTCTAAGGTCATGACGGAGGCTTGGCTAAATTTTTATCCCTTCCTGCTGGTGAGTAATTTCTCTTTCACCTTTCAATCTCCCTCATTTTAGGTTTATCAATCTTTATAAGTGAGGACATTGGATTTTTGCACTTCCAGTTTTGGGCATATGAGAGGCTCCCCTGCCAGCACCCGACGACTACTCTAGGTTTAGAGACCTATCCTTAAGGACAGCGATGACATTATTCCACCTTTATAGAGGTCCCTGTAGCAGAGGGGTTCACCCATTCCCACTTGCAGTTGGAGCTATTGACCGTCGATTCCCTCACATGGGTTCCTTACACCCCAGATTATCTGACAGTCAATTTTGAGGATGGATTCCCGACCGGATTAGAGTTTATATTATCCACTTGTCGAATTTCACTTTTGACTGATGGCGGCTTGGAGCTCTACTTGGGAGAGCGAGCTATCAGGAGCACCATAAGAGAGATCTGTATTCCATTCCCTCCTCCTGCAAGGCATCATTGGCCCCTATCTCAGCCAATCATAGACATTATATTGGTGGGCTTAGATGGCTTTACCCTATCAGAGGGTCCTCACAGTCATGAGGCATTTTATCTCTGGTGTAGTCCTCGCACTATTGGGGCTCAGACTTGTGCCACTCAGTTCATGGCAGACATGGTTCCTGGGTCTGTTATGATGATAAACTGAATAGCTTTCCTTCAAAAGCCTACTCATTTAGAGCAAATTTCTAGTTTGACACAGCGGTTGGAGCTGGCACAGTTTTTTATCAGGCACCTTGGCAGGGATCCTTAAGAGGCAGATTCTTTTGTCCATCCAGCTCCGAAGCTGGCCTTTCAGGAGGTCCATATTCTGGCAGTTATACTGGTGCAGATCCTCCCCTCTATTGACCAGATATTCCTTCTGGTAGAGATTCAGTGACTCAAGAGGAGTTGCATCAGGTTGATCGTCTAGATGCAGATATCATATACTTCTTTTGATAGATTTCTCGTTATATCTTTTGATATGCCTCTGTTAGATATTGGGCGGTTGTGCCCCATTTCTCGTTATCTTTTTGATAAGCCTCTGTTAGTCATTGGGCGGTTGTGCCAAATTTCCTTGCACTTTTTATTTTGCATTTTAGTAGCGGACAGAGATGATGCTTTCAGTAGACAGTGTATTTAGAAATGCATGATATTTCCTATCTATTAGATCCTATTATCATTTATCATTATCATCTATCATGATGCATGCATTATGTCATGTATATACATTCAGATAGGTGAGTTTAGCATTGACCTCTGGATGGTCTCATGATACGGTTCTACAAATGTCTTCATCTATCGTCAGCCGTATTGAGCACATGCCACCCACATTGATAACATCTTCTTTGAGATCTTGGTATGACAATTTGTCTCCCACAGATAGGGTAACAGTTGATCAGTTGTTAGGGCATTCTATAACCATCTTGTCTTTCCAGGTCCCACTAGGCTTCGTGCACAACATGTTATCTTGCTAGATACCTGAGCGACAGGTTTTCATATTCGGCATCCATAAGCTGACTCCTACGTTGGAGGAGTACGAACGCATCACCGATTTGTCATTGGATCGGCCTTGTGCTAGGATGGCCATCACTGATATGAGACGATAGTTCATAACCTTGCCTGGCTTGAGGCGCAGAGTCGTAACGGATGAGATTACTTTAGGGCATGTGGTGTCCCTGGACTTCCTGATGGATTGGTTTGGCCGACTGGACAGCTATACACGATATTCAGAAGATTTTACTATCACTATAGGGGATTGGCAGTTTGCACGTGTAGATATTTTGTTGATGTACATCATAGCCTACCTGTATATGCCGTTGTATATGGATCACTTAGATATCGGCCTGATCACAGTGGTTTGCGTTCTTAGACAGGGTTGTACCATCCTGCCCATGATATTGGTAGAGACCTTGAGGTCATCTATATTTTGTCATACCCATCCTATGGGGTTCTTCAAGGGTAGTGCCGTTTTATTGTACGTGTGGTTTATGACACACTTAAGACCCATTGGCACTTTCAGACATCATGGGTATTATTTTACTCATGAGATAGCCATATCCTACTCCTTTTAGCCCGCTGAGTGTACATATGTGGCATCGTGGTTAGCCTTTTTGACAGCGATTGAGCATCCATTTGTGATCTTTCCTTGTTCATGGCTCGACTCTCCTTATAGCTTCATTACTCATGCAGTTGGCATGGATTACCTACCCTTGGCAGGTCTAAGAGGGGTGACCACATATCATCCACTGGCTGTCATGGGATAGTTTGATCAGTTTTTGAATATTCCCCACTTTGAGGGGGCTTTGGATCAGCGACTTTCAGGTTTGTCTTTGTCATCAGCTGACTTGCCCATGATTTATAATTGTTGGACTCGTCGAGAGAGGGCTAATTTTTTAACTAGTCATCCGGGTCGGTCGTTAGAGTATTCCGCATGACTAGAGGTAGAC
The DNA here is from genome assembly GCA_020205555.1 of Panax stipuleanatus. Lineage (NCBI taxonomy): Eukaryota > Viridiplantae > Streptophyta > Magnoliopsida > Apiales > Araliaceae > Panax > Panax stipuleanatus. The sequence continues at coordinate 68,574,866 of CM035119.1, read as the reverse complement.
ATGCATCAGCTGCGGTTGTTCACTCAGAGCTGAGTACTAATTCTGATGAGGAGGAGCCTATGGAGGACCCTGATTCTCATACCGAGAACGAGTTATTTGTTGGTTTGATAGCAGCTTTGGTCAGTGACACCCCTAACACTCCTACTATGGCGGATCTATCTCTTATAGATTCGTTAGCTCAGATGACCTTTGAGAGGGATCAGGTCAGAGCACTGACGTTAAGTAAAAATGTAAATGGTTTTTATGTTAAGAATTGTTTCAAATGGCTTCACAACTAAATTATGAGTAGTTTGTAATTACTACTACTCATAATTTACTTAAACCCGATTTTAATTAAATTATAATTTAAACATTTAATCTAATTATAATAACTCAAATTATAATCACTAAATTATAAACAATTATAATTTATAATCAACTAAACTACATCATACATTTACTAAATTATAATTAACATTTACTTGATTAAAATACATCAAATAATATTCATTATAATTAACAAAATTATAATTTAATTTAAACCTTTACTCTATTTATAATTATTCAATTTATAATAATATATTATATTTTACCAATATAATATATTAGAAATCATTTAGCATTTTAAATGTGTGTCTAACATGTTATCACATCACACATTAGGTTAACCTTCATGCTCCAAATAAAATACACTAAAAAAAATAACTCATTGTAACTTTTTGCATACCCCCCGCCGAGGTGGGGGTTTTACTCTTGACAGGCCCGCCGGGGCGGCCCCCTGCAGGGTCGGCAGACATACTCGTGAACTGTGTAGAGAAAAAGCCAATTTGACTTATTTCTCCACACCAAATTCTAATTTCAGTTCATACAATTCACATAAATTTATAGAAAATATAAACTTAAAGCTTCTAATATGACTCCAACATACATAAATATGCTCCTAAACACAAAATTATCTTAAGGAACGAGAATCCATGATTTAAAAACTCTGATTTTACTATTTTCATAAAAACTCATATTTTCACAAAACAAGTCACTGTAAATAAAATTCTGTACCAATTCAATTCAGAACACACGCAATATTTTCATAATTGAAGATAGCATCATAATAAATTCTAATTAGGCATATTAACACATAAGAAATCCTCAACTTTTCATTCTAAACCAACCAATATATATAAAATCCATATAAACACCAAGTTTCCATTAAAACATGTTTTTAACAACATTTTGTTTTCTGAAAATCCTTTTATGGCATGAAATTCAATTATAAATACCACATGGATACATTCTATATAAACAATTCATGATTATATAATTATATGAAAACTTAATTTTGACAGAGAATTAGCATGAAGAACACATAAATTGAGTTCTAAAAATATATAACGGTAGAGTTATAAATTACCCTTTAGCTAGTCGTTAGTGAAGAAGAAGAAGATGATGCTTGCTTCCTTTTTGCTTTCTCTTCTTCTCCCTTCTTCCTCTTCTTCTTCTCTGAGTATTCTCTCTAACTCTCTTCTCTGCTCTTTTCTTTCTTTTATTCTAACCGACTAATCTAACGTATATTATAGATATATATAATATACATATACATATATAATATACATATACATATACATATATAATATAATATACATATACATATATATATATATATATGTAACATATAGTAATATAGCTAATAAGTATTATACTAATTACTATATTAACTACTACTTAATTTATTTAAGTTACAAAAATTTGAAAAGCCTAAGGCCATGTTTGGCAAAACAATTTATATTTTAAAAACAGATTTTTATTAACTAAGGCATTGTTTGGGTAAAAATAATTTAAAACAATGCAAGGGCCCTATTTGGCAAAAGCCTTTTAAAACAAAAGCAAAGGCCTTGTTTGGTTAAAATAATTTAAAAAAAAAAGCTCTTTTCTTTATTTTAATAAATCCTTTTTAACACATACTTTAACGTTACACTTTAATTAATTAAATCTTTAACAATCTAATTTAATTAATTAAAAGCTAACCTCAATTAACCATATAAACCCACAATTCCTCTCCCAAGTTCATATGGGTTATCAAAAATTGGTGATCAAGCAATTTATAAATTAAGCATGAACCATAATGGACAAGGCTGGAAATAGTCTCCCTGAATTAATATAGAAGCATGTCAGACTTTGCTACACATAAAGATCCATCGTAGACTTAAAAAGTAATTTAGTTCATAATGAATGAATAAGAAACTGAAATCTACAATGATACTAGCATTCTGAATACAAAGGTGAAGAAAGAGAGTAAAAACTGTAAACAGAATTACTGCTTGTCTTAAATCTTCTTCGCGTTCTTCGTGCTTGAAATCCTCGCTTCAATCCTCCAAACGTGATCCCAAAGTTAAATCTTATTAATGATAATGAATGCATTATCTTTTACTTCTAATCTGCCTCTTTATATCTTCCTAATTCGCGTCTGAATTCCTGTTCCAAAGATCTGCAGAATCCTTCTCAAATATGGAAACCTTCTTACTCTGTCGCGTACCCCGCCCCGACAGGTGTTTCGTATTGGAGATGCCCGCCCCAGCGGGTGTCTAAGAAATCTGACAATTTGAACCCCCGCCCCGGCGAGTGAATTAGCCAGTGAAAGCCCGCCCCGGCGGGTGAATTGGCCAGTGAAGCCCTCCCCGGCATGTGTGCTGGCTTAGAAATGCTGAATTATGCCATTAAGTTATAGTTTCCATCCAATCCAGTTCTTGCAACATCAACACAGAAACTGAGTAAAACAGCACTAAAACTACTTGAAGTAGCAATGAATCAAACTAAAAAGGTCATCGATTCGTAGGCATAAAACCAACTCATCAAATACCCCAAAACTTGAGACTTTGCTTGCCCTCAAGCAAAACACAATACAAATGCATATAACTATATGCCTATAAATGCAGCTGTTAGATAGTATAAAGCTCACAAAGATTGCCTCAGAGAAATTACAACAGATATAAATAGCAAATCCAACCAAGAACATGTCCGTAGTTCAAACCAATCTATCAATCAACGCCTGTTATTATTGATGTAGTGTGTGTGTGTGCTTGATAACCATGATACTAACTATAGTTCAAATATATCACATAATATGCTTCTTAGAAAGAAAAACACAGCTTTAACTCAAGAAATTGTGTTAACAAGCTAATTCAGCTAAGGCTCAACGTCAACCAAGTCGGAAGTCAATATGGGAAATTTTTTGCATCTTTATTCATTTATGGGGGCATTTTGCTCTTTTTACCGTATTTCTACTCTACCCATGATTATGCAATGTCTAGTTCCCTTAGGCTCTTCAATGTCACCGAATTAGAGCTTTCGACCAATGACTCCCATACCAGACGGTTTTAGGGCGATGGGTGTAAAGACATCCCCTAGGGCGTACTTACTCTAGTAACAAAGGCCACAGAAATAAACTAGTCATGGTGTTTATTCATATTTTTTCTTTCTTTCTTTCTTTTGTTTTTGTTTTTTTATAGATAGCTCCCATATCTTCCCCCCAAACTTAGGTTTATGCCTAATCCTAGTCATCACCACTAGTTCACTGAATTTCTTTCATTAAACCTCAATTTCATTCAAGAAGTCAATTATGTCAATATTTGAACCAAGTTAGCTTATTCGGTCATCCTATTGTGCTATCCGGTACAACAGCATCAAACATGCAGAGATTTACGTCATGGCCTGAAATTACATTTATGTTTTAGTTGTCATTACCTTTCAATTTCTATGCAAGTCCAATCTCATCGTTGGCTAAAGTAACTTCATACTTACTGACATACTTGACTCATGCAATGATGAATAATTATGTTCGAATCACAACTACCTAACTAAACAGATCTTTTTGTGGTTTTCCAATTTTTTCAAAAAAAAATTTCTTTTTTCCAAATATATTCAATTAAATAAACTACTATGCATTAACTAATTATTATGCAACTAATATTTCTCTAAACAACGACTATCATGATACACGACACACACCCCCAAACTTAAATTGTGCAATGTCCTAGTTGTGAATATAATCAGAATTAAAGCATAGAGGACTTCCCTGAACAGCTATGGATCAGGCTCGACCACCTCAACATCTGAATCAGAAGGCGGGTAGCCTGGGAGTGACTGAGGAGTTGAGAACTGGAACGGCTCAGCAGACGTGTTCAGCCGTACAAACACCTTGGCTATAGCTGCATTGAAGCTATTATGTGTCTCGAAAATGTGGCTCTGTCTTGCCGCCAACCGGTCGACCTTCTTATCCTCCAGCTTGCTCCGGTCATCCAACTATTGCTGAAGTGTCCGGAACTGGGAGCTAAACATGAACTTCGCCGAGCGAGAAGTTCTTGACCGAGTAGCATCCCCCTCCTCAGGCATTCTATCATCAGCAAACTCGTCATCCTTTGCCTCCTCTACTGCCTCATAGTCGGTGTCCGCTGTTTTTTCCTCCTCCTTATCCGAGTCTGAAGGCAATATAAAATCGAGTCAGCGTGGATGAGATGTGCCCCCTTTCCATACTGAATATCGGGTGATCAACCTAGTGTCCAGAAGCTGTGGACAGGCTCCTCGGCTGCCCAGCTAACACCAACATGGCGACATAAACCATAGATAAGGGATAGATGTGGTAATCCTCCCGAAATAGGCCCTCGCAAGCATCGACGAATTGAGAAGTTGATGATTTCCCCAATGTTAATATCGAAGTCCTTGATGATTGCGTATAATAGTGAGACTTTTTCCTTTGTGATCTCGCTAGTGTAATGTGAGGGAATGAGCTTGGCACAGAGGAAGGCATTCCAAATTTTTTCGTAGAGGCTCAAATTCGAACTCAAGAACAGCGTACCCCCTTTTTTTCCTTTTAGCCACAGTGTCGGGCTTGCAGATTTCTGTCAAAATTTTATCATAATCTGGCCCACTTTCTAAAAACTCTGTATATTGACACACTACAAGCTCTCGTAAGTTGTAGTAGTCATTGATAGCCTCAGCACTGAAGGACACCATCTTGCCCCTAACGAACGCTATAAAAGAAGCCCTGTCTTCGGCGTTCGCGTAGAATTCCTTAACCACGACTACCACTGCCACTTCGGGCTGATCAGTGAAGGTGTCCCATCCTTGCTCGATGATTTTGGTCCCCATCTAACCATCCATTACATCGGGCCGAAGGCCTCGTTCAGGGGTTAGTGTCTTGTTTGCCACATAGTCAAATCTGTCTGCGGCGAAGGCACTGATGAATTTCTTGTGGTCAAATGGTCTTGTGGGGTTGGACAGACCCTCACCATTCTGTCGTTTTGGTGCTCTCGGTGGCATGGTGTCGCAACCCAAAATCAACTCTTTCTTATGTGAATTCTTATTGTGGCCTTTTATCAAACTGTTGGTGGGCAGTGTCACAGGAGCTTGATAATGATGACTTTTAATTCTTGTTGTTCCCCTAATTTGGTCTTACACAACAACTCAAGCAGGGTATAATAAATTACAACAAACTTCCTTCCCAAATCAGTATCCACATATGACTACCCAAACTCAGTACCCAAATTTTCGACCCAGAAGATGAATGGAGATTGGAATCCTACCTTTTTGTTCACTTTTACTTGATTCATAGATGAACTCTTGAAATCCCAAGTGAATAAGGATTTGGAGGTAAAAGTTTGGTTGTGATTGTCTTTGTAGAGCTTTTCTATAGGTTAGGGCTGAAATGTATATTATGATATGGCTGGATTCGAGTGTTGTGTTATGTTTTAAAAACCTGAAATCCCATATGCCCGCCGGGGCGGGCTACTTTTGCTTTTGAGGACTCGTCGGGGCGGCATTGATGCAGTGAGCTTTGCGGCAGGGACAGCACCTGCAGGCTTAAGATGGTCCGCGCAGGGTGGGCTTGGAAAGTATGCTACACTAAAATTTTAAAGTTTTTTTCTACAGGTTTACTCCTTGAACAGAGTCCCTCAATAGGTTTTATGTTTGCCCAATGAGTTCTAACATGATTATCCTCTGTAAGTGGCCCATAACTGTAGTGATTACCATAGCAATTGTCAGACAAACATTATAAAGAAAAACTAATACTTATTATGCATGACGATGACTAACTAGCAAATAATTACTAAAATAAAAGTAAAAAATGGGTTGCCTCCCATAAAGAGCTTGATTTTAAGTCTTTCAGCCTGACTACTCCTTGTTTCATACTGGCTCGGCAAGATCGACCTAGGTCACCTGGCGATCAACGTCACCTCCCCAATAATGCTTTAGGCGTTGTCTGTTAACTTTAAATGTTTTTGCTGGATTTCGGCCATATAGTTCAACGACGCCATGTGGAATTGCAATTTTGACAGTGAATGGACCCGATGATAGTAGTGTGCATACAAGCCAATCATGTATGATGATAAAGCACATACTTTGTAAACAATCTTATTTTTTTATTAATAAAATATTTATTTATTAAAGGCATTTAATTATCTACATGGTGCTGTTTTTATAATATGTAAATAACCCATAGTTTTAAGCAATGCTTTTAGAATCATGATGTTGATCATGCTAATGAGATCTAAATTCTTAGAAAGCTTTAAAACTAAAATAGTTCCCAATCGTGGGATTACTAAAAAGGGGATTAGTAAATCCGGATAGATTGGTACATATGTTGCTTGCTCATTGGATGAGGATGACTGATCTCATGGTCATTTGTGTGGAGACACTAAAGCAAGTATGTAGGTGCTTATTGGAGAATAAGTTCACTGAACGTGACTCGCTATGGAATACCTAATGGAGTTTTACTCGCCTGTCAATAGGAATTCCTAATGTGATAGTAGTACATGTGATCCTTGGACTTGAGATCATCATAGTATCTTGTATGTAACAAATTATACTTTGACTAATTCCTTAAGGCCTTTTAAGGCATATATAGGGTATGCTTGGGTGTAATGAGTTACATATGGAGATAATGAATGATCAATAAAGAATCTACCACCTCTAGTAAAAGAGGAGATATGTCCTATGTGATTCGTTAAATGACAACCCAGGAATCCTTGGCCAAGGTAGAATGAAATTAGAAAGAGGTTTCTAATTTGCATTATTTGGAGTTGTGCATTTTCTAATCGAAATACATATGATTAAATAAATTAAGAGTTGACAGTAAATCCATGTCTTATATTTAATTGGGACATTGAATGGTGGAAGGATTGAATTGTACGGTAACTATTAACTCACAGGTTCTTTTATGATTAATGTTGAAATCTATATTATCTGAAAAGTCGTTGATCGCTAGGGAGGCTTATCCCTATTGTAGAATAAATGTTATTTATTTAAATAGATTATTAGTTTAATTTGTTTATTTAAATAAGATTAGAATTGTTCTAATTGATTTATTCACAACCGGATTAATATGGAGAACCTAAAGGGTCACACCATAAAAGGAAGAAGAATTATTTAAGAAGAAAATGGCATGATAGTAATAATGCATTAAGTATAATTAATTTAATCTATGATGATAGAATAAATTAAATAGCTTAATGTTTATTATTTAATATTTTAGAAATATTAAATATAAATTAATAAGAGGAGTCTTATTAATATTATTATTATTATTATTATTTTAATTCTAAAGGAGTTTAGGAATTAATATAATATCAGTACTCTCTCTCAATCCTAATAAAGATTAGGATATAAATTAATTAAAAGTATTTAATTAATTAATTAAATAAAATCCTATTCTAATTGGATTAGGAGGGTTAACCTAATATCTATATAAGAGAGTCTTATATCAGAAATAAGGGATGTGAAATTTTCCAAGAGTTTGGAGTACACATATTCTATAGAGATAGAAACAAGGGTTAAGCCAATAACCCATCTTCTTGAGTTCTTCATCTTCCTTGGTGGATCACCGTTAGAGGCCAAACATTTGGGTGGCTGACATTATTCAAGGGAAGGAGCCGCTATCAGAGGAATCAAAGGAATCAAAGGAGTAGAACTTGTACCTGAGGAAGCTTAGATCTTCAAAGGTATAATTCCATGTTCTCTCTTTTCTGTTATTGATAACAAGCACAAAGCATGATCATGGTTATGGGTTTGTATAAATTTTAAAAACCTAGTTTTTACGCTTCCGCCCTATTTATGTGATTTGATTGCATGATTGCGTTACATACAAACCCAACAGTGGTATCAGAGCCTAACTTTGTGCTAATTATCAATTTTATAATTCCATGTATGAATTGATGTGAAAATTGGATCGTTTTTCTGGACAAAAATCGTTTTCTGCAAGTTTCTGCAGCGAACAGCGCAGCTGCCCAGTTCATTACTGGCGCAGCTGCGCCGGTCTGCAAAAACTGCTGCTTCCATCTACCTGCGCAGCTGCGCAGCTACCCAGTTCATTACTGGCGCAGCTGCGCCGGTACCTGGACAGACCCTGAAAATTGATTTTAATTAATTAAGTAAACTGTTTATTTAATTGATAAAGTTTTAAAATAAAGAAGTTTATTTTATCTGAAATATGATTTCAGAATGCTAAAATTAAAGGAGTTTAATTTGGATTTATTTTTGATTAAAATAAAAGAGTTTATTTTGTTTCAAAAATAAAATTTAGCAAAACTTTTGTCCATTAAATAACATCGATCCATATATGGAATAGCATTGTTATTCATGAGATGAATGGATATTTATTGATGCATATGTTGATGTGTATGATAATAAATGGGGTTGATTATGGACTATGACCAATGTAATTGGATTTTATTTTGGATGAATGCTTGAATGTATGGGTTTTATAAAATGGGGTCTGCGTACCTCGTCTTCTCTAGTTTTATTCTCGATGTAAATTCTATCTCCTTTCTATGTACTTCCCCTTGACTGCTGATCAAGGTTTCTATTTAATTTTAAATAGTTAATGTAATAGAGATAGTTAGAATTATTTTGAAGAAATTGGAGACCAAGGAGCGAGGAGCGTGTGAAGACCCGTTTGTATGGAGCCCGGGTTTAAATGTAATAGTTACATTTAAAATTTAAATTCTTGCACTCCTAGGTTTGACCTTTTGGTTCACTTGGTGGCTCTAGTGAACCAAACTAGAATAAAAGTCCATAATCAATCCGGGTAGAATATAGTATTCTATATTGCATGCTAAATATTATATATATTATATTTTATACAAACATGCTTCGCATGTTTAATAAAATGACGCGTATTTTATATATATATGTGCATGCGCGCTTAAAAAGATGAGACAAATAATAACAAACCCCTCAAAGAAATAATATTAAGTCTGAAGCGTTCAAATGATATTTGGAATATCGAACGTCGCCTTCTAGCATGATTAGTTAATAGAGTATTAAATATTTAATATGAGTTTGTTGTGCTATCCACAAGGCGAGTATTGAATATTTAAGATGTTAATTAATCACATTTGATGCTTATCAAGAAAATTGAACGATCTAGTCTTGTTGTGCTATCCACAAGGACGAAAATTTTTCTTTTTTGAATTTATGGAAGTGCTAGGCTGGACTTAACTTAAATCATTTTAGTTCGGATGTGCACACACATGACCATTATGATTTAAGAGGCAAAATAAAATGAGTTACATGGTGATGTAATTGACAAAAGTCGTCTACCTATTTATTTGTATATCGCTTGTTGTGCTATCCACAAGGTTATATACATTTAAAATGGGATCCTTAATCTCACTAGCAAATCTTTAATTAGATGTTGCCGAACTATATGAGTGAGGGTAATATAGTTTGATGAAAATAGTGGGAGATACCAATTTAAAATAAAGACCTAAATTTATTTTGGTATGCAAAGTTAATAAAATGAATGTTTGCTAAAATGTTGTCTTTTCACATGCAGAATTTTAAAAATGTCAAAATCACTAATCTCACTACGAAGCATACTTGATGCAAATAAGCTTACCGGCCCGAATTATGAGGACTGGCTAAGAAATCTGAGAATTGTTCTCACTGCTGAAAAGATTTCTTATGTCCTAAATTCCACTATCCCTGAATCTGTTTCAGAAATAGCCTCTGAGGAAGAGATTGCCACTTTCAATAAGTGGCAAGATGATGCATTTGTGGCTCAATGCATCATGCTCGCATCCATGAATAACGAGCTTCAGCGTCAGCACGAAAAAATGGATGCTCCTGCTATGCTGCTTCACCTCAAGGAGTTGTATGGTGAACAGAGTAGGACTGCTAGATATGAGATATCTAAGGAGCTCTTCCGATCTCGGATGACCGAGGGCACTGCCGTCGAGACTCATGTTCTGAAGGTAATCAATTTGATTGAACGCCTTGGACAGCTTGGGTTCGTCATGGATGGGGAGTTGAGTCAAGACTTGGTCTTGCAGTCACTCCCTGAGACCTTCTCGCAGTTTGTGGTTAATTTTCACATGAATAAACTAGATGTCAGCTTACCTGAGCTGCTTAACATGCTGAAAACTGCAGAAGGTCACTTCTCATCCAAGAAGAACCATGTCTTGATGGTGGATTCTTCCAATAAAAGGAAGAGGCCCAAGGTGTCTTCTGAAAAGAAGAAATCTAAGAAGGCTAAGGGAAAAGGGAAAGAAAAGGAGCAAAAGAAACCTGAACCAGCTAAAGGAATGTGCTTTCATTGCAATGAGCCGGGACATTGGAAGAGGAACTGCAAGAAGTTTCTAGCAGAGAAGAAGCTTGGAGAAGCTTCGACTTCCAATCAAGGTTTGTTTATGATTGAAATTAATTTTTCTGAAAGTCATAATTCTACTTGGGTATTGGATACCGGCTGTGGTTCTCACATATGTAATACTGTGCAGGGACTGGTCAGAAGTAGAAAGCTGAACAAAGATGAGGTGATCCTACGAGTGGGAAATGGAGCAAAAGTTGCTGCATTAGCTGTAGGAACTTATTGTTTAGCAATGCCTTCGGGCAAATCCATTTATCTTAATAATTGTTATTATGTTCCGAATATTATTAAAAACATTATTTCAATTTCTGTATTGGATATGGAAGGTTTTGACGTTATTATAAAGAACAATGGTTGTTCTATTTATAAAGACGATGTTTTATATGGTATTGGAAATTTGCGAAATGGACTTTATACACTTGACTTGCAAGAAAATATATTTCAAATTGAACAAATTAAGAAAAAGGAAAAGAGATGATATTAATTATACCTATATGTGGCACTGTAGACTCGGTCATATCAATGAAACAAGATTATCCAAGTTGCATAAAGATGGGCTCCTCGAGCTATCTGATTATGAATCATATCCAACTTGTGAATCTTGTCTCATGGGTAAAATGACTAAATCTCCTTTTAGTGGAAAAGGGGAGAGAGTTACAGAGTTGTTGGCATTGATTCACACAGACGTTTGTGGACCTATGACAACAAGTGCACGGGGTGGGTATTCTTATTTTATTACTTTCACTGATGATCACTCAAGATTTGGATATGTGTATTTAATGAAATACAAATCAGAATCATTTGAAAAGTTCAAAGAGTTCAGAAGTGAAGTAGAGAAACAAACGGGCAAGAGTATTAAGATACTTCGATCAGATCGAGGTGGAGAATACTTAAGCAGTGAGTTTCTCAATTGTCTCAGAGAAAATGGTATAATCTCACAATGGACTCCTCCAGGTACACCACAGTTAAATGGAGTATCTGAAAGGAGAAATCGAACACTGTTGGACATGGTTCGATCCATGATGAGTTTTACCGACCTTCCAATTTCCTTCTGGGGATATGCCCTAGAAACGGCTGCATACCTACTTAACAAGGTACCTACCAAATCCGCCCCAAAGACTCCATATGAGATGTGGAAAGGGAGGAAACCAAATCTTAAGCATGTTAAGACTTGGGGTTGTCCAGCTTATGTCAAAAAGTTTGAAAATGATAAGCTATAGAATAAATCCGATAAGTGTAGATTTGTGGGATACCCTAAAGAAACCGTAGGGTATTATTTCTATCATCCAACTGATCAAAAGGTGATTGTTGCGAAACATGCTACCTTCTTGGAGAAAGAGTTTATCCATGAAGGGGTCAGTGGGAGTAAGATATATCTTGAAGAAGTTCAAGAACCACAAGTTACCACGGATCAAAGTCAGGTACCTAACCAAGTAGAAGAACCTACTGTACCACACCATGTTCGTAAATCTGGAAGAGTACCGAAGATACCTGAGAGGTATGGATTCGTTATAGAGGATGACGATGAGGTACACATCATGAATGATGATGATCCATTAAATTACGAACAGGCTATGAGTAATAAAGACTCAGGGAAATGGCTTGAAGCCATGAAATCTGAAATGGACTCCATGTATGAAAACAAAGTATGGTCTTTGGTTTCACCACCAGAAGGTATTAAACCTATTGGGTGTAAATGGGTTTTTAAGAAAAAGACTGGAGCAGACGGAAAGGTAGAGACCTATAAGGCCCGACTGGTTGCAAAAGGTTTCAAACAAAGACAAGGAGTTGACTATGATGAAACCTTCTCACCAGTAGCCATGCTCAAGTCCATTCGAATTTTGCTTGCGATTGCAGCTTACAACGACTATGAGATCTGGCAGATGGACGTGAAAACGGCCTTCCTCAATGGGAAACTTGAGGAGGATGTGTATATGACACAGCCAGAGGGATTTATTTCAAAAGTTGGAACAAATCAAGTCTGTAAGCTACAACGATCCATTTATGGGTTGAAGCAAGCTTCTCGTAGATGGAACATTCGTTTTGATGAGACAATCAAAGAGTTTGATTTTATCAAAAACGAGGATGAACCATGTGTATACAAGAAGGTTAGTGGGAGCGCAGTATCATTCCTTGTATTATATGTTGATGATATATTACTGATAGGGAATGACATTCCTATGTTACAATCCATTAAAATCTGGTTATCTAAAAACTTCTCTATGAAGGACTTGGGTGAAGCATCCTATATTTTGGGGATAAAGATCTATAGAGATAGATCTAAAAGGATGCTCGGCTTATCCCAAGGAACGTACATTGATACAATACTAAAGAGGTTTAGCATGGAAGATTCCAAAAGAGGTCTCATGCCGGTGAGCCATGGAATACATCTCTCCAAGAAACAGGCCCCAAAGACACCTGAGGAGAGAGACCGTATGAGTAAGATCCCTTATGCTTCTGCAATAGGATCTATCATGTACGGTATGATATGTACTAGACCGGATGTTGCTCACGCACTTAGTGTAACAAGAAGATACCAGTCGAATCCAGGAGAAGAGCACTGGAAGGTAGTGAAAAATATCCTAAAGTACTTGAGAAGGACTAAAGATATTTTTCTTGTCTACGGTGGGTCTGAATTAAAACTCGAGGGATTCACGGACTGAAGTTTTCAAACAGACCAAGATGACAGTAAATCTATTTCAGGGTATGTGTTTACCTTGAACGGAGGTGCAGTGAGTTGGAAGAGTTCCAAGCAGCAAACGGTTGCTGATTCAGTGACAGAGGCAGAGTATATAGCTGCAAGTGAAGCTGCAAAGGAAGCTGTTTGGATGAAGAAGTTCATAACTGAACTTGGTGTGGTTCCTAGCATTGGAGAAGCAGTTCCCGTATACTGTGACAACACCGGAGCGGTTGCACAGGCTAAGGAACCCAGGTCTCATCAGAAATCTAAACACGTGTTGCGGCGATTTCACTTGATCAGGGAGATCATTGAAAGAGGAGACGTCACCTTGGAGCGTGTAGACTCTCAAGACAACATTGCAGATCCATTTACTAAAGCTTTAACACAACAGCAGTTTGATCGTCACTTAGAGAAGATGGGTATGAGATACCATGGCGATTGGCTTTAGTGCAAGTGGGAGATTGATAGTAGTGTGCATACAAGCCAATCATGTATGATGATAAAGCACATACTTTGTAAACAATCTTATTTATTTATTAATAAAATATTTATTTATTAAAGGCATTTAATTATCTACATGGTGCTGTTTTTATAATATGTAAATAACCCATAGTTTTAAGCAATGCTTTTAGAATCATGATGTTGATCATGCTAATGAGATCTAAATTCTTAGAAAGCTTTAAAACTAAAATAGTTCCCAATCGTGGGATTACTAAAAAGGGATTAGTAAATCCGGATAGATTGGTACATATGTTGCTTGCTCATTGGATGAGGATGACTGATCTCATGGTCATTTGTGTGGAGACACTAAAGCAAGTATGTAGGTGCTTATTGGAGAATAAGTTCACTGAACGTGACTCGCTATGGAATACCTAATGGAGTTTTACTCGCCTGTCAATAGGAATTCCTAATGTGATAGTAGTACATGTGATCCTTGGACTTGAGATCATCATAGTATCTTGTATGTAACAAATTATACTTTGACTAATTCCTTAAGGCCTTTTAAGGCATATATAGGGTATGCTTGGGTGTAATGAGTTACATATGGAGATAATGAATGATCAATAAAGAATCTACCACCTCTAGTAAAAGAGGAGATATGTCCTATGTGATTCGTTAAATGACAACCCAGGAATCCTTGGCCAAGGTAGAATGAAATTAGAAAGAGGTTTCTAATTTGCATTATTTGGAGTTGTGCATTTTCTAATCGAAATACATATGATTAAATAAATTAAGACTTGACAGTAAATCCATGTCTTATATTTAATTGGGACATTGTATGGTGGAAGGATTGAATTGTACGGTAACTATTAACTCACAGGTTCTTTTATGATTAATGTTGAAATCTATATTATCTGGAAAGTCGTTGATCGCTAGGGAGGCTTATCCCTATTGTAGAATAAATGTTATTTATTTAAATAGATTATTAGTTTAATTTGTTTATTTAAATAAGATTAGAATTGTTCTAATTGATTTATTCACAACCGGTTTAATATGGATAACCTAAAGGGTCACACCATAAAAGGAAGAAGAATTATTTAAGAAGAAAATGGCATGATAGTAATAATGCATTAAGTATAATTAATTTAATCTATGATGATAGAATAAATTAAATAGCTTAATGTTTATTATTTAATATTTTAGAAATATTAAATATAAATTAATAAGAGGAGTCTTATTAATATTATTATTATTATTATTATTTTAATTCTAAAGGAGTTTAGGAATTAATATAATATCAGTACTCTCTCTCAATCCTAATAAAGATTAGGATATAAATTAATTAAAAGTATTTAATTAATTAATTAAATAAAATCCTATTCTAATTGGATTAGGAGGGTTAACCTAATATCTATATAAGAGAGTCTTATATCAGAAATAAGGGATGTGAAATTTTCCAAGAGTTGGGAGTACACATATTCTATAGAGATAGAAACAAGGGTTAAGCCAATAACCCATCTTCTTGAGTTCTTCATCTTCCTTGGTGGATCACCGTTAGAGGCCAAACATTTGGGTGGCTGACATTATTCAAGGGAAGGAGCCACTATCAGAGGAATCAAAGGAATCAAAGGAGTAGAACTTGTACCTGAGGAAGCTTAGATCTTCAAAGGTATAATTCCATGTTCTCTCTTTTCTGTTATTGATAACAAGCACAAAGCATGATCATGGTTATGGGTTTGTATAAATTTTGAAAACCTAGTTTTTACGCTTCCGCCCTATTTATGTGATTTGATTGCATGATTGCGTTACATACAAACCCAACAGTGATATCAAAGCCTAACTTTGTGCTAATTATCAATTTTATAATTCCATGTATGAATTGATGTGAAAATTGGATCGTTTTTCTGGACAAAAATCGTTTTCTGCAAGTTTCTGCAGCGAACAGCGCAGCTGCGCAGCTGCCCAGTTCATTACTGGCGCAGCTGCGCCGGTCTGCAAAAACTGCTGCTTCCGTCTACCTGCGCAGCTGCGCAGCTACCCAGTTCATTACTGGCGCAGCTGCGCCGGTACCTGGACAGACCCTGAAAATTGATTTTAATTAATTAAGTAAACTGTTTATTTAATTGATAAAGTTTTAAAATAAAGAAGTTTATTTTATCTGAAATATGATTTCAGAATGCTAAAATTAAAGGAGTTTAATTTGGATTTATTTTTGATTAAAATAAAAGAGTTTATTTTGTTTCAAAAATAAAATTTAGCAAAACTTTTGTCCATTAAATAACATCGATCCATATATGGAATAGCATTGTTATTCATGAGATGAATGGATATTTATTGATGCATATGTTGATGTGTATGATAATAAATGGGGTTGATTATGGACTATGACTAATGTGATTGGATTTTATTTTGGATGAATGCTTGAATGTATGGGTTTTATAAAATGGGGTCTGCGTACCTCGTCTTCTCTAGTTTTATTCTCGATGTAAATTCTATCTCCTTTCTATGTACTTCCCCTTGACTGCTGATCAAGGTTTCTATTTAATTTTAAATAGTTAATGTAATAGAGATAGTTAGAATTATTTTGAAGAAATTGGAGACCAAGGAGCGAGGAGCGTGTGAAGACCCGTTTGTATGGAGCCCGGGTTTAAATGTAATAGTTACATTTAAAATTTAAATTCTTGCACTCCTAGGTTTGACCTTTTGGTTCACTTGGTGGCTCTAGTGAACCAAACTAGAATAAAAGTCCATAATCAATCCGGGTAGAATATAGTATTCTATATTGCATGCTAAATATTATATATATTATATTTTATACAAACATGCTTCGCATGTTTAATAAAATGACGCGTATTTTATATATATATGTGCATGCGCGCTTAAAAAGATGAGACAAATAATAACAAACCCCTCAAAGAAATAATATTAAGTCTGAAGCGTTCAAATGATATTTGGAATATCGAACGTCGCCTTCTAGCATGATTAGTTAATAGAGTATTAAATATTTAATATGAGTTTGTTGTGCTATCCACAAGGCGAGTATTGAATATTTAAGATGTTAATTAATCACATTTGATGCTTATCAAGAAAATTGAACGATCTAGTCTTGTTGTGCTATCCACAAGGACGAAAATTTTTCTTTTTTGAATTTATGGAAGTGCTAGGCTGGACTTAACTTAAATCATTTTAGTTCGGATGTGCACACACATGACCATTATGATTTAAGAGGCAAAATAAAATGAGTTACATGGTGATGTAATTGACAAGAGTTGTCTACCTATTTATTTGTATATCGCTTGTTGTGCTATCCACAAGGTTATATACATTTAAAATGGGATCCTTAATCTCACTAGCAAATCTTTAATTAGATGTTGCCGAACTATATGAGTGAGGGTAATATAGTTTGATGAAAATAGTGGGAGATACCAATTTAAAATAAAGACCTAAATTTATTTTGGTATGCAAAGTTAATAAAATGAATGTTTGCTAAAATGTTGTCTTTTCACATGCAGAATTTTAAAAATGTCAAAATCACTAATCTCACTACGAAGCATACTTGATGCAAATAAGCTTACCGGCCCGAATTATGAGGACTGGCTAAGAAATCTGAGAATTGTTCTCACTGCTGAAAAGATTTCTTATGTCCTAAATTCCACTATCCCTGAATCTGTTTCAGAAACAGCCTCTGAGGAAGAGATTGCCACTTTCAATAAGTGGCAAGATGATGCATTTGTGGCTCAATGCATCATGCTCGCATCCATGAATAACGAGCTTCAGCGTCAGCACGAAAAAATGGATGCTCCTGCTATGCTGCTTCACCTCAAGGAGTTGTATGGTGAACAGAGTAGGACTGCTAGATATGAGATATCTAAGGAGCTCTTCCGATCTCGGATGACCGAGGGCACTGCCGTCGAGACTCATGTTCTGAAGGTAATCAATTTGATTGAACGCCTTGGACAGCTTGGGTTCGTCATGGATGGGGAGTTGAGTCAAGACTTGGTCTTGCAGTCACTCCCTGAGACCTTCTCGCAGTTTGTGGTTAATTTTCACATGAATAAACTAGATGTCAGCTTACCTGAGCTGCTTAACATACTGAAAACTGCAGAAGGTCACTTCTCATCCAAGAAGAACCATGTCTTGATGGTGGATTCTTCCAATAAAAGGAAGAGGCCCAAGGTGTCTTCTGAAAAGAAGAAATCTAAGAAGGCTAAGGGAAAAGGGAAAGAAAAGGAGCAAAAGAAACCTGAACCAGCTAAAGGAATGTGCTTTCATTGCAATGAGCCGGGACATTGGAAGAGGAACTGCAAGAAGTTTCTAGCAGAGAAGAAGCTTGGAGAAGCTTCGACTTCCAATCAAGGTTTGTTTATGATTGAAATTAATTTTTCTGAAAGTCATAATTCTACTTGGGTATTGGATACCGGCTGTGGTTCTCACATATGTAATACTGTGCAGGGACTGGTCAGAAGTAGAAAGCTGAACAAAGATGAGGTGATCCTACGAGTGGGAAATGGAGCAAAAGTTGCTGCATTAGCTGTAGGAACTTATTGTTTAGCAATGCCTTCGGGCAAATCCATTTATCTTAATAATTGTTATTATGTTCCGAATATTATTAAAAACATTATTTCAATTTCTGTATTGGATATGGAAGGTTTTGACGTTATTATAAAGAACAATGGTTGTTCTATTTATAAAGACGATGTTTTATATGGTATTGGAAATTTGCGAAATGGACTTTATACACTTGACTTGCAAGAAAATATATTTCAAATTGAACAAATTAAGAAAAAGGAAAAGAGATGATATTAATTATACCTATATGTGGCACTGTAGACTCGGTCATATCAATGAAACAAGATTATCCAAGTTGCATAAAGATGGGCTCCTCGAGCTATCTGATTATGAATCATATCCAACTTGTGAATCTTGTCTCATGGGTAAAATGACTAAATCTCCTTTTAGTGGAAAAGGGGAGAGAGTTACAGAGTTGTTGGCATTGATTCACACAGACGTTTGTGGACCTATGACAACAAGTGCACGGGGTGGGTATTCTTATTTTATTACTTTCACTGATGATCACTCAAGATTTGGATATGTGTATTTAATGAAATACAAATCAGAATCATTTGAAAAGTTCAAAGAGTTCAGAAGTGAAGTAGAGAAACAAACGGGCAAGAGTATTAAGATACTTCGATCAGATCGAGGTGGAGAATACTTAAGCAGTGAGTTTCTCAATTGTCTCAGAGAAAATGGTATAATCTCACAATGGACTCCTCCAGGTACACCACAGTTAAATGGAGTATCTGAAAGGAGAAATCGAACACTGTTGGACATGGTTCGATCCATGATGAGTTTTACCGACCTTCCAATTTCCTTCTGGGGATATGCCCTAGAAACGGCTGCATACCTACTTAACAAGGTACCTACCAAATCCGCCCCGAAGACTCCATATGAGATGTGGAAAGGGAGGAAACCAAATCTTAAGCATGTTAAGACTTGGGGTTGTCCAGCTTATGTCAAAAAGTTTGAAAATGATAAGCTACAGACTAAATCCGATAAGTGTAGATTTGTGGGATACCCTAAAGAAACCGTAGGGTATTATTTCTATCATCCAACTGATCAAAAGGTGTTTGTTGCGAAACATGCTACCTTCTTGGAGAAAGAGTTTATCCATGAAGGGGTCAGTGGGAGTAAGATATATCTTGAAGAAGTTCAAGAACCACAAGTTACCACGGATCAAAGTCAGGTACCTAACCAAGTAGAAGAACCTACTGTACCACACCATGTTCGTAAATCTGGAAGAGTACCGAAGATACCTGAGAGGTATGGATTCGTTATAGAGGATGACGATGAGGTACACATCATGAATGATGATGATCCATTAAATTACGAACAGGCTATGAGTAATAAAGACTCAGGGAAATGGCTTGAAGCCATGAAATCTGAAATGGACTCCATGTATGAAAACAAAGTATGGTCTTTGGTTTCACCACCTGAAGGTATTAAACCTATTGGGTGTAAATGGGTTTTTAAGAAAAAGACTGGAGCAGACGGAAAGGTAGAGACCTATAAGGCCCGACTGGTTGCAAAAGGTTTCAAACAAAGACAAGGAGTTGACTATGATGAAACCTTCTCACCAGTAGCCATGCTCAAGTCCATTCGGATTTTGCTTGCGATTGCAGCTTACAACGACTATGAGATCTGGCAGATGGACGTGAAAACGGCCTTCCTCAATGGGAAACTTGAGGAGGATGTGTATATGACACAGCCAGAGGGATTTATTTCAAAAGTTGGAACAAATCAAGTCTGTAAGCTACAACGATCCATTTATGGGTTGAAGCAAGCTTCTCGTAGATGGAACATTCATTTTGATGAGACAATCAAAGAGTTTGATTTTATCAAAAACGAGGATGAACCATGTGTATACAAGAAGGTTAGTGGGAGTGCAGTATCATTCCTTGTATTATATGTTGATAATATATTACTGATAGGGAATGACATTCCTATGTTACAATCCATTAAAATCTGGTTATCTAAAAACTTCTCTATGAAGGACTTGGGTGAAGCATCCTATATTTTGGGGATAAAGATCTATAGAGATAGATCTAAAAGGATGCTCGGCTTATCCCAAGGAACGTACATTGATACAATGCTAAAGAGGTTTAGCATGGAAGATTCCAAAAGAGGTCTCATGCCGATGAGCCATGGAATACATCTCTCCAAGAAACAGGCCCCAAAGACACCTGAGGAGAGAGACCGTATGAGTAAGATCCCTTATGCTTCTGCAATAGGATCTATCATGTACGGTATGATATGTACTAGACCGGATGTTGCTCACGCACTTAGTGTAACAAGAAGATACCAGTCGAATCCAGGAGAAGAGCACTGGAAGGTAGTGAAAAATATCCTAAAGTACTTGAGAAGGACTAAAGATATTTTTCTTGTCTACGGTGGGTCTGAATTAAAACTCGAGGGATTCACGGACTGAAGTTTTCAAACAGACCAAGATGACAGTAAATCTATTTCAGGGTATGTGTTTACCTTGAACGGAGGTGCAGTGAGTTGGAAGAGTTCCAAGCAGCAAACGGTTGCTGATTCAGTGACAGAGGCAGAGTATATAGCTGCAAGTGAAGCTGCAAAGGAAGCTGTTTGGATGAAGAAGTTCATAACTGAACTTGGTGTGGTTCCTAGCATTGGAGAAGCAGTTCCCGTATACTGTGACAACACCGGAGCGGTTGCACAGGCTAAGGAACCCAGGTCTCATCAGAAATCTAAACACGTGTTGCGGCGATTTCACTTGATCAGGGAGATCATTGAAAGAGGAGACGTCACCTTGGAGCGTGTAGACTCTCAAGACAACATTGCAGATCCATTTACTAAAGCTTTAACACAACAGCAGTTTGATCGTCACTTAGAGAAGATGGGTATGAGATACCATGGCGATTGGCTTTAGTGCAAGTGGGAGATTGATAGTAGTGTGCATACAAGCCAATCATGTATGATGATAAAGCACATACTTTGTAAACAATCTTATTTATTTATTAATAAAATATTTATTTATTAAAGGCATTTAATTATCTACATGGTGCTGTTTTTATAATATGTAAATAACCCATAGTTTTAAGCAATGCTTTTAGAATCATGATGTTGATCATGCTAATGAGATCTAAATTCTTAGAAAGCTTTAAAACTAAAATAGTTCCCAATCGTGGGATTACTAAAAAGGGGATTAGTAAATCCGGATAGATTGGTACATATGTTGCTTGCTCATTGGATGAGGATGACTGATCTCATGGTCATTTGTGTGGAGACACTAAAGCAAGTATGTAGGTGCTTATTGGAGAATAAGTTCACTGAACGTGACTCGCTATGGAATACCTAATGGAGTTTTACTCGCCTGTCAATAGGAATTCCTAATGTGATAGTAGTACATGTGATCCTTGGACTTGAGATCATCATAGTATCTTGTATGTAACAAATTATACTTTGACTAATTCCTTAAGGCCTTTTAAGGCATATATAGGGTATGCTTGGGTGTAATGAGTTACATATGGAGATAATGAATGATCAATAAAGAATCTACCACCTCTAGTAAAAGAGGAGATATGTCCTATGTGATTCGTTAAATGACAACCCAGGAATCCTTGGCCAAGGTAGAATGAAATTAGAAAGAGGTTTCTAATTTGCATTATTTGGAGTTGTGCATTTTCTAATCGAAATACATATGATTAAATAAATTAAGACTTGACAGTAAATCCATGTCTTATATTTAATTGGGACATTGTATGGTGGAAGGATTGAATTGTACGGTAACTATTAACTCACAGGTTCTTTTATGATTAATGTTGAAATCTATATTATCTGAAAAGTCGTTGATCGCTAGGGAGGCTTATCCCTATTGTAGAATAAATGTTATTTATTTAAATAGATTATTAGTTTAATTTGTTTATTTAAATAAGATTAGAATTGTTCTAATTGATTTATTCACAACCGGTTTAATATGGATAACCTAAAGGGTCACACCATAAAAGGAAGAAGAATTATTTAAGAAGAAAATGGCATGATAGTAATAATGCATTAAGTATAATTAATTTAATATATGATGATAGAATAAATTAAATAGCTTAATGTTTATTATTTAATATTTTAGAAATATTAAATATAAATTAATAAGAGGAGTCTTATTAATATTATTATTATTATTATTATTTTAATTCTAAAGGAGTTTAGGAATTAATATAATATCAGTACTCTCTCTCAATCCTAATAAAGATTAGGATATAAATTAATTAAAAGTATTTAATTAATTAATTAAATAAAACCCTATTCTAATTGGATTAGGAGGGTTAACCTAATATCCATATAAGAGTGTCTTATATCAGAAATAAGGGATGTGAAATTTTCCAAGAGTTGGGAGTACACATATTCTATAGAGATAGAAACAAGGGTTAAGCCAATAACCCATCTTCTTGAGTTCTTCATCTTCCTTGGTGGATCACCGTTAGAGGCCAAACATTTGGGTGGCTGACATTATTCAAGGGAAGGAGCCACTATCAGAGGAATCAAAGGAATCAAAGGAGTAGAACTTGTACCTGAGGAAGCTTAGATCTTCAAAGGTATAATTCCATGTTCTCTCTTTTCTGTTATTGATAACAAGCACAAAGCATGATCATGGTTATGGGTTTGTATAAATTTTGAAAACCTAGTTTTTACGCTTCCGCCCTATTTATGTGATTTGATTGCATGATTGCGTTACATACAAACCCAACACCCGACCACCTGGATTTCAATTTCTTGGGAAAGAGTTTTAACCAGGAGTTGAATAGTAGTACTGCTTGGCCCGATTCAAACTTTTTTCCATAATTTTCTGATCGTGCCACCGTTTGACCTTTTCCTTGTAAAATTTGGAGTTTTCATATGCCTACAGGCGGAATTCATATAACTTGTTGAGTCGCAAAAGTCTTTTCCCCTCCGCTGCTGTTAGGATAAAATTGAGTTTCTTGATGGCCCAATAGGCTTTATGCTCGAGTTCCACTGGAAGGTGACACGCTTTTTCGTAGACAAGCTGATATGGAGACATTCTGATCGGGGTCTTGTATGCAGTCCGATATGCCCAAAGAGCGTCATCCAATTTTAAAGACCAATCTTTCCGGTTTGGGTTTACTACTTTCTCCAAGATTCTATTCACCTCTCTATTAGATACTTCTGCTTGGCCACTCGTCTGGGGTGATAGGCAGTGCCGATAATGTGGTTGAGCCCATACTTGGTCAGGAGTGCCATGAAATACTTGTTGCAGAAGTGACTTCCCTCATCACTGATGATTGCCCTCGGGGTGCCAAATCTTATGAAGATATTCATTTGCAAGAATTTCAACACAACATTCGCGTCATTTGTCGGTAGCTCGACTGCCTCAGCCCATTTAGACACATAATCTACTGCCAACAAGATATATAGGTTATTGTATAAAGACGAAAAAGGTCCCATGAAATTGATCCCCCATACATCAAACACTTCCACTTCTAAAATTATGTTAAGAGGTATCTCGTTCCGTTTTGAAATGTTTCCCACCCGTTGACATCGATCACAATTTTTCACACACTGATGTGTGTCTTTGAACAAGGTGGGCTAATAGAATCTTACCTGGAGTACTTTTGCGGCCGTTCTTTCACTTCCATAGTGTCTCCCATATAACAAAGCATGGCATGCCTATAAGATGCTTTCGACTTCACTTTGCGACACACACCGCCGAATCATTCTATCTGCACACTGTTGGAACAAAAACGATTCATCCCACATATACCACTTCATATCATGTAAGAATTTTTTCTTTTATTGGCGTGTCAAATCTGGAAGGAGAATATTGCTCACAAATAATTGGCAAAATCCACATACCACGGGAACTCGCCATGAATCAGAAATAACTACTCATCTGGAAAAAATTCATTGATCAATACTTTATCTGTCTTGCCATAATTCGGATTCTCCAATCGTGAAAGGTGGTCAGCCACCTGATTTTTTGTCCCATTCCTATCTTTAATTTCTAAATCGAATTCTTTAAGGAGCAAGATCTAGCGAATCAGTCTCGGCTTTACATCTTTCTTCACAACCAAATACCGTATAGCCGAATGATCGGTGTACACCACCACCTTCGTTCTAACTAGATACAAGAAAAACTTATTGAACACGTACACAACCGCAAGTAGTTCCTTCTCGGTGGTTGTGTAGTTCAGCTGTGCATCAGTCAATATTTTTCTAGCATATTGGATTGTATGAAAAACTTTCTCTCGTCGTTGTCCCAACACAGCCCCTACCGCATAGTCACTGGCATCACACATCAATTCAAATGGCACTGTCCAGTCTGGTGCTATGATCACAGGTGTTGTAGTCAATTTCTTCTTTAACTGCTCAAACCACGCTAGACATTCTTCATCAAATCTGAATGGTATATCTTTCTCGAATAAACTGCGTAGAGGTTTTGTGATTTTGGAGAAATCCTTAATAAACTGACGGTAGAAACCGACAAGACCGAGAAAACTTCGGATACCTTTCACGAAAGTTGGCGGTGGCTGTGACGCCCCCAAATTCGGACCGCCACATCGTCTTGAATTCGGTTCATCACGTTCTAACTATTCAATGACTAAATAATATCTCGCGCAACAAAAATATACATACGAATAGATTACATTTATTTAATATAACCATTCATGTCCCAAGGTTTTGTAACTTAAACATCTCTTACATTTTAAACATAGCTTAAGCATATATAAACTTAACTAATACATAATAGAATATAAACTTATTACAATCATAATAGTTCTAATCAAGTACAAGCTACTCCATAGCCTTGCCCTTGCCCTTATCAGTGCCTGAGGGTCCGCCTTGCTTTGTATTAACTGAAATATTTTTAGGAAAAAGCAAGAATGAACAACAAGTTTGCTCAGCAAGTAATATAGCAATAAGGGGTTAATGTAGTTTTAAATTCCCAAGGGTACAACAATGAATGATAGTTTAAGAATAGCAAGAAGTATCGATAATTCTCAACAATAGTCGCTAAGGACAGAAAGATATCAATAAGATTCAATGCTTAATCATTTCGAGATTTCAAAATAATGAATACTGAGCAGTCACTAAGGACTTTGAACTTCTACTAGAATTAACAGTAATATGCTGATAATATAACAAAAACAAGTACAACAAGTGATCAGCCTAAAGTACCCTACATTATACATAACATTTAATCGTACTCAAGTGCGCACGTCAGTTTCCCGATAAATATAGTTTCCCCTTCAAGAGGGTTGTTCATCTCAGTCAATTATAAGATTCCGCACCAATCAATTGGTTTGGATAACTTTCAAATTCATGATATAGGTCCAGCCGAATCAAGTGGCATAGACCGCTCTTTCAATGTATATAAGAACAATTATAAGTTCAATACTCGAGATTAAAGTCCGAGGAATATAAATCGACTTTACCTTAAGCTATGAAACATCAAGTCATAAGACATGAATCATACTTGCAATTGTTTACTTGTACGACCAATAATAGCTGTGACAACCCGAGAATTTATAAGATTTTAAATGATTAAGTAAAGGTTAAGAAATAAAACCTAGATGGGAATTTGAGAATTTAGTTAAAATTTATAAAGAAGAACCTAAATAGTTTATTATTTGATTGAGAATAGAGGAATTATGGGTTCCAAAATTTCTAAACCCTAGAGATGAATCTATATGTGTTTGATGGAATATTAAGGATAAGGTACTACGATACTTATAAAGTTTGGTGACCTAATATATAAATTAGGTATGTGAATTATGTGTATGATTAAATAAATATACATTATATAATGTGTATACATTTATTTTGTATATAGAGATAATTAAGAATATGTATATATCAAAAATGTTGAACATTGGTTCTAGTGAGAATAGATTTAATGGACTAAGATGATTTTGTGGCCCAAGGAATTAATTAAGTAGCTCAATTATTTAATTAAGCATTGGACTTGTAGCTGTAATACCCGAGAATTTCCTAATATTATTAAATAAATATATTAATGGAAATGAGAATTTATTTAATATAAATGATTTTGTGTTATGAGATGAATTAATTCAATTATATAAGATTGAATAATTATAATAATAATTAAGAAACTTATGGAGTTTGCGATAAACTCGTTGATAGCCTTGTGTAGCATAGTGACGTAATATAAGAATAATTATATTAATTTAAGCGAACAATTAATCTATATTAATTGTTAATCGTAGAACATTAATTAATTGTCATCGTAGAATAATTGTTATAGAATAGTAATGGTGATTAATTAATAATATGTGATTATTATTATTGCAAGAAATATAATAATAATAATAATAAAACACTTGGTTATAAATATGCTGTGAATTATATTTGTTAATGTGATAATTAATCCTATGATTATTAATTAAGTGTTATTAATAATTACGAGGAATGGATTAATTAATATTATTGTTAATTAATTGATAAGTGAATTATTAATTTCTATGTGCAAGCATGCGAAATTATGGTAGCTAACCATATATTATATGAAACATAATGTGACTATATTATATACATAAACTATATAGTAAAGTTTATTGAATTGTGAGAGCTACATGATAATGCCCATGTGACTATGTGAGTGTGTGGACATTAATATAATGTATCATGGATATATTATAAATAATTGTTGATTAATACACTTTAATAATAAAGGAGACGATGTAATGTGATAATATCCGATCAAATTATATCCGGTATTAACAGAATGTACATGGATTATAAGCGTACAAATTACCTTCACTACATTGAAGTATTACTTATGTAAATTTATATTGTGACATTAAGTTATAACCTATGTATGGACAATAGGTATATATTATATAACATAAGAGTAGGAATTATGTTATGTATGTATAATAATTTAAGTGTAGTGTTACTAGAATGATGAGTATTGTTGCCTTGTCCCATTATAAGAGACCCTTTCTTCCTCACGTGCATGACAAAAGGCTAAGGCCTATTCCCCATTCTTCTCCCAAGCTCAAGCTAGCAAATGATGATCGAAGGAGTGGGAATCATAATTGATTTCACTAACCCTCTACCAACTTCTCCTTAACCTCCATACAGTTCAACAGTTCGTTAGTTTGTTTTGAGAGCGAAAAGCATTACATAGACATTAGTTTCTCTATATATATAAGCTCTTCTCCTTCACAAATTCATTGCTGAGATTTGCTAGAGTGTTAAGAAAGAACTAAAATAAGCATCAGTGTTAGCATTCTGAGAAGTTGAGAATTCAAATTACATTACAGAGGTATGAAACCTCTCTTATTCTCCATTTCTTGTTTACTGAAGGCTTCGAATTCTTGAACTTAGTATAAAATCCATGAAATTTTGATTGGATAATGTTTGTGGTTATTGTATAAAACTTATAATCATATTAGTACACAATGTGGCTTGCTAGCAATCAAACTCATATAATGATTTCCATGTTCTTCAATTTATGTTTTCTGCAAATTCTTAAATTCTTGATTTTGTGGAATTTGATGACAATTGAAGTATGAATTTCTTGGTTTGTTGTTATATAGACTTACAAACATATTTAAACCACAATGTGAATGTTTAAGACTATTTTCGTGAAGTAATTTTGTGATTTGGGATGTTAACTGCCGAAACTGGGAACTCTCTGGGGCGAACCAGACACGGCGCAGCTGCGCCAGTTTAATAGTGTGGCGCGGCGCAGCTGCGCTGCTCACTGGAATCAATTGATTCCTTGCTGCATGTTTCTGTTAAGTGCTAACTCATGGTACTAAGTTAGAATGAGCATGCTAGCATTAGTAATACATACATATGAACATATTGAGACAATGTAAGCATGGTTTACTAATAGTTGCATGCATACTTATAGTTTTGAAATGAATTTAGCATTTTATAAACAAACTTCGATGTTTGGAAACGAACTCAATATGTATACTTGCCATGTTAACATTCTGACTTTGCAAACATATTAGTATGATTTAAAGAGGTATGAGAAGCATGTTCACTTATGTATATGGGTTCCGTGATATAATATGAACATGTGAACCTAACTAGTGCGCCTTCCTAACGAATATATAAGTTTTGAAAGTGGATATGGACATGTAAATGACATATATACGTTCTGATGTTATGAGCATCTTTAGATGACTTTGAAATGCATGGAAGGCATGTTGACTTGCTTATATATGTTTCATAGTATGGCATGAGCATGTGGACTTCATTTGCGAACTTTACTAAGTGAAAGTGTAAGTTTGAAACGTAAATCTTAACATATTATTGCAAGTCCCGTATTCTGATATTTATGGACATATGTGATAGTACTTTTAGACTCACTCATGCATCATACATGTATACATACCATGATTAGGTATCGTGATTCAAATTTAGTATAAACGAAGAATGTTTTCTACTAATATCTGTGATAGTCACATATATGGAATGCGAATACTCATAAGTATGCTTAATATAAATACCTTATGTGTTTTAAAAGTGAGCATGATAGGCTTTGTAAATTCCATGACCTTGAATGACCGTAAGTGTCGACTTAGAATCTATATCACATATGTTTGGAGCAAGGGAAGGTTATACGAATATAAAAAGACTCTTTAACATATATATATACTATGTGATATATTTGAATCCGATTTCGACGGTTAACTTATAGTAATGCTATAATTTGCTAAAATAGAGTGTGTTTGCTATTTGTTGTAGTCTCACATGATAGTAATGATGTATGAAGACGATTAACTTGAGAAGAGGAACGTTAATGATAAAAGATATTAAAAGTTAAGACTTGTGAAATTGTATGATACTATGCATAGTATAACTGTGTCGCTAGGTCAAGACTTAGCTTATGTGTTAATCGTATATACGAGATGAGATATAATGTTAAACTATATGACTAATGGATATCATATATACGTAACCATATTAAGATAGGATTCGAAAAGTGTTGATTAAATTACGGGGATAAATTACGCTTAAGGCAAGTTTCCTAACTTACACTCTTTTACGGTGCAAGTATTCTATTCTTGTATATTGCGAACTAGTTTCTTTACTTAATCGTTTGAATTGAATTAGCATACTTGAACTCTTATTTCATTAAAGCTATTATTCATGTTGAACTTGGTGTTGTTCTTGAATATTGTGAAAGTGTCTATGCCATTTGATTCGGCTAGACTTATATTATTGAAAAACGACCCAAATCAATTGATTGGTGCGGGATCTTGTATTTGACTGAGAAGAACAACCTTCTTTGAAGGGAATATATAATTGTCGGAGAACCGACGTGCGCACTTGAGTATGATTGATTGTTATGCATAACGTATGGTACTTAGGCTGATCACCTGTTGTACCTATTTTTGTTGGATTTTCAGTTTAATACTGTTAATTCTAGTAGAAGTTCATAGTCCTTAATGACTGCTCAGTATTCAGTTATCTTAAAGTCTTGAATTGATTTATTATTGAAACACATTGATATTACTCTGTCCTTAGCGACTGTTATTGAGAACTGTTGATATTCTTGTTATCCTTGAACTATCAAACCTTGTTATACCCTTTTCGAGAATTAAAAATTATATTACTCACCCTTATTGTATATTACTTGCTGGGCAAATTGTGCTCATTCTTGCTTTTCCTAAAAATATTTCAGTTAAGGCCGAGCAGTGCGGACCCTCGAGTACCGACAAGGGCAAGGGAAAGGCTACTGAGTAGCTTTATTTCTGTAGGACTTTATGATTGTAATAAAGAACTTATAATATTATGTACTAGTTAAGGTTATTTATGCTTAAGATATGTCTAAGCTATGTAATCACTGTTTAAGTTACGAGACCTTGGGAAGTGAATAATTATATTATTTAAATATAATTTATTCGGTATTAGTTGTGTATTATTCCGCTGTGCGATGCGACATTTAGTCGTATTATTATTGTAATGTATTACCATGAGCACGTGACGAACCGAATTCGAGCGACCCCGTGACGGTCCTGAAATTTGGGGGCGTCACAGTAGCTAAATTGATTTAATAACAATTAAGTTATTAAACTAGCCCAATATATCATGTATGGGACAAATGTTATGATGGCCCAATTTATTTATGGGTGAAAGCCCAAATTAATTTTGTTAGTAAGCAAAACCATAAAAATGCATGCCCAATGGAAATTAAATAAAAGCCCAAGTTGAGCCCAAGTGCAGAAGGGTATTATAGTCATTAATATAAGTAATTAATAAAACAAATATGGAGATAAAAATAGGCCATGTGGCCGGATTTGGTGGGAGAGTGAAGGGGAGAAGAATTTGATGATTACATGTTGCTTTAGTTGGTAAGTCACCTTTTTAGGTGTTAAATTTTCTATGGGCCAACACTTATCTCCTTTCTTGCAAGCAACCCTTGTAATTATGAGAAGAGAGAGAATAATGATATTGTAAGGAAAAGAGAAGGCACTTGGATGGATAAGAAGAAAAGAAGAAAAGATAAAAGAGATAAGAAGATAAGAAGGAAGAGAGAGAGAGAAGAGGGAGTTCGGGTGGAGGAGAAGATAAAGCAAGCTTCCCTCATTTTTTTCTCTCACCCACACCCGACCATGAAGGAGAAGAGGAGGGAGAAATCAGCCATAGATGGATCAAGGGAGATAGAGAGAGAAAGGTAACCATGGGAAAAGAAGAAGAAGAAAAATCAAAGCAAAGGTATAATTTTCTAAGCTTGATTAAGTTTTCATTTAGTGATTTAATGGAAAGAAGGGATTTATGATTTGGAAGTTTAAACTCTTTAATCTATATGATTTCTATAGATTCATGTATGGATCTAACATATTCAAGTGTTAAAAATTAGATTTAAAGCATAAAATGAAAAATAAGTTTTTCAAAAGTGAGAAAACCTAATTTTTCTAGCCTTGATTGTGTTTATTTTGTGATTGGTGATTTTTTTTTGAATTAGATCATGGATCATGTTAGATCCATGGGTATATGAGGTGTTAGGTTGTGTTATGATGTTTTGATGATGGGTTGTGTTGATTATTATGTGAGCATAGAAAAGATTTCTTAGAAATCAAAAAAACTGAAAAATTAGATTTTGAGAAAACGCAACGTGAAATTCAAACGACCATATCTCTCATTGTGTTTTGAATTTTTGAGTGTGGTCAATTTTTGGAGTTATATATACAAGTCTTCTAACATTTTCAAGTGGAATCACTGAAAAATTCCATGTAGATTTTCATGTGGACTGATTTTAGCAAATGAAGCAAAATATGAAAAATGACAAAAAGTAGGCTGTCCGGGATTTTCATGGGCATTTTCGTCCGCTTATTTAATGAAATAAATTCCAATATTTTGGGACATGAAAATATATGTTAGTAAGTAGCTTTTGTCCAAAAATGAGCTCATTCCGATATAAATTGAGCAAGTTATGACCACTTTAATATTTGTATTTTTTCGACGAAAATCGCTATAACCAGAGTTTTATAACTCCGATGGCCACGAAACTTAAACTGTAAGTCCACATTAACATGTGTAAGATCCCGCCAAGAGTTGGGAATTACTGTAGTTAAGCATGAGATAGCGAATTTGTTAAGGAATTAACTAGAAATGGATTTTTGAAAAATATTTAAGGGAGTTGAAAAATTTCAGAAAAATTATTTTTATATATGGATTATATGTATATATGTTTGGCCAAAGGATAGGAAAATAATAAACTAATTTGATATTTTTGTGAATAGTGTATTTCAGCTTCCTTAAATGAACAGTTCAGGATGCTGAAATGGAAACTGAAATGAGGAAGTTGATTTGTTGAAATAGTAAACAGTTTACCGAGTTATAATAATAACTTAGTAAGAGATTAAGTATTAAGTCTAAAAGTAGTACAGTCGTATTCTGCAATAGTTGATGTATAGTAGCTGGGCTAAACGACTCTTTCATATGGGGAAGGGATCTACGAATTGGTAACCGATCTAACTCGCTGTGAAAACAATGTAGACTAGACGAAAATTAATTTGTTAGTTGTTTGTGGAAAACCACTCAGTATACTATATTGAATACTATTAAAGACTCGATGTGTGCTAGGATTAGACTTATGTATGTATAGTGTTAAGGTTATCTTATATTTGACTATGTGTTTAAATGTTAGATAGTTTACTTATAATGTATGTTATGCTAATTGAAAGATCAATCTTATAACTTATAGGTCTTTCCAATAAAGCGTTTAAAAAAAATTGCGTAGCAGTAATCAACGATATATGCAAGTGTCGTAACTCGAACTCGAGTTGTTATTGTAAAGCATGTTGGTGATTAATTATTGTTGATTATTCACATCTATACTGATTATTGATTCCCACGTAGTGCATGTTGCATATGTTCATCAGATATGAAAGGCTGATCACCTTCATTACCCTAAGGTTCAGTTAAATTTGTTCATTGTTCATTGTTGGCCATTCATTATTATTGACTCGGTCATTCATTTATGAAAATTGATTTATATTCTTCCACGATTATTATATTGTTGAAAGTTTGTCAGCTTATTATTCTTTTCAATCATGATATATCTTCATTTGAACTTAAACTTGTTGGGCAAATTTGTTGCTCACCCTTGCTATATCATGATAAACATTCCAGGCTTAAAGACGAAACTTCGTACACAGCAAAGGCAAAGACAAGTTACGGAATTGAATTATTGTACGGTTAAATGGTATTTGTATTAGAGCAATATGGCATTGTATGTCGTGTAAAATATGAATATGTGTAGTAAGTTTAGGTTTCAGACCTTGGGAATTATGTGTAAAAGTTTGTTGTATAAACAATTTATGTTTATATCTTCCGCAGTAGTTATAGAAATGATGTATCGTAACGTAGGTTCTAGGGACCCGAATTTGGGGCACTACAGTTGGTATCAGAGTTGTAGGTTATAAACCTTAGGTAGGCATACCTTAGGCTATAACCGCAGGGATGAGGATAAGGAATAAACTCAAATAGAGTTTGAAATTTATGCGATGAATTTGGGCAAGGTATTGGTAAGTCAATAAGATTCAAAGAAGAATCCTGACAAGCAATAAACATCCAGAGTTACCTAACTCTGATAATAAAGATGGACAGTAGTAATGAATAGATAGAGTCTAGAAGACTAAAAGTATTAAAGAAAAGAAGATCGTAAAACAAAACGATCATAAGATAGGAAAGAATCGTAATATAATACGATAATAATATCAGATTACAACGTGATCTGATGTGGTCATAAAAAGGACAGATGATCAATCAAATGGTTGAAAACTTTATAGCAGAATTGCTGTATGAAAGTGGTACTATTATATAGTACGAGTTAAACTCAGGAAAGAGTTGTAGTATTGTATATACGAATTAAATAAAATTCGTATCGAGTATTGAGGGAGCTAAGATTATGTGGGATTTTAATTGAGGACTCGTGTGATAGCTGAGTTATACAAACCTTTGTATGGGCGGGGCTTTTGTCCTTGGTCTAATGACTACTTAGTTTATAACATTGATAATCATTAAACTGTCGGTGTCGCGCTATTCGCTATATGTATGATGAGAATGTGATTTTTTTCTCATGTGTATAACGTATAGGTAGAGAATATAAGATTAGTTGTGAGTTCTTAAAACTCATACTTATGGTAAGTTCGTGACTCATAATTATATGAAATGTTTTGAACCCCTCAGCGAATGGACGCCAATGGTCTGTCTAGGACAAGTTCTTAAACTCATATGATTGTGGAAAGTTTCTAAAATCATAACGTGTGGTATGTTTGACGAACTGGGTATAATTAAGTGTAAATGGAGTATTAAGGATAATAGGAATAGATAGACTGATTGAGCAATGGATCATTAGTGGAAGCGTAGGTATTCTAAATCTTCTAGCTATGCTAGACTTCGAAATTTTTGATGTTAAGCTAAATATGCACTATGTGCCTTTTAAAAATGAATTTTTATTCTCAACTCCTGGTGACTAGTGTGTATGTGCGGACTTAAGAACACTGAGACATCGTTACCTGTTGAGATGATAAAGCGGATTTACAATGATTTTTGAACCGTTTAAAGAATAGTCTATGCTAATTGTTTCGGCTAGACTATAATAATTTGAAATATCAAAATGTGTTTTATTTATCATTGATGCATCATGTAACCTGGTGCAGAGATGATAAAAATTGATAAAGTTGTAAATACAGGAATACTTAGTGTTGAATTTGATCTAAAAATCGTTGTCCCACTATTGTATGATGTGTTATAACAAAGTCACACAATGACGGAATCCTCAAACGGGCTGTAAATACAGTACGGTATCATGACGTCATTTTAAAAATATTTTTTTTATAATTAATTGCCAATGGGGTTTGGCTATACATAAATATTTTGATTGAAATTGAATTATTGGTATGAGTTTAAGCTATTTGATTTAGCTAGACCAACGTTTATGAAAATTCTCAGCGTTCTTTGGAAATTTTCCCGAACGAAATTGTTTTGGTGTGGAATCCGATAAAACTGAGGTAAGCATCCCAAAAATTTTGGGAAAATTTTGTGCGCCAAAGGCAGATAAGAGGAACGGGAAAAAATTGTTCCGACAAGCAGTACTTAATAAGTACAGGGCATAACGGGCTAATTACCCTCTGTGTCCGTAAGTCATAACGGTTAGCGGATGAATTTCTGTATAACCTTTTTGAAAATAAAAGTTCGTAGTCTATATGACTCCTCAGCATGATTTGAAAATTTTAACTATGGTGAGTGATGTTTTGGGTAGCATATGATGATGAGTATGAAAGGTGTAAGGTGTAAGGTAAATTTCGGGAACAAAATTCTTAGAAAAAGAGGTGAATGTGACAACCTGAGAATTTATAAAATTTTAAATGATTAAATAAAGGTTAAGGAATAAAACCTAGATGGGAATTTGAGGATTTAGTTAAAAATTTTAAAGAAGAACCTAAATAGTTTATTATTTGATTGAGAATAGAGGAATTATAGATTATAAAAATTTCTAAACCCTAGAGATGAATCTATATGTGTTTGATGGAATATTAAGGATAAGGTACTGCGATATCTATAAAGTTTGGCGACCTAATATGTAAATTAGGTATGTGAATTATGTGTATGATTAAATAAATATAGATTATGTAGTGTGTATACATTTATTTTGTATATAGCGATAATTAAGAATATGTATATATCAAAAATGTTGAGCATTGGTTCTAGTGAGAATAGATTTAATGGACTAAGATAATTTTGTGGCCCAAGGAATTAATTAAGTAGCTCAATTGTTTAATTAAGCATTGCACTTGTAGCTAAATTAATTTAGTAACAATTAAGTTATTAAACTAGCCCAATATATCATGTATGGGACAAATGTTATGATGGCCCAATTTATTTATGGGTGAAAGCCCAAATTAATTTTGTTAGTAAGCAAAATCATAAAAATGCATGCCCAATGGAAATTAAATAATAGACCAAGTTGAGCCCAAGTGGGGAAAGGTATTATAGTCATTAATATAAGAAATTAATAAACAAATATGGAGATAAAAATAGGCCATGTGGCCAGATTTGGTGGGAGAGTGAAGGGGAGAAGAATTTGATGATTTCATGTTGCTTTAGTTGGTAAGTCACCTTTTTAGGTGTTGAATTTTCTATGGGCCAACACTTATCTCCTTTCTTGCAAGCAACCCTTGTAATTATGAGAAGAGAGAGAATAATGATATTGTAAGGAAAAGAGAAGGAACTTGGACTATTAAGAAGAAAAGAAGAAAAGATAAGAGAGATAAGAAGATAAGAAGGAAGAGAGAGAGAGAAGAGGGAGTTCGGGTGGAGGAGAAGTTAAAGCAAGCTTCCCTCATTTTTTTTCTCTCACCCACACCTGACCATGAAGGAGAAGAGGAGGGAGAAATCATACATAGATGGAGCAAGGGAGATAGAGAGAGAAAGGTAACCATGAAAAAAGAAGAAGAAAAAGCAAAACAAAGGTATAATTTTCTAAGCTTGATTATATTTTCATTTAGTGATTTAATGGAAAAAGGGGATTTAGGATTTAAAAGTTTAAACTCTTTAATCTATAAGATTTCTATAGATTCATGTATGAATCTAACATATTCAAGTGTTCAAAATTGGATTTAAAGCATAAAATGAAAAATAAGTTTTTCAAAAGTGAGAAAACCTAATTTTTTTTAGCCTTGATTGTGTTTATTTTGTGATTGGTGATTTTTTTGAATTGGATCATAGATCATGTTAGATCCATGGGTATATGAGGTGTTAGGTTGTGTTATGATGTTTTGATGATGAGTTATGTTGATTATTATGTGAGAATAAGAAATATTTCTTAGAAATCATAAAAACTAAAAAAATAGATTTTGAGAAAACACAACGTGAAATTCAAACAACCATATCTCTCATTGTGTTTTGAATTTTTGAGTGTGGTTAATTTTTAGAGTTAGATATACAAGTCTTCTAACTTTTCCAAGTGGAATCATTTAAAAATTCCATGTAGATTTTCGTGTGGACTGATTTTAGCAAATGAAGTAAAATTTGAAAAATGACAAAAAGTAGGCTGTATGGGATTTCCAAGGGAAGTTTCGTCCACTTATTTAATGAAATAAATTCCAATATTTTGGGACATGAAAACATATGTTCTAAAGTAGCTTGTGTCCAAAAATGAGCTTATTTCAATATAAATTGAGCAAATTATGACCATTTTAATATTTGCATTTTTCCGACAAAAATTGCTATAACCGGAGTTTTATAACTCCGATGGCCACAAAATTTAAACTGGTCCACGTTAACATGTGTAAGATCCCACCTAGAGTTGGAAATTTCTAGAGTTAAGCATGAGGTAGCTAATTTGTTAAGGAATTAACTAGAAATGGATTTTTGAAAAATATTTAAGGGAGTTAAAAATTTTCAAAAAAAATATTTTTATGTATGGATTATAAGTATATATGTTTGGCCAAATGATAGGAAAATAATAAACTAATTTGGTATTTTCGTGAAAAGTATATTTCAGCTTCCTGAAATGAACTGTTCAGGATGCTGAAATGGAAACTGAAATGAGGAAGTTGATTTGTTGAAATAATAACAGTTTATCGAGTTATAATAATAACTTAGTAAGCGATTAAGTATTAAGTCTAATACATGTATATGAGTACTTTGAGAATTATATACCTTGTATTTATGAGAAGAGAGAGAATAATGATATTGTAGGGAAAAGAGAAGGCACGTGGATAGCTAAGAAGAAAAGAAGAAAAGATAAGAGAGATAAGAAGATAAGAAAGAAGAGAGAGAGAGAGAGAGAGAGAGAGAGAAGAGGGAGTTCGGGTGAAGGAGAAGATAAAGCAAGCTTCCCTCATTTTTTTTCTCTCACCAACACATGACCATGAAGGAGAAGAGGAGGGAGAAATCATCCATAGATGGAGCAAGGGAGATAGAGAGAGAAAGGTAACCATGGGAAAAGAAGAAGAAGAAAAATCAAAGCAAAGGTATAATTTTCTAAGCATGATTATATTTTCATTTAGTGAT
Source organism: Panax stipuleanatus (assembly GCA_020205555.1). Taxonomy (NCBI): domain Eukaryota; kingdom Viridiplantae; phylum Streptophyta; class Magnoliopsida; order Apiales; family Araliaceae; genus Panax; species Panax stipuleanatus. The sequence continues at coordinate 68,537,088 of CM035119.1, read as the reverse complement.
TTAATGGAAAAATGGGATTTATGATTTAGAAGTTTAAACTCTTTAATCTATATGATTTCTATAGATTCATGTATGGATATAACATATTCAAGTGTTAGAAATTGAATTTAAAGCATAAAATGAAAAATAAGTTTTTCAAAAGTGAGAAAACCTAATTTTTCTAGCCTTGATTGTGTTTATTTTGTGATTGGTATTTTTTTAATTAGATCATGGATTATGTTAGATCAATGGGTATATGAGGTGTTAGGTTGTGTTATGATGTTTTGATGATGGGTTATGTTGATTATTATGTGAGAATAGGAAAGATTTCTTAGAAATCATACAAACTGAAAAATCAGATTTTGAGAAAACGCTACGTGAAATTTAAACGACCATATTTCTCATTGTGTTTTGAATTTTTGAGTGTGGTCAATTTTTAGAGTTAGATATACAAGTTTTATAACATTTCCAAGTGGAATCACTGAAACATTCCATGTAAATTTTCGTATGGACTGATTTTAGCAAATGAAGCAAAATCTGAAAAATGACAAAAAGTAGGCTGTCTGGGATTTCCAAGGGAAGTTTTGTCCACTTATTTAATGAAATAAATTCCAATATTTTGGGACATGAAAATTTATGTTATAAAGTAGCTTGTGTCCAAAAATGAGCTCATTCCAGTATCAATTGAGCAAGTTATGACCATTTTAATATTTGCATTTTTTCGACGAAAATCGCTATAACCAGAGTTTTATAACTCCGATGGCCACGAAATTTAAACTGTAAGTCCACGTTAATATGTATAAGATCCCGCCCAGAGTTTGAAATTTCTGGAGTTAAGCATGAGGTAGCTAATTTGTTAAGGAATTAACTAGAAATGGATTTTTGAAAAATATTTAAGGGAGTTGAAAAATTTTAGAAAAATTATTTTTATGTATGGATTATATGTATATATGTTTGGCCAAAGGATAGAAAAATAATATACTGATTTGGTATTTTCATGAATAGTGTATTTCAGCTTCTTGAAATGAACAGTTCAAGATGCTGAAATGGAAACTGAAATGAGGAAGTTGATTTGTTGAAATAGTAAACAGTTTACCGAGTTATAATAATAACTTAATAAGCGATTAAGTATTAAGTCTAAAAGTAGTACAGTGTATTATGCAATAGTTGATTTATAGTAGCTGGGCTAAACGACTCCTTCATATGGGGAAGGGATCTACGAATTGGTAACCGATCTAACTCGCTGTGAAAAAAGTGTAGACTAGACGAAAATTAATTTGTTAGTTGTTTGTAGGAAACTACTTAGTATACTATATTGAATACTATTAAAGACTCGATGTGTGCTAGGATTAGACTTGTGTATGTATAGTGTTAAGGTTATCTAATATTTGACTATGTGTTTAAATGTTAGATAGTTTACTTATAATGTATGTTATGCTAATTGAAAGATAAATCTTATAACTTATAGGTCTTTCCAATAAAGCGTTTAAAAAAAATTGCGTAGCAGTAATCAACGATACATGCAAGTGTCGTAACTCGAACTCGAGTTGTTATTGTAAAGCATGTTGGTGATTAATTATTGTTGATTATTCACATCTATACTGATTATTGATTCGCACGTAGTGCATGTTGCATATGTTTATCAGGTATGAAAGGCTGATCACCTTCATTAGCCTAAGGTTTAGTTAAATTTGTTCATTGTTTATTGTTGGCCATTCATCATTATTGACTCGGTCATTCATTTATGAAAATTGATTTATATTCTTCCACGATTATTATATTGTTGAAAGTTTGTCAGCTTATTATTCTTTTCAATCATGATATATCTTCATTTGAACTTAAACTTGTTGGGCAAATTTGTTGCTCACCCTTGCTATATAATGATAAACGTTCCAGGCTTAAAAAAGAAACTTCAGACACAGTCAAAGGCAAAAACAAGTTTCGGGATTGAATTATTGTACGGTTAAATGGTATTTATATTAGAGCAATATGGCATTGTATGTCGTGTAGAATATGAATATGTGTAGTAAGTTATGGTTTCAAGCCTTGGGAATTATGTGTAAAAGTTTATTGTATAAACAATTTATGTTTATATCTTTCGCAATAGTTATAAAAATGATGTATCGTAAACCAGGTCCGAGGTTCTGGGGACCCGAATTTGGGGGCGCTACAATAGCACAAGCTTAAGTAATGCTCAATAAAGAGTAGGTTTCGAATACTTGCATAAAGTAAATGTGTCGGTTAGGATACTTGCCTTAAACTTAGTTTATCAACCTTTAGCTTATCAATACTTCAAATTCCTATCATAATGTTGTTACGTATATATGTATCTCGTTAGTTACAAAAGTCGAATACATATACTTGATATGTACGGTAAGCACATACATACGATCCTATCTTAGTCGTATGATCCTACACGTACGTCGTTACATATAGCACAAAATCAGATTGTAGGACACTATGAAATCAAATAACATAGTTTGTAATCATTACTTGACTTAACATTTGAAAGTTTACAATCTCTGATCATCATATGGCTTATCATGTTCATTCACATCTGGACACACACCACTAAACATGTACGGCAGATTAGGGTAGCATTTCAAGTATGCATAGATTTCATATAAATTTCCGTCTAACGAGGCTTAACGTGTTTGGTTACAATGTTTCTCACGTCTAGTTATTATACACATGTAATAAGGTCAATAAGCTCCATTTACACATGCTCAAGTTATTTTAGTCATGTAATTCATGTTCTATGGTTTCACTTCTTTGAAACTTGTTCTAAACCATGCTCAACTAGTTTACAATGAACGTGGCTAGTTAGACATACATTTCAATCGTGTCTAGAGGCATATGATACCCTATCAATAGGGTCATGAATTTCAGAATACATGCAAGATGGTTATCAACCAAGTTAGTTTTCCGATTCTTAAGTTTTCTTCCAAATCTCATGTTAAACCAACTAATCATGCGAGGTAACTTCACATGTCATATTTCATGCTTACATACATACACAATCAGGCCACATAAGCATGCTTGGAAGTTTCAAAACTTAAAGGGCATATAGTTCATCAAGTTCGTATTAGAAACAATAAGTTTCTATTAGAAGTTCATCAACCAATTAAGCATACAAAGTAAACATACCATGTTTCATGCTCATGTACATACATAATTAGACCCTAATAGCATGTTTTCAAGTTCAGAGTTTAAAGTGTACATAGTTCATTGAGTTTGCACTTTGAAAACTCAAATTTCATTTGGAAACCAAGCTTTGATAAGTGACTACATGAAAAGCCATCTAAACTAGCATGTTAGGGACTTATATAGTCTGATTTAAGTTCAATCAGTATGCTCAACATCTTAGAAACCACAAAAAAACATCAACTAGTTCTGCAGAAAGGCGTGGCCGCGCCCTGTTTGTACTAGTGAATGGTGCGACCGCGCCACTCCGGTTCCAGCCCAGACAGTTTTCTGCTAGAGCAGAGCTTCAGCCAATTCTCAATTCAGATCATGAAACATGCTTACAATCAGTCACATTATATTTATAACACGTATACAAACCTAACTAACATGCTAGCATCATTTCACATATCTAATTACAATTATCTCATGTTAATTTCTATGAATTGAAAATGCTAAACTTCAAAGTTTGAATAAGGATTATACCTTTTAAGATTTCAAATGGACAGCACACTCCCTCAATTATCAGATTATACACTCAACTCACTCTATAGCAACTTAGCAATTAACTTAACAAAATCAAATGAGGAGGTGAGGGTTCAATTTATAGAGAAATAAATAACCATGCCAAGCTATTGCATCATGAATCAAACTAAGAAATGGAAGAAGAACACATTGGGTAATCAAGATTAGGTGTAATAGTTGCCAACAACCCACAACCCACTCCCTTTCATCATTTGATTGCTAGCTAGAATGCTGAGTTTGAGGATGGAGAGTAGCATAGGCCATTGGCCTTTCACGTGTAGGAGAAGAGGAGTGACTCTCATATTGGGACAATTCTATTCTCAACAACTTGGCAAATGAAATAACATTACACTTAGGTTATATACATATACATATTGTATACACTTAAGTTAAATACACACATATATATATATACTTAGGTTTTAAATCCAATTGGGTGCATACATGAATTTTAATGATATAACAATACTACATGGTAGCAAATTGGGGTACATGTATACACATCAATATATAATCCATGTACATTTTGATAATGCCAAATTATGATTTAATTGAGTAGTGACACACCACATTATCCGTGATAACCCCAGAATTTATAAAATCTTAAATGATTAGAATAAAGGTCAAAGGATAAAACCTAGATGAGAATTTGAGGATTTATTTAAATTTTTTAAGTAAAACCTATATGGTTTGCTATTCGAATGAGAATAGAGAAAGTATGGGTTACAAAATTCCAAACCCTAGAAAGGAGTTATATATATATATATTTAAATGAATGTTGAGAATAAGGTATTGTGACACCTATAAATTCAATGAGAATTGAATAGTGTTAGAACTGTGATAATGATATACGTGGACATTTATTAAGGAAATAAAATTTCCCATGAAGAGATACTATGAGGGTAAACGAAGATGAGTATATGTATAGAAAGATATATATATATATATATATATATATATAATTAGTAAGGTGCTATATATTTTAGCAAGAGAAATGATGAATTAAGTTAAGGATATGAGAATCTAGATAAAACTATATTAGTAATTAGCATAGCTTGAATGTTGGCCTTGACAGGCAAATAAGAAGATGAAAAAGCATGAAGCTATTAGCTAATATGATTAGCAATAAAAATGGAGTAAGTTAAAACTCAAAATTTGAGTTAGAGATAGAATTTTGAAGCACGAACTGCTCGGTTGCGTCCGGAACGTCAAGTTTAGTCAGAAAGGATAATAAACACAAAATGCGTAAGGGTTTGACTTTTTGGTCAAAGTCAATAGTTGACTTCTATGGAGAAAATTCTATTTGGGTTATGTAAGTAAATTGATATTATTAATATATGAGAATGTGTTTATATTAATAATAATGTATAAGAGTCCAAATGATAATTTATTTCATGGACTAAGGAGAATAAATAGTTTAAACAAGCCCATTAGTTTAATTAAGCATGGGACTTGTAGATAAAGTGATTAAGGGAAATTAAGTTATTAATCTAGCCCAATATATCATGTATGGGACAAGTATTATGATGACCCAATTTAATTGTTGGTGGGAGCCCAAGTTCATTTTAACTAGTAAGCAAAATAGAATTTACTTGCAAGCCTAAAGTGAATTAAGCAAAGCCCAAACTCTTAGCCCAATTAAGAGAGGACTTATTGGACTTCTTGTAAGCTAATTGAGGAATTAAAAATTTAAACCAAGGGGGTGGAGAAGAGCCCAAAAATTCAGCCCTGTGGGGGTAAAATGGAGAGAAAATTTGTAACTTTGAAGCTTGCCCAAAATCTTGTTTATAATCTTTTGGAACCAACACCCATGACATGTGTCACCCTCCTATCATGTCCAACACTTGTGTTTAGTGACTAAGCAACCAGGTAATAATTAAGAAAGAGAGTTAGTGGAAGAATACTTACACTTTCAATTATACCCACTCCATTAACTTATTTCATTTCATTATTCTTCCAAGTTCCTTAGCTAGAGAAAGAAAAAGAAAATAGAGAGAGCAAGAGAGAGCATCATTTTGGCCACTTCAAGAGGAAGAAGAGGGTCTTGATCTTCATGCATGCTAAGTATCTAAGCTATTTTGGAAAGATAAGAAGGATAGCAAGAAGAACTAGGTATTGATTCTCTTCATTTTCAAGCTTTTACTTCTTATTTGTTGGATTTTGATGAAATAAATAGTCTTAAGTTTGATCTTTGAAAATCCTTCATCTATATGTGTATAAATGTTTTATATGATGATCAAAACATTTTTGAAGTTGAAAGTATGATCAAAAGAGAAATTTATACCAATGGGTAGAAAAAGGCACATACATGTATACACTAGGTAATTTTATGTTAGATTCTTGTGATGCATGTTGAATATGGTTACTATCAAGATTAGGGTGTTAGATCTTGATTTTAACAAATGAGACTTGTGGATTTATATGAGTTCATGTGATAAGATTTGGAAAAAGGATGTTAGATGGATTTTTGAAGGAATTTCTATTTAACTAGTATGCTATAACATGTGCATGTTGAAATCTACAAGTGATATTTGAGGTTTTCTTTCTTGGTATCCTAGATGCATGAGTTAAGGGCAAAACCCCTTTCGAATCACTCAAATATTTTTAAAAATGAGCAAGTTATGAATTAAATCCCAAACTACCCAACTGTGATAAACATGCTACTGATCAGTCACTTGTGGACTATTTTTGGTAACCAAAACAAACTCAAATTTAGTGTTTGACATATGAAAATATAGTTCGGGAAAACACAAAACCAACGATACCAAATGGACCTAAATCCGAGATGTAGATCTCGAGATATGAGCGTTTTCGTAAAGGACCCCAAAATTTGGAAAACGAACTGACTGTTATGAATGTCCTTGCGGATCAGTCCACTTTAACACTGATTTCTGGGACATAAACAGAATAGAATTTGATGTTTGATAAACGAAAATTGGAATTCGGGAAGATATGAATCCAACGCCTCCGACGGAACCAAAATCCAAGTTGTAGGCTTCGTTCTACAAGCATTTCCGTGAAGGACCCCAAATCTAAAATTTTGGGCGAAAATTAGAGTATCTTTATGGAGTGAGATGAAAGTAAGTTATAATAATAAATAACTTTAAAGCCACTAATGGTCTAGTAAGTTAATTACACATAAAATAAAATATAATTAATTATTTAATTATTATTTAAATGATGTTAAGTAATAATTAAAATGAGTTAGTGTTAATAAAATAACTACTTATTATTTAATTAAGATTAAATAATAAATTGAGTTAATCAATTAATTAATTAATATTTAATATTAAATAATGATTAAAGAATATTTAAGTAAGATTAAGTTATAATAAAAGTAATTACTTACTTACTTTGACATGAAAGTTTATAGAATTAATTATTTATTATTTAAATAATAAATAAAGATCGATGAATGTTAATTAATTATTCTCTTAATTAAAATAAGGAATGATTAAAGAAGAATAAAGTGAATAAATCAATTATTATTTATTCAAGGATGAGAGAGTTATTAATTATTATTTAAAGATAAATAATAATTTAATTATCCATTATTTAATTGACATTAAATAATGAGGAGTTATAATTGGTTATTAGTAAGTAATAACTAAAGGTAAATAGTTAATTACTATTTAACAAATATTAAATAGTAATCGAAGGAAGAGGGAGTTAACAATTGAAGAAAATTAAATAAACTCCTTAAGTAAACAATTATAATAAATTGTTTAAAGAACTAATAAGTGTTTATCACTTAAAGAAAGCCTTATTAATTATTAACTTATTAACTTAAGATCAATTGAATATCTTATAGGATTAATGATAGTACATTAGATGTATGTACCTTGTGATTGTATTATTGGCTAGATAATAATACGAGTAAGCATATTGATGAACAATTATACGCAATACTAATTGATAATCTACATTATCAATGTTAGGTCATTCAAAGAGTGTTAATTAAAGCTAGTAAGTTGTAGCTCGTCAAACAGGCAAGTTTCCTAACTCAAACTCGAGTTATTGTTTTTCAAGCATGTTGATGGATAAATATTGTTGATTTTTCCACATCCTGATGAATTATTGTGAATCGCACCTTGTGCAAATTAAATTCCTGTTCTACTATTTATTGAACTGTGAATTGACTACAATTCTTTTATACATAGAACTAATTATGAGATGGATCTATGCTAGTTATGTCCGCTAGATCAAGAATGTTTAAAATTGCTTATGAGATGGATTTGTGCTAGTTGTGTCAGCTAGATCAAGAATGTTTAAAATTGCTTATGAGATGGATCTATGCTAGATGTGTCAGCTAGATCAAGCATGTTATAATTTGTTAACTCAATTTCGTTTTGAAGGCTTAGTGCATGTTGCGTATGTTTATCAGGTATGAAAGGCTGATCACCTTCATTACCATAGGGTTCAGTTAAATTTGTTCATATTCATTGTTGCTCATTCATCATTATTGACTCGGTCATTCAGTTATGAAAAAATTGATGTATATTCTTTCACAACTATCATATTGTTGAAAGTTTGTCAGCTTACTATTCTTTTCGATCATGATATATCTTCATTTGAACTTAAACTTGCTGGGCAAACTTGTTGCTCACCCTTGCTATATCATGATAACCAATTTCAGATTAAGACGAAGGCTTGAAGAAGGACATAGTCAAGAGCAAAGTACAATAGTAGAATATTGTTATGCAAGAATAACTATTTAGTTATCTTATGTAAACCTTTTTGAGTGTTAAAGGTATGTATTCAGTTAAGGTTAAGAAACCTGGAAAATTGTTGTAGAATCATCTGAAATAAACAACATATGTTTATATGGTCCGCATTAGATGATAGAATGTGTATGAAGAATGAAGTATCGTAACGAACCGAATCCGAGGTTAGAGGACCCGGGTTTGGGGGCGTCACATTATCATAAACCTTATTATATCAATTATTCACATAGTCTAATTTAATATTCCATAAAGTACACACTAATGCATTACACATAACATATGGTCACATAAACATCATTTGTGTAGTTTATACCATTCATTAAATCTTACTATATAGTTTCCATATTATATAGTCTCACTAAAGTGTCACACTACACTTTATAATATAGTTTGGTTCAACATTGCACAATGTACACATAACATGTATTCATATGGGTCCATTCATGTGATTCACTTCCTTTTACCATATAGTTTCTATATTACATAGTCATATCACAATGTCACACTATACTTTATATTATATAGATGTAGTTACTGTATAATATGTAATTACATAACTTTACACTTAGCAATTAATTGAACAAACATTAACCTTATAATGTTAATTAATTATTTATTCGTTAATATGCTATTACTCATAATAACAATTAATTAACAACATATTCTTAATTAATCATTCACTTATTAATTCCTTCTTTAATTAATTAAATCATTATAATTCTCATTATCGCGTCACACAAGGCATTCTACTAGCTTATCATAAACTCTATATTTTTCTCAATTATTATAAATTCAATTTGAATTAATTGAATTACTCATCTCACAACACATCAACATTTATATTCAAATAAATATTCATTTTCTTATTATATAAATATTAATATTTATTCATGAAATTCTCGAGTATTACAGTGGCAGATTCTCTATTGTTTCCAGTTTCGCTCGATCCACTTCCAACCCCTTTTTTCGAGACTTTATGCCCAAGTATGATCCCCTCTTGAACCATAAAATGACACTTTTCCCAGTTGAGTACCAAATTAGTTTCTATGCATCTCTTCAATACCATGACCAGATTTTATAAGCAATTGTCAAAAGAATCCCCAAACACTGAGAAATCATCCATGAATACCTCAACACTACGCTCCACCATATCTGAGAATATTGCCATCATGCATCTCTGAAAGGTTGCAGGTGCGTTACACAGCCCAAATGATATTGTAAGGACCGAGAATTTCACATGATCATGTGTAATTTTTTTTTACGAATAAATTTTCTTTTTAGGAAGAGTAATGTAAGTTATGTAAGAAATTAACATAGCTTGAATGTTAACCTTGAATGATAAATTAAAAAGATTTATAATCTTTAAGTAATGAATTAGCGATATAGATTATGTGAAGTAATTATATGCTTATGTGAATATTTAAATATAACAAGGATTTATCAATAATGATAAATGTATTGTGGATTATGTTTGCGACTAAATAAATATAAATTATTTAATTTGTATATGTTTATTTAGCATAAAAAGAGAGTTAAACATAAAGTTATGTAACCTAATACATATATTAGGTATGATAATTAAATAACCTAATGGGTTATAATATAAGAGAATAATAATATTTAAAAATATATATTCTAACCCTAAGAGATTTATTTTATACATCTTAAATAATTAATTTTATAACCTAAGTAAAGCAAGTCTAATTGGATTATGAAATTAAAAATATTTGAGTAAGGAATTAACTTGCTAAGGTGTGTAATGAAAACCCTAACTAAATTATTAGGGTAAGATAAAAAATTAAAAGTGTGGGACTAAGTTAATTTTAGGGCCCAAAGAATTAATTTGTAGCCCAATTGTTTATTTAAGTATGGGACTTGTAACTAATTTGAATTAAGAACAATTAAATCATTAGGCTAGCCCAATATTCTATATAAAGGGCAAGTATATTAGTGGCCCAATTAATTAGAGATGGAGGCCCAAGTGTAGTTTAATTAGTAGCCAAAAGAAATTAATTTGCAAGCTTAACATATTAAATGAGTAGCCCAACTTTTAACCAATGGAGAAAGGACTTGTTGGACATTTAATAAACCTAATAAGGAATTAAAAGAAAACAAAAATGGGACAAAAGAAGGCCACATGGCCGGTGGTGAAGAGAAGAAAGAGAAAAGGGAATGGATGTGATCATTGAATTTACCTACTCCTACCTAACCTTATCAACTCTTCCCTTATGTGTCATTTGTTTATTCAACCAACTATTTTGTACAATCTTGCAAGCAACCTCTTCCATTATGATGAGAGAGAGGGATAAAATATGGAGAAGATATGGGTAGATATATATATCTTATCTATACATTATTTTTTTTACTAACTAAGTTAAAAGAATATCTTTTATTCTTATCTCATTTTCTAAACCAAGTAAAGATAGAAAGAGAGAGAAAACCGAAGAAACCAAGAGAGAGAGAGAGATTTTGGGCAGCATAGAGGGAGAGAAGAGAGATTTTTTTTTAACCTATCTAGTTCCTTAAACAAACCTAAGAAGAAGAAGAGCATAAATCAAGGTATAAACACGCTATCTTTGAGCTTTTGATTTATGGTTTTGGGTTGTTTTGAAAAATAAAGGAGTTATGTTTCTTAAACTCAAAAACTTTAGATCTACAAGTTTTCTAATGTGTTATGTGTAGATCCAACCCTTTTGAGTGTCAAAGGTTAGATCTAAAGCAAAATATGGAAACTAGGTTTTCAAAAAGTTAAAAAACCCTAATTTTCTTAGCATTGTTTGTGTTTAATCTAGTGTTTGATAATTATTTGGTGAATTAGATCATGAATCATGTTAGATCATGAGTATATGAAGTAATAGTATGAGTTATGATGGTTTATGTTGGTTAATATGAGAGATCAAGAAAGTTTTCTTAGAAATCACAATGGTTAAGAAATTAGATTTTTGAGAAGACGGAACATGAAATTAAAACAAGCATATCTCTCAATATATTTCAAATTTTAGAGTTTGGTAAATTTCTAGACTTAGATCTATAAGTCTTCTAACTTTTTCAAGTGGAATCACTGAAAAAGGAGTTGTAAATTTTCGTGTGGACTGATTTTAGCAAAGTAGGAAAAATCTAAAAAATGACAAAAGTAGGCTATCTGGATTGTTAAAGGGCAGTTTTGTCCACTTAAATTATGTAATAAATTCCGGCCTTCTGGGACATGAAAATATAAGTTATAAAGTAGCTTGTGTCCAAAAATGAGCTCATTCCGACTTAAAATGAGCAAGTTATGACTATTTCAATATTTGAGTTTTTTCGATAAAATACGCTATAACCGGAGTCGTATAACTCCGATGGCCACGAAATTTAAACTGTAGGCTCACGATAACATGTGTAAGATCCCACCAAGAGTTGGGAATTTCTGGAGTTAAGCGTGAGGTAGCTATTTTCTTAAGGAATTAACTATAAACGAATTTTTGAAAAATACTAAAGGAAATTAAAAAATTCTTGAAAAATTATTTTTGTGTATGGAATACATGTATTTATGTGTGGGCAAAAGATAAAAAAATAATAAGATGATTTGGTTAAAAGGGGGAATCCAGCTTGCTGGATTGAAGGATTAATGAATCCAGGCTTGCTGGATGAGATGTTTGGATAATTCAGGATACTGGATTGGTCTGTTAGATAATCCAAGTTACTAGATTAAATGTTAGATTGAATCCAAGATTGCTGGATTGGATGACAGTTGAATCCAGGCTTGCTGGATTGGAGGTCAGTTGAATCCAAGTTGCTGGATTAGGTATTCGGCTTACTAAATTATAAAGGACTTATAAAATGAAAGAATAAGTGTTAATTCACAAGTTGTATGATATAGTAGTGTTAAGTCTAAGGTAGTATAGTTGTACTCTTTAATGATGATTATGTGTTTACATGTTAGATAAATCATTACGAGTAAGATATATGATGCTAATTAAGAGATCGATCTTATTAATGATAGGTCTTACAAAAGAAGTTAACTTAAATTGAGTAGCAGTAGTCAGCGAATCAGGCAAGTTTCCTTAACTCAATCTCGAGTTATTACTTTTCAAATATAGTGGTGGTTAATTATTGCTGATTATACCACGTCTGAGAATTATTGTTGATTATTCGCAGTTAGTGCATGTTTATTAATTCAAATTGAATTATTGATTTTGAGAATATGCTTGGGGAATAACTGTTGTTGGTTATTCACATCCGTAGAAGTTATTATTGATTGCAAATAGTACAGTTAATTTCTGTCTATTATTGAATCATTTTGAGATATGTCGTAGCTAATTGTTTTGGCTAGACAATCATTTGTTGAAACTTGTTAGGTTCGAGAAGAGAATTCAATTATTATTGACAGGTCAATGCCTATTATTTCGGCTAGATCGAGAAAGCGTTTAGATATTGAAATCATTGTATTTCGTTGTTGTGATTCGAATTCTAGTTATATGACTGAGAAGAACAACCTTTTTATATAAAAAGGGGCTTTGTGGTCGTATATTCGGTCGTTGCGCGCGTATAAATATTATGCATAATATAGGGTATAATGAAGCTGATCACTTTATATACTTGCGGAGGGGTATAATTTATTCTTTATGGTTATCTGATACACCTGAATACTTCAAAGTAAAACCTTTGATAGTTACTCGAAAAGTTCAGGATCCTGTGGGGTCGCTCAGCTTAAAAAAAAATCTGGATAATATTCCACTTTGTTATTGCGTAGAATTGATTCTTGTTATTCAATTGAGAAATTTCAAAAGCATTTTACTCTTTCACTATCGAATTATTATTTTGCATAAGATGCGAGAAAGTCTTGTTATTGATTAACGCTTTATTCAGCTACTTCAAAGTCCTTTCAACTTTGGTGATATTCTATCGAATTGATAGTCTTATATTCTTGATTCTTATACTTTATTGTATGATTTAACTTGCGGAGTAAATTTGTTGCTCACCCTTGCTTAAATACAATGTTTCAGCTAGGAACGAGATAGCCGTAGGGGCAGAGAAAGACAAGGACAAAGGTGTATTGCTGGAGTAGTTATAATGAACATATTTATTATGTTGTTTTGTATAACCCTTTTTGTATATCTAAGGGTATATTTGTTATGTTAGGTTGGGTTTGTACGTAACGCAATCATGCAATCAAATCACATAAATAGGGCGGAAGCGCAAAAACTAGGTTTTCAAAAATTTATACAAACCCATAACCATGATCATGCTTTGTGTTAGTTATCAATAACAGAAAAGAGAGAACATGGAATTATACCTTTGAAGATCCAAGCTTCTTCAGGTACAAGTTCTACTCCTTTGATTCCTTTGATTCCTCTGTAGTGGCTCCTTCCCTTGATCAATGTCAGCCACCCAATTGTTTGGCCTCTAACGGTGATCCACCAAGGAAGATGAAGAACTCAAGAAGATGGGTTATTGGCTTAACCCTTGTTTATATCTCTATAGAATATGTGTACTCCCAACTCTTGGAAAAATTCACGTACCTTATTTCTGATATAAGACTCTCTTATATAGATATTAGGTTAACCCTCCTAATCCAATTAGAATAGGGTTTTATTTAATTAATTAAATACTTTCAATTAATTTATATCCTAATTTTTATTAGGATTGAGAGAGAGTACTGATATTATATTAATTCCAAAACTCCTTTAGAATTAAAAAAATAATAATAATAATAATATTAATAAGACTCCTCTTATTAATTTATATTTAATATTTCTAAAATATTAAATATTAAAAATTAAGCTATTTAATTTATTCTATCACCATAGATTAAATTAATTATACTTAATGCATTATTACTATCATGCCATTTTCTTCTTAAATAATTCTTCTTCCTTTTATGGTGTGACCCTTTAGGTTCTCCATATTAAACCGGTTATGAATAAATCAATTAGAACAATTCTAATCTTATTTAAATAAATAAATTAAACTAATAATCTATTTAAATAAATAACATTTATTCTACAATAGAGATAAGCCTCCCTAGCGATCAACGACTTTTCAGATAATATAGATTTCAACATTAATCATAAAAGAACCTGTGAGTTAATAGTTACCGTACAATTCAATCCTTCCACCATACAATGTCCCAATTAAATATAAGACATGGATTTACTGTCAAGTCTTAATTTATTTAATCATATGTATTTCGATTAGAAAATGCACAACTCCAAATAATGCAAATTAGAAACCTCTTTCTAATTTCATTCTACCTTGGCCAAGGATTCCTGAGTTGTCATTTAACGAATCACATAGAACATATCTCCTCTTTTACTAGATGTGATAGATTCTTTATTGATCATTCATTATCTCCATATGTAACTCATTATACCCAAGCATACCCTATATATGCCTTAAAAGGCCTTAAGGAATTAGTCAAAATATAATTTGTTACATACAAGATACTATGATGATCTCAAGTCCAAGGATCACTTGTACTACTATCACATTAGGAATTCCTATTGACAGGAGAGTAAAACTCCATTAGGTATTCCATAGCGAGTCACGTTCAGTGAACTTATTCTCCAATAAGCACCTACATACTTGCTTTAGTGTCTCCACACAAATGACCATGAGATCAGTCATCCTCATCCAATGAGCAAACAACATATGTACCAATCTATACGGATTTACTAATTCCCATTTTAGTAATTCCACAATTGGGAACTATTTTAGTTTTTAAGCTTTCTAAGAATTTAGATCTCATTATCATGATTCTAAAAGCATTGCTTAAAATTATGGGTTATTTACATATTATAAAAACAGCACCATGTAGATAATTATATGCCTTAAATGAATATTTTATTAATAAATAAATAAGATTGTTTGCAAAGTATGTGCTTATCATCATACATGATTGGCTTGTATGCACACTACTATCAATCTCCCACTTGCACTAAAGCCAATTGCCATGGTATCTCATACCCATCTTCTCTAAGTGACGATCAAACTGCTGTTGTGTTAGAGCTTTAGTAAATGGATCTGCAATGTTGTCTTGAGAGTCCACTAGCTCCAAGGTGACATCTCCTCTTTCAATGATGTGACACCCCCAAATCCGGGTACTTCAATTCCACGGGACTTGGTGTTCACTGTACGAATATCATCTATCTATCTACCCATAGTAAATGTAAACCATGCAATAAATAGAATTAAATCCTCCCCTTATGGGGTTACAACATTTGAGTAATAAATAAAATAAATCCTAGGTCATACTAACCTTAAACATCTGTGCGGAACATAAACAAATAAATAAGTCTTACACAACTCTAATATAAGTCTGAAACATAACAATTAAAATAAACAACAAGTTTTCATCACTTGTTGACTTTGCCTTTGCCTTTGTTAGTAGAAGGCTCATCGGACCTTTCGTTCTTAACTGCAATGTTATTATTACGCAAGGGTGAGCACGATTGCCCACAAGTATAATAATATGACAACAATATAATAACATGCGAGTAAATCAAAGACATCTGAATAAAGAAACTCAACTTCTGACTCGAGGATAAATAATAGGAATCAAAAGAACATCTGAGGGTCATAAGACCTTGAACTATGTCCTAGGTTGTAAAGGGTTTATGCTTTAAACCTTTAACAGTCATAAGACTATGGACTCTACTTCTCGTACTTAGGGGGATCAGCCCTTAGTACCATACTGTGCACAATGTCTCAACGCTAAAGCGTAAATAATCCCCTATTAAAGGGTTGTTCATCTCAGTTTTGACATCAGAGTTCGCACCAAAGGAAGTTTGGTTTGGATAAACTCAATAAGTATTCTAGAATTTAGAACGTACATCAACTATGGACTAGTCGAATAAATAAGGGTTCACTAGTCCTATAAGTTCAACAATATCATCGATATTCAACTTGAATGGTAAATCTCAAGAGTATACAATCGAATAAGTATTGTATAGCTGAATCATGCTTAAAAAAATAGTAATATCTCATATGAAAATCTCAACTTGAATAAACAAGGATAAGAACTTGCTCAATGTAGAAGTAAGATTTGAGTTTAGGAAACTTGCAAAATATTAAACAAGTTTAAGGATAGGAAACTTGCCTCTTGCACAAGCTACAATTTATAATTCACGTTCTTTATTAAATCCTACATATCAATACGGTCACAATACACATTAATCAATAACTCGATATACGTATCGAATCACACACATCGGTCTTGAGCACGTTATTGGACTATACAATTAACGATTCAAGTCATGTAATTAACTTATTAATTACTCACGTAATATAAGTTATTAACCTCTTATTATATGTTTAATCATGTCTTCATGTTTATTACATTAGGTTCCAATTACATTTTCTGAACTTGAATAATTAAAATCTCATTTTTGGGAAAAATTACCAAGTGGCGCTGCAGCTCCACCATTTGAACTAAAAATGGCGCTGCAGCTCCACTGGCGCTGCAGCTCGGACTTTAAGCTTAAGTCTAGCGCTGCAGCTCCACTGGCGCTGCAGCCCCACTCTTAGGCTTACAGTTGGCGCTGCAGCTCCACTGGCGCTGCAGCCCCACTCTTACGCTTAAATCTGGCGCTGCAGCTCCACTGGCACTGCAGCCCCACTCTTAGGCTTAAAGTTGGCGCTGCAGCTCCACACACCAGTTTCAGAATCTGTAGTTCGCGAATAACATAGAACAGAGCACCCAAAACTTTGCTCAAACAATAAATTAATCATACTTATCAATTCTAGACTTTACAGAAGTATAACCCAACACTTATAGCATGATTTTGACAACTTAAACAACTAAATTTAAACCCATAAATTCCACGTTTTTGCTATTTTTCAAAGTTTCATCAATATTTTCATGAAATCACACAATACAGATTCGTTATAACACCAAATCAGCCCGTTTAAGTTTCGTTCTTTTTGCTTTTACATGTACAAACATATTAAATTGTCAATTTACAGTTTTACATGCAACTAAGGCATCAAATTTCATACATACAAGGCATTTTCGAATATTTTCACTGTAAACTCAAAACTTTCTTTTTAAACACAATCTAATGGATTAATTCAACCAATATAGTTTATAAACATCATATAATGATTTATACATACTACCTAACATATATCAATCACTTTCTCATGTATTAGTCACAAAAATCATTTACAGAGAACTGAAACTAATTTTTCTATGAAAACTCAAGAACATGAGAAATAGAGATTATAACTTGGATTCTTACCCTTTGATTCTTGTTTAGATGATAGGAAACTCTTCTTTGATTCTCCAAACCTTCTTCGATCTCACTCTCTCTCAAATTTTTCTCTTTTTCTCTCTGTGTTCTCTAACTTTCTTAACTGATGAATGTAATATATGATATATGATATACTACTAATATGATATACGTGTAATTAGAAGTCGTGGGTTATGGGTCGTCAGTTAATCCCACAATGGGTTAACTGGCTCCAACCCCCACTAAGGCTTTGTTTGCTTGCCCCTTTTATTCTTCCTTTTCCATTAATTTAATTAACTTACTATAATATAGTTTAATAATGTCACACTTTTAATTAATCAATAATCCTATTTAAATCAATTAAATAAAATTGCATAATTCCACAATAATTCACATAGTTACATAATTAAAATTCTTATTTATTAATTATGTCAAATAATTAAATCTCTAATTAATTATTAAATTAATTAGAATAACATTATGCTTATTAATTAATATATTAATCAAATAAGCTCAATTAAATACATACTTTGAATATAAAATTCACCACATTAATTTAACTTACGTGACACATATAATTAAATTAATCTACCATAATTTCATCAATTAATTATTTAACTCAATAATTAAATCATTGATATTTATTTAATTCAATAAATATTCACATTAAATTACAAAAATCTTGTTCGTCACATCTTTCCCCCCTTAAAAGGATTCTGTCCTCAGAATCACGGTTCAATTAAAAATTCGTCCCGTTACATTCTCCCCCCTTACAAAGATTCTGTCCTCAGAATCGCATACACATAAATTAAGTAAATAAATATGGATAATTCTTCATCATATGCTCTTCGAGTTCCCACGTAGCTTCTTCAGCATTGTGGTTCCTCCAAATTACCTTAACAGAAGGTATAACTTTATTTCTGAGGACTTGTTCTTTCCTGTCAATAATTTGAACAGGAATTTCTTCATAGGATAAGTCTTTTTCAAAATGTAGGGGTTCATATTCAATCACATGCTTGTAATCGGGTTTGTAGGGGCGTAAAACTGAAATATGGAAGACGTTGTGGATATTCTCTAGCGCCGGAGGTAAGGCTACCTCATACGCAACTTCTCCAATCCTTCGCAGTACCTCAAAGGGTCCAATGAACCTCGGGCTCAATTTTCCCTTCTTTCCGAATCTGATCTTCCCTTTCCAGGGAGAGACTTTCAAAAATACAAAGCTACCCGATTCAAACTCAATATTCTTATGGTGTGGATAAGCGTATTTCTTCTGCCTATCCTGAGCGGCTACCAGTCTTGTCCGGATCACTTTGACTATCTCTGCTGTCTATTGTACCAACTCTGGACCTAGCAATTGTCTCTCGCTAACTTCATCCCAGTATAGCGGAGTTCTGCATTTTCTTCCGTACAACGCTTCGTAAGGCGGCATGCCAATACTGAAAGTAGTATGCATACAAGCCAATCATGTATTATGATAAAGCATATACTTTGGAGGCAATCTTATTTATTTATTAATAAAAAATATTCATTTATTAAAGACATTTAATTATCTACATGGTGCTGTTTTTATAATATGTAAATAACCCATAGTTTTAAGCAATGCTTTTAGAATCATGATGATGATCATGCCAATGAGATCTAAATTCTTAGAAAGCTCTAAAACTAAAATAGTTCCTAATCATGGGATTACTAAAAAGGGGATTAGTAAATCCGGATAGATTAGTACATATGTTGCTTGCTCATTAGATGAGGATGATTGATCTCATAATCATTGGTGTGGAGACACTAAAGCAAGTATGTAGGTGCTTATTGGAGAATAAGTTCACTGAACGTGACTCGCTATGGAATACCTAATGGAGTTTTACTCGCCTGTCAATAGGAATTCCTAATGTGATAGTAGTACAAGTGATCCTTGGACTTGAGATCATCATAGTATCTTGTATGTAACAAATTATACTTTGACTTATTCCTTAAAACCCTTTAGGGTATATAAAAGGGTATGCTTGGGTATAATGAGTTACATATGGAGACAATAAATGATCAATAAAGAATCTACCACCTCTAGTAAAGGAGGAGATATGTCCTATATGATTCGTTAAATGATAACCCAGGAATCCTTGGCCAAGGTAAAATGGAATTAGAAAGGAGGTTCTAATTTACATTATTTGGAGTTGTGCATTTTCTAATCGAAATACATATAATTAAATAAAATAAGACTTGACAGTAAATTCATGTCTTATATTTAATTGGGACATTGTATGGTGGAAGGATTGAATTGTATGATAACTATTTACTCACAGGTTCTTTTATGATTAATGTTGAAATCTATATTATCTGGAAAGTCGTTGATCGCTAGGGAGGCTTATCCCTATTGTAGAATAAATATTATTTATTTAAATAGATTATTAGTTTAATTTATTTATTTAAATAAGATTAGAATTCTTCTAATTGATTTATTCACAACCGGTTTAATATGGAGAACCTAAAGGGTCACACCATAAAAGGAAGAATAATTATTTAAGAAGGTAATGGCATAATCGTAATAATGCATTAAGTGAAATTAATTTAATCTATGGTGATAGAATAAATTAAATAGCTTAATATTTATTATTTAATATTTTGGAAATATTAAATATAAATTAATAAGAGGAGTCTTATTAATATTATTATAATTATTATTATTTTAATTTCTAAAGGAGTTTAGTAATTAATTTAATATTAGTACTCTCATTTATTCCTAATAAGATTAGGAGACAAATTAATTAAATAAATTTAATTAATTATTTCCCATGTGGTGGGAAGCCTAAATTAATTAAAGGAGTTTAATTAATTAAAAGAAATCCCATGTCTAATAGGATTAGAAGGGTTGACCAATATCTATATAAGAGGATTCTTATAATAGATATTACTTGATGCAATTCCAATTGTTGGAGAGTACTCCTTTTCTATAGAGGATAGAAAACTAAGCCAACCACCCTCCTTCTTGATAATTCATCTTCCTTGGTGGATCACCTCTAGAGGCCAAACACTTGGGTGGCTAACGTTGATCAAAGGAAGGAATCTAATCCGGAAATTCAAGGAGAATCACGAAGAACAAGGAGTTGAACTAGTACCTGTGGAAGCTTCGTTCTACAAGGGTATGATTCCATAACTTCTTATTTATCGTTTTAAATTAATAATTTGCATAAAGGATGATCCGGGTAATGGTTTTGTAGAAATTTTTTTAAACTCTGATATACCATGCTTCCGCTAATTTTTGCAATTTGATTGCGTCACGTTTTCGTACAAACCCAACAGTGGCATCAGAGCCAAACTTTTATGCAATTATTAATTTATTTTTGATTTCATATACATATGGGTATATATTTAAAATAATTTATTGGGCATAATTTTATTGTATAAAATTATTTTTTTTTAAGAAAATAAAATGACGTTTTTTTTTTTTTTTGGGACGAATCACAATTTTTTTTTTTTGGGTGCTAATCTTGAATTCTGCAAAGAAAATGTGTTGTCTCTTTCTTACTCCAAAAAGAATGTGACCCATCAGGAAATGACTCTTTTAATAAACCTGCAAGACTCTTTTAATAAAAGAAGGTGACTTCTTTTTAAAAAAAATAAATATGATATATTTATATATTATATTCTAAATAATTTTATAATTAAAATAAAGAGTTTATTTTAATCTTGAAATTGGATTTCATGCAATTTAAAATTGCCCATTAAATGATACTCATATATATATGGAATGTTTTAATTCATGAGATGAATATTTATTTATTGATATATATGGTGATATGTATGATAATAAATGGGGATTGATTATGGACTATTTGACCAATGTGATTGGATTTTATTTTAGTTGAATGCTTGAATGAATGAGTTTTATTAAATGGGGTCTGTGTACCTCGTCTTCTCTAAATTTTTTTTTTTCGTGATGTAAAATTCTATCTCCCTCCTATGTACTTCCCCTTGACTGCTGATCAAGGTTTCTATTTAAATTAAATAGTTTAATGTAATAGAAATAGTTAGAATTATCTTAAAAAAATTGGAGACCAAAGAGCAAGGAGCGCGTGAAGACCCGTTTGTATGGAGCCCGGGTTTAAATGTAATATTTATATTTAAATTTAAATTCTTGCACTCCTAGGTTTGACCTTTTGGTTCACTTGGTGGCTCTAGTGAACCAAACTAGAATAAAAGTCCATAATCAATCTGGGTAGAATATAGTATTCTATATTGCATGCTAAATATTATATATATTATATTTTATGCAAACATGCTTCGCATGTTTAATAAAATGACGCGTATTTTATATATATATGTGCATGCACGCTAAACAAGATGAGACAAATAATAACAAATCCCTCAAAGAAATAATATTAAGTCCGAAGCGTTCAAATGATATTTGGAATATCAAACGTCGTCTTCTAGCATGATAAATTAATAGAGTATTAAATATTTAATATGAGCTTGTTGTGCCATCCACAAGGCGAGTATTGCATATTTAAGATGTTAATTAATCACATTTGATGCTTATCAAAAAAATTGAACGATCTAGTCTTGTTGTGCTATCCACAAGGACGAACATTTTTCTTTTTTGAATTTATAGAAGTGCTAGGCTGGACTTAACTTAAATCGTTTTAGTTCGGATGTGCACACACTTGACCATTATGATTTAAGAGGCAACATAAAAGGAGTAATATAGTGATGTAATTGACAAGAGTTGTCTACCTATTTATTTGTATATCGCTTGTTGTGCTATCCACAAGGTTATATACATTTGAAATGGGATCCTTATTCTCACTAGCAAATCTTTAATTAGATGTTGCCGAACTATATAAGTGAGGGTAATATAGTTTGATAAAAATAGTGGGAGATACCAATTTAAAATAAAGACCTAAATTTAATTTGGTATGCAAAATTAATAAAATGAATGTTTGCTAAAATGTTATTTTTCACATGCAGAATTTTAAAAATGTCAAAATCACAAATTTCACTACGAAGCATACTTGATGCTAATTAGCTTACCGGACCGAATTATACGGACTGGCTAAGAAATCTGAGAATAGTTCTCACTGCAAAAAAGATTTCTTAGGTCCTAAACTCACCTGTCCCTGGAACTGTTCCAGAAACAGCCTCTGAGGAAGAGATTGCCACCATTGTAAAGTGGCAAGATGATGCATCTGTGGCTCAATGCATCATGCTCGCATCCATGAAAAACGAGCTTCAGCGTCAGCACGAAAACATGGATGCTCCTACTATGTTGATTCACCTCAAGGAGTTGTATGGTGAACAAAGTAGGACTGCTAGATATGAGATATCTAAGGAGCTCTTCCGATCTCGGATGACCAAGGGCAAAGTGAACATAAAGGAACAAAAAAAAATCTGATCCAGCTAGCAAAGGAATGTGCTTCCATTGCAACGAGCTGGGTCCTTGGAAGAGGAACTGCAAGAAGTTTCTGGCAAAGAAGAAGTTTGGAGAAGCTTCGACATCCAATCAAGGTTTGTTCATGATTGAAATTAATTTTTCAGAAAGTCAAAATTCTACTTGGGTATTGGATACCGGCTGTGGTTCTCACATATGTAATAATGTGAAGGGACTGGTCAGAAGTAGAAAGCTGAACAATGATGAGGTGATCCTACGAGTGGGGAATGAAGCAAAGGTTGCTGCATTAGCTGTATGAACTTATTATTTAGCAATGGCTTCGGGCAAGTCCATTTATCTTAATAATTGTTATTATGTTCCGAATATTATTAAAAACATTATTTCAATTTCTGTATTGGATATGGAAGGATTAAACGTTGTTATAAAGAACAATAGTTGTTCTATTTATAAAGACGATGTTTTATATGGTGTTGGAAATTTGCGAAATGGACTTTATACACTTGACTTACAAGAAAATATTTTTCAAATTGAACAAACTAAGAAAAGGAAAAGAGATGATATTAATTATACCTACATGTGGTACTGTAGACTCGGTCATATCAATGAAACAAGATTATCCAAGTTGCATAAAGATGGGCTCCTCGAGCTATCTGATTATGAATCATATCCAACTTGTGAATCTTGTCTCATGGGTAAAATGACTAAATCTCCTTTTAGTGGAAAAGGGGAGAGAGTTACAGAGTTGTTGGCATTGATTCACACAGACGTTTGTGGACCTATGACAACAAGTGCACGGGGTGGGTATTCTTATTTTATTACTTTCACTGATGATCACTCAAGATTTGGATATGTGTATTTAATGAAATACAAATCAGAATCATTTGAAAAGTTCAAAGAGTTCAGAAGTGAAGTAGAGAAACAAACGGGCAAGAGTATTAAGATACTTCGATCAGATCGAGGCGGAGAATACTTAAGCGGTGAGTTTCTCAATTGTCTCAAAGAAAATGGTATAATCTCACAATGGACTCCTCCAGGTACACCACAGTTAAATGGAGTATCTGAAAGGAGAAATCGAACACTGTTGGACATGGTTCGATCTATGATTAGTTTTACCGACCTTCCAATTTTCTTATGGGGATATGCCCTAGAAACGGCTGCATACCTACTTAACAAGGTACCTACCAAATCCTCCCCAAAGACTCCATATGAGATATGGAAGGGGAGGAAACCAAATCTTAAGCATGTTAAGACTTGGGGTTGTCCAGCTTATGTCAAAAAGTTTGAAAACGATAAGCTACAGACTAAATCCGATAAGTGTAGATTTGTGGGATACCCTAAAGAAACTTTAGGGTATTATTTCTATCATCCAACTGATCAAAAGGTGTTTGTTGCGAAACATACTGCCTTCTTGGAAAAGGATTTTATCCATGAAGGGGTCAGTGGGAGTAAGATATATCTTGAAGAAGTTCAAGACCCACAAATTACCACGGATCAAAGTCAGGTACCTGACAAAGTAGAAGAACCTACTATACCACACCCTGTTCGTAAATCTGGAAGAGTACCGAAGATACCTGAGAGATATAGATTCGTTATAGAGGATGACGATGAGGTACACATCATGAATGATGATGATCCATTGAATTACGAACAGGCTATGAGTAATAAAGACTCAGGGAAATGGCTTGAAGCTATGAAATTCGAAATGGACTTCATGTATGAAAACAAAGTATGGACTTTGATTTCACCACCTGAAGGCATTAAGCCTATTGGGTGTAAATGGGTCTTTAAAAGAAAGACTGGAGCGGACGGCAAGGTAGAGACCTATAAGGCCCGACTGGTTGCAAAAGGTTTCAAACAAAGACAAGGAGTTGACTATGATGAAACCTTCTCATTAGTAGCTATGCTCAAGTCCATTCGGATTTTGCTTGCGATTGCAGCTTATAACGACTATGAGATCTGGCAGATGGACGTGAAAACGGCCTTCCTCAATGGAAAACTTGAGGAGGATGTGTATATGACACAGCCAGAGGGATTTGTTTCAAAGGTTGGAACAAATCAAGTCTGTAAGCTGTAACGATCCATTTATGGATTGAAGCAAGCTTCTCGTAGATGGAACATTCATTTTGATGAGACAATCAAAGAGTTTGATTTTGTCAAAAACGACGATGAACCATGTGTGAACAAGAAGGTTAGTGGGAGCGCAGTTTCATTCCTTGTATTATATGTTGATGATATATTACTGATAGGGAATGACATTCCTATGCTACAATCGATTAAAATCTGGTTATCTAAACACTTCTCCATGAAGGACTTGGGAGAAGCATCCTATATTTTGGGGATAAAGATCTATAGAGATAGATCTAAAAGGATGCTTGGTTTATCCCAAGGAACGTACATTGATGCAATGCTAAAGAGGTTTAGCATGGAAGATTCCAAAAGAGGTCTCATGCCGATGAGCCATGGAATACATCTCTCCAAGAAACAGGCCCCAAAGACACCTGAGGAGAGAGACCGTATGAGTAAGATCCCTTATGCTTCTGCAATAGGATCTATCATGTACGGTATGATATGTACTAGACCGGATGTTGCTCATGCACTTAGTGTAATGAGCAGATACCAGTCAAACCCTGGAGAAAAGCACTGGAAGGCAGTGAAGAATATCCTAAAGTACTTGAGAAGGACTAAAGATATTTTTCTTGTCTACGGTGGGTCTGAATTAAAACTCAAGGGATTCACAGACTCAAGTTTTCAAACAGACCAAGATGACAGTAAATCTGTTTCAGGGTATGTGTTTACCTTGAAAGATGGTGCAGTGAATTGAAAAGGTTCCAAACAACAAAAGGTTGTTGGTTTAGTGACAAAGACAAAGTATATAACTGTAAGTGAAGCTGCAAGTTGATGTTTTAGATGAAAAGTTCATTACAGAACTAGGAATAGGTCCTAAGTCTCATCTTGAATCTAAACATGTGTTGCGGCACTTTGATTAAAGAAATCATTGAAAGAGGAGAGTGTAGACTCTCAAGACAACATTGCAGATCCATTAACTAAAGCTTTAACACAACAGCAGTTTGATCGTCACTTAGAGAAGTTGGGTATGAGATACCATGGCGATTGGCTTTAGTGCAAGTGGGAGATTGAAAGTAGTATGCATACAAGCCAATCATGTATGATGATAAAGCATATACTTTGGAGGCAATCTTATTTATTTATTAATAAATAATATTCATTTATTAAAGGCATTTAATTATCTACATGGTGCTGTTTTTATAATATGTAAATAACCCATAGTTTTAAGCAATCCTTTTAGAATCATGATGATGATCATGCCAATGAGATCTAAATTCTTAGAAAGCTCTAAAACTAAAATAGTTCCTAATCATGGGATTACTAAAAAGGGGATTAGTAAATCCGGATAGATTAGTACATATGTTGCTTGCTCATTAGATGAGGATGATTGATCTCATAATCATTGGTGTGGAGACACTAAAGCAAGTATGTAGGTGCTTATTGGAGAATAAGTTCACTGAACGTGACTCGCTATGGAATACCTAATGGAGTTTTACTCGCCTGTCAATAGGAATTCCTAATGTGATAGTAGTACAAGTGATCCTTGGACTTGAGATCATCATAGTATCTTGTATGTAATGAATTATACTTTGACTTATTCCTTAAAGCCCTTTAGGGTATATAAAAGGGTATGCTTGGGTATAATGAGTTACATATGGAGACAATAAATGATCAATAAAGAATCTACCACCTCTAGTAAAGGAGGAGATATGTCCTATGTGATTCGTTAAATGATAACCCAGGAATCCTTGGCCAAGGTAAAATGGAATTAGAAAGGAGTTTCTAATTTACATTATTTGGTGTTGTGCATCTTCTAATCGAAATACATATAATTAAATAAAATAAGACTTGACAGTAAATTCATGTCTTATATTTAATTGGGACATTGTATGGTGGAAGGATTGAATTGTATGGTAACTATTTACTCACAGGTTCTTTTATGATTAATGTTGAAATCTATATTATCTGGAAAGTCGTTGATCGCTAGGGAGGCTTATCCCTATTGTAGAATAAATATTATTTATTTAAATAGATTATTAGTTTAATTTATTTATTTAAATAAGATTAGAATTGTTCTAATTGATTTATTCACAACCTGTTTAATATGGAGAACCTAAAGGGTCACACCATAAAAGGAAGAATAATTATTTAAGAAGGTAATGGCATAATCGTAATAATGCATTAAGTGAAATTAATTTAATCTATGGTGATAGAATAAATTAAATAGCTTAATATTTATTATTTAATATTTTGGAAATATTAAATATAAATTAATAAGAGGAGTCTTATTAATATTATTATAATTATTATTATTTTAATTTCTAAAGGAGTTTAGTAATTAATTTAATATTAGTACTCTCATTTATTCCTAATAAGATTAGGAGACAAATTAATTAAATGAATTTAATTAATTATTTCCCATGTGGTGGGAAGCCTAAATTAATTAAAGGAGTTTAATTAATTAAAAGAAATCCCATGTCTAATAGGATTAGAAGGGTTGACCAATATCTATATAAGAGGATTTTTATAATAGATATTACTTGATGCAATTCCAATTGTTGGAGAGTACTCCTTTTCTATAGAGGATAGAAAACTAAGCCAACCACCCTCCTTCTTGATAATTCATCTTCCTTGGTGGATCACCTCTAGAGGCCAAACACTTGGGTGGCTAACGTTGATCAAAGGAAGGAATCTAATCCGGAAATTCAAGGAGAATCCCGAAGAACAAGGAGTTGAACTAGTACCTGTGGAAGCTTCGTTCTACAAGGGTATGATTCCATAACTTCTTATTTATCGTTTTAAATTAATAATTTGCATAAAGGATGATCCGGGTAATGGTTTTGTAGAAATTTTTTTAAACTCTGATATACCATGCTTCAGCTAATTTTTGCAATTTGATTGCGTCACGATTTCGTACAAACCCAACAAATACTAGAGTGGTAACTGTTGTTGTAACCGAATTCCACAAGCGGTAGGTGATCATCCCAATTTCCTTTAAAATCCATGATGCATGCTCGCAACATATCTTCCAATGTCTGGATCGTTCTTTCACTCTGCCCGTCTGTCTGAGGGTGATAAGTCGTACTCATTCTTAACTGTGTCCCCATGCATTCCTATAGTCGCTTCCAGAAGTTTGATGTGAAGCGCGGATCTCTGTCGGAAACTATTGACACTGGAACTCCGTGCCTCGAAACAATTTCTTTCACATATAGCCTTGCCAACTGGTCTAAGTTGAATCTGATTTTGATCGGAAGGAAGTGTGCTGATTTCGTCAGTCGGTCAACGATAACCCATACTGCGTCGTAGCCTTTCTGAGTCTTCGGAAGGCCAACCACGAAATCCATCGTAATGTGTTCCCATTTCCATTCTGGGATTTCCAGGGGTTGTAGCAAACTACTCGGCCTCTGATGTTCTACTTTTACCTTCTGACAGGTCAGACACTTTGCAACACACTCAGCAACATCTCGTTTCAAATTTGGCCACCAGAAGTGCTGTCGAAGATCCTGGTACATCTTGGTACTACCGGGGTGAATCGAATACCGTGAGCTATGAGCCTCGCTCAAAATGTCCTCCTTAATCTCTAGCACTGACGGTACCCACACTCTATTCTCAAATCTCAGTAGTCCCTCACTGTCTATCTTGAATCTCGGTTCGGTTCCTTCAGATATCTTTTTCTTAACCTTCTCACATTCTTCGTCCTGAAGTTGAACTTCCTTAACTTTATCCAATAGGGTTGTACCAGCTTGCATCTGGAACAATTTCTCATCAATCTCCATCAGATACTTCACTTCCAATTCCAGCTTTTCCATTGCTGAAATTAACTCCTCTTGAGTAGTCAACATCATCAATTTCTCCCGACCCTTTCTGCTTAAGGCATCGGCAACCACATTAGCCTTACCCGGATGGTATAAGATTTCACAGTCATAGTCCTTAATTAACTCCAGCCACCTTCTTTGGAGCATATTCAAGTCCTTCTGTGTAAAAATATATTTCAGACTCTTGTGGTCTGTATATATTTCACACTTCTCCCCATAGAGATAGTGTCTCCAAATTTTCAAAGCAAATACCACTGCAGCTAACTCCAAGTCATGGGTCGGATACCCTTTCTCATAGTCTTTCAATTATCATGACGCATACGCAATGACCCTGCCGTTTTGCATAAGCACACAGCCAAGTCCTTTATGCGACGCATCACTATAAACCACAAAATTTCCTGTGTCATCCGGAAGGGATAACACAGGTGCTGAACTCAACCTCCTCTTAAGCTCTTGGAAACTTTCCTCACACTTCTCCGTCCAAACGAATTTCACCGATTTTCTAGTCAAATTCGTCAGCGGAGTTGCGATCTTGGAAAAGTCCTGAATGAATCTTCTATAATAACCCGCCAATCCAAGAAAACTCCTCATTTTTGATGGTGTTTTTGGCTGATCCCAGTTCATCACAGCTTCGACTTTAGAGGGATCTACCGAAATTCCGTCCTTGTCGATCACATGTCCAAGAAATTGCACTCTTTCAATCCAGAATTCACATTTCGAAAATTTAGCGTACAACTTCTCTCTTCTCAACACCTCTAATGTTAACTTCAGATGTTCTACATGTTCTTCCTTGGTCTTCGAGTATACCAAAATATCGTCGATAAAGACCACCACGAATTTGTCCAAAAACGACTTGAACACTCCATTCATTAAGCCCATGAATGCTGCAGGAGCATTCGTTAGACCAAATGACATCACCAGAAATTCGTAGTGACCATATCGAGTCCTAAATGCTATCTTTGGGACATCCTCTGGCCTCACCTTCAGCTGATGATAGCCACTCCTCAAGTCTATCTTTGAAAAGTACCTTGCACCCTTCAATTGGTCAAACAGATCGTCGATCCTTGGTAATGGATATCTATTCTTAATTGTGACCTTATTCAGTTCTCTGTAGTCGATGCAAAGCCGCATCGTCCCGTCCTTCTTCTTCAAAAACAACACCGGCGCTCCCCACGGCGATACACTCGGTTGGATGTACTTCTTGTCCAGTAACTCTTGTAGTTGTACCATCAACTCTTTCATCTCTACCGGAGCCATCCGGTATGGTGCCTTCGATATTAGGGCCGTCCCTGGCGCCAAATCGATCACAAACTCAACCTCCCTGTCTGGCGGAAGTCCTGGTAGATCATCCGGAAATACGTCAATGAAGTCCCTCACGATTGGTATATCTTCCACTTTCGGGTTTTCTTTACGACTATCGACTATGTAGACTAAATATCCTACACAGCCTTGTCTTAACAACTTCCTGGCCTGCATCATCGTCAGACAACTCGCTTGTCTAGGCGATTTGCTGCCATAAAACACAACTTTTGACGGGGTCATAAGGTTAATACACTTTCTCTGGCAATCAATTACAGCCCCATAATTGACTAGCCAATCCATTCCCAGAATAACATCGAATTCCCCAAGTCTAATCGGGATAAGATCTACGTTCATAATGTTACCCTTAATATCTACTCTACAGTTCTTGTGTACATACTTAACAGGGATCACTTCTCTATTCGCAATCTCTATGTTCATGGAGTATTCTAACTAGTCCATAGGAAGTTCTAAGTTCTTAGCAAAGTCATCGGATATAAATGAACAAGTAGCACCCGAATCAAATAGTACATAAGCATTAACTTTATTGATCGGAATGATACCTGACACCACATTGCGAGACTGTACAGCATCCTGCACTGTCATGTTGAAGGTCCTGGCGGTTGGTCGATTGGTTGCGGTTGGTCCCGTGATAGTTAGAGCACTTCCACCGCTGTTTCCCCTGTTCCCTCCTGATCCTGCCCCTCCAGATCCCTTCTTGGGACAGTCCCTTGCCAGATGGTCCTTTGAGCCGCAAGTGAAACAAGCGCCCTTCTTTGGGTTCGGACAGTTAGGTGCTATGTGGCCTTCCTGACCACAATTGTAGCATACTCGTTTTCCCTTCATACAGACCCCCAGGTGAGCTTTTCCGCAGGTCGAACAAGCTTCGATCCTCTTCTTTTGACCTCGTTGCTGATTCCCAGTTGATGAGTTATCATTCCACCTCCTCTTCTGATTATTACTCCCTCCCATGTTGCTACCACTAGCCTTGTTAACTCCTTCACCCTCACTCTTTTTCTTCTTTTGGTCTTGATTATACTTTGTAACAGCGTCACTCCCGCCTTCAGCGAGAATGGCCTTCTCCAACACCCCAGCAAAAGTGTTCAATTGGAACATTGACACCTTGATATATAACCAGGGCTTCAGGCCCTGCTCAAACCTCCTTGCCTTCCTCTGATCGGTGTGCACTTGATACGTGGCAAACCTAGCCAACTCATTGAATTTCGCCGCATATTCTGGTACGGACATATTTCCCTGTTTCAGTTCTAGAAACTGAATTTCCATTTAATTCTGCGAACTGGTCGGAAAGTACATCTCGAAGAACATCTCCTTAAACCACTCCAAGGTAATCACACCTTCACCTCCCCGGACCTTATTCGCTTGCCACCAATAGCTGGCCTCGGATTTCAGCATGAACGTTGCATAGGCGGTTTTTTGGTCTTCTCTGACTCTGGCGACGTCGAAAACTTTTTCCATCTCCATGACCCAGGTTTGAGCTTTTATCGGGTTCATGGTGCCTTTAAACTCTGGCGGTCCCACCGCCTTGAAGTCCTTGAATGTTGTGTTCGGTGGAGCTTGAGGTTGGTTGTTAAGCGCTCCAGCAAGTAAGTTTGCCAACTGCTGAACGGGGTTAGCATTGGCGTCTTTGTTGTTGTTAGTTGACCCTTCCTGGGCCGGTCTACGGTTTGGTCTTCTCCTTGGCGGCATATTTCTGTTAAGATATACGCTTATTAGAACTTTATTCAATCTTTTAAATATTTAAGGCTTAACTTAAACATTTAGACACAATCAGTCAACACGTTATCTCAATTAAACTCTGATATATTACTAAATCAAAAGTTTTAACATAATACGATAGCATCACTGCTATTTACATCAACTATCCCGAGATAAGGAATCTACAGGATTTAAAACATAAAATATTCCTCTGTTTATAAACACATTGGAATTTACATTATTAACTACCAGATAGGTTTTACAAAATCAAATGTTCCTATCACTGTCCATTAAGGCGACGAACAGCTTTGCAATCTCTTCTTCCATAATTCGGGACATCGTCCTGCAATCTAGCATGTACGACGGTAGTCCTTCGAACTGAATTGGGTACCTCATAACCCGATCCTGGGCCTCGTCAATTGCATACTGAAGTGTAGAGTACGTCTCTTCAAGCTTGGCCTTCTTCGCCCGACAATTATCTTCTGCGAGATCTGCTCGTCGTGATTCCCTTACCCAAGCCTCCTCTGCTATGTCCAGCCTTGCTGATTTCTCTTTCAGTTCATTATTCAATTCCTCTATTTCCTCTGACTTCTGCTCAGTTTGGCCTTTCTCCTGAACCAAATTCCACTCTACATTTCCCAAACGTGTGTGAAGAGCCTCAACCTCTCCATCCCTCAGCTCGATGGTAGACTGTTGAGTAACCGGCCGCTCCCTCAGCTCCTGAACAGTATCCTTCAGCTCCTGAACAGTATCACGTAACTTTATGTTAGGGTCATACAGCTCATCATACATCTCAGCACTGATGGAGCTCGGTGGGAACTCTTCAGGGTCTTCCTCCTCCTCTTCGGCTGCCTCAACCTGAACCTCAATCTCCTCAGGGTCTTCCTCAGAGTCCTCCTTTGAATTAGACACCGGCACATACTGCTGACCAACGACTGTGATTAAGGGTGATGGCTCTCGTCAGACTAACTGCTCCCAGACTACGTGGATATCTCGGGGCTCCTCATCTCTAGCCTCTAGGGGTACATGGTCCCTGGACTGACTAGGTTCTCCAGTATCTGTCATCCTGACAAATAAAATTTTAAATTTTAGTAATTACGTGATGCTAATCGATACTCGAATATATAAGTATAAGCACATAACACATAAGGTAAGTTATTATCTTTCTTAGAACTCGATAAGAGTTATCATTACTATGTTCTCGATCTCTAAAAAGGCTACTATCCTAAGGTTTTCCCCCAACCTAAGGTTCATAACCTACGGCTCTTATACCAACCTGTGACACCCCCAAATCCGAGTACTTCAATTCCACGGGACTTGGTGTTCACTGTACGAATATCATCTATCTATCTACCCATAGTAAATGCAAACCATGCAATAAATAGAATTAAATCCTCCCCTTATGGGGTTACAACATTTGAGTAATAAATAAAATAAATCCCAGGTCATACTAACCTTAAACATCTGTGCAGAACATAAACAAATAAATAAGTCTTACACAACTCTAATATAAGTCTGAAACATAACAATTAAAATAAACAACAAGTCTTCATCACTTGTTGACTTTGCCTTTGCCTTTCCTAGTAGAAGGCTCGTCAGACCTTTCGTTCTTAATTGCAATGTTATTATTATACAAGAGTGAGCACGATTGCCCACAAGTATAATAATATGACAACAATATAATAACATGCGAGTAAATCAAAGACATCTGAATAAAGAAACTCAACTTCTGACTCGAGGATAAATAATAGGAATCAAAAGAACATCTGAGGGTCATAAGACCTTGAACTATGTCCTAGGTTGTAAAGTGTTTATGCTTTAAACCTTTAACAGTCATAAGACTATGGACTCTACTTCTCGTACTTAGGGGGATCAGCCCTTAGTACTATACTGTGCACAATATCTCAACGCTAAAGCGTAAATAATCCCCTATTAAAGGGTTGTTCATCTCAGTTTTGACATCAGAGTTCGCACCAAAGGAAGTTTGGTTTGGATAAACTCAATAAGTATTCTAGAATTTAGAACGTACATCAACTATGGACTAGTCGAATAAATAAGGGTTCACTAGTCCTATAAGTTCAACAATATCATCGATATTCAACTTGAATGGTAAATCTCAAGAGTATACAATCGAATAAGTATTGTATAGCTGAATCATGCTTAAAAAAATAGTAATATCTCATATGAAAATCTCAACTTGAATAAACAAGGATAAGAACTTGCTCAATGTAGAAGTAAGATTTGAGTTTAGGAAACTTGCAAAATATTAAACAAGTTTAAGGATAGGAAACTTGCCTCTTGCACAAGCTACAATTTATAATTCACGTTCTTTATTAAATCCTACATATCAATACGGTCACAATACACATTAATCAATAACTCGATATACGTATCGAATCACACACATCGGTCTTGAGCACGTTATTGGACTATACAATTAACGATTCAAGTCATGTAATTAACTTATTAATTACTCACGTAATATAAGTTATTAACCTCTTATTATATGTTTAATCATGTCTTCATGTTTATTACATTAGGTTCCAATTACATTTTCTGAACTTGAATAATTAAAATCTCATTTTTGGGAAAAATTACCAAGTGGCGCTGCAGCTCCACCATTTGAACTAAAAATGGCGCTGCAGCTCCACTGGCGCTGCAGCTCGGACTTTAAGCTTAAGTCTAGCGCTGCAGCTCCACTGGCGCTGCAGCCCCACTCTTAGGCTTACAGTTGGCGCTGCAGCTCCACTGGCGCTGCAGCCCCACTCTTACGCTTAAATCTGGCGCTGCAGCTCCACTGGCACTGCAGCCCCACTCTTAGGCTTAAAGTTGGCGCTGCAGCTCCACACACCAGTTTCAGAATCTGTAGTTCGCGAATAACATAGAACAGAGCACCCAAAACTTTGCTCAAACAATAAATTAATCATACTCATCAATTCTAGACTTTACAGAAGTATAACCCAACACTTATAGCATGATTTTGACAACTTAAACAACTAAATTTAAACCCATAAATTCCACGTTTTTGCTATTTTTCAAAGTTTCATCAATTTTCATGAAATCACACAATACAGATTCGTTATAACACCAAATCAGCCCGTTTAAGTTTCGTTCTTTTTGCTTTTACATGTACAAACATATTAAATTGTCAATTTACAGTTTTACATGCAACTAAGGCATCAAATTTCATACATACAAGGCATTTTCGAATATTTTCACTGTAAACTCAAAACTTTCTTTTTAAACACAATCTAATGGATTAATTCAACCAATATAGTTTATAAACATCATATAATGATTTATACATACTACCTAACATATATCAATCACTTTCTCATGTATTAGTCACAAAAATCATTTACAGAGAACTGAAACTAATTTTTCTATGAAAACTCAAGAACATGAGAAATAGAGATTATAACTTGGATTCTTACCCTTTGATTCTTGTTTAGATGATAGGAAACTCTTCTTTGATTCTCCAAACCTTCTTCAATCTCACTCTCTCTCAAATTTTTCTCTTTTTCTCTCTGTGTTCTCTAACTTTCTTAACTGATGAATGTAATATATGATATATGATATACTACTAATATGATATACGTGTAATTAGAAGTCGTGGGTTATGGGTCGTCAGTTAATCCCACAATGGGTTAACTGGCTCCAACCCCCACTAAGGCTTTGTTTGCTTGCCCCTTTTATTCTTCCTTTCCCATTAATTTAATTAACTTACTATAATATAGTTTAATAATGTCACACTTTTAATTAATCAATAATCCTATTTAAATCAATTAAATAAAATTGCATAATTCCATAATAATTCACATAGTTACATAATTAAAATTCTTATTTATTAATTATGTCAAATCATTAAATCTCTAATTAATTATTAAATTAATTAGAATAACATTATGCTTATTAATTAATATATTAATCAAATAAGCTCAATTAAATACATACTTTGAATATAAAATTCACCACATTAATTTAACTAACGTGACACATATAATTAAATTAATCTACCATAATTTCATCAATTAATTATTTAACTCAATAATTAAATCATTGATATTTATTTATTTCAATAAATATTCACATTAAATTACAAAAATCTTGTTCGTCACAAATGATCTCCCTGATCAAGTGAAATCGCCGCAACACGTGTTTAGATTTCTGATGAGACCTGGGTTCCTTAGCCTGTGCAACCGCTCCGGTGTTGTCACAGTATACGGGAACTGCTTCTCTGATGCTAGGAACCACACCAAGTTTAGTTATGAACTTCTTCATCCAAACAGCTTCCTTTGCAGCTTCCCTTGCAGCTATATACTCTGCCTCTGTCACTGAATCAGCAACTGTTTGCTGCTTGGAACTCTTCCAACTCACTGCACCTCCGTTCAAGATAAACACATACCCTGAAACAGATTTACTGTCATCTTGGTCTATTTGAAAACTTGAGTGCGTGAATCCCTCAAGTTTTAATTCAGGCCCACCGTAGACAAGAAAAATATCTTTAGTCCTTCTCAAGTACTTTAGGATATTTTTCACTGCCTTCCAGTGCTCTTCTCCTAGATTCGACTGGTATCTACTTGTTACACTAAGTGCGTGAGCAACATCCGGTCTAGTACATATCATACCGTACATAATAGATCCTATTGCAGAAGTATAAGGGATCTTACTCATACGGTCTCTCTCCTCAGGTGTCTTTGGGGCCTGTTTCTTGGAGAGATTTATTCCATGGCTCATCGGCATGAGACCTCTTTTGGAATCTTCCATGCTAAACCTCTTTAGCATCGTATCAATGTACGTTCCTTGGGATAAGCCGAGCATCCTTTTAGATCTATCTCTATAGATCTTTATCCCCAAAATATAGGATGCTTCACCCAAGTCCTTCATGGAGAAGTTTTTAGATAACCAGATTTTAATGGATTGTAACATAGGAATGTCATTCCCTATCAGTAATATATCATCAACATATAATACAAGGAATGATACTGCGCTCCCACTAACCTTCTTGTATACACAAGGTTCATCCTCGTTATTTGATAAAATCAAACTCTTTGATTGTCTCATCAAAACGAATGTTCCATCTACGAGAAGCTTGCTTCAACCCATAAATGGATCGTTGTAGCTTACAGACTTGATTTGTTCCAACTTTTGAGATAAATCCCTCTGGCTGTGTCATATACACATCCTCCTCAAGTTTCCCATTGAGGAATGCTGTTTCACGTCCATCTGCCAGATCTCATAGTCGTTGTATGCTGCAATCGCAAGCAAAATCCGAATGGACTTGAGCATGGCTACTGGTGAGAAGGTTTCATCATAGTCAACTCCTTGTCTTTGTTTGAAACCTTTTGCAACCAGTCGGGCCTTATAGGTCTCTACCTTTCCGTCTGCTCCAGTCTTTTTCTAAAAAACCCATTTACACCCAATAGGTTTAATACCTTCAGGTGGTGAAACCAAAGTCCATACTTTATTTTCATACATGGAGTCCATTTCGGACTTCATGGCTTCAAGCCATTTCCCTGAGTCTTTATTACTCATAGCCTATTCGTAATTCAATGGATCATCATTCATGATGTGTACCTCATCGTCATCCTCTATAACGAATCCATACCTCTCAGGTATCTGCGGTACTCTTCCAGATTTACGAACAGGGTGTGGTACAGTAGGTTCTTCTACTTGGTTAGGTACTTGACTTTGGTCCGTGGTAACTTGTGGTTCTTAAACTTCTTCAAGATATATCTTACTCCCACTGACCCCTTTATGGATAAACTCTTTCTCCAAGAAGGTAGCATGTTTCGCAACAAACACCTTTTGATCAGTTGGATGATAGAAATAATACCCTACGGTTTCTTTAGGGTATCCCACAAATCTACACTTATCTGATTTAGTCTGTAGCTTATCATTTTTAAACTTTTTGACATAAGCTGGACAACCCCAAGTCTTAACATGCTTAAGATTTGGTTTCCTCCCTTTCCACATCTCATATGGAGTCTTTGGGGCGGATTTGGTTGGTACCTTGTTAAGTAGGTATGCAGCCGTTTCTAGGGCATATCCCCAGAAGGAAATTGGAAGTCGGTAAAACTCATCATGGATCGAACCATGTCCAACAGTGTTCGATTTCTCCTTTCAGATACTCCATTTAACTGTAGTGTACCTGGAGGAGTCCATTGTGAGATTATACCATTTTTTCTGAGACAATTGAGAAACTCACTGCTTAAGTATTCTCCACCTCGATTTGATCGAAGTATCTTAATACTCTTGCCCGTTTGTTTCTCTACTTCACTTCTGAACTCTTTGAACTTTT
This sequence comes from Panax stipuleanatus, assembly GCA_020205555.1. Classification (NCBI taxonomy): domain Eukaryota; kingdom Viridiplantae; phylum Streptophyta; class Magnoliopsida; order Apiales; family Araliaceae; genus Panax; species Panax stipuleanatus. The sequence continues at coordinate 68,498,887 of CM035119.1, read as the reverse complement.
CAAATGATTCTGATTTGTATTTCATTAAATACACATATCCAAATCTTGAGTGATCATCAGTGAAAGTAATAAAATAAGAATACCCACCCCGTGCACTTGTTGTCATAGGTCCACAAACGTCTGTGTGAATCAATGCCAACAATTCTATAACTCACTCTCCTTTTCCACTAAAAGGAGATTTAGTCATTTTACCCATGAGACAAGATTCACAAGTTGGATATGATTCATAATCAGATAGCTCAAGGAGCCCATCTTTATGCAACTTGGATAATCTTGTATCATTGATATGACCGAGTCTACAGTGCCACATATAGGTATAATTAATATCATCTTTTTTCATTTTCTTAATTTGTTCAATTTGAAATATATTTTCTTGTAAGTCAAGTGTATAAAGTCCAGTTCGCAAATTTCCAATACCATATAAAACATCGTCTTTATAAATAGAACAACCATTGTTCTTTATAATAACGTCAAAACCTTCCATATCCAATACAGAAATTGAAATAATATTTTTAATAATATTCGGAACATAATAACAGTTATTAAGAGAAATGGATTTGCCCGAAGGCATTGCTAAACAATAAGTTCCTACAGCTAATGCAGCAACTTTTGCTCCATTTCCCACTCGTAGGATCACCTCATCTTTGTTCAGCTTTCTACTTCTGACCAGTCCCTGCATAGTATTACATATGTGAGAACCACAGCCGGTATCCAATACCCAAGTAGAATTATGACTTTCAGAAAAATTAATTTCAATCATAAACAAACCTTGATTGGAAGTAGAAGCTTCTCCAAGCTTCTTCTCTGCTAGAACTTCTTGCAGTTCCTCTTCCAATGTCCCGGCTCATTGCAATGAAAGCACATTCCTTTAGCTGGTTCAGGTATCTTTTTCTCCTTTTCTTTCCCTTTTCCCTTAGCCTTCTTAGATTTCTTCTTTTCAGAAGACACCTTGGGCCTCTTCCTTTTATTGGAAGAATCCACTATCAAGACATGGTTCTTCTTGGATGAGAAGTGACCTTCTGCAGTTTTCAGCATGTTAAGCAGCTCAGGCAAGCTGACATCTAGCTTATTCATGTGAAAATTAACCACAAACTGCGAGAAGGTCTCAGGGAGTGACTGCAAGACCAAGTCTTGACTCAACTCCCCATCCATGACGAACCCAAGCTGTCCAAGGCGTTTAATCAAATTGATTACCTTCGGAACATGAGTCTCGATGGCTGTGCCCTCGTTCATTCGAGATCGGAAGAGCTCCTTAGATATCTCATATCTAGCAGTCCTACTCTGTTCATCATACAACTCCTTGAGGTGAAGCAGCATAGCAGGAGCATCCATTTTTTCGTGATGACGCTGAAGCTCGTTATTCATGGATGCGAGCATGATGCATTGAGCCACAGATGCATCATCTTGCCACTTATCGAAAGTGGCAATCTCTTCCTTAGAGGCTGTTTCTGAAACAGATTCAGGGATAGTGGAATTTAGGACATAAGAAATCTTTTCAGCAGTGAGAACAATTCTCAGATTTCTTAGTCAGTCCTCATAATTCAGGCCGGTAAGCTTATTTGCATCAAGTATGCTTCGTAGTGAGATTAGTGATTTTGACATTTTTAAAATTCTGCATGTGAAAAGACAACATTTTAGCAAACATTCATTTTATTAACTTTGCATACCAAAATAAATTTAGGTCTTTATTTTAAATTGGTATATCCCACTATTTTCATCAAACTATATTACCCTCACTTATATAGTTCGACAACATCTAATTAAAGATTTGCTAGTGAGAGTAAGGATCCCATTTCAGATGTATATAACCTTGTGGATAGCACAACAAGCCATATACAAATAAATAGGTAGACAACTCTTTTCAATTACATCACCATGTAACTCCTTTTATTTTGCCTCTTAAATCATAATGGTCATGTGTGTGCACATCCGAACTAAAATGATTTAAGTTAAGTCCAGCCTAGCACTTCCATAAATTCAAAAAGAAAAAATTTCGTCCTTGTGGATAGCACAACAAGACTAGATCGTTCAATTTTCTTGATAAGCATCAAATGTGATTAATTAACATCTTAAATATTCAATACTCACCTTGTGGATAGCACAACAAACTCATATTAAATATTTAATACTCTATTAATTAATCATGCTAGAAGGCGACGTTCGATATTCCAAATATCATTTGAACGCTTCAGACTTAATATTATTTCTTTGAGGGGTTTGTTATTATTTGTCTCATCTTGTTAAACGCGCATGCACACACATATATATATATATAAAATACGCGTCATTTTATTAAACATGCGAAGCATGTTTGCATAAAATATAATATATATAATATTTAGCATGCAATATAGAATACTATATTCTACCCGGATTGATTATGGACTTTTATTCTAGATTGGTTCACTAGAGCCACCAAGTGAACCAAAAGGTCAAACCTAGGAGTGTAAAATTTTAAATTTAAATATAACTATTACATTTAAACCCCGGCTCTATACAAATGGGTCTTCACGCGTTCCTTGCTCCTTGGTCTCCAGTTTCTTCAAGATAATTCTAACTATCTCTATTACATAAATTATTTTTAATTAAATAGAAACCTTGATTAGCATTCAAGGGGAAGTACATAAGAGGGAGATAGAATTTTACATCGAGAATAAAACTAGAGAAGACGAGGTACGCATACCCCATTTTATAAAACCCTTACATTCAAGCATTCATCCAAAATAAAAAACAATCACATTGGTCATAGTCCATAATCAACCCCATTTATTATCATACACATCAACATATGCATCAATAAATATCCATTCATCTCATGAATAACAATGCTATTCCATATATGGATCGATGTTATTTAATGGACAAAAGTTTTGCTAAATTTTATTTTTGAAACAAAATAAACTCGTTTATTTTAATCAAAAATAAATCCAAATTAAACTCCTTTAATTTTAGCATTCTGAAATCATATTTCAGATAAAATAAACTTCTTTATTTTAAAACTTTATTAATTAAATAAACAGTTTACTTAATTAATTAAAATTAATTTTCAGGGTCTGTCCAGGTACCGGCGCAGCTGCGCCAGTAATGAACTGGGCAGCTGCTCAGCTGCGCAGGTAGCCTGAAGCAGCAGTTTTTGCAGACCGGCGCAGCTGCGCCAGTAATGAACTGGGCAGCTGCGCAGCTGCGCCGTTCGTTGCAAAAACTTGCAGAAAACGGTTTTTGTCCAGAAAAACGATCCAATTCTCACATCAATTCATACATGGAATTATAAAATTAATAATTAGCACAAAGTTAGGCTCTGATACCACTGTTGGGTTTGTACGTAACGCAATCATGCAATCAAATCACATAAATAGGGCGGAAGTGCAAAAACTAGGTTTTCAAAATTTATACAAACCCATAACCATGATCAGGCTTTGTGTTAGTTATCAATAACAGAAAAGAGAGAACATGGAATTATACCTTTGAAGATCCAAGCTTCCTCAGGTACAAGTTCTACTCCTTTGATTCCTTTGATTCCTCTGTAGTGACTCCTTCCCTTGATCAATGTCAGCCACCCAATTGTTTGGCCTCTAACGGTGATCCACCAAGGAAGATGAAGAACTCAAGAAGATGGGTTATTGGCTTAACCCTTGTTTCTATCTCTATAGAATATGTGTACTCCCAACTCTTGGAAAAATTCACGTACCTTATTTCTGATATAAGACTCTCTTATACTAATTCAATTAGAATAGGATTTTATTTAATTAATTAAATACCTTTAATTAATTTATATCCTAATCTTTATTAGGATTGAGAGAGAGTACTGATATTATATTAATTCCTAAACTCCTTTAGAATAAAAATAAAAATAATAATATTAATAAGACTCCTCTTATTAATTTATATTTAATATTTCTAAAATATTAAATAATAAACATTAAGCTATTTAATTTATTCTATCACCATAGATTAAATTAATTATACTTAATGCATTATTACTATCATGCCATTTTCTTCTTAAATAATTCTTCTTCCCCTTTAGGTTCTCCATATTAAACCGGTTATGAATAAATCAATTAGAACAATTATAATCTTATTTAAATAAATAAATTAAACTAATAATCTATTTAAATAAATAATATTTATTCTACAATAGGGATAAGCATCCCTAGCGATCAGCGACTTTCCAAATAATATAGATTGCAACATTAATCATAAAAGAACTTGTGAGTTAATAGTTACCGTACAATTCAATCCTTCCACCATACAATATCCCAATTAAATATAAGACATGGATTTACTGTCAAGTCTTAATTTATTTAATCATATGTATTTCGATTAGAAAATGCACAACTTCAAATAATGCAAATTAGAAACCTCTTTCTAATTTCATTCTACCTTGGCCAAGGATTCCTGGGTTGTCATTTAACGAATCACATAGGACATATCTCCTCTTTTACTAGAGGTGGTAGATTCTTTATTGATCATTCATTATCTCCATATGTAACTTATTATACCCAAGCATACCCTATATATTCCTTAAAAGGCCTTAAGGAATTAGTCAAAGTATAATTTGTTACATACAAGATACTATGATGATCTCAAGTCCAAGGATCACTTGTACTACTATCACATTAGGAATTCCTATTGACAGGCAAGTAAAACTCCATTAGGTATTCCATAGCGAGTCACGTTCAGTGAACTTATTCTCCAATAAGCACCTACATACTTGCTTTAGTGTCTCCACACAAATGACCATGAGATCAGTCATCCTCATCCAATGAGCAAGCAACATATGTACCAATCTATCCGGATTTACTAATCCCCATTTTAGTAATCCCACAATTGGGAACTATTTTAGTTTTTAAGCTTTCTAAGAATTTAGATTCATTATCATGATCTCATCATGATTCTAAAAGCATTGCTTAAAACTATGGGTTATTTACATATTATAAAAACAGCACCATGTAGATAATTATATGCCTTAAATGAATATTTTATTAATAAATAAATAAGATTATTTACAAAGTATGTGCTTTATCATCATACATAATTGGCTTGTATGCACACTACTATCATGTTAAGGTTAGAAAACTTGGGACAATGTATTATAAATATCAGTTAATGATATGTATATTTATATTCATAAATAAATGGGTAGTTAGATGATATTTAAATGTTGGATCGTGAGCACCAAACTCGGGGGTCAGGTAACCCGGATTTGGGAGCGTCACAAGTTGGTATCAAAGCTATAGGTTATAAACCTTAGGTGGGGGGGGGGGGGGAAACCCTAGGATTATAACCATAAGCGAGATAGAGAAAACTCATTTAGAGTACTAAGTGAAGGATTGCCAAAGTACATCAATAGAAAGATGTATGGATACATAGTGAGTATGAAATTCGTACTGGTACAGTATTAATCAAGTTGTTTAAACTGATTGTAGGATGTCAGGAGAAGATGAAATGAGCACAGAAATGTTGGCAGCTGTTGCACCAATGCCAGTAGCCGAGGTGCCAGCGCAGAGCGAGTCAGTTGAGGAAGTTGGAAAAGATCTAGGGAGTGATCATGATGAGTATCTCGAAATGTATCTGAATGAAGATGAGGAGGCAGAGTCCAAAGAAGTTAAGGTGGAGACAGAGGCTAAGACCAAAGTGGGAGAAAAAGATCAAGTATCTGCAGAAGTTCAAGAACTCCGGAGTAAAGTATTTCTCTTGGAGGGGTTGTGGAAGATGGAGCGAGCATTACGCGAGATAACCGAAGAACAAAATGAACTGAAGACACAAGTAGAAAGAATGAAGGCTAAAGGTGGTGGATCATCTGAGGGAGTAGTCAAGCAGAAGAAGAGAAGCAATAAGCAAAAAAGGGACAACGACAGTGATAATAACTCAGGGAACTCAAACCCGAAAAAGAAGAAAGTCTATGGCAAGTGTGGAAAGACTCACTTAGGAGAATATATGATGTGGAAGAACGTGTGTTTCAATTATAAACATGAAGGACATATTTCTCCAAATTATCCTAAGCCGAATACGAGAAAATGTTTTTCATGTTGAGGAATGGGACACGGATTTAACAAGTGTCCCAGTAAGAAGGCAGGAGAAGGGAGTAGACTGTAGACAGCTTAAGTATAAGCAGTAGTACCTTTTGGTAACAAGGTGTAATATAAAGATTGTAATATCGAGAACAATGAGTGAGCATATGTAATATATCTGTTTGTATGAATGTAATCTATATTTTCAATATGAATATTAAGATGATTTTGGAGAATTGCAACTTTTTGTGTAAAGTTGTGGTAATTACAACTTTTTGTGTAAGGTTGTGTTGTTAATCCCGATATTTATCAAAAAGGGATAGTGACTGATTATAACAGTAGGTGTTAAGTACTAAAAGTATTATGTGCTATTTGAATAAATATGTTATTTTATGAGAAATTTGTGTTAAATTCTTTTGTTACTAATAAGAATTTGTGTAGAGAAAAAGGATTAATGTAAGATTTTCATTTAAATCAGATAATGTCGCCTAGACGACAGAATCGAAATCAAAGAGAAGAGCAATCAGTGAATAATAAAGGAGGTCAAGTAGACCTGATGCAGAATTTTGTGGATATGTTAGCCCAAGCTATGCAACATAGGGCGCCAGCAGCAAGAGCAAGATCAAGAACAAGAGAACAACCAGCTAATAGATTGGCAAACTTTAAAGATTTTAAAGCGGTAGGACCGCCAGAATTAAAGGGAACTACGGATCCTATTGAAGCCCAAACTTGGGTAAAGGAGATAGAGAAAGCATTTATTATTGCGAGAGTGGCAGAAGAGCAAAAGATAGCTTTTGCCACCTATTTGATGAAGGGAGAAGCCAATTACTGGTGGGAAACAAATCAGGCTAGAGCTAGGACAGCTGTAGTGACTTGGACAAGGTTTAAAGAGTTGTTCTTTGAGAACTATTTTTTGCCGAGTATGCAAGCCAGGATGGAAGTCAAGTTTCTAGAACTAAAGCAAGAGAATATGTCGGTATCAGAATATGCTGCTAAGTTCAATGACTTAGCGAAATTTGCACCTCATCAGGTGGACACGGAGGTAAGAAAGGCGAGAAGATTTGAGAATGGATTGAGGCCAGGGATATTCAACAAGGTAGCTGTATTACAGATTAATACGTTTACGGCTTTGTTGGAGAAAGCGATAATTGCTGAAGGGGGAAGCGAAGCTGCATTCCGATATCATCAAGAGAAGAAGAAGAAAATAAATGAAGGAGGTAGTAGTGGTGGTAGTAATCCGAACAAGCGAAAATGGAGTGAGAATACCCAATCGGGTAATAATTCAGAAGAGAATAGGAAGGGGGGTGAGCCTTGTGCGACTTGTGGGAAGAATCATCTAGGAATTTATCTGAAGAGGAAAGGAGTCTGTTATAACTGTGGTCAAGAGGGACACATGTCGCCCAATTGTCCCACTCCGAAGAAAATACAAGGTTTTTTTGCGTGTAGATCGACAGATCATCTGGTTCGGAATTGTCCGAAGAAGAATGTGGAGAAGGGAAGTACCAACAACGAACCCGGTGGCGGAACCCTGACGATTAGAGGACCTGCACAGCCAGAAAGACCAACGGCCCGTACATTAAACATGATGGTGCAAGATGCAATAGCTGCCCAGGAGGTGGTGACAGGTAACGATTTAGTTGAGTAAATAAATTACGCGAGAAATATTGGGTAGATTTAGCTGTGAATTATTTTCTTTTACAGATCCCAAGTCACAGGTTAGTACAGAAGACACAAATTAATATTGTGTTGATAAGAATAAATTGATGATACAACTTTAAAAGATTGTAGAGAATAAGAAAGCGGTGATTCCGAGGACAGAATCTTTATAAGGAGGGGAGACTGTAAGAACCGAGAATTTCACATGATCATGTGTAATTGTTTTTTACGAATAATTTTTTTTAGGGAGAGTAATGTAAGTTATGTAAGAAATTAACATAGCTTGAATGTTAACCTTGATTGGTAAATTAAAAAGATTTATAATCTTGAAGTAATGAATTAGCGATATAGATTATGTGAAGTGATTATATGATTATGTGAATATTTAAATATAACAAGAATTTATCAATAATGCTAAATGTATTGTGGATTATGTTTTCGACTAAATAAATATATATTATTTAATTTGTATATGTTTATTTAGCATAAAAAGAGAGTTAAGCAAAAAGTTCTGTAACCTAATACATATATTAGGTATGATAATTAAATAACCTAATGGGTTATAATATAAGAGAATGATAGTATTTAAAAATATATATACTAACCCTAAGAGATTTATTCTATACATCTTAAATAATTAATTTTATAACCTAAGTAAAGCAAGTCTAATTGGGTTATGAAATTAAAGATATTTGAGTAAGGAATTAAGTTGCTAAGGTGTGTAATGGAAACCCTGACTAAATGATTAGGGTAAGATAAAAAAAATTAAAAGTGTGGGACTAAGTTGATTTTAGGGCCCAAAGAATTAATTTGTAGCCTAATTGTTTATTTAAGTATGGGACTTGTAACTAATTTGAATTAAGAACAATTAAATCATTAGGCTAGCCCAATATTTTATATAAAGGGAAAGTATACTAGTGGCCCAATTAATTAGATATGGAGGCCCAAGTGTAGTTTAATTAGTAGCAAAAAGAAATTAATTTGCAAGCTTAACATATTAAATGAGTAGCCCAACTTTTAGCCAATGGAGAAGGGACTTGTTGGACATTTAATAAACCTAATAAGAAATTAAAAGAAAACAAAAATGGGACAAAAGAAGGCCACATGGCCGGTGGTGAAGAGAAGAAAGAGAAAGGGGAATGGATGTGATCATTGAATTTACCTACTCCTACCTAACCTTATCAACTCTTCCCTTATGTGTCATTTGTTTATTCAACCAACCATTTTGTATAATCTTGCAAGCAACCTCTTCCATTATGATGAGAGAAAGGGATAAAATATGGAGAAGATATGGGTAGATATATATCTTATCTATACATTATTTTTTTACTAACTAAGTTAAAAGAATATCTTTTATTCTCATCTCATTTTCTAAACCAAGTAAAGATAGAAAGAGAGAGAAAACGAAAGAAACCAAGAGAGAGAGAGAGAGAGAGATTTTGGGCAGCATAGATGGAGAGAAGAGAGATTTTTTTTCAACCTATCTAGTTTCTTAAACAAACCTAAGAAGAAGAAGAGCATAAATCAAGGTATAAACACACTATCTTTGAGGTTTTGATTTATGATTTTGGGTTATTTTCAAAATAAAGGAGTTATGTTTCTTAAACTCAAAAACTTTAGATCTACAAGTTTTCTAATGTGTTATGTGTAGATCCAACCCTTTTGAGTATCAAATGTTAGATCTAAAGCAAGATATGAAAACTAGGTTTTTAAAAAGTTAAAAACCCTAATATTCTTAGCATTGTTTGTGTTTAATCTAGTATTTGATAATTATTTGGTGAATTAGATCATGGATCATGTTAGATCCTTGAGTATATGAAGTAATAGTATGAGTTATGATAGTTTATGTTGGTTAATATGAGAGATCAAGAAAGTTTTCTTAGAAATCACAAAGGTTAAGAAATCAGATTTTTGAGAAAATAGAATATGAAATTAAAACAAGCATATGTCTAAATATATTTCAAATTTTTGAGTGTGGTCAATTTCTGGACTTAGATCTAAAAGTCTTCTAATTTTTCCAAGTGGAATCACTGAAAAAAGTAGTTATAAATTTTCGTGTGGACTGATTTTAGCAAAGTAGGAAAAATCTAAAAAATGACAAAAGTAGGCTGTCTGAATTGTTAAAGGGCAGTTTTGTCCACTTAAATTATGTAATAAATTCCGGCCTTCTGGGACATGAAAATATAAGTTATAAAGTAGCTTGTGTCCAAAAATGAGCTCATTCTGACTTAAAATGAGCAAGTTATGACTATTTCAATATTTGAGTTTTTTCGATAAAATACGCTATAACCAGAGTCGTATAACTCCGATGGCCACGAAATTTAAACTGTAGGCTCACGATAACATGTGTAAGATCCCACCAAGAGTTGGGAATTTCTGGAGTTAAGCGTGAGGTAGCTACTTTCTTAAGGAATTAACTATAAACGAATTTTTGAAAAATACTAAAGGAAATTAAAAAATTCTTGAAAAATTATTTTTGTGTATGGAATACATGTATTTATGTGTGGGCAAAAGATAAAAAAATAATAAGATGATTTGGTTAAAAGGGGGAATCCAGCTTGCTGGATTGAAGGATTAATGAATCCAGGCTTGCTGGATGAGATGTTTGGATAATTCAGGATACTGGATTGGTCTATTAGATAATCCAAGTTACTGGATTAGATGTTAGCTTGAATCCAAGATTGCTGGATTGGATGACAGTTGAATCCAGGCTTGCTGGATTGGAGGTCAGTTGAATCCAAGTTGCTGGATTAGGTATTCGGCTTACTAAATTATAAAGGACTTATAAAATGAAAGAATAAGTGTTAATTCACAAGTTGTATGATATAGTAGTGTTAAGTCTAAGGTAGTATAGTTGTACTCTTTAATGATGATTATGTGTTTACATGTTAGATAAATCATTACGAGTAAGATATATGATGCTAATTAAGAGATCGATCTTATTAATGATAGGTCTTACAAAAGAAGTTAACTTAAATTGAGTAGCAGTAGTCAGCGAATCAGGCAAGTTTCCTTAACTCAATCTCGAGTTATTACTTTTCAAATATAGTGGTGGTTAATTATTGCTGATTATACCACGTCTGAGAATTATTGTTGATTATTCGCAGTTAGTGCATGTTTATTAATTCAAATTGAATTATTGATTTTGAGAATATGCTTGGGGAATAACTGTTGTTGGTTATTCACATCCGTAGAAGTTATTATTGATTGCAAATAGTACAGTTAATTTCTGTCTATTATTGAATCATTTTGAGATATGTCGTAGCTAATTGTTTTGGCTAGACAAACATTTGTTGAAACTTGATATGTTCGAGAAGAGAACTCAATTATTATTGATAGGTCAACGCAAATTATTCCGGCTAGATTGAGAAAGCGATTAGATATTGAAATCATTGTATTTCGTTGTTGTGATTCGAATTCTAGTTATATGACTGAGAAGAACAACCTTTTTATATAAAAAGGGGCTTTGTGGTCGTATATTCGGTCGTTGCGCGCGTATAAATATTATGCATAATATAGGGTATAATGAAGCTGATCACTTTATATACTTGCATAATAAAGGGGTATGATTTAATCTTTATGGTTGTCTGATACACCTGGGTACTTCAAAGTAAAATCTTTGATAGTTACTCGAGAAGTTCAGGATCATGTGGGGTCGCTCAGCTTAAAAAAAATCTGGATAATATTCCACTTTGTTATTGCATAGAATTGATTCTTGTTATTCAATTGAGAAATTTCGAAAGCATTTTACTCTTTCACTATCGAATTATTGTTTTGCATAAAATGCGAGAAAGTCTTGTTATTGATTAACGCTTTATTTAGCTAATTCAAAGTCCTTTCAACTTTGGTGATATTTTATCAAATTGATAGTCTTATATTCTTGATTCTTATACTTTATTGTATGATTTAACTTGCGGATCAAATTTTTTTCTCACCCTTACTTAAATACAATATTTTAGCTAGGAACGAGGTAGCCGGAGGGGCAGAGAAAGACAAAGGCAAAGGTGTATTGCTGGAGTAGTTATAATAAACATATTTATTATGTTATTTGTATAACTTATTTTGTATATCTAAGGGTATATTTGTTATGTTAAGGTTAGAAAACCTGGGACAATGTATTATAAATATCAGTTAATGATATGTATATTTCTATTCATAAATAAATGGATAGTTAGATGATATTTAATTGTTGGATCGTGAGCACCAAACTCGGGGGTCAGGTAACCCGAATTTGGGGGCGTTACAGACATCCTTCGAAAGGCAAAGGTGCCATATGGGCATGTGAACATTGTCTTTTCTTGGTCCTCTGGTGCAATTACATTCTGATTGTACCCCGAATAATCGTCCAGCAAATAATAGTATTCATGTCCAGCTAATCCATCTAACATCTGATCAATAAACGACAAGGGGAAATGATCCTTTCGGGTTGCCTTTTTTAGCTTCATGTAGTCCATGCAAACCCTCTAATTGGTCACTGTCCTCGTCATTATCAACTAATTGTTCTCATTTTTTACTATTGTTATACCACCCTTCTTCGGGACACAATGAACTGGGCTCACCCGTGCACTATCTGAAATAGGGTAGATTATTCCAGCATCGAGCCATTTTAAGATTTCTTTCTTCACTACCTCTTTCATAATCGGATTGAGCCTCCTTTGCTGTTCTACTGTAGGCTTACCATCCTCCTCCATCAGAATCTTGGCATGCAGAATGAAAGGCTGATTCCCTTGATGTCAGTGATAGTTCATCCAATAGCAGACTTGTATTCTTGGAGAACTCTTTCCAGCTTACTTTCCTGTAATTCGTTAAGCACAGATGCAACAATAACCGGTAAAGTAGATGAATTACTTAAATATGCATACCTGAGATAATTAGGTAAAGGTTTGAGTTCGAGTGAAGGTGGTTCCTCTAGAGATGGTTTCATCCGAACTGATGAAGTTTCTACAACTTCCAACGGCTCAAATGGTCTTTTGAATCTATTCATTTTAGGTAGTGCATCTAACAAATGCAGATAATCCATCAACTCTGGATCGTCGCTATCACAATCTCCTATCAATGTCATCTCCAACGGATCAGTACTCAGTATACGCCCCTGTTCGTCCCCCACAACTTTCTCAATCACATCCATGCAATAACACTCTTCATTCTCCTTAGCGAAGTCCATGGCTTTGAAAATATTGAAGGTTACCTCTTGGTCTTGAACCCTCATGGTCAACTCTCCTTTCTGAACATCGATGAGAGTCCTACCTGTTGCCAAAAATGGTCGGCCGAGTATTATCGAAATATCCATATCCTCTTCATAATCCAAGATGATGAAATCAGTTGGGAATATAATTTTGTCAACTTTGACCAGAATATCTTCAACAATTCCCCTTAGATATGTCACCGATCTGTTCGCAAGCTGTAGAGAAATGTTTATTGGTCTAGGAGCCGGCAAACCTAACTAAGTATAAACTGATAATGGCATGAGGTTTAAGCTTGCACCTAAGTCACACAATCATTTGTTGAAGGACAAACTACCTATTGTGCACGGAATAGTGAAACTGCCCGGATCTTTCAATTTGAGTGGAACTTTCTTCTACAATATAGCGGTACACTCCTCAGTTAATGCCACGGTCTCACAGTTTTCTAACTTCTTCTTCTTTGATAAGATATCCTTCATGAACTTGGCGTAACTAGCCATCTGCTCTAATGCTTCCGTAAAAAGAATGTTTATATGTAACTTTTTGAACACCTCTAGAAAATTAGTAAATTGCTTTTCTAGTTTCTGTTTCTGGATCCGTTGTTGAAAGGGTGGTGGTGGGTAAACTGTTGGTGTGACCACTACCTGTTCTTTTACCACTGATTCTTCTCCCCCTGTAATTCCCTCAACTGGTTCCTCTATAATTGTCTCAACATACTTCTCTATCGGTAGCTCTTCTGCATTTTGCTTGGCTAGTTGCTTTCCACTCCTAAGTGTAACAGCTTAACATTACTCATGGCCTCCCCTAGGATTCTTTTCGATGTCGCTCGGCAAGGTTCCTTGAGGTCTACTATTCAAAGCACTTACAATCTGCTCCATCTGAGATTCCAAATTTTTAATCGCATCCGCCTGAGATTTCATTGCCGCCTTATTACCTGTTATATATTTCGCAAGTAGTTCCTCCAAATCTGTCCTCTTCTTGTAATGCAGAGTTGACTGTTGGTGTTGATTCTAAAAACTGGGGGGGGGGTATGCTGGTCGTGGAGCTTGCTGCTGATTCTGATTTTGAGTTTAATTCTGATTGTTGCTCCATGAGAAATTGGGATTGTTCCACGCCCCTTAATTGTATGTATTCTTATATGTGTTTTATTTCCTGTTATAGCTACCCACAAACTGTACTGATGCCAAATTTATTGCACAATGGTCCGTTGGATGCTCCCCTGCACATAGCTCACACACAGTTGCTAGATGCTGCATATTCCCGCTTGACATGGCATCCATCTTCTTTGATAAAGCTGTTATTTGTGCTGACAAAGCTGTTACTGAATCCATTTCCAACATCCCTGCTACCTTGGGTTGAGTCATTCTCTTAGTTGGCCACTGTTAGTTGTTTGCAACCATTATTTCTATCAAGTTATATGCTTCCTCAAATTTCTTTGCCATGAATGCTCCACCTGATGCTGCATCAATGCTAGTTCGTGTATGCCCTCCTAACCCATTGTAGAAGGTATTCATCTGCATCCACTGCTGTAGTTCAGGTGTGGGCATTTCCACAACAGCTCTTTATATCTTTCCCATGCTTCGTATAGAGGTTCTCCCTGCTACTGTGCAAATGTAGAAATATCCGTTCTTAGTCTCTGTGTTTTTGCAAGAATTTTGCTAGAAATTTCTGTGCCAAATCGCTCCATGTGGTGATTGACCCCGGTGGTAAAGAATGGAGTTAACCCTTTGCCTTATCCCTGAGAGTGAACGGAAATAACCTCAGCTTAATAGCATCATCTGACACTCCATTGCACTTGAATGTATTGCAAATCTATATAAAGCTGACAATGTGTTTGTTCGGGTCGTCATTCGATAGACCCCCAAACTGACAAGTGTTCTGCACCATTTGTATAGTACCAGGCTTGATCTCGAAGTTGTTAGCATTAATAGCAGGCCTGGTAATACTCGACTGAATTTTCAATACCCGTGACGTAGCATAATCCCGCAGTGCTTTCTGTTCTTCTTCAGCCATGTTGTCAAGTGTTTAAAGTGATTCTCGAGTTTTCTCAACCCACTTACTCAACCTTTGAAACCGTTTGTCGATGTCGTCCTCGTAAGACAACAATTCAAGCTTCTTTGATCGAGTTTGCATGCACTACTCTAGAGTACCTGAAATAAATAAAACAAAAATAAGTATATATAAAAAATATGTTTAACTAAAATTGATTTAATTAAACCGATATTGAAAGTGATAAACACAATTATTTATCCCCGGCAACGGCGCCAAAAACTTGTTGGGTAAAATCTAATACGTACAACACGCAAGTAAACGTGGTCAACAAGTAATAGAGTTGAAGTAAAGTATCGTTCCCACGCAAAAAATAACTACAATTTATCCTAACAATTACTAATTCTATACTATCTTAATTTTATTAAACCAATGATTTACTCTATGAAATTTCTGAAAACTACAAATTACTTCAAGATAAACTAACTACCCTTGCTTTTAATCAGTTATCGGAGATTGAAGTCTACAATATCACTTTATGCTTCTGTAACGATTGAGATTTTATATTTAATTTTAAATATTTATTGAGTTAAATAAATATTTTATGTGAATTATTTATTGAGTTAAATAAATAAATTATGTAATTTATGGAGTGATTTAATTAACTGTTATATATTAATTAAATGAATGTTTAATATTTATCTAGTTGATGTATATTAATTTTATAATATAGTTCTGATTTAATTGAGAGAATTAAATTAGATGAATTATGTGTTAAGTGTTACATGGATTATAATTAGCGAGTAATTATAATTATGTGGCAGAATTTTATGTGATTAATTGATGTTAGATTTTAATTGATTAAATTAGTTGATTAATATTTAATTGATTAAAATATGACATTAAAGTATGTGTTAAAATAATTTGTTAAAATAAAAGAAAAAAAAAATTTTAAATGATTTTAACCAAAAAAGGCCCTTGTAATTGTTTTAAACCTATTTCTACCAAACGGAGCCCTAACTATCAAAAAACTATTTTAAATAAACTGTTTACTAAACAATACCTTAGCATTAATAATCTGTTTTTGAAAATAACCTTGTTTTGCCAAACAAGGCATTGTGACTTTTGAATTTTGTAACTTATATAATAAATGTATTTATTATATATATTAATTAATTAGGAGTTACATATTATCAATATATGTATATTATATCAGTATAATAAAACTACGTTAGTTAGTCTAAACTACGTTACTTTTTCCTAAGTCTAAACTGAGAATACAAGGAGAGAAAAGAAGAGCAGAGAAGTTGAGAGAAAGAAGAAGGAGAATTTGGAGAGAAAACAAGAAAAGCTTAAGGGAATTCATCTTCGTCACTAACAACTAGCTTAAAGGTAATTTATAATCTTTACTTTTATATTTTCAGAACTCAGCTATATGTTCTTCGTGTTTTGTTCTCTGACAAAAATGAGTTTCATAAAATTGTATAAACATGGACTATATATATATATATATTGTATTCATGTGTTGTTCGTAGTGGTTTGATTTCTATCAATGATTTTCAGAAAACCAAATTAGTGATTAAGTATGCTTTAATTGAAAATTTTGTTCTTATGTGTTATTTGATTTTGGTCAATTTAAAGTAAAAATTGATGAATTAGAATATGCTAACATGCTTATTAGGAAATTATTTGATGATTACATGCAATTACGTATATAATGTATATATATAGAGTGGAATTGATGGAGAAAATTTCTTACAGTGGATTATTTTGGAAAAATATGAGTTTTCATGAAAATGGCCAAATTGGATTTTTAAAACTTGTGATTATCATTATTTAGATGGTTTTGTATTTTGGAAGCATGTTATACATATGTATTATAGGGTATGTATGAGTTACAGTGTTTATGGTACTGTATTTTTGCGTTTGTTGGCTTGTATGGGATGTTCGGTAAAGCAGAGGGTCGAAACTGTCTGCGTTTGGCCGCGTTGTTGCGCAGCTGCGCCGGCAGCAAGGCCAGGAGTAGTGCAGTTGCGCCGCTTGCCCTTCCCTGATTCATCCCCTACGCAGCTGCGCCGGTTTTAAGGCAGCTGGCTGCGCAGCTACGCCATGTTCAGTGCAAAGGCAGTGACTTTAGTTTCTTGTGCAGATTATTTTAAAGCCTTAGTTTAATTATTCCTTGTTAGTGGACATATATTTAAATTGTATAACATGTTGTTATATGATTGTGACAAATTCATATTTGGGAAATAAAAGAAATTTTGAAAACTTTAATTAGATTATAAATGTTTTAATGGTAAAATGAGTTACTTAATTATAATTTGATTAATTATAATTAAGAGTAAGTGTTTAATTTAAAGTATAATTTTGTTAAATTATGATGAGTAGTAATTGATTTATTTTAATTAATTAGATATTAATTTAAATTATAATTTATGTAATTATAATTTAATAAATGCATGTTTAATTATGGATTATAAATTGATGATCGCATGATTAATTATAATTTGTGTAATTATAATGCATGATATTGTTTAATTAATTATAAATTATAATTTATTTATAATTTAAAAGGTAATTATAATTTAAGTAATTATAATTTGATTAAGTGTTTGAATTATAATTGTTTAATTATAATTTAGTTAAATACATAATTAATTTAATTATGTGAATATGTAAGTGATGTAATTAACTATATGATGGTTAATTATTATTATTTATTTAGTTAGAGTGAGTTAACCATGAGGGTTAACCACTTATGTGAATTAGTTATGTGTTAACAGATTTAGATTATTATAATTGAATGTGTATAGGAAATATTTAAGTACGTGGTTGAGTTAAGTAGCTTGCGCGTAAGGCAAGTCTTCTAAACCCTAAACTCGCTATTTCTCCGCAAGTTCTTTGAGTTCATATATTCATTGTTGAGAATGTCCTTTTCATTTCTATACTGGACAATTATTTACTTAACCGAAGAGATCTTGACTTATTGTTCAAGTAAGATCCAGTTTATTATTTTAAATACTTTAAGTTTACTTCTAAAGCATATGTTAATTCATAATTCTTTTATTTATGAATTATTGAAAGTCGATTCAACTAATCCTTAGTTGATGAATGTGAATTCTAAATTACCCTTGTAAGCTTATCCAAACCAAACTTTTTTTTGTGCGGACTTGCATTCAAATTACTGAGTTGAACAACCCTAAATATTAGGGGAAGTTACTACGCATAGCGTTAAGATATTTGTGCACAATACATGGTACAAAGGGCTGATCCCCCTAAGTACGAGTTATGGTCCATAGTCTTATTGACTGTTAAAGGTTTAAATAAAAATATTTATAACCTAAGACAAGAGTTCAAAGGTCTTATGACCCTTAGATAAATTCTATATTCGAATTTTAATGTTGATAGAGAATTATTATTCAATTCTTTATTGTTGAAGTACGCTCAGTTATTCAGATCTTTTTAAAGATATCCTTTCATGTATTTATTATTGTTAAACTCCAGTGAGCTGTTGTTTGCTCGCTCTTACGTTAAATAACAATTTCAGTTAAGGTTGATAACGTTGATGCTCCGTCTACGAGTAAGGGCAAGGGAAAGCAAAGCAAGTGAAGAATTGTTTTTATTTAATTGAGAAGGATTGTAATAAGACTTGAATGATATGTTTTTATTTTCGCACTTTAATATTTTCATGTCAGGGTTAGAGTAACCCGGAATTATTTTAAAAAGGTTGTAACCCTTCTTGTAAGGGAGATTTATTTATTTTAAATTAAGTTATAGTTTATTTTGCATTATTTATTGGGTAGATGTATGTTATATTAGAAAGTGAACACCAAATCATGTGAAAACGAAGTACCCAGATTTGGGGGTGTCACAGCTTCACTTAGAATGACACACTTCCTTTTAATTAGAATAAACTAAACCACCTTGTAAATCAAAAACACAACAGTAGCTATAACCACCTCTCGATGAATTATACCCGTATCTATGTAATTCCACAGTTGATAAAATTAAATAGAACACCTTAGTTAACTAATCCACTATATCCCTATACGAATTATAATTAAAGAAGGTTTAATCACAGATTCTCATACGATTACGTGCGATGCATAAGTATACCTCTATACTAATCATAAATTATAACTTCCAACATCATGCAAAAATTACAATCACACGCCACTATGATTAAGTCTAAACCCATAATTCCTCTCTCGAGTTCATATGGGTTATCAGAAATTGGTGATCAAGAAATTTATAAATTAAGCATAAACCATAATGGATAAGGCTGGAAATAGTCTCCCTTAATTAATATAGAAGCATGTCAAACTTTGCTACACATAAAGATCCATCGTAGACTTAAAAAGTAATTTAGTTCATAATGAATGAATAAAAAACTGAAATCCACAATGATACTAGCCTTTTGATTACAAAGGTGAAGAAAGAGAGTAAAAACTATAAGTAAAACTGCTGCTCATCTTCAGAAATCGAGTAAAACAACACTAAAACTTCTTGAAGTAACAATGAATTGAGCTAAAAAGGTCATCGATTCGTAGGCATAAAACCAACTCATCACTTCCCTCCCATCTCCTCTGCTCACCTGTAATGATCGAGAATTTTTAAACTCCGTTATTAATTAAATATATATGATTTAACTTTAATGAGTTAGTTTTGTATGCTTATTTAAACCTTGTGTGATTATGTGGTTATGTGAGTTAGTGCCTATGCGAGTAATTGCTAGGATTAAATTAAAGGGAGTCACTAATGATTTATTTAAATTAGTGGACTAGCCCTAAGGTTTTTATATCAAAAGAATTGATATGATGGCTAATAATTAAATATTCAATTTACTTGAATATAGTGAAAGGATTTAATGGTATAGATTGATTAATAAATGTGAGCAATAATAATAGTTATATTTAATAGTCTACATAGTAATTTAAATACTAATAGACTAGACCATTTATTTAATTTACTAATTCAATCTTTTACTTAATCACGAATTGGGGAGTTAATGTATACTATAATAATAGAGTTGGGATAATGTAATATGATAATACCCAATTGATTTATATTCGGTACTAATGAAATGTACATGGATTATATTTGGATGTGTATAACCCAACTTGTTATTATGTATAATGTTATCCGTGTGTACCCTCTAATTAAATTTATAACCTAAGTGTATATATGATATAACCTAAGTAAGCATGGTAGGTATATATATATATATAACCTTAGTGTATTGTATACAAGTTGCTGAGTTATTAGCATTGTCCCATAATGAGTGACCCAAATTCTTCCTCACGTGTTCAAGCCAAAAGGCTAGCTACTTTATATTTCTTCTCAAAATCAGCAATGTATAGCTAATAATTATAAGGGATGTGGGCTTCATGATGAATTCACCAACCTTCTACCTAATCTCCATGAACCATTAGATTCTTGCTCTTTCCATTGGTTTAATATAATGGAGGAAAGCTTTGTCTAGATATCAAATTGCCTATGTAATGAGCTCTTCTCCTTCCTCTTTTGAATTGCTGAGATATTGAGAAGTAGAGCAAGTATTCTGAGTTTTCAATTGAATTGAGAGAGAGAGATATAGCAGGAAGCAACTCATTGCAGAGGTATACTTCCTTTCATATTCATCAATGTCAATTTCTTAATTATGTAAATTAGATGTTAATTTGTTTGAAGAATAGTTGTTAGTTGATATATAAACATTATAAACATGTTGGTAATGCAATGTGACTTGGTTGGAATAGTTTTCGTAAGAAATTTTGAATTGGGTTTGTTAAACTGCCGAGCAGAAAGTAGCATCAGGTCTGGCCGAGCCGCGGCGCAGCTGCGCCAGTTTTATTCTAGGGCGCAGCGCAGCTGCACCAGGCCCTGGTTCTGGTTTCCTGTTTCTGATGAGATCTGCTATGTGCTAACTTGTTATTATTGTTTAAGGCAAGCATGAAAACTGGTTTAACTCCTATACATGTTCCTTGATACTACATGCATGTTTGTGGCCATTATAGTACACACTATTGAGAGAAAGTATAAGTTTTATAAAAGAAAAACTTAAGAACTTGAAATAAACTTGATGAGGCTTATGCCTTTTAAGTTCTGACCATTTGAGTATATATATGTGGTTTAGAAATGCATGTTATGTGAGTTATGATTTCAAGACACTTGCATGTACTAAGTTGCCTTTGTTGAGTTAGTGTAATTTTCGAAGGAAACTAGAGTTTGGAGACTAATATCATCAAATATTATGTGAGTTACATTCTGATCATGCAAGCATGAATAATAGGATTCATTATGCCTCTAGACATGTTGACATGAGCATCATTTGGTTAAACATGGATTTTACCTATACATACATGTTCATGAAAAGGGAATTTTAAGTGTAAACTATGTGGTTAAGATATACATATGTGGTATACGCACAAGCGTGCATACTTAGTATTGTTTAGTCTCGTTATATGGTATTATGGCTATAGTAATTGACCCTTAGAAATATTGACTTGATTAGCTTAAGGTATAAGAGTTACCGGCATGAAAACCATACAACTTTGAATTATAGACAGAACCCTGCAATATGTGTGTGTCTTAAAGTATATTGCATGATTAATTGAAGTGCTATGTGTTCAAGCCTATGTTGATGCATAGGGACTAGATATGCTAAAATTATTAATCCAGGACGGAGTTAAATGTTTATAGACTCAGTCATGGTAATCGACTTACGTGAATTATGCGGTAGACTTATCTGATGATTAGATTCTTGTGGGTGTGAACTCATACCAGTCTACATAATGCTAATTGAGAGACCGACTTTTTTATGTTAGCTCGTTTCAATGTTATTTAGTTAAAGTTAGATTATTTATACCTGAGCAAGCAGGCAAGTTCCCTATCTTACACAACTTTGAATATTGTGCAAGTTTTTGAACTTCACTCTTTATTGTGCAAGTTTCTTATCCTTCTCATATTGTATTGAGCAGGTTATTATTGTGTTGCAAGTTATTTATTTACGCTTGGACCTTATCTCCAAGTATACTTTAGGTGGTTTAATTACTTTACAAATATTCCACATCAATTTTATTGATACTCGCACTTGGTGCACTTGAGTTCGTACAGTCTTGCACTTGTACATTATTTAAAAGTTCTATAATTCATGAACTGCTTCAGATAGAGTCTGAACCTTTGTTCAGTCAGACAATTGCATGAAATTTTTATAAAAGCTATCCAGGCCAATTGATGGTAGGGATTCTTAGACCGAAGAGAACACCCCTATATGATAAGGGAGTACCCCACGTATCTAATATAAGATACAAACAGCAGAGTTGAATTTTATGCATATAAATGGCGTACGCGAGGCTGATCCCCTTAAGTACATATTCTGTAGCCAGTAACCAAAGGGTCAATCAGATATTGATTCCGTTGGAAGTTTATAGTTTGAAGTCTATTCGTCTATCAGTTATTCTAAAAGCAATTATTCTCCTTGCTTTCGATATTCATATTGTTGAATTCTTCTTTGTATATATTCCTTAATCATGATATATCCTTGATTGCTGTATTTAAACTTGTTGAGCAAACTAATTTCTCATCCTTGCTATATCATAACTTTTATTGCAGTTAAAGTCGAGACTTTAGGGAAGGACAAGGGTAAAGAAAAGATGAAGTAATAGACTTCAAGTAGCTGACTTTGTTTTATGCTTAGTTTAATTACTGTTTATGTAATTTGAACCCTAATGGTTATTCTAGGGTATGATTGTATGGTTGTATTAAGGTTTTCGAATCTTGAGACTAGTAACACCTTTTGAATAAACGACATACGTTTATTTTTTTTTTCGCATTTAGTTATTGTATATTGTTAGAGGTGGATTTTTGTATTGGATCGTGATGACTGAATCCGGGTGTTTGAGACCCGAATTTGGGGGTGTCACAGGTTGGTATCATAGCCGTAGGTTATAAACATTAGGAATGCGAAACCAAGGTTATAACCTTAGTAGAAAACTCAAATAGAGTATATAGGTGATGGGTTGAGGAGAATCATCGAGTTTTAGTTGTACTGAATAAAATACCCTTTCATTTTATCAATGAATATATTTTATTGTGGTACTGAAGTTATTTTGATGATTTATTATGGTCATAGGATGGCTGACGAGAGTCAAGATAGCTATTTAGTGGACCAGGAGCCGAGGAACTCTAGTGATGAGCCCATGGAGCATGAGGTGATAGGAGATTTATTGGCGAGGAACGTCGAGCTAGAAGTTAGGGCTGAGCAAGTGGAGGCACAGAACCACACCCTCCAGATTACTGAACAGCAGTACAAGGACGCTGCTTATCAGGCCCAGGCTGAGTTAGCCGAGTTGCGAAGGAGGCTGGAGTAGAGAGAGTTACAGCTAGGACAATTGAGGGATGAAGTGGAAGCTAAAGATGTGAGGATATATACTTTGGAGCGAGCGTTAGACAACGCCTTTATGCAGTTCGACGCTGTTTGGATAGAGCTGCCCTCTGGCAGCGGGAGCAGGCGTTGATTTGTTTACATGTTTGATATAGTCCCATTTTTGTTTTAATAGGGACCGTTTCATGTTATAAACCCTTATGCTTTGATGTATGCATAGGATGGTAGTCAACCCCAACTTTTGTTGTGATATAGGTGGCAGGTAGTAGTGAATACTCACCTTTTGCCTAGTAGAGGATAATTAGCAGTAGGCAGTTTATGCCTTTGAGCGTTGACAGTAGTATGCCAGATGTTGAACCATGTTGTATTAAAACAGTAGTACATGAATATAAATGCAGTTGTTTTATTTGAATAAAATATAATTGATGGACATCATAACTTTTAGGTGCTAACTTAAATAGCATATAGCATAGAACATAAAAACGATAAGCCTAAGTTTTCTTCCTTTCCTCAGATCATGCTGCCTAGAAAACAACCACGAAACCAAAGGGAGGAAGGATCCGTTAACAATGAAGGAGGGAATGCCGATCCAATGCAGAACTTTGTTAACCTGTTAACAGAGGCGATGTAAAATATACCCCCGCCAGCAGTAGGGCAGCTAGGGCATCACTTGGCTAGTTTCAAAGATTTTAAGTTGGTAGGACCTCCGGAGTTCCGGGGAACCTTAGACCCAATCGAAGCCTAAACATGGGTAGAGGAGATGGAGAAAGTGTTTGAGGTCGCACGGGTGGCCGAAGCACAGAAGACTGGATTTGCCACCTTTATGATGAAGGGCGAAGCTAACTATTGGTGGAAAGCCAATAAGGGACGAGCAGGCGAAGGGGTTATTCTGTGGGACAGATTTAAGGAACTATTCTTCGAGAATTACTTCCCGAAGAATACGCAACAGGATGTGGAGGTTAAGTTTCTGGAACTGAAACAGGGTGGTATGACGGTCGTAGAGTACGCGACAAAATTTATTGAGTTGGCCCGATTCGCTACACATCAGGTGGACACGGAGGTCAGAAAGGCAAGAAGATTTGAATTGGGATTGAAGTCATGGGTGCAGAAAGCAGTAGCTGTGTTGAAGATTAAGAATTTCTATGAACTGCTAGAAAGGGATATCATTGCAGAAGGAGGAAATGAAGCCATAGCACAATTTAAACAAGAAAAAAAGTTCGGTCAGGAAGGACCGAAAGGGGGAAGCAGCGGAGGCAGCAACCCCAACAAGTGTAAATGGATGGAGAGCCAATCCTCCGGAGGCAGTAAGTCCGAGGGAGAGGCCAAGAAAAGTGGGAAGCGCAGTAACTGCAGGAGGATCCACTCTAGGGAGTGTATGAAGGGGAGAAGCGTCTGTTATCGCTGCGGACAACCGGGGCACATGGCTCCCCAGTGTCCGAATAAGCAGAAATGAGGATTTTTCTCGTGTGGAGCCCCAGATCACCAGATCAAGGACTGCCCGAAGAGAAAGGGAGATGCAGCTAGCGACAACCGCAACAACAACAACAATGGGCTGAGCATTGGGGGGGCCAGCCAGTCAAGCCAATAGACCAACGGCACGCACGTTCAACATGACCGTACAAGATGCGGTGGAGTCCAAGGACGTGGTGTCAGGTATCATCCCAATCAATAATATAAATGCATATGTGTTATTTGATTTGGGTGCTACCTGCTCTTTTATTTTTGAAGAATTTGCTAAACAGTTAGACTTACCCTGTGAGAAATTAGGACACCCTATGAATATAGAAGTATCAAACAAGGAAATTATCCCCATAAAATGCATTCATAGGAACTGTTATGCCGAATTACGAAGATTTAAGCTCAAAGTGGATTTGATACCAATTCTTTGGGGGAGTTCAATGTATTCCTTGGAATGGATTGGCTATCGATTCACTGAGCAATCATCGACTGTAAGAAGGAGTGTGTACACCTTAAGACTCCGAATAAGTCAAAGGTGGTGTTCTATGGTAGTAAATCGCCGAGACACTCTTGTTGTCTGACGATGATGCAAGCAAGAGATTGCTTAGGAAGGGTTATATAGGTTATTTGGCTCACGTGATTGATACTCAACGTGTCGAGGGCGAACTGAGTTAGATACCTATCATTATGGAATTCGCTGATGTCTTCCCAGATGAAAATCCGAGATTTCCACCGAATAGGGAGATAGAATTATAAAATTGACTTGGTACTGGGAACAACACCGATATCCAAGGCACCATATCGAATGGCGCCAGTAGAAATGAAAGAGCTGATGGTTCAATTGCAGGAACTATTAGACTGTCACCATGGGGAGCGCCAGTTCTGTTCGTAAAGAAGAAGGATGGTTCGATGAGACTTTGTATCGACTATCGCGAGTTGAACAAAGTCAGGATTAAGAATAGGTATCCACTGCCCAGGATAGACAATCTATTTGATCGACTCTAGAGAGTAAAATACTTTTCAAAGATTGATTTAAGAACGGGCTATCATCAACTAAAGGTGAGACAGGAGGATATTATGAAAATGGCATTTAGAACTCGTTATGGACATTTTGAGTTTCTGGTAATATCATTTGGACTGACGAATGCACCAGCAGCATTCATGGATATGATGAACAGAGTGTTCAAGCAGTACTTGGACAAGTTCGTAGTCGTATTCATCGATGACATCTTGGTGTATTCAGTAACATAAGAAGAACATGCTGAACATCTAAGGATTGCTTTGGAGGCATTAAGAAAGGAGTAGTTGTACGCAAAATTTTTGAAGTGTGAATTTTGGTTGCAGAGGGTGCAGTTTCTAGGGCACGTTATTCACAAAGATGGTGTTTCGGTAGACCCAGCAAAGCTGGAAGCCGTTACTAATTAGGAGCAGCCGAAGACGCCGACGGAAATCAGGAGTTTCCTAGGGTTAGCGGGATACTATCGGAGATTCATCCAGGATTTTTCAAAGATAGCGTCGCCGTTGACCAATCTAACTAGAAAGATGGTAAATTTCATTTGGACGAAAAAGTGCGAGGAAAGTTTCATGGAGCTGAAGAAGAGACTTAGCCAAGCACCAGTGTTGGCTTTACCGAATGACACTGGAGGTTTTGTAGTGTGCAGTGATGCATCACACAAAGGTCTTGGTCGTGTACTAATACAGCATGACAAGGTCATTGCGTACGCGTCACGTCAGCTGAAGGACTATGAGAAGGGTTACTCGACTCATGACCTGGAATTGGCTGCAGTAGTTTTCGCCTTGAAGATTTGGAGGTATTATTTATATGGAGAGAGGTGCAAGATATATGCAGATCATAAACGTCTGAAATATATCTTCACTCAGAAGGAGCTGAACATGAGACAGCGCCGATGGTTAGAATTGATCAAGGATTACGACTATGAGATTCTGTACCATCCGGGCAAAGCAAATGTAGTGGCAGATGCCTTGAGCAGAAAAGACAGAGAGAAGTTGCTGAAGCTAACCACTCAAGAAGAGTCGGTATGGGATTTAGAACGACTTCATTTGGAGATCAACTATCCGAGGGAATTAGACTAGAAATTATTTGCAGTGAAAGCGAGTCCGACCCTATTGGATAAAATCAAGGAGGCTCAAGAAAAGGATGAAGATTGTGATTTAATAAAGAAGCGAATTGTCGTAGCGAGGAGCTTAAGTATAAGATTGATAGAACAGGGTTGCTAAGGTTTGAAGGGAGTATCTGGGTACCATTGGATCGAGAACTGAGGGAAGAAATCCTTAAGGAAGCTCATAGCACGAGGTACTTGATACATCATGGGAGCACAAAAATGTATCAGGATTTGCAGCAGTATTTATGGTGGCCGAATACGAAGAGGGAAGTAGCAGAGTGCATTAGCAGATGTCTGACATGCCAACGAGTTAAAGCAGAGCACCAACGACTGAGTAGACTGCTTCAACCGTTAGAGATTCTGGAGTGGAAGTGGGAGCACATCATAATGGATTTTGTGGTGGGCCTACCACCGACACAAAAGGGTTTAGATGCCATCTGGATAATCGTGGACAGTCTGACCAAATCTGCTCATTTTTTATCGATTAGGATACGGTACAATCTGGAGCAATTAGCGAAACTCTATGTGAAAGAGATAGTGTCACGACATGGAGTGCCAGTATCAATTGTATCTGACAGAGATCCGTGCTTCACGTCAAATTTTTGGAAGAGTCTACAAGAGAGATTGGGAATGCAGTTAAGGTTGAGTACGGCGTACCATCCTCAAACTGATGGCCAGAGCAAGCGAACGATTCAAACCTTAGAAGATATGCTTCAAGCAGTCATGATGGATTTAAAGGGTAGTTGGGATGACCATTTGCCACTAACAGAGTTTGCTTACAACAATAGTTATCACGCTAGTATCGGAATGCCACCTTATGAAGCGCTATATGGAAGAAAATGCCGAACACCAATGTGTTAGGACGAGGATGGAGAACGAAGACTATTAGGACCTGAAATGGTGCAACAGACAGCAAATACGGTGAAGCTGATCAGGAACCGTCTGGTAGCAGCCCAAGACCGTCAGAAGAAGTACGCTGATCTACATCGTCAAAAGAGGGACTTCGTAGTGGGTAGTTTTGTGTTTCCGATGGTCTCTCCCTGGAAAGGGAAGATTCGTTTTGGCAAGAAGAGGCAAGTTAAACCCTGGGTTTATAGGACAGTTCGAGATTTTGAGACGAGTCAGTGAAGTGGCGTACGAGGTATAGTTACCTTCTGAACTTAAGCACATTCACAACGTGTTTCACGTGTCAGTGTTGCGGCCGTATAAATCGGACTACAAGCACGTTATCTCCTAAGAACCGATCCAAGTCGAGAAGGACTTATCGTTCGAAGAAGTTCCTATCCAGATACTCGATAGGAAGGAGCAGAAGCTAAGGAATAAGATCATCCATTCCGTCAAGGTTCTCTGGAGGAATCACGCAGCCGAAGAAGCTACGTGGGAACTCGAAGAGAAGATGAAAGCGAATTATCTATTTTTATTTGAGTAACCTTATTTTACAATTCCTAGAATGGAATTTTTATAAGGGGGAGGATATAATGACCGAGAATTTTTAAACTCCATTATTAATTAAATATATATGATTTAATTTTAATGAGTTAGTTTTGTATGCTTATTTAAACCTTGTGTGGTTATGTAGTTATGTGAGTTAGTGCCTATGCGAATAATTGCTAGGATTAAATTAAAGAGAGTCACTAATGGTTTATTTAAATTAGTGGACTAGCCCTAAGGTTTTTATATCAAAAGAATTGATAGGATGGCTAATAATTAAATATTTAATTTACTTGAATATAGTGAAAGGATTTAATGGTATAGATTAATTAATAAATGTGAGCAATATTAATATTTATATTGAATAGTCTACTTAGTAATTTAAATACTAATAGACTAGACCATTTATTTAATTTACTAATTCAATCTTTTACTTAATCACGAATTAGGGAGTTAATGTATACTATAATAATAGAGTTGGGATAATGTAATATGATAATACCCAATTGATTTATATTCGGTACTAATGAAATGTACATGGATTATATTTGGATGTGTATAACCCAACTTGTTATTATGTATAATGTTATCCGTGTGTACCCTCTAATTAAATTTATAACCTAAGTGTATATATGATATAACCTAAGTAAGCATGGTAGGTATATATATATAACCTTAGTGTATTGTATACAAGTTGCTGAGTTATTAGCATTGTCCCATAATGAGTGACCCAAATTCTTCCTCACGTGTTCAAGCCAAAAGGCTAGCTACTTTATATTTCTTCTCAAAATCAGCAATGTATAGCTAATAATTATAAGGGATGTGGGCTTCATGATGAATTCACCAACCTTCTACCTAATCTCCATGAACCATTAGATTCTTGCTCTTTCCATTGGTTTAATATAATGGAGGAAAGCTTTGTCTAGATATCAAATTGCCTATATAATGAGCTCTTCTCCTTCCTCTTTTGAATTGCTGAGATATTGATAAGTAGAGCTAGTATTCTGAGTTTTCAATTGAATTGAGAGAGAGAGATATAGCAGGAAGCAACTCATTGCAGAGGTATACTTCCTTTCATATTCATCAATGTCAATTTCTTAATTATGTAAATTAGATGTTAATTTGTTTGAAGAATAGTTGTTAGTTGATATATAAACATTATAAACATGTTGGTAATGCAATGTGACTTGGTTGGAATAGTTTTCGTAAGAAATTTTGAATTGGGTTTGTTAAACTGCCGAGCAGAAAGTAGCATCAGGTCTGGCCGAGCCGCGGCGCAGCTGCGCCAGTTTTATTCTAGGGCGCAGCGCAGCTGCACCAGGCCCTGGTTCTGGTTTCCTGTTTCTGATGAGATCTGCTATGTGCTAACTTGTTATTATTGTTTAAGGCAAGCATGAAAACTGGTTTAACTCCTATATACATGTTCCTTGATACTACATGCATGTTTGTGGCCATTATAGTACACACTATTGAGAGAAAGTATAAGTTTTATAAAAGAAAAACTTAAGAACTTGAAATAAACTTGATGAGGCTTATGCCTTTTAAGTTCTGACCATTTGAGTATATATATATGTGGTTTAGAAATGCATGTTATGTGAGTTATGATTTCAAGACACTTGCATGTACTAAGTTGCCTTTGTTGAGTTAGTGTAATTTTCGAAGGAAACTAGAGTTTGGAGACTAATATCATCAAATATTATGTGAGTTACATTCTGATCATGCAAGCATGAATAATAGGATTCATTATGCCTCTAGACATGTTGACATGAGCATCATTTGGTTAAACATGGATTTTACCTATACATACATGTTCATGAAAAGGGAATTTTAAGTGTAAACTATGTGGTTAAGATATACATATGTGGTATACGCACAAGCGTGCATACTTAGTATTGTTTAGTCTCGTTATGTGGTATTATGGCTATAGTAATTGACCCTTAGTAATATTGACTTGATTAGCTTAAGGTATAAGAGTTACCGGCATGAAAACCATACAACTTTGAATTATAGACAGAACCCTGCAATATGTGTGTGTCTTAAAGTATATTGCATGATTAATTGAAGTGCTATGTGTTCAAGCCTATGTTGATGCATAGGGACTAGATATGCTAAAATTATTAATCCAGGACGGAGTTAAATGTTTATAGACTCAGTCATGGTAATCGACTTACGTGAATTATGCGGTAGACTTATCTGATGATTAGATTCTTGTGGGTGTGAACTCATACCAGTCTACATAATGCTAATTGAGAGACCGACTTTTTTATGTTAGCTCGTTTCAATGTTATTTAGTTAAAGTTAGATTATTTATAGCTGAGCAAGCAGGTAAGTTCCCTATCTTACACAACTTTGAATATTGTGCAAGTTTTTGAACTTCACTCTTTATTGTGCAAGTTTCCTATCCTTCTCATATTGTATTGAGCAGGTTATTATTGTGTTACAAGTTATTTATTTACGCTTGGACCTTATCTCCAAGTATACTTTAGGTGGTTTAATTACTTTACAAATATTCCACATCAATTTTATTGATACTCGCACTTGGTGCACTTGAGTTCGTACAGTCTTGCACTTGTACATTATTTAAAAGTTCTATAATTCATGAACTGCTTCAGATAGAGTCTGAACCTTTGTTCAGTCAGACAATTGCATGAAATTTTTATAAAAGCTATCCAGGCCAATTGATGGTAGGGATTCTTAGACTGAAGAGAACACCCCTATATGATAAGGGAGTACCCCACGTATCTAATATAAGATACAAACAGCAGAGTTGAATTTTATGCATATAAATGGCGTACGCGAGGCTGATCCCCTTAAGTACATATTCTGTAGCCAGTAACCAAAGGGTCAATCAGATATTGATTCCGTTGGAAGTTTATAGTTTGAAGTCTATTCGTCTATCAGTTATTCTAAAAGCAATTATTCTCCTTGCTTTCGATATTCATATTGTTGAATTCCTCTTTGTATATATTCCTTAATCATGATATATCCTTGATTGCTGTATTTAAACTTGTTGAGCAAACTAATTTCTCATCCTTGCTATATCATAACTTTTATTGCAGTTAAAGTCGAGACTTTAGGGAAGGACAAGGGTAAAGAAAAGATGAAGTAATAGACTTCAAGTAGCTGACTTTGTTTTATGCTTAGTTTAATTACTGTTTATGTAATTTGAACCCTAATGGTTATTCTAGGGTATGATTGTAAGGTTGTATTAAGGTTTTCAAATCTTGAGACTAGTAACACCTTTTGAATAAACGACATACGTTTATTTTTTTTTTGCATTTTGTTATTGTATATTGTTAGAGGTGGATTTTTGTATTGGATCGTGATGACTGAATCCGGGTGTTTGAGACCCGAATTTGGGGTGTCACATCACCGAACTGCAAGAGTTCCTCTTGGTTCTTTAATTCTAAACTTACAATATCCCCCCTTTATTAGAACTAACAATTTCAACAAGCTCTATAAGGTGTATCAGGGTCTCTATTTATAGGGAGACATTTTGTTTAATCATTGGTCATTACTAAGATCTTTGGACTAGTTCTAATTAAATCAACCGTTGATTAATAAAGGTTTGGTGAAAAGTTTCTTACCAACTCCTTGCTAGCCATACTGCAGGAAATATTTTCAGCCCACATGGGATTAATTTAATCTTATGTAACATAGGGTGGTTGTAGACCTTTGGTCTAGCTCGGCTGAGAACAAGCAACCAATTGAAATATATATATATATATATATATATATATATATATATATATATATATAATTCTAATATCACAACAGAACAACAACTCACCAAGCTGATTTCCCCCCTTGGGCTCACTGACCCGAACCTGATGGTTTAACAAGACTGCCTAGCATCATTGAGTTTATCCACTACCATTTGCAAAAAAAATTTATGGGGCTCTAATAGCTTAATTGCCAACTCAATAAATTTGGGCTAGAAACACTACTCGGTTGGACTCAGCTAAATTAATAGTCCACTACCATTATTCCTCTAGATTAACAGTCCCTCTATAGTTCAGTACTGAATCTAAAGAATCATATTTAATCTCTATTCACCTAAATTGGATAATTATTAATTCCTTTTAATTCATTCATTTAATTGATTCACCATCAATCATTAGACCACACCCAGTTCCTATTCGCAATCCATCTAGGATACAAATTCATTGCATTAATTAATTCTATGATTACATATTACACATAATTATTATCACAAAATTCTCATTACACCTTTTTAAGAATGGCAAGGGTCCATAACACTAAATTATTTGCAAGCACACCTAGCAAAATGGATATGGTTCTGTGATAACCTAGAAAATCGGATTGTCCTGAAATTAAGTTTAAAGAATTATTAATTAATAAAAGGAATTTTATTAATTATATTTTGTGCTATGTGTTTAAAGGTCATTCTATGACCTAGAATGTATGAATGTGGTTAGGATTCTGGCTATGTGCTAGAATTAAATGATTTGAATTTCCAAGACGAAAATAAAAGTTTTCTGAGAAATTTTCAAAAAATCACTATTCATCCGTTTCTGCTCGGGAATTATTTTTGCAATTCCAAGAAACGCGTAATGATAGGATTATAAGATAAGATGGAATATTTAATAATATTTCATTTATGGCTCGCAAAGTTTTCGCTTGTGGACTTAAAACCCTAAAGGTTTGGGAAAATAAAATCGAAGAAGAAATGGTTAAGTGTAATAATAATGATTATTATACATAACTAATACGAGTATAATACTAGTTATTATACTAGTACAATACGAGGGTAATACGACGTATGATACTAATATCATACGAAGTATATAAAAAGAGAATACGAGAATTATACGATAAGAATACGATAAGTCTTAATGGACTTTAACTATTGGACTTGGACTTTGCCATGCGCAATTGGTGAATGCTTAAGGCCAAATGATTATTTAAATCAAGCCCAAGTTTAAGCCCAAGTTGAATTAATGTTAAGCCCAAATTAAGAACCGAACCCATGGGTCGAACCAATGGGTTAATGGGTGGGTAAAACCTATGGGGCAACCCATGTGGGGAGACATGGGGGGCACATGGTGAGACATGGTGGCCACGTGCTAGAACATGGGAGTACACGGGGGGTAAGGAGGTTTGCCTAATGACTCTTATGCCCTTGGTCTTGCAAATCCTATATAAGAGAAACTAAGCTAGTTCATTTGTGGTTTTTGGCAAATTATCAACTAGCATAGAGAGAGAGAGAGAAGAGCTTATAACCAGCAATAAAAGAAGCAAAGAAAGCTACTTAAGACTTTTGTCAAAAACACAAAGTCAAGAACTCAAGAACACTAAGAGGTATAAGTGTTTAAACCTTGAATTTTTATCTTCCTTCAATATTTCATTGATAGAGAAGTGATAATTGGTTGTGCATGTATTGAATGAAGTGATAAGATGGATATTAGTGGACTTTAAAACACTAATAACCAAGAACAAGTAAAACTATAATGGAATGGTTAAGGATTTAATGAAGAAATGATTTAAAACCTTGAAATAGTTACGAATGAATAAGTTAAACCATAATTGAATGGTTAAGGAACTTAAAAAAGAAAGCCATTAAAACTTAGATGTTTATGATGGTTAGAATCATAGATGAACAACCAATAGATTGATTCCATTTGGTTTGGAGTAAAAATCTTGAGTAACGAAGTTATGGCGAAGTTTACGAGATTAGACGTTAATCGTCGAATTGTAAATTTTCCTAGAATGAAAGTAAAAAGTTGTCGTTTAACTCAAAAACCTTGGTTTTAGATGGCGTATAGTAAAATTAAGTAAATAAGACTTGCGGGAGAAAGAACGAACAAATTCGGACTTAAAACGAAGAATTGAGCGTCGAACGTTCACGAACGTTTAACGAACGCGTAAAAATGGACGAAACGACGAATTTTTCGTCAACGGATTTAGAAATTGAATCTGACTGGATAGAATCATAGAATATGTGATATGTGAGCTAATGACTTTGGAATGAGCTAATTCTGAGTTATAACGATAGCATTACGGGCTCGAGAAGTTCAAAGTATAAAATTTTTTCTAAGGGACAGGGTCAGCGCCGCCCAAGCCTAAGAAGCTGGAGCTGCAGCACCAAACCCAGGAGCCAGACACTGCCACTCGGCGCCGCAGCACCGGGTTTAACACTATAAGTGGCATCGCAATGCCCTTAAGTGACAAATTGCTGACACAGATGTTTGTTAACCCAAATTTTTACATGGTAATTGTGGGGGCAAGTAAATGATTAATATTCATGAAGAGAGAACCCTTAAAAAACATGTTTAAGGATTGTTTTGAGAATTAAACGTTGAATAAATGTATTAAAATTTAAAACTCGAAATCTATAAACGTTAACCGTGAATCGTAGTCGAGTTTAATGTGTGCCTTAAGGTTACATGATATGTAATAGAGGTGTGACATATGAGAATGTTAAGAAATAAAGATAAAACTTATGTAATTTCTATACAGAGTCCGATAACGGTAATCCAGTTGAAATGTGTGCGACTTAGAGAAGCGATTAAGGTTTCGTTTGTCGTTGTGTCTAACGACGATTTACGAGAGTCCATTTATGACATATGAATGTTAATAAGCCATAAAGAACGGAAATAAGATGAATGAAAGTCCGAGTGTGAATCGGATAACGGAACGTAGGAAGACAAGTAAACGTAAAACACTTAAACCGACGTAAAGGTGTTAAGTGTACACGGAAGTTAAATGTGCTTAGCATACACGCCGTGTATGGTTTGTGTAAGACCCCAACTTTTATGAATAAAGATTTAATTTTCTTTATATTATTTCGAAATAGTAAAGTGTTGATTGATAAATGTGAAAGTTATGGGTGAAATGTGCAAATATTTTTAAAATGAGCAAGTGGTTATAAAATATTCTTGTTGTCAGGGAATATTCGTTTGGTCGTGGAATATTCTTGTTGTCGGGGAATATTCGTACGACGGCGCAGCTATTTGTGGGCCCCACAACGGAATAACTGTCGGATATAGAAAGCGACAGAAATAACCTTTTTATAAATAACGGCGTAGTTGTTACCGTTAGTACTGTTGAAATACCCGGTGGTTAAAATATAGTACGCGGTGTTGCACAGTAGCACACGGTATTGCACAGTATTTCGAATTATTGAGTCTTACGTGAAAAGGAACTTACTCAATTATTGTTACAGTAATTACTGTTCAATATTTTATATTATTGACTCAATAATTGCTACGTTGATATTTTATATTATTGACTCAATAATTGTTACATTGATATTTTATTGACTCAATAATTGCTACGTTGCTATTTTATATGATTGATTCAATAATGGCTACAGTTGATATTTTGGTATTATTGATTCAATAATTATCATTGCACAGTATTTCACATTATCAACTCAATAATTTATATTATTTGAATAATATTATTATATAGCATTATTGACAATGTCTAAGGAAGTTCTGTCTAGGAGGGGTTATTTAATTGCGCGCCAGTAAGGAGAAGTCTTTATCGGAAGGCCCCCTCTTTCCTGGGAACGACCTGGTTGTCAATATTGTAGTTCTGTAATATTATTTGTGAATAATTAATTATTGATTTATATGATAAGAAAATATTTATTTTGTGGATATTAAAGAAGGAATTAGTGCTGATGTGTTTTTATCAGTATTTTGGTGTGAGAAATCATCTGTTTATGGATTTCGGATAATTTATGTTTGAAATTTGGAAAAACTTCATTCTACAAAGTTGTAGAGAATTAAATTTCCTATGGAAGGACATAGAATTTGTATTTTTCTGACAAAGGGGCTATTTGTTATGAATTATTAAAGTTTCGGAAAATATATATATTTTTTAATGGGTGGGCCCCACTTTTGTTGAAAATTTTTTTAGCCGCCAGGCGGCAGAAATTTTTTGAAAATAATAATATTTTATTATTTTAGTCTCCTTTGGCATCCTAAGCTTTTCCTATAAATAGGGTGCTTAGGTTAGAATTGAAAATCACACCAGAATCAGAAGTTTTCTTTCTCTATAATATCGAGCGTATTTTTGTGAGTATTTCAATACTTTGAGTGTTGCTATTCAGTGCATGTTTTTTTCGGTATTATATCCGATATTTCAGTTAGAAGTATTGTTCTTTTGAGGTAAGGGATGTTATTTTCTTTCGTAAATGATGTTATTCTTTTCAATATCATTATACCAAAATATTGGCATGGATTTTGTTATGAAATTCTTACTTTTTCCGTCGGGGTTACTATTCACGTATACGGCACTATTCGCGGAAAAACTAAATTTTCTTTTATTTGTCCAAATTACTTGTTAAAGTTCTTATCTTTGATTGGATCTAAGTTTTGAGCTTTATTCTTGAATTTTGCTCCACAAAGTATTATTATGGAATGTTCTTGAACTTTGATAAACTAAAATACGAATCCTTAATCTTATCCTTTATTTCACTGGATTCGTTATTTATGTGGTTTTTCATCATCCTCAGTTCTAAGTGGTGATATAACTGAATATATTTGGCCTGTAGAGCAAAGATGAATTATTACCTGATGAATATCTTTGGCCTGTAGTGCAAAGATGACAAGTGTTGAGATGAACATGACCACTGATGATACAAATGAATATCTTTGGCCTGTAGTGCAAAGATGAATATTTGATTCGAGATGTATATTGATTGATGTTACAGGGATAAATTATTGATGATGGACTTTTAAATCATAGAATATAGTAGACTTCATTCTCTACTTAACTCTTCTAATGAATTGTTATTTCCGCTGCGAATATTGATCTAAGTTGGTTGTCCATTATATTTTATCTGATTTGTTAAAGACTAACGATAATTTGTTTTCCATTATCTTAGTCATAATATTCTTTACTGAGCTAGTTGAGCTCACCCTTTTCATCTGTTGTCCTCTTCAGGAAATGAGAATGTTGCGGGAACTAGTCGGGGGACAGAGTGATGGTCCGAGTTAGAGCAGTAGTAGTCCTCACTATTTCTGATAAATAGTGTGATAATAATTGTAATGAGGACTTAGTTTGAATATTAATATTTTCTACATATTTGTATTGACACTCACAGTTGTGTGGTTGTATTTTACACGACCGTATGATATAAAGTTTGTATTTGAATTCTGTACCATGTATTTGGCGACTCAGAATAGGTTGGGTTGACTGGACCTATTCTGGGGGCATCACAGTTGGTATCAGAGCTTAGGGATATGATCTCTGACGGAGATCGGGGAATAGAACTAGGAGGGGAGAGACGAGTAAATCCTTCACTAGTGTGTCCTACCTAAGCTTATGTGGTATTTAATTGGTCAGTCGGAGCATAGGGTTAATATGTGATATGTTAATTTGTTTAATTAACCCTTGTTTTATGGCAATATTTGAGAATGGCAGCTGAGAATGTTAACAACGAAGTGAATGAGACTGTGGAGACACCTTTAATCGTTAACCAGGAGAACGTGCAACAAGAAGGCAATGTTCACCCTGAAAACAACGCTGGTCAGACGATAAACGATGAGATGTTTAGAAGTTTTTTGCAGTTCATGCAAAACCAGACGAGGGAGACTCGTGTGCAACATACAGGTGGAGATAATAACAACACGCGAGTTGTCACTGCCAAGCAGTTCAAAGAATTGGGACCACCAGAGTTTCTGGGAAAGCCAGATCCGATCAAGGCGGAGACGTGGATTAAAAAAATTACCAAGATATTTGATGTCTTGGGATGCACGGAGGAACAGAAGGTTCCATTCGCCACGTTTATGTTCCGTGGAGAGACAGATTATTGGTGGGAATCCGTGAAGTGTACCCAGCCTGTCGCACTCAAGATGTCTTGGGAAGCGTTCCAGAAATTGTTTAATGACAAGTACTTTCCTGAAAGTATTCGTCATATGAAGGAAGTAGAATTTATTAGACTCGAACAAAATAACATGACGGTATCCCAGTACGAGGCTAAGTTCGCGGAGCTGTCCAGGTTTGCACCTCATTTGGTGGAGATGAGGAACGTATGACGCGGATGTTTCTAAGAGGTTTGAAACCCGAAATACGTCAATACCTCATTTCTCATAAATTTTCTTTATATTTGGATGCAGTAAATAGGGCCCAGTTATTAGAACGAGATAATGATTATGTTCAACCGAGGGACCACAACCAAGGTCGTACCGGTGG
The DNA here is from genome assembly GCA_020205555.1 of Panax stipuleanatus. Taxonomy (NCBI): domain Eukaryota; kingdom Viridiplantae; phylum Streptophyta; class Magnoliopsida; order Apiales; family Araliaceae; genus Panax; species Panax stipuleanatus. The sequence goes on along the minus strand of CM035119.1, from coordinate 68,460,486 downwards.
CAGCAGTCATCGGAGCAATGACAACCAGCGAGGAGGAAAGTATGACAGAAGCGGTAACCACTCCGGTGGTTATCGTGGCCATGATAGTAGAAGAAATGAATTAGGGGGAGATTTCAAGAAGAGAAGGTACAACAATGAGAACATGAAGACGTCGACATCAGCACCAGCATCAACTGTTTCGAGGGGAGGAGAACGACCACCGGTCGTATGCTATAAGTGCGGGAAAGAGGGACACATAAGCCCAAACTGCCCACAACAGTTCAAAGCATGTTATAACTGTGGAAAAGAAGGACATATAGCTCGAGATTGTCCTATTGCGAAACCAAGTCCAGCGGGGGTGGTGATTCCAAAGGCGGTTGCAGACAAGTCAAAGTCGGTGATTCCTGGAAGAGCGTTTGTCGTAACAGCCCAAAACGCAAGGAATCCGCACGAGGTGATTACGGGTAAGCTCATCATAAACTCTTGCGAAGTTTACACCTTGTTAGATACCGGTGCTACCCATTCTTATATTTCACTTGCTTGTGCTCAACGTTTGAACTTGACTTCTGATAAATTGGACTTTGAATTATTTGTTGAAACTCCGTTGGGAGAAACCTTTGTTACATCTACAGTTTACAAATCTTGCTTGATTCAGATTGGTACCCTTACCTTACCTGTTGATCTTATATCTTTGAAAATACTTGCATTTGAAGTGATTTTAGGAATTGACTGGTTAACCACTTACCATGCCAAAATTGATTGTTTTCGTAAGGTTGTTAGTTTTCATATTCCTAATCAACCTGTTGTGCGAATCCAAATCACCAAACCACTAAAATCAGTCAATATCATTTCAAATCATAAAGCTATTCGTTTATTGAAAAACGGATGTCAAGCTTTCTTAGCTCATGTTACCGATCTAAATCAGAATACATCAGATTTGAATAATATTTCCGTTGTTAATGAGTTCCCTGATGTATTTCCCGAAGAACTTCCCGGTCTACCCCCAGAACGTGAAGTTGAATTCTTTATTGACCTTGAACCCGGTACAAAACCCATTTCTAAAACCCCATATCGAATGGCTCCTATTAAACTTCAGGAGTTAAAGATTCAATTACAAGAATTGTTAGATATCGGTTTTATTCATCCTAGTACGTCTCCTTAGGGTGCTCCTGTTTTATTCATAAAGAAGAAAGACGGGAGTATGCGACTTTGTATTGACTATCGGGAGTTGAACCATGTCACCATCAAGAATAGGTATCCGTTACCTCGTATTGATGACCTGTTCAACCAGTTGCAAGGAGCTCAATTCTTTTCAAAGATCGATCTTCGTTCTGGATATCATCAGTTGAAGATTAAAACTGAGGATATTCTAAAGACTGCTTTCAGAACACGATACGGGCATTATGAGTTCTTAGTCATGTCTTTTGGATTGACTAATGCTCCTGCTACTTTCATGGATATGATGAACCGTGTATTTAAGGAATATTTGGATCAATTCGTTGTTGTCTTTATTGATGACATTCTCATTTATTCTAAAAGCCGTGAGGATCATGAACACCATTTGAAGTTAGTACTTCAAAAGCTTCGTGAGAACAAGCTATATGCCAAGCTGAAGAAATGCGAGTTCTGGCTTGAGGAAGTAGCATTCCTTGGGCACGTGGTATCGAAACGTGGAGTATCTGTTGACCCGGCGAAGATTGAAGCAATACAAAGCTGGGAGCAACCTAAGTCGGTGACCGAAGTACGAAGCTTTCTGGGCTTAGCTGGTTATTATCGGAGGTTCGTAGAGGGATTTTCTCGAATCGCTACTCCATTAACTCAGTTGACTCGAAAAGATACAAAATTCGTTTGGAGCGAGGAATGCGAGAAGAGCTTCCAAGAGCTCAAGAGGAGACTTATTTCAGCACTTGTTCTGACAATACCATCTGGTTCGGATGGATTTGTTATCTACAGCGATGCTTCGGGCAAAGGGTTAGGATGTGTTCTCATGCAACATGGAAAAGTCATAGCCTATGCCTCGCGACAACTCAAAGAATATGAGAGGAATTATCCTACTCATGATCTAGAGTTGGCAGTCGTTTTCGCGTTGAAGATCTGGAGACATTACCTGTACGGGGAGAAAGTGGAGATTTATACGGATCATAAGAGCCTTAAATATTTCTTCACTCAGAAGGAACTCAACATGCGGTAACGACGTTGGCTTGAGCTGTTGAAAGATTACGATCATACCATCCAATACCATCCTGGAAAAGCGAACGTGGTAGCTGACGCGTCGAGTAGAAGATCATATGTGGAAACGAATGCGATGATGTCAAGTATACGCGTAGAACCAGCTTTGATTGATAAAGTTAAAGCTGCTCAAGCTACGGATGCGGAGCTGATGAAGATGAAGAAGAAGGTGCAAGAAGGTGCCATTCCAGAAGCAAGAATCGATGAAGAGGGAATACTTCGAGTCAACTCCAGACTTTGTGTTCCTAACGATTTTGACTTGAAGCATAGAATCATGATGGAGGCACATAACACACCGTTTGCGATCCATCCTGGGAGTACTAAAATGTATCGTGATCTTCGACATCATTTTTGTGGAGCAATATGAAGAGAGAGATCGCGGAGTTCATCTCGAGATGTTTAACTTGTCAACGTGTAAAGGCAGAGCATCAAGTACCGAAGGGTCCATTGCAACCACTGGAGATTCTGAAATGGAAGTGGGAACATGTTACGATGGATTTCGTTACGGGTCTTCCCAAGGTTTCTCAAGGCATAGATGCCATTTGGGTTATTATTGATAGATTAACCAAGTCTGCTCATTTCTTGCCGATACGAGAGACTTATTCCCTTGAACGTCTTGCTCATATGTACGTGAATGAGATTGTGAGATTGCATGGCATGCCAGTATCCATAGTTTCAGATCGTGATCCCAGATTTACTTCACGATTTTGGATCAGTTTGCAGAAAGCCATGGGCACGGATTTACGATTCAGTTCGGCTTATCATCCTCAAACAGACGGACAATCGAAAAGGACTATCCAAACTCTTGAAGATCTATTGAGACTCTGTGTTCTAGACTTCAAAGGGAGTTGGGATAAGTATTTACCATTGGTGGAATTCTCCTACAACAACAGTTATCAGGCAAGTATAGGTGTGGCTCCATTCGAAGCGTTGTATGGGAGAAAGTGTCGCTCTCCAGTATGTTGGAACGAGGTGGGTGAAATAACATTGTTGGGACCGGAGTTAGTACGTATGACTACGGAAAAGATCCAAATAATCCGACAACGTATACAAATAGCACAAGATCGACAAAAGAGTTATGCAGATCTTCATCGAAAGGACGTGGAATTTAATGTTGGAGACCATGTGTTATTACGTATTGCTCCATGGAAGGGAGTTACGAGGTTTGGGAAGAGAGGAAAGCTCAACCCACGATTCATTGGTCCATTTGAGATTCTTGACCGAATAGGAAATGTGGCCTATAGACTCGCTTTACCTCCAAGCATGTCTCGTGTTCATAACGTGTTTCACATATCCGTGTTACGTAAATATGTGAAGGATCCAAACCGCATTATTGAGTTAGAACCAGACGAGATAGCTGAAGATTTAACGTACGAGGAGGTACCTGTCAAGATCTTGGATAGAAAGGAGTGTGTCCTACGCTCGAAAATTATACCTCAAGTTAAAGTTTTGTGGAGAAACCAGGCTATTGAGGAAATGACCAGGGAATTGGAATCGAAAATGAAAGCGAGGTATCCTCACCTTTTCGACATACCAGGTACGTACGTCAATTTTGAGGACGAAATTTCATAAGGAGTGGAGGTTGTAAGACCCCAACTTTTATGAATAAAGATTTAATTTTCTTTATATTATTTCGAAATAGTAAGGTGTTGATTGATAAATGTGAAAGTTATGGGTGAAATGTGCAAATATTTTTAAAATGAGCAAGTGGTTATAAAATATTCTTGTTGTCGGGGAATATTCGTTTGGTCGTGGAATATTCTTGTTGTCGGGGAATATTCGTACGACGGCGCAGCTATTTGTGGGCCCCACAACGGAATAACTGTCGGATATAGAAAGCGACAGAAATAATCTTTTTATAAATAACGGCATAGTTGTTACCGTTAGTACTGTTGAAATACCCGGTGGTTAAAATACAGTACGCGGTGTTGCACAGTAGCACACGGTATTGCACAGTATTTCGAATTATTGAGTCTTACGTGAGAAGGAACTTACTCAATTATTGTTACAGTAATTACTGTTCAATATTTTATATTATTGACTCAATAATTGCTACGTTGATATTTTATATTATTGACTCAATAATTGTTACATTGATATTTTATTGACTCAATAATTGCTACGTTGCTATTTTATATGATTGATTCAATAATGGCTACAGTTGATATTAGGGTATTATTGATTCAATAATTGTCATTGCACAGTATTTCACATTATCAACTCAATAATTTATATTATTTGAATAATATTATTATATAGCATTATTGACAATGTCTAAGGAAGTTCTGTCTAGGAGGGGTTATTTAATTGCGCGCCAGTAAGGAGAAGTCTTTATCGGAATGCCCCCTCTTTCCTGGGAATGACCTGGTTGTCAATATTGTAGTTCTGTAATATTATTTGTGAATAATTAATTATTGATTTATATGATAAGAAAATATTTATTTTGTGGATATTAAAGAAGGAATTAGTGCTGATGTGTTTTTATCAGTATTTTGGTGTGAGAAATCATCTGTTTATGGATTTCGGATAATTTATGTTTGGAATTTGGAAAAACTTCCTTCTACAAAGTTGTAGAGAATTAAATTTCCTATGGGAGGACATAGAATTTGTATTTTTCTGACAAAGGGGCTATTTGTTATGAATTATTGAAGTTTCGAAAAATATATATATTTTTTAATGGGTGGGCCCCACTTTTGTTGAAATTTTTTTTAGTCGCCAGGCGACGGATATTTTTTGAAAATAATAATATTTTATTATTTTAGTCTCCTTTGGCATCCTAAGCTTTTCCTATAAATAGGGTGCTTAGGTTAGAATTGAAAATCACATCAGAATCAGAAGTTTTCTCTCTCTATAATATCGAGCGTATTTTTGTGAGTAGTTCAATACTTTGAGTGTTTCTATTCAGTGCAAGTTTTCTTCGGTATTATATCCGATATTCCAGTCAGAAGTATTGTTCTTTTGAGGTAAGGGATGTTATTTTCTTTCGTAAATGATGTTATTCTTTTCAATATCATTATATCGAAATATTGGCATGGATTTTGTTATGAAATTCTTACTTTTTCTGTCGGGGTTACTATTCACGTATACGGCACTATTCACGGAAAAACTAAATTTTCTTTTATTTGTCCAAATTACTTGTTAAAGTTCTTATCTTTGATTGGATCTAAGTTTTGAGCTTTATTCTTGAATTTTGCTCCACAAAGTATTATTATAGAATGTTCTTGAACTTTGATAAACTAAAATACGAATCCTTAATCTTATCCTTTATTTCACTGGATTCGTTATTTATATGGTTTTTCATCATCCTCGGTTCTAAGTGGTGATATAACTGAATATCTTTGGCCTGTAGAGCAAAGATGAATGATTACCTGATGAATATCTTTGGCCTGTAGTGCAAAGAAGACAGGTGTTGAGATGAACATGACCACTGATGATACAAATGAATATCTTTGGCCTGTAGTGCAAAGATGAATATTTGATTCGAGATGTATATTGATTGATGTTACAGGGATAAAATATTGATGATGGACTTTTAAATCATAGAAGATAGTAGACTTCATTCTCTACTTAACTCTTCTAATGAATTGTTATTTCTGCTGCGAATATTGATCTAAGTTGGTTGTCCATTATATTTTATCTGATTTGTTAAAGACTAACGATAATTTGTTTTCCATTATCTTAGTCATAATATTCTTTACTGAGCTAGTTGAGCTCACCCTTTTTATCTGTTGTCCTCTTCAGGAAATGAGAATGTTGCGGGAACTAGTCGGGGGACAGAGTGATGGTCCGAGTTAGAGCAGTAGTAGTCCTCACTATTTCTGATAAATAGTGTGATAATAATTGTAATGAGGACTTAGTTTGAATATTAATATTTTCTACATATTTGTATTGACACTCACAGTTGTGTGCTCGTATTTTGCACGACCGTATGATATAAAGTTTGTATTTGAATTCTGTACCATGTATTTGGCGACTCAAAATAGATTGGGTTGACTGGACCTATTCTGGGGGGCGTCACAGTTTGAACATAAAAGAATGAAGAGTAATGAATAACGTGTAAACGTTTAACAAGCCGAGTTAACAATAATAACTTGAATAACGTTCCGAGTCAAATGGACCGGACATTGTAAGATATAAAATGAGGATTAACTTAACGAACATTATAGTTATAATATTTCGGGTAAGTTAAGTCTAAGTTGTAGTACAATCGTAGTCTATAATTGTCGACATATAGTATCTGAGTTAAACAATTTCGTTAGAGAACGACAGTTAATACGAAATAGCAACCGATCTAACTCATTGTTGAAGACAGTGTAGACGAGACGGGAAACTAGTTTGTTGGTTATGACGCCCCCAAATCTGGATACTTGAAACTCATACTTGGTGCTACACGATACCATTCATTCGAACTACTTAATATATTACAAACTTAAAAATTATATCAAATTTGTCTAATCCCCAGGTACGACGACCCTCAAGTACTTTTTTACATGATAAGTATCATAATATCGTACTACATAACTCCAGTTATTACAAATAACACCTTATAACCTATTCCTTCAGCTGCCCCTTTCCCTTGTCCTTTCCAGAATGTTCCGGTCGATCTCGCTTAGCAAAAAATATTTAATTTAAAGCAAGAATGAGCATTTAATTTCTCAGCAAGTAATAACAATTAATCAACAACAGCTGGAAGAATAAATATTTTCTTTGAGGTATACTTCTACAATGAATCAATAGTTGTGAAGCCATTTGAAATAATTCTTAACAACATATCAAACCATTTACATTTTTGAAACGACGTAGTGACTATAAATGCTAAGCGATCAATAGACCTTGAACCATTGTTTTCAAGTTTGAAAAGGTTTGTACATAAATTCATCTGCAAACCGTCATGTCTTACGGACACGTTGGGTGATCAGCATGTATGCCTTGTATTGATCAACACTACTTACTGGAACGACATATGCGTTCATCATAACCGCCTTTAGCTCAATTTCGAGATGTTTATACTCAGTCTAGAGTCCGAACTAAAGAAATTCAGTTGGACGACTTTATCATAAACTATAATATTCAATGATACCTTTATAACTATGTCTAGCAGAGTCAAATAGCTTAGACAACTTTTAAACCCTGTATACATATCGAAATTCAATAGTATGTATCAACACTTGTTCAAATACAACAATTTATACAAGTGAGGACATTTGCATAACCAAACTCATCTTATAAAGAACATAACAATTTTTGATTATATATGAATCATATAAAGACAATAATAAAATACTGGTATTCAATGAATAAATTGAATACTGTTCAAGAACTGGCTTGCATAGAATTAAAAGCTATATACAAAATATTTGCATAATAAAAGTTTATAGAAACTTGCTTACAAGATCCATTGCATAAAGTAAATGCAAGGGTTAGGATACTTGCCTTGATCGTTGCTTAGTGCTACGCAATATAGTTTTATCTTTAATACAAGGACATATCATTAATAATATTATTCTTGCAATCAGTATATCACATTATTCTTCATAATACTACTACTTTATAAGTAAATTATCTAACATGTAATAACATAATCAAACATTAGATAACACATTAATACCATACGTATTCACAATTCTAAACTTAGCACACATCGAGTCTTTAACAGTGTTCAATATAGTACGCTAAGTGGTTTTCCACAAACAATCATTAAACTAGTTTCTCGTCTCGTCTACACTATTTTTCACAGCGAGTTAGATTGGTAGCTAGTTCGTATATACCTCCACTCCCTGAAGGAATCGTTTAGCCCAGATATTATACATCAACCATTAAAGAGTACGACTGTACCACTACTTTAGATTTAAATTATGGATTAACACTTAATCTTTCATTTACAAGTTCTTATTTATAATTTAGTAAACTATATAACCAATCCAGCAAACTGCATTGCCAATCCAGCAACCTTGATAACCAATCCAGCAACCTGAATTACCAATCCAACAACCTGGATTGACTAAACATACCAATCCAGTAACTTGGATTATCCAAACAGACCAATCCAACAACCTGGATTATCCAAACAGACCAATCCAGCAACCTGATGGTCAATCCAGCAAACTGGATTCCAATCAAGCAAACTGGATTCTAATACAGCAAACTGGATTCAAAATAGATTTCAATCTAGCAAACTAGATTCCCCTTTTTAACATATTATATACCTAATATAGCATATTTCAACATACTATATTTAAAATAACTTTACTTCTCCATATTTATCATTTGAATCATTTATTAAATCAATAAATAATTTATTTTAATTGTTTACCTTTATTAATTAATTCATTTAACCATCTTACAATGCCATAATCATAATATTTCATCAACATAGAACAAAATACCTTGTAACAATCTGTATATATCTTATATTGGGTTATCAAGTCATAAAATTCTATTTTCCTAATTTTTGACATTACATAATTAATTTAATTTATTTATTCATAACATCATCATTTCTATGAAAAATATCAAAACATCTTTAAATATTTTTTTTTTCTGGAAATCAACTGAATACAGTCCCCTTATGAAAATATATTTTTTCCAAAATTTTTAAAAGCCATTTACTATATTTAAATAGTCCAAAATAGCCAAATCTTGCTACATTTATCATAAATTGAATCTTTGTCAGAAAAGTCTGAACTTTACAGGGTATGTTCCTAACATATATATGATAGTAGTGTGCATACAAGCCAATCATGTATGATGATAAAGCACGTACTTTGTAAACAATCTTATTTATTTATTAATAAAATATTCATTTATTAAAGGCATTTAATTATTTACATGTTGCTGTTTTTATAATATGTAAATAACCCATAGTTTTAAGCAATGCTTTTAGAATCATGATGATGATCATGCTAATGAGATCTAAATTCTTAGAAAGTTTTAAAACTTAAATAGTTCCCAATCGTGGGATTACTAAAAAGGGGATTAGTAAATCCGGATAGATTGGTACATATGTTGCTTGCTCATTGGATGAGGATGATTGATCTCATGATCATTTGTGTGGAGACACTAAAGCAAGTATGTAGGTGCTTATTGAAGAATAAGTTCACTGAACGTGATTCGCTATGGAATACCTAATGGAGTTTTACTCGCATGTCAATAGGAATTCCTAATGTGATAGTAGTACAAGTGATCCTTGGACTTGAGATCATCATAGTATCTTGTATGTAACAAATTATACTTTGACTTATTCCTTAAGACCTTTTAAGGCATATATAGGGTATGCTTGGGTATAATGAGTTACATATGGAGATAATGAATGATCAATAAAGAATCTACCACCTCTAGTAAAAGAGGAGATATGTCCTATGTGATTCGTTAAATGACAACCCAGGATTCCTTGGCCAAGGTGAAATGAAATTAGAAAGGAGTTTTTAATTTGCATTATTTGGAGTTGTGCATTTTCTAATCGAAATACATATAATTAAATAAAATAAGACTTGACAGTAAATCCATGTCTTATATTTAATTGGGACATTGTATGGTGGAAGGATTGAATTGTATGGTAACTATTAACTCACAGGTTCTTTTATGATTAATGTTGAAATCTATATTATCTGGAAAGTCGTTGATCGCTAGGGAGGCTTATCCCTATTGTAGAATAAATATTATTTATTTAAATAGATTATTAGTTTAATTTATTTATTTAAATAAGATTAAAATTGTTTTAATTGATTTATTCACAACCGGTTTAATATGGAGAACCTAAAGGGTCACACCATAAAAGGAAGAATAATTATTTAAGAAGGTAATGGCATAATCGTAATAATGCATTAAATATAATTAATTTAATCTATGGTGATAGAATAAATTAAATAGCTTAATGTTTATTATTTAATATTTTGGAAATATTAAATATAAATTAATAAGAGGAGTCTTATTAATATTATTACAATTATTATTATTTTAATTTCTAAAGGAGTTTAGTAATTAATTTAATATTTAGTACTCTCATTTATTCCTAATAAGATTAGGAGATAAATTAATTAAATGAATTTAATTAATTATTCCCATGTGGTGGGAAGCCTAAATTAATTAAAGGAGTTTAATTAATTAAAAGAAATCCCATGTCTAATAGGATTAGAAGGGTTGACCAATGTCTATATAAGAGAAGTCTTATAATAGATATTAGATGATGCAATTCCAATTGTTGGAGAGTACTCCTTTTCTATAGAGGATAGAAAACTAAGGTTAAGCCAAACACCCTCCTTCTTGATAATTCATCTTCCTTGGTGGATTACCTCTAGAGGCCAAACACTTGGGTGGCTAACGTTGATCAAAGGAAAGAATCTAACCCGAAAATTCAAGGAGATCACGAAGAACAAGGAGTTGAACTAGTACCTGTGGAAGCTTCGTTCTACAAGGGTATGATTCCATAACTTCTTATTTATCGTTTTAAATTAATAATTTGCATAAAGGATGATCCGGGTAATGGTTTTGTAGAAATTTTTTAAACTCTGATATACCATGTTTCCGCTAATTTTTGCAATTTTGATTGCGTCACGATTTCGTACAAACCCAACAGTGGCATCAGAGCCAAATCTTTATGCAATTATTAATTTATTTTTGATTTCATATACATATGGGTATGTATTTAAAATAATTTATTGGGCATAATTTTATTGTATAAAATTATATTTTTTAAGAAAAAGAAAAAAAAAAAAAAAAAAAGAAAAAAAAGAAGACTTTTTTTGGGAAGAATCACAATTTTTTTTTGTGCTAATCTTGAATTCTGCAAAGAAAAGGTGTTGTCTCTTTTTTACTCCAAAAAGAAGGTGACCCATCAGGAAAGGGCTTTTTTAATAAACCTGCAGGACTCTTTTAATAAAAGAAGGTGACTTTTTAAAAAAAAAAAAAATATGATATATTTATATATTATATTCTAAATAATTTTATTAAAATAAAGAGTTTATTTTAATCTTGAAATTGGATTTCATGCAATTTAAAATTGCCCATTAAATGATACTCATATATATATGGAATGTTTTAATTCATGAGATGAATATTTATTTATTGATATATATGGTGATATGTATGAAAATAAATGGGGATTGATTATGGACTATTTGACCAATGTGATTGGATTTTATTTTAGTTGAATGCTTGAATGAATGGGTTTTATTAAATGGGGTCTGCGTACCTCGTCTTCTCTAATTTTTTTTTTCTTGATGTAAAATTCCATCTCCCTCCTATGTACTTCCCCTTGACTGTTGATCAAGGTTTCTATTTAAATTAAATAGTTTAATGTAATAGAAATAGTTAGAATTATCTTTAAAAATTGGAGACCAAGGAGCAAGGAGCGCGTGAAGACCCGTTTGTATGGAGCCCGAGTTTAAATGTAATAGTTATATTTAAATTTAAATTCTTGCACTCCTAGGTTTGACCTTTTGGTTCACTTGGTGGCTCTAGTGAACCAAACTAGAATAAAAGTCCATAATCAATCCGGGTAGAATATAATATTCTATATTGCATGCTAAATATTATATATATTATATTTTATGCAAACATGCTTCGCATGTTTAATAAAATGACGCGTATTTTATATATATATGTGCATGCGCGCTAAACAAGATGAGACAAATAATAACAAACCCCTCAAAGAAATAATATTAAGTCCGAAGCGTTCAAATGATATTTGGAATATCGAACGTCGCCTTCTAGCATGATAAATTAATAGAGTATTAAATATTTAATATGAGCTTGTTGTGCTATCCACAAGGCGAGTATTGCGTATTTAAGATGTTAATTAATCACATTTGATGCTTATCAAGAAAATTGAACGATCTAGTCTTGTTGTGCTATCCACAAGGACGAACATTTTTCTTTTTTGAATTTATGGAAGTGCTAGGCTGGACTTAACTTAAATCATTTTAGTTCGGATGTGCACACACTTGACCATTATGATTTAAGAGGCAAAATAAAAGGAGTTATATAGTGTTGTAATTGACAAGAGTTGTCTACCTATTTATTTGTATATCGCTTGTTGTGCTATCCACAAGGTTATATACATTTGAAATGGGATCCTTATTCTCACTAGCAAATCTTTAATTAGATGTTGCCGAACTATATAAGTGAGGGTAATATAGTTTGATGAAAATAGTGGGAGATACCAATTTAAAATAAAGACCTAAATTTATTTTGGTATGCAAAATTAATAAAATGAATGTTTGCTAAAATGTTATTTTTCACATGCAAAATTTTAAAAATGTCTAAATCACTAATCTCACTACGAAGCATACTTGATGCAAACAAGCTTACCGGGCCGAATTATGAGGACTGGCTAAGAAATCTGAGAATTGTTCTCACTGCTGAAAAGATTTCTTATGTCCTAAATTCAACTGTCCCTGAATCTGTTTCAGAAACAGCCTCTGAGGAAGAGATTGTCACTTTCAATAAGTGGCAAGATGATGCATCTGTGGCTCAATGCATCATGCTCGCATCCATGAATAACGAGCTTCAGCGTCAGCACGAAAAAATGGATGCTCCTGCTATACTGCTTCACCTCAAGGAGTTGTATGGGGAACAGAGTAGGACTGCTAGATATGAGATATCTAAGGAGCTCTTCCGATCTCGGATGACCGAGGGTACTGCCGTCGAGACTCATGTCCTGAAAGTGATCAATTTGATTGAACGCCTTGGACAGCTTGGGTTCGTCATGGATGGGGAGTTAAGTCAAGACTTGGTCTTGCAGTCACTCCCTGAGACCTTCTCGCAGTTTGTGGTTAATTTTCACATGAATAAGCTAGATGTCAGCTTGCCTGAGCTGCTTAACATGCTGAAAACTGCAGAAGGTCACTTCCCATCCAAGAAGAACCATATCTTGATGGTGGATTCTTCCAATAAAAGGAAGAGACCTAAGGTATCTTCTGAAAAGAAGAAATCCAAGAAGGCTAAGGGAAAGGGGAAAGAAAAGGAACAAAAGAAACCTGAACCAGCTAAAGGAATGTGCTTTCATTGCAACGAGCCGGGTCATTGGAAGAAAAACTGCAAGAAGTTTCTGGCAGACAAGAAGCTTGGAGAAGCTTCGACTTCCAATCAAGGTTTGTTCATGATTGAAATTAATTTTTCAGAAAGTCAAAATTCTACTTGGGTATTGGATACCGGCTGTGGTTCGCACATATGTAATAATGTGAAGGGACTGGTCAGAAGTAGAAAGCTGAACAATGATGAGGTGATCCTACGAGTAGGGAATGGAGCAAAGGTTGCTGCATTAGCTGTAGGAACTTATTATTTAGCAATGCCTTCGGGCAAGTCCATTTATCTTAATAATTGTTATTATGTTCCGAATATTATTAAAAACATTATTTCAATTTCTGTATTGGATATGGAAGGATTTAACGTTGTTATAAAGAACAATAGTTGTTCTATTTATAAAGACGATGTTTTATATGGTATTGGAAATTTGCGAAATGGACTTTATACACTTGACTTACAAGAAAATATATTTCAAATTGAACAAACTAAGAAAAGGAAAAGAGATGATATTAATTATACCTACATGTGGCACTGTAGACTCGGTCATATCAATGAAACAAGATTATCCAAGTTGCATAAAGATGGGCTCCTCGAGCTATCCGATTATGAATCATATCCAACTTGTGAATCTTGTCTCATGGGTAAAATGACTAAATCTCCTTTTAGTGGAAGAGGAGAAAGAGTTACAGAGTTGTTGACATTGATTCACACAGACGTTTGTGGGCCTATGACAACAAGTGCACGGGGTGGGTATTCTTATTTTATTACTTTCACTGATGATCACTCAAGATTTGGATATGTGTATTTAATGAAATACAAGTCAGAATCATTTGAAAAGTTCAAAGAGTTCAGAAGTGAAGTAGAGAAACAAACGGGCAAGAGTATAAAGATACTTCGATCAGATCGAGGCGGAGAATACTTAAGCGGTGAGTTTCTCAATTGTCTCAAAGAAAATGGTATAATCTCACAATGGACTCCTCCAGGTACACCACAGTTAAATGGAGTATCTGAAAGGAGAAATCGAACACTGTTAGACATGGTTCGATCCATGATGAGTTTTACCGACCTTCCAATTTCCTTCTGGGGATATGCCCTAGAAACGGCTGCATACCTACTTAACAAGGTACCTACCAAATCCGCCCCAAAGACTCCATATGAGATGTGGAAGGGGAGGAAACCAAATCTTAAGCATGTTAAGACTTGGGGTTGTCCAGCTTATGTCAAAAAGTTTGAACATGATAAGCTACAGACTAAATCCGAAAAGTGTAGATTTGTGGGATACCCTAAAGAAACTGTAGGGTATTATTTCTATCATCCAACTGATCAAAAGGTGTTTGTTGCGAAACATGCTGCCTTCTTGGAAAAGGAGTTTATCCATGAAGGGGTCAGTGGGAGTAAGATATATCTTGAAGAAGTTCAAGAACCACAAATTACCACAGATCAAAGTCAGGTACCTGACCAAGTAGAAGAACCTACTATACCACACCCTGTTCGTAAATCTGGGAGAGTACCGAAGATACCTGAGAGGTATGGATTCGTTATAGAGGATGACGATGAGGTACACATCATGAATGATGATGATCCATTGAATTACGAACAGGCCATGAGTAATAAAGACTCAGGGAAATGGCTTGAAGCCATGAAATCCAAAATGGACTCCATGTATGAAAACAAAGTATGGACTTTGGTTTCACCACCTGAAGGCATTAAGCCTATTGGGTGTAAATGGGTCTTTAAAAGAAAGACTGGAGCGGACGGCAAGGTGGAGACCTATAAGGCCCGACTGGTTGCAAAAGGTTTCAAACAAAGACAAGGAGTTGATTATGATGAAACCTTTTCACCAGTAGCTATGCTCAAGTCCATTCGGATTTTGCTTACGATTGCAGCTTATAACGACTATGAGATCTGGCAGATGGACGTGAAAACGGCCTTCCTCAATGGGAAACTTGAGGAGGATGTGTATATGACACAGCCAGAGGGATTTGTTTCAAAGGTTGGAATAAATCAAGTCTGTAAGCTGCAACGATCCATTTATGGATTGAAGCAAGCTTCTCGTAGATGGAACATTCGTTTTGATGAGACAATCAAAGAGTTTGATTTTATCAAAAATGACGATGAACCATGTGTGTACAAGAAGGTTAGTGGGAGCGCAGTTTCATTCCTTGTATTATATGTTGATGATATATTACTGATAGGGAATGACATTCCTATGCTACAATCAATTAAAATCTGGTTATCTAAACACTTCTCCATGAAGGACTTGGGAGAAGCATCCTATATTTTGGGGATAAAGATCTATAGAGACAGATCTAAAAGGATGCTTGGTTTATCCCAAGGAACGTACATTGATGCAATGCTAAAGAGATTTAGCATGGAAGATTCCAAAAGAGGTCTCATGCCAATGAGCCATGGAATACATCTCTCCAAGAAACAGGCCCCAAAGACACCTGAGGAGAGAGACCGTATGAGTAAGATCCCTTATGCTTCTGCAATAGGATCTATCATGTACGGTATGATATTTTATAGACCGGATGTTGCTCATGCACTTAGTGTAACGAGCAGATACCAGTCGAATCCTGGAGAAGAGCACTGGAAGGCAGTGAAGAATATCCTAAAGTACTTGAGAAGGACTAAAGATATTTTTCT
Organism: Panax stipuleanatus; assembly: GCA_020205555.1. Lineage (NCBI taxonomy): Eukaryota > Viridiplantae > Streptophyta > Magnoliopsida > Apiales > Araliaceae > Panax > Panax stipuleanatus. The sequence continues at coordinate 68,444,607 of CM035119.1, read as the reverse complement.
TGTCTACGGTGGGTCTGAATTAAAACTCGAGGGCTTCACAGACTCAAGTTTTCAAACGGACCAAGATGACAGTAAATCTGTTTCGGGGTATGTTTTTACCTTGAACGGAGGCGTAGTGAGTTGGAAGAGTTCCAAGCAGCAAACAGTTGCTAATTCAGTGACAGAGGCAGAGTATATAACTGTAAGTGAAGCTGCAAGTTGATGTTTTAGATGAAAAGTTCATTACAGAACTAGGAATAGTTCCTAAGTCTCATCTTGAATCTAAACATGTGTTGCGGCACTTTGATTAAAGAAATCATTGAAAGAGGAGAGTGTAGACTCTCAAGACAACATTGCAGATCCATTAACTAAAGCTTTAACACAACAGCAGTTTGATCGTCACTTAGAGAAGATGGGTATGAGATACCATGGCGATTGGCTTTAGTGCAAGTGGGAGATTGATAGTAGTGTGCATACAAGCCAATCATGTATGATGATAAAGCACGTACTTTGTAAACAATCTTATTTATTTATTAATAAAATATTCATTTATTAAAGGCATTTAATTATTTACATGTTGCTGTTTTTATAATATGTAAATAACCCATAGTTTTAAGCAATGCTTTTAGAATCATGATGATGATCATGCTAATGAGATCTAAATTCTTAGAAAGTTTTAAAACTTAAATAGTTCCCAATCGTGGGATTACTAAAAAGGGGATTAGTAAATCCGGATAGATTGGTACATATGTTGCTTGCTCATTGGATGAGGATGATTGATCTCATGATCATTTGTGTGGAGACACTAAAGCAAGTATGTAGGTGCTTATTGAAGAATAAGTTCACTGAACGTGATTCGCTATGGAATACCTAATGGAGTTTTACTCGCATGTCAATAGGAATTCCTAATGTGATAGTAGTACAAGTGATCCTTGGACTTGAGATCATCATAGTATCTTGTATGTAACAAATTATACTTTGACTTATTCCTTAAGACCTTTTAAGGCATATATAGGGTATGCTTGGGTATAATGAGTTACATATGGAGATAATGAATGATCAATAAAGAATCTACCACCTCTAGTAAAAGAGGAGATATGTCCTATGTGATTCGTTAAATGACAACCCAGGAATCCTTGGCCAAGGTGAAATGAAATTAGAAAGGAGTTTTTAATTTGCATTATTTGGAGTTGTGCATTTTCTAATCGAAATACATATAATTAAATAAAATAAGACTTGACAGTAAATCCATGTCTTATATTTAATTGGGACATTGTATGGTGGAAGGATTGAATTGTATGGTAACTATTAACTCACAGGTTCTTTTATGATTAATGTTGAAATCTATATTATCTGGAAAGTCGTTGATCGCTAGGGAGGCTTATCCCTATTGTAGAATAAATATTATTTATTTAAATAGATTATTAGTTTAATTTATTTATTTAAATAAGATTAAAATTGTTTTAATTGATTTATTCACAACCGGTTTAATATGGAGAACCTAAAGGGTCACACCATAAAAGGAAGAATAATTATTTAAGAAGGTAATGGCATAATCGTAATAATGCATTAAATATAATTAATTTAATCTATGGTGATAGAATAAATTAAATAGCTTAATGTTTATTATTTAATATTTTGGAAATATTAAATATAAATTAATAAGAGGAGTCTTATTAATATTATTACAATTATTATTATTTTAATTTCTAAAGGAGTTTAGTAATTAATTTAATATTTAGTACTCTCATTTATTCCTAATAAGATTAGGAGATAAATTAATTAAATGAATTTAATTAATTATTCTCATGTGGTGGGAAGCCTAAATTAATTAAAGGAGTTTAATTAATTAAAAGAAATCCCATGTCTAATAGGATTAGAAGGGTTGACCAATGTCTATATAAGAGAAGTCTTATAATAGATATTAGATGATGCAATTCCAATTGTTGGAGAGTACTCCTTTTCTATAGAGGATAGAAAACTAAGGTTAAGCCAAACACCCTCCTTCTTGATAATTCATCTTCCTTGGTGGATCACCTCTAGAGGCCAAACACTTGGGTGGCTAACGTTGATCAAAGGAAAGAATCTAACCCGAAAATTCAAGGAGATCACGAAGAACAAGGAGTTGAACTAGTACCTGTGGAAGCTTCGTTCTACAAGGGTATGATTCCATAACTTCTTATTTATCGTTTTAAATTACTAATTTGCATAAAGGATGATCCGGGTAATGGTTTTGTAGAAATTTTTTAAACTCTGATATACCATGCTTCCGCTAATTTTTGCAATTTGATTGCGTCACGATTTCGTACAAACCCAACAATATATATATATACTTCCAATTAAAATTTCATAATTTTCTAAGTTACACACAAAGAGTTATTTCGGGTATACATTTAAACATAGTCCTTTACCATAGAAGCAATAACTCTCATTCTACTTGGCTAGAAATTCCCAAATTTTTACAGGAGTCACATAACTTATCATAGTATCACCTCAAAATTTCCTGGAATTTTTAAAGAAAAAAAATGATGAAACTGTCCATGGAAGTGACTGGTCAGCGAGTTATATACACTTTTCGTTCTTTACCCAGATTGTTTTGACTAAAATAGTTACCACGACTTGTAAACACATTGTATTTGAGTGCTACCACTTAGGTTTAGTAGTTAACTTATATATCTAGTACACCTCTTTGACGGATCATAAAACAAAGTTATAGATCTCAAGTTATAAGCTTACAAAGTAGTAAAAAGTTAGGGTTTTCTAGTTTACAAAATATAGTTTTCATTTTCTTACTTTAGATCTAACTTTTGACACTCAAAAGTGATAGATCTAACTATAAAACACTTATTAACACATAGATCTAAGGTTTTATATCTTTAGATCATAAACTTTATATCATTAAAATCAAACCAAAACAAAAGGAAATAAATAAATTAAAGTTAAAATTTGTATACCTTTGCTTGATTTTCTTTCTTCTTCTTTCTAGGGTTTGATTATGGACTAGATGGCTTGCAAAAAATCTCCCTCTCTCTCCTCTAAGGCTGGCCGAAAACCCTCCTCTCTCTCTCTCTCTTGGTTTTTCTTTTTGTTAGCTAAATGTAAAATGAGAGATGAGAGAGAAATAAGACGGGTTTTATTTGTTTGTAAAGCGTATAGATATGAAATAGATATATCTATATTGTCTCCTAATCACTCTTGCTATATATCTTTCTCTCTCATTATTATGTGGTTGCTTGCAAGGTTTAACAAAATGTTGCTTGCACACTTGGTTATAAGTGTTGTGTAAATAAAAATTGGACTCATGGCTTGAGTGTGTTGTAAGTTAGGCAAAATTGTGAAGCAAAATGATTAACCCACATGCTCTCTCTCCATCTCCTTTGGGCCAAAATATTGGGCAATTTCTCCTCCACATTTGGTTTAATTTTAATGTAATATTTTGCTGACTCAAATGTGACACCCCCAAAATCAGGTTTTCTAACCTCGAATTCGGTGTTCACGATACTCAACAACAAACATACTTTCTAACTAATGCGGAATAATAAACATACCTTGTTTATCATAATAGTAATAAAGTCTTACAATCATAGTCCCAAGGTTCTTTAACCTTAACTTAAAACGTACTCTTAATATTAATAAGAGTTTACATAACCAACTAGCATTTAAAATAAACTAATACATAAGTCTTCTCAAACATCTACTCTTGAATCTTCCCTTTTCCTTTGTCCCCTTCGTACGTTTCTGCTTTAACTGAAATAAATGTCATGATATAGCAAGGGTAAGCAACAAATTTGCTTAGCAAGTTTATACACAAGGGAGATATATCATGATTAGAAAGAAGTTTCGCTTTCAATATTCAACAACAGTATAAAATTGTGAAGGAACATGAATTAATAGTCAACAGCTGAATATTTGAATAATTAAACAACAGGTACTGAGTGGTTTGAAATAACCCTGAACATTTGCCAAGGTTCTCAGCATTTAAACTGGACCTTTTAATAAGTTTTGGTAATCAAGGGGATCAGCCTTTCTCACTCCGTGATTTATGCATAAACATTTAATAATCCGACATTAATATCATGCTTTAATCAAATTCGTCCTTTTCTCAGCCAAGAGTTCTCACCATATCAATTTAATAAGAACAACTTTTAAAACACATTTGATTTAAAAAATTTAGACATGCTTGATTTAGCTGATACAATTAGCATAGATCTATCTCATAAACAGTTCATGAATGAAAGAACTTTAATTTAATTCACAGTTCAATAATAATAGAATAGGAATTCAATTGCACAAAGTGTGAATCTCAATAATCAGTATAGATGTGAATAATCAACAATAATTATTCACTAACATGCTTCGAAAATAATAACTCGAGTTTGAGTTAGAGAACTTGTCTTATTTGTAGGCTACTGCTACGCAATTAAATTCTATCCGCTAGACAATTTAATTATCTTCCTTTGAGAGACCTATAGTTATTCTTTCAATTAGCCATAGCATAACAATACGTTATGTAATCACATAGATATTACATATTACATTTAATTCTTAGAAATATTAGCATGCCTCGATAATTTTAGTATTAAATAACAACTACCTTTAATTCACTTAATATTGTTAATCTTGATAATATTTAATTCACCTCTTAGTATTATTAGTCCACTAATAACACTTTTATTCGCTTACTAATATTATTAACATCTTAATAATATTTTAACACTTTACTAATATTATTAATCCTCTTAATAATATTTTAATCATGCATTAATATTATTAATTTAATAATACCTTACTTATTCTTTAGTATTATTAATCAATTAATAATACTTTATTCATTTACTAATATTATTAACCTTTTAATAATATTTTATTTATTTACTAATTTTATTACATTTTTAATAATATTTTATTTAATTTTAAATATTATTATTTACTTAATAATATTTTAATCTTCCAATAATAATTTAATCTAATATTATTAATCTTTTAATAATACTTTAATCTAATATTATTAGCCATTTAATAATATTTTAATAAAGTTTTAAATCTTAATATTTTTATTTACTTAAAAATATCATATTCTTATATTACAAATATCATAGTAACATTCTAATAAGTTATTAAGCAAATAAATAATTTATTTTAATTGTTTTACCCTTTATTAAACAACTTTTTTAATACTCATAAAAAGTCATAAATATTATTTATCACAATAAATTACCAAAATACCTCACATAGGTCAGATTACACTATAATAGGAGTACCTAAGCTTTAACATCCTATTTTCCTCATTTATGACAACATTTAACCATTTATTTTATTTTAACCATAACTATAACATTATTATGAAAAAATAGCAAACAGGTTCTGAAAATTATTATCTTCTATATCTGGATAGTATATGATCCAACAATGATTCAAAATTTTTCCTGGAATTTTAGAAAGTGATTTACTATATTTAAAGTACTCGAAACCTCCGAATATTGTTACATTTTGCATAAATCGAGTTTTGCTTAGAAAATTCTGAATCTTTCAGGGTAAGCTCTCATAACATATATACATATAATGTATAAATTTCAAAGTTTTCCAAGCTATACACAGTGAGGAATCCGGGTAAGAATATTTAGGAGTCCTTCACGGGAAAAACCATTACACACAAAATACACATCGAAACGTGTCCGTTCTTTTTCCAACATGTAGATAACTTCTTAAGGTACCTTTGTGATTTTTCCTAGATTTTTAAAAGATGAAGAACTGGCCGAAATAGCCGAAATAGCCTTAGGAAAAATGAGTAAGTAGGCTTTTAGGATTTTAAAGCCTTATGTTCTATACCTGAACTGTTTTGGGAAAACAGCCCCCAAGACTTCAAAAATTGTTGGATTTGTGTTCTACCACTTGGGTTAAGTACTTAACTTACATATCTAGAGCCCCCATTTGACGGATCACAAATCGGAGGTGTAGATCTCAAGTTATGGGTGATCTAAGTGAAGAAATGCTAGGGTTTTTCATCCTTTATGAACATAAGTTCATTTCTTCTATGGATCTTCATTCTAACACTCATGAGGGTTATATCCTTATATGAAACATAAAGATCTAAGGGTTCTTGAGTCTTAGAACACTACCCCTCTAAATCTTTGAAAATTAAGCAGACTAACAAGAAGAAAAGATTAGTTTAGGGTTTACCTTGATTTTCTAGCAAGCCTTCTTTTCTTTCCAAAGTAGTTAAGAAACTTTGGATGCATGAATGATGAAAGCTCTCCTCTCTTTTTCTCTCAATATTTCGGCCATTCTCTCTCTCTCTCTCTCACTCTTGTTCTTTCTTTTGTTATGCTAAGAAGTGAAAGGAAGAAGAAATGAAAATGAAAAAATGAAATTAAGTGAAGTGTTAGTTGTTTTGTTAAGTAAAAATTAGATACACCATATATCTAGCTATTATCCCCCATACTTCTTTTAACCACTAGATAATTACCATTATCACTTTTAATCTTATCTTTTAGGATTACAAAAATCTCCTAATCAAGATTTTCAACCAATGGGAGCTTGACACATAAGGGGGTGGAGTGGATAAGGAGATTAGTTAACATAATTAGCAACTAAATTATCACATCACAAGGCCATTTTTGGAATGAAAAATCCGGCCATATCCCCCCTTTTTGCCCTTAATTTTGCTTTATTTTTAAATGCCAAATTTGATTAATCAAATGTCCAAAATGTCCCTTAACAATTGGGCTAAAGTTTGGACTTCCAATTTAATTATTGTGGGCTTTCTAATTAATTTTTTGGACCATATAATAAACATAGTTTAATAATTTTAATATATATTACCCTAATTGTTTATTAAGGATTTTTATTTTTAATCTTATGGAATTTATATAATTACTTACACATATCTCTTTAACTTGTATTCTAACTAGGTTTACTATAATTAGGTTTAAAATTATTAATCACTTGCAATAATAAAATAACCCACTTAAGTTAGTATAAATATTAAATACTAACTATTCATTATTACCATATCCCTTAGGTTATTTAATTATCTCACCTAATGTATAATTAGGTTATGAAACTTTCCTTTTTAATGAAATCTATATATATATATATATATATATATATATATATATATATATATCCATAACTATAGTATATATATTTATTTAGCCATACACCACTTCACATATGTTATCACATATTAAATCACTATATAGCACAAAGTTTTAAATATCAATAATATATATACATATAAAGTGACTTGAAATTCCTGGTTATTACATCAAATGTCCAAAAATCCCTTAACAAGTGGCTAAAGTTTGGGCTAATTCCTTAATTCTTTTGGACTTCCTAAATAATTTTTTGGACTACGTAAATTAGATTAGGTCCAATACTTTACTTTTATCCTTCCCTATTTATTTAATTAGGGTTTACACTTACTCATTTGTAATTTAAATAATCACGTTATATACATTTAATTCTATAATCCAATTAGACTTGTTTTACTTAAGTTATAAAATTAACTAATAGAAATGTATAAAATAAATCTCTTAGGGTTAGTATATATTTTAAATACTAACATTCTTTCATATTATAACCTTTAGGTTATTTAACTCACATTTCTACAATATATATTAGGTTACAAATCTTTATTATTAACTCTCTTTATATGTTAATTAAATATATACACATTTAAATAATATATATATATATATATATATATATTTAGCCACATACATTATTCCGCATAATCCATAACACATTTATCATTGTTGATAAATTCTTATCATATTTAAATACTCACATAATCATATAATTCCTATATATAATTCATATCAATAATTAATCAGTTAACATTAATCACATAATGTACATACATATCATCTTAAATACAATAACAAATGTATTAATATTCAAATCCCTATTTGAAATTCAAATTAGGGTTTTGATCAGTTATTCATTTTAGCTTCCTTTCTTAGTCAGCTCATAATCATTAAATTGACTAACTTGCTTAATTCATATCGTATATGTTCAAAATGTTGCTGATAACAATAATGATAATAGTTAATAAAATAGTAATATATAAAAAAATTATTCATAAAATTATAGTCGTATAAAATTCTCAGTACTTACATTCTCCCCTCCTTATAAGGATTCCGTCCCCGGAATCACCATTATCATACGCTAAATTTTATGTCTATCCTTAGAGTTTTATTTATTAAAATTTTTTTTTATTTTATTACTACATTCTCCCCTCCTTAAAAGATTCTGTATTACGAGTCCGAAACTGCTGCGCGTCTTGATCCATTGCTTACGGTCTGCTTGCACCAATTATGGTAGTTTCCAACAGAACTAAAATTCCTCCTTCAAAATCCTTTAATTAATGAGTTATTATTATAATATATATCTTTTCCTGAAATTGTCTTTTGTATGTTTATATTCAAGTGTTCCTAAGATTCACAAAGGTAAACGTACTTATCTTAACAATCTTACGGTATATAAAAAAATAGGTTATATCCTAATCAAGTATATACATTGATATAATTGATCAGAATCATACCTGGAACTCCATCTCCGGCTGCTACCGTATCTTGAACCATCATATTGAAGGTCCTTGCGGTTGGTTTATTTGGTGGAGTTGGACCAGCTATTGCTAACGTTCCACTGCTTCCCTCAACTTTGATAGTTCCCTCGATTTTAACCTTATTCTTCTTTTCCTTATTATAGAGGCTCATGGCCTCATTTCCTCATTCGGCTATAATAGCCTTTTCCAAAAGTGATCCATAAGAATCAATCTTCAACACTGCAACCTTGTTGTAGAGTCAGGGTTTTAGGCCATGCTTAAACCTTCTTGCCTTCCTTGCTTCTGTGTCCACTTGGTGTGGAGCGAATCTAACTAACTCATTAAATTTCGCGGCATTTTTTGAAACTGTTATATTTTCCTGCTTCAACTCTAACAACCTAACCTCCATCCTGGCTTGCATATTGGACGAGAAGTAATTCTCGAAGTACAGTTCCTTGAACCTAGTCCATGTTACCAATACTTCTCCGGCTCTAGTTTGATTTGCTCCCACCAGAAATTCGCCTCCCCCTTCATCATATAGGTAGCAAAAGCTATCTTTTGCTCCTCCGCTACCCTAGCAATAACAAAAGCCTTCTCCATCTCCTTCACCCAAGTTTGGGCTTCTATAGGGTCAGTTGTCCCTCTAAACTCTGGCGATCCTACTGCCTTGAAGTCTTTGAAGTTTGCCAATCAATTATTTCTCCGATTTCTTGCTGCTAGTGCTCTATTCTACATTGCCTGTTCCAACATATTAGCAAGACTCTGCATTGGGTTTGCTTGACCTCCTTCATTATTCACCGATCGTTCCTCCCTTTGGTTTCAATTTTGTCGTCTTGGCGGTATTATCTGATTAAATAAAACCTTAAATTATTCTTTATTGATTTACATTTTATGCCTCATCGCATAAATGTTAACATTTAAAATGTAACGCGAAATCTTAAACTCAGACAATCATATAATCAAATAGACACTTACTATCTTAATTCTGAAAACTTATTTACTTAATCAAACATATATTTATAATTATTCCATTAGTTCATAATACTTTACATTATATAGCGTATATTGATATAAACATCTACTATCCCTTTGTGACAACAAAAGTCGGGAATCGCTGCTACAACTTATACAAAAGTTGAGAGTATTACATTACACGCATATGCATATCATATATACCTTACACATGTTCATAAAATTATTCATCCTACTTATCTCCTACACCCTCCCTTGATCCTGGTGTTGGCCGATTTATCGGTCAATATATTCGCGTAAGTATACGCGGCCAGCAAGTAATAAAGAGTAAGTAAAGATCGTTCTCATGGAGAATTAACATATAAAAGGTCGCCAAACCACTAGCACATAATCGCCTCAGTCTTATTTAAACGAGCGATAAAGAGTTGGAATTAAAACTAAGTTAACTAGGTAAGGAATTAAAACATGCAATAAATAATCCTAAGGAAGAATCAGATAATGAAGATAAAAGATCCCAATTTCCCCTAATGATTCATCTAAGTCGACATACTTCCAATTAGGTCAAATTGAACATTACAGGTTGTAAGTCGAGAACACGAAAGTAAGAGAAGGCCATCTTTCGATGCACCTAATCCATATCACGTGCAATCCACAGATGATAGAACGCACGTGAACACCCATATTATCTAAACCCCTATATGTCTATGGTGTTTACAAATAAATAGGGTTTAAGGTCAAGTCCTCTATTGACTACGAGCGGCGCTTCGGTATATGTCTATCCTAAGCACAAATTATACGTCCAATGCCATGTGAACGTACAATCGCCCGCTACTATGATTAGATCTAAACCCACACTTCGTCTTTCGATCCCATGTGGGTTATCACAGTAATTGGTCATGACTCAATTAAGCAATGAAAGCATACATCGCAATAGACAAACACATAGTAATCAAATAAGACCATCATGGAAGGAATATCAAATTAAACTACTCATTAGGTTCCATTGAAACCTTAAAATATGATTTAAGTCATAGACAACTCGAATATATTATCCACAAGTAGATTATACATTATCCAAATACAAATTGAATACAAGGAGAGTGAAGAGATAGAAATTGCAAATCTTTGTTCTTTCTCCAAGTGTGGATCTTCAATGTCAATCTCTTGTTTTAATCTTCTTCTCTAATCTAACCCTAGAATCTAACTAACAAACTAAACCCTAATCTAACACTAATCTACTCCTAATCTATACAAGAAATATATGGGAAATGGAAGAACAAGCTAGGGCGAGGGCTTAAGGCCAATATTTGATGCTCTTTCTTGCCCCAAACGAGCCCCCTTATTTATATCCCAATCAAAATCCAAGTCCCATGCAATTGAAAAGTCAAGTCTAGCACAGCTGAAGATTGGCGCGGGCGCGCTCAAAAATGCCCTACAATCCGCGCGCCCGCGCTAAGCATTTTCTGCTACAGAGTCCTCTGGTAGAATGGCCATAACGTTTTATCTAGGAGGAGTTACGAGGCCTGCCACCTATCAAATTGAAGCTATCGAAGAGCTCTACAACTTTCATTCTTTTAGCATTGAGAAATAATGGATGGATGAAGGCTGAAATTGAGTTCTAAGTGACAGTTGTGCAACGAACACCCAAAACCGTGAAGTTTGACGTCCGTTGCTATACGGGGCATAACTCTCGCCTCCAAACTCCGATTAAGATGTTCTGGAAAGCTTATAAGATGCTCTACAATATGAACTAAGTTCCAATCCAAGAACATGAAATGAACGTGAATCACCCAAACGATGTCCGGATTGCATTTCCTTCCCGTTTGGTCGCTTGCCTTCTTTCCATTGTCAAGCCATCAATCCTTTTAGCATTCTTTGCATCGTTTTGGCCTCAAAAGCACCGAGAGAGTTCCTAAACATAAAATCTACAAAACAAAGAAAAAAACACGTGAAAAGCACAAAAGTACTTGAGTTTCAGCAACAGAACAAGCTGGTTACTATCCGAATAAGTGGTCATAAAGACCACTTATCAAATACCCCTAAACTTAAATGTTGCTTGCCCTCAAGCAACCAAAACAAAACTAAACAAAAGATGCAATGCATTATCTATAATTTATGCAACCTACGCTATCATGATTGCGAATCTAAGTTCCCAGCTAGCATTGAACTTCCAAAGCAATGCCTCAGAAAACCACGAGATAGTCGAACATATAAGCTACCCAAAACAAGACCATAAGGCATATTCTGTAAATCCAAAACTGTCAGCACTGATGTATTGTGCATTGTGTGCTTAGCAACCATTAGATATGCATTCAGATAAATAACTCACATACTATGCTTTCTAGGGGAAAAACAAGCTTTAACTTAAGAAAAATAGTAAATCATATAAGTTCTAACTAAGACCATGTATTACTAGAGTTAAGAGTCAACAGGGGATTTTCATTAAGCTTTTATTACTCACGAGGGCGTATTCGCACTTTCCCATGTATACTATCGACTGTGCAATGCCTAGTTCTCTTAAGCTTTTCAATGATATCCATGTAGCGAGCTTTCGACCAACGACTCCCATACCAGACGGCCTTAGGGCGCTGGGTGTAGAAACACCCCGAGGGCTTACTTGCTCGAATAACAAAGGCCGCAGAACTCGGCGTAGTCGAAGTGTTTATTCTATTTTTTTCTTTTTCAATGCATTTTCTTTTGTTTTCTTTTTTTTTCTTTTTCTGTAAGGGAGTGCGTTTTATGCTCCATCTCCCCGCATATATCATGCATATCCCCTGTTTCCCCCAAACTTAAGCTTTTAACAGTCTAGTTATTATTATACGCGAACTAAAACTCTTTTATTAAAATAGTGTTTTTCCACCAGAAGACAAGTATGTAAACATTTAAACATAGCATATCATGGTGTTTACTCTATCGTGCTTACTGGTTACACAGTATCTGACAGGTAAGGATTTACATATATGACAATGAAATCAAGCTTAAGTCTCAAATCAGTTCAACAATCAAGTGATTTCAGTTTTTTCACAGGTAACATACATAACTAACCAACTGAAAACTAGATTCATGCAGTATGCTCTAACACAGAATGCAAAAACAAAAGGCAAATTTTAAAATTTTCACAAATTTTAACTATTTACAACTTACATGCACTATATGAACTAACTTACATGCAATGAACTATTTACATGCAAAACATGAAATGAATTACCTATATGCAAAATAAACACCAATACCCCCAAACTTAAACTGTTCAATATCCTCATTGAAGGTAAAGGTAAAAAGAAACTCCCCTATTTGGCTTCTGATGCTGCATGAAATGAAGTGGCATCCTCTCAGAAGTTTCCCCATCTCTCTCTGCTCTTGGTAAAATAAACCCCGCTCAACACTATACTCAATGAACAAACCCAACTCCATATCAATCTTGCTCTGCTAGAGATTCCACACTCAATATCTCAATTGATCAGGTTGAGAGGATGAGGTGGATGGGAATTGGTACTTTGGATTGAAGAGGTAGGAGTTTTTCAAAACTAAGGCTTGTAGTGGGGGGGAATTGCATTAAGGAAGAGATGGGGGATTGCATTAAGGAACTGAGGGTTTGGGATTATAGGGACTGAGGCTTGGGAGCTGCTAATAATTGACATGAAGTGGTACCCCCCAAAATCTGCAGGATTTTTCCCAAGATAGGTCTAGTTTGCATTGTGGCGCGGCCGCGCGTGGTTATGCCTTGGATTTGGCGCTGCCGCGCGGGCTGCCAGATTTTTGTTTCTGCAGAATTTTTCCTATGCACTTGGTTGGCCCTTTAGTTTAGCTTCTTGCAGCATGCAGTGATCCTGAGAAAGACATATAACCTTTATTAAGCCCTCATACACTATCAAAAGTATATTATCTATTTACATCAAAAGAATGAACATGGAAAGATATATGCATTTAAATTCCCAAAAAATCTCTAAGTGCGTATAAGCAATGCAAGTGCATCAAAAATATGCTATGAGCTTTGTAATCCCAAAAATATACGCATTCATGCCTAAGTTCAAAAATGTAGGCAATGAACTCATAATTCCTAAGGGCATTCAAAAAATTTAAACTAAATACTAAACTAATAAGAATTAAACGAGGGGGAGGGAAATGTGATAGAAAGCATGTAAATGGAGAATTAAACAAAGAGATAGAGAGAGGGATGATGGGAAGTAGGTAATGGAGAATTAAAAAAAGAGAGAAAGAAATGATGAGGTGCCTCCCATCTAGCGCTTGATTTATAGTCCTCTAGCTGGACTGTGTCTGACCATTGCTATCCGACTCCCCGACGATACTGGAGAACCCCCCCATCCATCAGAATAGCTGTGTGACTTTGGCGGCTCCCCAGTAGGAGCGGATGCAGATTTAAACTACCTAGCATTGGATAAGTAAAAGAATTCCCCGTCCTGAAGGTTGGGGAGCTAGGCAAGGTGGTGAAATGATCGGGGCATGGAGGTATAGACCACATAACAGACTCTTCTTCTATTCTCTTCTCTTCTGACCACCATGGTGTCGAGACTGCGGAATCTCTCGTGTCATCGAGATCGATCTCTATAATGTGGCTACCAAGGGGGCAAGGATGTGCAAACTTGACTGGAGTCTCAAACATCAGCGAAGAAGGATCTTGGGGGATTATCACTATTGGTTCATACTGTTTCACATCCCCAATTATCTCCTCTTGTTCCATTGCCATCGGCTCGTCCAGTTGCAATTGCACTTCAGATTCTCTATCAGTTTCTGCACCCATGTCATCGCACCACGTAGTCTGGGGATCATAACATACAACTTCAGTCATTGGAGGTACATGATCATACATTGTTGTCTCTTATTCAAATACCTCGTCTTTCCTTAATGCCGTGCTAATCTGCTATACCCAAATCTGAAGATCCTCAATCGATTGCTCTTGCTCAATCAAGGTCTCCTCTGTCATATATACATGTATGAAACATGAGTGAGTCTAAAAGTACTATCACATATTCAAAATTATCATATTCTAACTCTCGTCATAACATACCAAAGTTCACGTTTAAAGCTTATACTTTGTTAGTATAGTTTACTAATAAGGTCTATTATGTCCATGCTTCCTTATGAAACCTATATATGCAAGTTAACATGTATTACATGTGATTCTAGGTCATGTAAACATGTTTGCAAAATCAGTACCTCAATGTGTCACACATATGTCAAAGTTTGTTTTTTAAAACTTCCATTTTCGTTCAAAATGTTTACTAATCGAGGTTTAGCATGCTCACGTCATACTATAAAACATGTATACACAAGTCAACATTCATTTCATGTGTTTCTAGGCCATACTAACAAGCATCAAAAGTCAGAACGTAAACATGGCAAGTATACATATCGAGTTCGTTTCCAAACATCGAAGTTTGTTTATAAAACACTAAGTTTATCTCAAAACCATATGCTTTTCGTTAACCATGTATGCTAATATACTAAAACATGCTTGCATTGCCTCATTATGTTCATATATATATGTTATACAAGCTAGCATGTTGTTCTAAACTATGTAACCAAACTATCACCTAACAGGTTTATGCAGGATGTAGGAAACTGCAGCAGGCTGCTGGCGCAGCTGCGCAGCTGCCCAGTTCAATACTGGCGCAGCTGCGCCGGCTCCCAGCCAGCGACAGAAAGTCCCTGTAAACGGCAACTACAAACCCAATTTCCAAATTTCCTTCACAAAAATAGTTTTAAACAACCATATTGTAATTCCAACATGTATACAAGTCCATATAACAACTTAACAAGCATTCTATATCCCAATTACACTCTAATTCAACATGATCAAGAATATAAGAATTCTAAGAAATTGCAGAAACAGAAAATGAAGAACAATAACATGTGATTATGCCTCTGTTAGCTAATGAAACTTGCTGCTAATTCACTTCCTTCTCAACTGATATGTATGGTCACTCTCTACTTCTTCTTACTTGGAATTTCTTAGCAAATGGAATGGGAAGATTAGAGCTCAATTTATAGAAAATATATTAACCAGACAATGTTTTTTCCTCTCAAACTAAACCAACGAAAATGTGGATTATATGGAGGTTAAGGAGAGGTTGGTGAGTGGTTGTTGAAGCTCATCATCAGAACCACTCCCTTGTTCATCATGATACCTAATCTATGTTGCTGAGTTTAAGGAATATAAGAGAGTAGTTTCATTGCATTCATGTGTGCAAAGATTGAGACTATTAATATGGGACAAGTAAAGAAATCTCAGCATTCTAATAGTATACACAATACTTAGTTTATACACTTATATATTATATACATAGGCTATCACACATATATATATATACACTAGATATTTAGATTATAATCAAAGTTACAATGTAATCCCACTATTACTACCATGTAATTTACACACATATAATCCATGTACATTTTTATCATACTGGTAGTCTTTTCAGATATTATCACACTATATTGTCTCCTTTATTATTAAATTCTACAATCAACAATTGATTACAATATATTCATATTATTTTAATGTATACTTACATACATATTGTCACATAGGTATTAATCATATAGCTTACATAGTTTAATAAATTCCAATACATGGTCCATATATATAGTATAGTCACATAAATGTTGCACCACACTATATAATATAGTTGTATTCTATATACTTTATATTATTAATTATTGCATGCTTGTACATAACAATCAATATAATATTATTATATTAATAACTTACTTATTTGTTTTATTATTCATAATGTCAAATAAATAAATTATTCATCTTATTGATTAATTAACAATAATATTCATTAATCCATTCCTCATCGATTATTAATAACACTTAATTAATAATCATAGGATTAATTATCACATTAACAAATATAATTCCAAGCATATTTATAAACAAGTGGTTTATTATTATATTATTTATAAACACGTTGCATATTATTATTATATTATTTGCAATAATAATAATCACGTATTATTAATCAATCACAGTTAATATTCCATAATAATTAATTAATATTCTACGATAATAATTAATTAATATTCTACAATTAACGATTAATATAGATTAATTGTTCGCTTAAATTAATATAATCATTCTTATATTATGTCACTGTGCCACACAAGGCTATCAACGAGTTTATCGCAACTCCATAAGTTTCTCAATTATTATTATAATTATTCAATTTTATATAATTGAATTAATCCTTCCCATAACACAAAATCATTTATATTAAATAAATTCTCATTTCCATTAATATATTCATTTAATAATATATGAAAATTCTCGGGTATTACAAGGAGCCCCATCTTAGTACAGTCGATCTCGGAGGTCCCGCTCCCATCTCCTTGTGTGGTAAGGACGGCACACAAATTGACAGCAGTGGATAAACGCAAAATGTGGGGCAAGAAAATACTAAAAAAAAGAAAGAAAGTTGTCGCTACAAATATCCCACTTGAGTCGACCATACAGACCATACCTGTAGAAGGGGCTACTCAGTTCCTATCCGAGACGGGCAAAAGGAAAGAGCCTGAAGAACCTAACACCGATACAGCACAGCCGAAAAGGCAGTGTATCGAGGAACAGGTGCCCTAACCGACCGGGATCGAAACACCGGCTGAATCTCCACCTCCGATTGCTCAAACAAAGCCACTGACAATGTGGCCCGATGAACCCGAGGATTACCCCTTCCACCTCCACGACAACCTCGCCCTACCTCAAGACGACCAGAGGTTCGAGATGTTTTCCTTCGAACAACTCATGCACTCAACCAAAATATATTAGGGACGGGTAAGTCCATAAACAAGTATTTATGAATAATATATCTTTCTCGTTGAATTTAGGTTATCATCACATATCTTCATTGCATATTTCAGTCAGAATCTACCCTCACCCGTGCTATCCGTCATCACAAAATGGTCTGCGCCAAGGAGCAGATGCTGGAGGCTGATAATGAACGCCTAATGGCTGAAACCCGAGCACTTCGTTTCGAAATACAACAGATGCAGACCCAATTGGAAATGGAGAAAATTAACCATGCCAAATCAGTCAGCAAAATTGTAGAACTGAAAAATGAGAAAGCGAAACTTCAAACCGAGCAGGTTGTTGGAGAATGCTGAGCTTCAGAAACAATGCAGTGATCTTGATGAGGAATGCAAGGGCAAGGATATTAAAATCGTGAATATATATGAAGCGACAAAGCAGTTAGAAGAGAACTATGAACGCCTCATGAGAGAAGGGCTTGAAATCGATGCCATCCGGTAGAAGGTGATCGACAGCTATAAACAGTCTGAGGAGATGACTAACTGGACAGTTCGTCAGTTCGGTTAGGGTTACGAAGAAGCTAAAGCTCATATTGCTGACATGCTTCGGGCAGCCGGCATGGATCCTACAATTATAGATTCAAATGATGATGGTGCTGACGACCCCAATTCATAAAATCCACACCTGACATTTATATGAATGGATAGTTTTGAGTTTTTTAATTTGAAATCCAAAACTTGTGTTAAATTCTAATTTTTTAATGGAACTTTTAGAAGTGTTCGAATAGTGTTTAAACATATTGTAATTTCATTCAAAAATGCATCACGCCACAGTCCCGATACAAGCATTGTAATTTCAATGTATACGCCTTAGTCTCGATAAATCACGCTTTAGTTCGACACATCACGCCTTATTCTCGACACATCATCCCTTCGGTTCAGACACATCACACCTTCGTACTGATACCCGACGTCACTTAGCAAATCGGATATGTTTTGACTTTGCAGGTCAGCTGAATATGTTTCGACTTTGCATAGAATTTTTGTTACACAAAAACTATTTGTAAGTAATGTTATTATGTTATAATGCTTTAAGCCTGAGACCCGATAAATCAAGCCTTAGTTCGACACATCATCCATCCGATTCTGACACATCATCTTATAATGCTTCAAGACTGAGACCCAATATAACACGCCTTAGTCCCGACACATCACGCTTTCACCACACATCACGCCTTAGTGCCAATCTGACGACCCTGATGTGTAAACTCCACACCTGATGCATCACGCCTTAGTTCTGACACATCACGCTTTTAGAAGTGTTCGAATGGTGTTTATATATATTATAATTTTATTAAAAAATGCATCACGCACAGTCCCGATACAAGCATTGTAATTTTATTGTATACTTACCAAAATTGACAAAGTAGCATATTTTTAACAATGTAACATTAATCTTATAATGCATCACGCCTTAGTCTAGACACATCACGTCTTTGTATCGATACACCATCTTATAATGCTTAGTCCGACACATAAATAACCCTTAGTCCGACACATCACGCCTTATGATGCATCACGCCTTAGTCCGATACATCATGCCTACGTACTGATACCCGACGTCACTTAACAAATCGGATATGTTTAGACTTTGCACGTCAGTTGAATATATTCACACTGACAAGTATTGTAATTTCAATGTATAATTATCAAAATTGACTTTATAATATATTATAACATCATCTTATAATGCTTCAAGCCTGAAACCCGATACATCACGCCTTATTCCCAACACATCATGCCTTCCTTTCGATACCCGACATCACTTTACCAATTGGGATTGGAGCATGATGAATACGTTTTCGTTCCGATAATCGACGTCATTGAACAATGTTAATTCAAACATATGCATACCAAAATTTCACACTAACAAGTATGGTAATTTCAATGTATAATTATCAAAATTGACTTTGTACACAGTACAAATATTTCAACGCTACAGATGTTTCCTAGTATATCGGCTACTACTAAAATTAATTTCGATAATCGAAATGATTCCCTATGTTGACAATGGCAACGCAGTGTCCCTTGCCCTGTGGTTACGCAATTCATGGGCAATTCTATACCTAAACAAGGACGCATCTTCTTCCGACCATTACAACTCGTTTGAAACCATGCTTTGGACGGTGTAGTCGACGTACTTTATTATGTATACTCCGTAATCCATAAGATTTTGTTGTTTAGGTCGGGATGACTTGAAAACAAAAGTCATCCTTTTCTTCTAGAATTTCTTTTCAGGACTGAAAATCCGCAGAGCGTTTGCAATGTAGTCACACTGAAAAAAACATGATTGTTAGTTAGACGTCCCTAATATTGGGATGTATTTGGAAAATGACATCGACATGTATAAGGACGTATCAGGTAATCAAGCTCTAATTGGTAACAAACTAATATTTTGTCAGTAGGGCCATCATCAAACAAAGAATCTATCAGCATCACCCGTCAAAAAATAATAGGATCCCTTATGGTTAACTGGAAGGAAGGAAAAATCACAGTTCTCCATCTCCGGTTGGTTTCCCTGGTGGAAAACGTAGGGCGCCACCTCGGACACGTCATACTTCTTCTTATCTGCTAGATTTGTCTATATTTCGGCCACCATCCTTGTAGTAGTTGGAAAAAACAGCAGGGCATGGAATAAAATTTAATTCGATCGGGTATGACCTCCCTTAGACGAACTTTGCGTAACTTTAACAAACTCAGATACGCATTGATGGTCTGATCCCATAGCTCGTACCCTGGCAGATGAGATATTAAGTCCTTGTGTGCCAATCTGTACTCGTCATCCGGGCTGATATGCGTATACTATTTTGATTTCAACCCACTAGAAAACCAATTCCGGTTTAGCCATTATATCTTTTCCGCTTTCAGTGGTTTGAGCGGATCCTTCTTATAGAATTTTGACTGATCCCTTTGTAGCCACGACAGTTGGGTTGACGAATCGCCCTCCTCCCCACTTCGAATAGGCTTTGAATATGCTTGAATATCTGGAGTTTCTTCTAATATTGGGCTTAATTGCGTCGCCTGAAAGGGTTCCACGGTGTTAATGCAATTTAAAGAACTCCACTCGTGCATGTAAGGTGGGTGAGGTGATATATATACCGTTTGTTCCTCTTCGGGTAAGGGAAATTGGATGTCTGGCACATAAGGGGATAATAGAGTGTCTTAACTGAATGGATTGAAAGAGGCAAATGGTATTTGTTGGGTCAACTGATCTTCTGGAAGATTGGGAATGGTTTTGCTGGGATCTTCAAACGCTCCGTAGTACTTTTCATTAAAAAGTATCGACCTTGCATACCACTCCTCGTACACAGACCGAGGGTTGTGCACAGGTGGTTTTGAAAGGAAGTTTCGAACAATGTCTAGAGCGAATTCGATCTCTATATGTCCGAATACATTTTATTAGCGAGATGTATGTAATATATATTATATAAGCATGAATATGTAAGTAGCTAAAAACTTACGAGTTCGACAGCTTCGTACTGACAAAAGTGGGCCCGTAGTGTATAAGTATCGTCTAGTTGAACTTGTGGCTGGCTTATTCTTAGACGAGTCATCTGCCTATACCAGCTGAGGTAGTCGACCAGCTGAATATCCTGCCTTGTGGCAACCACAGTATCTAAATAGATATCCTGCCAGTTATACCACGTGAGGAGGTATTCGCTCCTCATCTCGATATAATCAACTGATCGGATCCCTTCCTGCTCTCGGCGAAGTCCGACCATAGATATCGGGTCCGGTGGAATATCCTGCACTTCCCCAAATTATCTTAATACGAGATCTGGCATCTGGAATTCAACCACGTCGAGCCAAATTAGGGGAATACGTGAGGCCCCACTATACCATGCTGCCTGATACTCCACTGCCACAAGATGATCAAAATGTGCATACGGCCTCCAGCATACAATAGCATCTGTCATCCAGTCAAATTCCCCCCGGTAAAAGATTTGGTTGTGATAGGGATATGGTCTTCTTGCCTCTTTCACCATATGCATTCTTCTTCGATAGGACCATGCTATTACGTGGGGCAACAAATGATCCACCCTTCTTGCATAGTTAGGCCGACCAATTGACAGGCGTTCGTAGGCCCACACCTGTAAAACAATATTTGATGTTAAAAAACCGATGTTCAGTATGTTATCGGATATCCATTTAACTAAGCCTACGAAGGGAGTGAGACAATACCATACCTGGAGAAACCCAGAAAAGCTCTTAGCTTCGTGTCGGGTTGTTTTATGTTAGTTGCAAAACAAGCAAGCCAACACCGTAACTCCCCATGCATAATCATTTACTTTATTAACATCCTCTAAAAATATCAAATACCTCAGATGTATGACGTCGTGGTTTGTCGATGCAAATAATACCTTCCCCAAGACAAACAGTACGTATGCTTTGATGTAAGTCAACACCGTATCATCATCAGCATCTAACGGCAGGTGGCAAAATCTACTGCACAACCACGACAACATAATGCCCCCTCGAGCATACACTTTCTCATCCCCAACAATATACTGACTAAATTCGCCCCCCAAAAAGTAGCGTTTTGGGTTACTGAATAATGGAACTGTGATAAAATGCCCTATAACCGGTAATCCTAGGATGAAATGCACATCTTCCAGGGTGTCATTTCACCGGTCGAGAAGTGAAATGTATTGGTTTCACTACGCCACCACTCAACTAATACTTCTAGCAGCGAAGCATCTAACTGGTTATAGACATTCGTATTTGTAAATACCCCAAAACCCTAGTCGCGTAATAATTCTTTTTGGGGGTCACTTAAAATCCAGACTTCTAACGAACGACCACTCTCATCGGTTCGTAATGACCTGATATAATGGGGATCGTCCCATACGACTGTTGAAATATGGTTTGGTTGGTCCCACAACAAAGTATCCACTGCGGGTCTGGGATTAAAGTCCATTGCTATCAGTAACACAGCCAAAATAAACATCTATCAAGACCATAAACATCTTAAAAATAACAAGGATAAACATCCATTGACTCTTAAAGTAAACAACATTTAAAGTATACAACATAGATTATTTAAAAAATAGATATTAACTATTCGACAATGTAGAAGCATACATATATGATGGAATGTTGTAAGGTTAGATGTAAGGATTTGCCGGACTCGATCTGATTGGTTGCTTTCTTCTCAAATTTGCTGCAACGATTGTCGTTTAGTAGTTTGGTTGCTTTGACCTTAGTAATTGGATAAGATGGACAGTTACTATCTCTGCTTTGCTTACAAAATGGCATGGTTTAGGATGGACACCCACGATCTCTCCTTCGTCTTTCAAAAGGGTGACGTTCTATATAACTTGCGTCCACATTTTAATACTGCGAACGGTCTCCATTTTTTCATTATTAATATACGTCATCGTTTTGAATTTAAACGACATCGTTTTATATACAAAAAATAACCGTTTGATGTGAACTTAATTTGAATTAAAATCGGCACGTCATTAAGTTTTAATCATCATCCGTAGTATTAAACTGCGGATGGGGGATTTAGACAAGTACAATTCAATTCAAGGATATTAGTCTTCCATTTTTTGGGTATTATTGTTGCACAATAATACCCATTAACAAATAGAAAACCTAATAGCCTTGAATCGAACTATCCTCGTCTGTGATAGGTACTGTAAAAAAGATACGATATCCACACATATATATCAGCATCTTAAAGCTTAAAATCATCTACTTCTCCTGCATATTATTAAATTGTGGATGGGGGATTTAGACAAGTACAGTTCCATTCAACGATATTAGTCTTCCATTTTTTGTATATTATTATTGCACAATAATACCCATTAACAAATAGAAAACCTAATAGCGTTGAATCGAACTATCCTCGTCTGTGATCGGTACTGTAAAAAAGATACGAGATCCACACATATATCAGCATCTTAAAGCTTAAAATCATCTATTTCTCCTGCATATTATTTTTACTAGTTATAGATTCATGTAATCTGGAATGATGCGATACATCTATGGCTAAACAAGTGGAAAGATGGATGTATACAACTTGGCCCAGTCGTGGAAACTATACCATGCTTCCCCAGATTAACCATAGATGGTCGTCATAAAAACAGATAACATGATTCATGTACAAAAAAAATAATACGCAAGAAGAGATAGAAAATTCATGAGCCTTAATTCATATACCACTCGGAAACCTTCTAAATGGGTATGCTTGACTGGCTCTTTCACGCCTTTTATAGGAGAACTAACGTCCGCGAAATTAAAGTGTGGAAGGGGAATTCGTAAGGGAGGGGCATTTTGGTAATCCGTCTCGTCCACGGTATTAAAGTGTGGAATACTGAAAACTAAACTGCGGGCGGGCTCTCTATAAAACCGTTCGATCTTCGCGTGGAGGGTCGCGATGTGTTGTAAGGCTATGCTCTTGCTTATAACATTTTTTATAGATCAGTCCCTCTCTCTCTCTCTCTCTCTATATATATATATATATATATATATATATATATATATATATATATATATAACGAATCAGAATACTTTTTAAAAAAAACACAAATCCCCTTTTATTAAAACCAATCCGTGACCTTTTTGAATCATCAGGAAAAACGTGACACTTCCTCTTATTTAATAACATGGAACTGATTAGTTCCAAAAAAAGAGAATTCACCATTTTTTATACAGTTCGCGAATTGTCCCTTCTTTTATATAAAAAATAATTTTATACAATAAAATTATGCCCAATAAATTATTCTAAATGCATACCCATATATATATGGAATCAAAACAATTAATAATTGCATAATGGTTTGGCTCTGATGCCACTGTTGGGTTTGTACGAAATCGTGGCGCAATCAAATTGCAAAAATTAGCGGAAGCATAGTATATCAGAGCTTAAACATTTCTATAAAACTATTATCCAGATCATCCTTTATGCAAATTATTAATTAAAACGATAAATAAGAAGTTATGGAATCATATCCTTGTAGAACGAAGCTTCACAGGTACGAGTTTAACTCCTTGTTCTTCGTGATCTTCTTGAATTTTTGGGTTAGATTCCTTTCTTTGATCAACGTTAGCCACCCAAGTGTTTGGCCTCTAGAAGTGATCCACCAAGGAAGAGAAATTATTCAAGAAGGAGGGTGGTTGGCTAAACCCTAGTTTTCTATCCTCTTTAGAAAAGGAGTACCCTCCAACAATTGGAATTACATCATATGATATGGAACATAAGACTCCTCCTAAATAAATATTGGTCAACCCTTCAAATCCTATTAGACATATGGTTTTATTTAATTAATTAAATTCCTTTAATTAATTAGGTTTCCCAATATATTGGGATTAATTAATTAAACTCTTTTAATTAATTTGCCTCCGAATCTTATTAGGAATAAATGAGAGTACTATTATTAAATTAATTTCTAAACTCCTTTAGAAATTAAAAAAATAATAATTGTAATAATATTAGTAAGACTCCTCTTATTAATTTATATTTAATATTTTTAAAATATTAAATAATAAACATTAAACTATTTAATTTATTCTATCACCATAGATTAAATTAATTACACTTAAATCATTATTACGATTATGCCATTACCTTCTTAAATAATTATTCTTCCTTTTATGGTGTGACCCTTTAGGTTCTCCATATTAAACTGGTTGTGAATAAATCAATTAGAACAATTCTAATCTTATTTAAATAAATAAATTAAACTAATAATCTATTTAAATAAATAATATTTATTCTACAATAGGGATAGCCTCCCTAGCGATCAACGACTTTTCAGATAATATAGATTTCAACATTAATCATAAAAGAACCTGTGAGTAAATAGTTACCGTACAATTCAATCTTTCCACCATACAATGTCCCAATTAAATATATGGCATGTAATTACTATCAAGTCTTATTTTATTTAATTATATGTATTTCGATTAGAAAATGCACAACTCCAAATAATGCAAATTAGAAACTCCTTTCCAATTTCATTATGCCTTGGCCAAGGACTACTGGGTTGTCATTTAACGAATCACATAAAATATATCTCTTCTTTTACTAGAAGTGGTAGATTCTTTATTGATCATTCATTATCTCTATATGTAACTCATTATACCCAAGAATACCCTTTGATATACCCTAAGGGTCTTAAGGAATAAGTCAAAGTAAAATTCATTACACACAAGATACTATAATGATCTCAAGTTCAAGGATCACTTGTACTACTATCACATTAGGAATTCCTATTGATAGGCAAGTAAAACTCCATTAGGTATTCTATAGCAAGTCATGTTCAGTGAACTTATTCTCCAATAAGCACCTACATACTTGCTTTAGTGTCTCCACACAAATGATCATGAGATCAATCATCCTTATCCAATGAGCTAGCAACATATGTACTAATCTATCCGGATTTACTAATCCCCTTTTTAGTAATCCAACTATTGTGAACTATTTTAGTTTTAAGCTTTCTAAGAGTTAGATCTCATTAGCATGATCAACATCATGATTCTAAAAATATTGTTTAAAACTATGAGTTATTTATATATTATAAAAACAGCATCATGTAGATAATTAAATGCCTTTAATAAATTAATTATTTTATTAATAAATAAATAAGATCGTTTATAAAGTATATGCTTTATCATCATACATGATTGGCTTATATGCATACTACTTTCAGATTTGACTAATGAATCCTTCGTTTAGCAATGTCTAGTATAGATTTATGTTTTATTAAAGTATATTTGCTATGTAGGCTGTTTATTTGATATTATGTGAGCCTACGAGCTACAGGATCTACGATTCAATCAATGGATCTAGATCTAGTTCCCGTGATAGACCCTTTTCAGTTGTATAATTAAGCTTGCAAATCCTTGTACTTGTAAATCAAGGGCCGTAAAACGGTTATCCTGCTTTAAGGCCCCAAAATAATGAAAATCATATATGTGGTACTCGGGCATACTTCGATGGCTTTCATGCCCATAAGGAGCCGGACACTTATATATGTATATATATATATATATATTATTTTTTCGAAGATGCTTCACATCTCGAGAATAAAATTGAAACGAGCCGAATATAGAATAAAATGGAAGTATCAAAGGGCTTCAATTCCTATGCGAGCGAAAGGGTTTGAAAACCTCTTTTCAAAACATCATTTTCATATTATTGCTAAAAATGGACTTTTCAATAAATCAAACCCTTCGTATATAGGTCCAACGAAGCACAACACTAATTTCAAATAAAGCACTGAGGCCCAATTAACTGCAACACCCACACAGAAAAAATAATTAGGGAACGAAAATACGCAGTAACCGTGTTTCACGAAAGTCGAGTGGTGCCTAACACCTTCCCCCCGCTTAAGCAAGCCCTCGAATTCTATAAATCTCGATTTCTAAGAACAATTAAATGGAGTCCCATATTGGGTCATATTGCAAAATCTTTCAAAACTCGGTTGAGTTGGTACAACCATTTAACTCATACCATTCTTGAAAACAGCAAGAACCGTGATCGATGTGCACAATAGGACCTAAACGATGGAATTTGATGGAGAAAAGATTCAGTTTAATATTTATGATGCTATGAGGTACCCGAGCGATATTGATGAGGTTTTTTCTATTGATGTGATTGACTCCTTAGTGCAGGAAACTTTTTAACATTTCCATAAGGACAACTTGGAGGTTTCCATGACCAACAGTTTGGACATGGACATAGAAGACGAGATGAATGGCATCAAGAATTGAATGAAACTGTGGCTGCCTTACACTCTGTGCCAAAATGTTCAGATAAGTATCAAATTTTGTTGGATAATGGAATTGAGCTCACGAGGGACGCACAAAGAAGGTTGAACCCACCGATGATGGAGGTTGCAGAATTACTTGATGCAGGATGAGAAGAGAAACCCGATGTCGAGCCAATGACATTAATCATGGGCAGTTGCTTGGGAGGAAACCCAAGGACTCTGTTTTGATTTTTCTATCCCTTTACTTATTAGTTTTTTTAGTTGCATGTAGTTTCTTTCTTCTTTGCATGATATTCTTACATTGGGGACAATGTAAGGTTTGAGTGTGGAGGGGGGGGGTGGAGATTTAGGTTTTATTTTATTTAGGGATATTGATCCGATTTTGATGGGGAAGTTGAAAAAAAAAATTAATGCCTGCTTTTGAGAATTTTTTAAAAAATTCTTGGTTTCATGATTTTATTTGGCTACGTGTTTAAAAGGTTAAACTCGAAGATTGAAAATCAATGCTAAATTTCAAATTCTGCTTGATGCTTAATTGGTTAATGAATGATGAAAACTAAGACATGATTCATAGTAATTGATTTGAATTGAATTTGTTATACATGAGTACTTGAATATGAGAAATATATTTATTTGGCGAAGTTATCTGTGGAGTTGTCTATGTGCACTAATCCCATAATTTAAAACTGTCGAACTGCTTATGGTACTTACAGGACCATGTGAAAGAAAAAAATGGAAAAGTTAAAAATCAGAGTAAGAAATTGTTGAAAATGGAAAAAAGAAAATAAGCAAAAAAGAAAACATGTGGTGGGATGAGATGGAGTGTAAAATACACTCTCCCACAAACACGTGCAATTAAGTGAGATGGAGCATAAAATGCACTCACTTAAGAAAGATTGAGGAAGGTCAAACAGAGCATAAAATTCATTCACCTAAAAAACAAAGAGAATATGAAAAGGTTCAGGTGGAAAAAAATGATAAAGCAAGAAATATGTTTTGAGCTTTGAGTGGTGTGCATGATTTTTGCTCCATCACTACTACAAAACAGTAAAAAGATAACACTTAAACAACAAGGTTTTTAGAAAAAAATGTTGTGGTATTTTTTTGAACGATGTTTTTTGACAAAATGTTGTAGTTAGATATGCAAAAACGTTGTGGATTCATAAAGGGGCAATTTTTGGTTTTAAAGTTTTAACGTTTTCTTTAAGAAAACGTTATGTATTAAAAAAACACGGAGGGTGATTTGTATACCTACGCTAAATTTACTTCAATAGAGCTCTCTATATCTGGTTCTCACTCTTCACAGCTCAAGCAAATTACTAAAATTTGGAAGAGTACTTGGATACAATAATTTGTGAACCCTTGAAAGCAATCTTTCATCCTCAACATCCATCTCACTCTGCTCTACTAAACATCAGTAGGGAAAATCCCATTTAAAAACAATCCATTGTTCACTCTGCTCTGTTAAACATCCATCGTTCATACACAGTTGAAAGTAATTTTGCATGTTGAAACTGTTAGGTTTGTAAGATTCATGAACGCAATCAAATTGAAAAAATAAGCGAAAGCATGGTAAATCAGAGTTTTAAAATTTTACAAACCATATACCCGGATCATTCTTTATGCACAGTTATTAAGTAAAATGAAATAATTGGAGATTAGATTCATACCCTCGCAGAAACTAGCTTCCTCAGGTACGAGTTCAACTGCAATTCGTTTCGCGTTCAACTTGATTCCACTGGGTTGATTCCTTCCTTTGATCAACGTTAGCCACCCAAGTGTTTTGCCTCTAGAGGTGATCCACCAAGAAAGAATAAGAATTCAAAAAGAAGGGTATTTGGCTAAACCCTAGTTTCCTTCTCTCTAAAAAATGAGTGCTCTCCCAACTCTTAGAATTAATTGTTTAACCTTGTCCCATAATAAGACTTTCTTTTTTATAGATGTAGGCAACCCTTTTAAAAAATTTAGGATTAGGGTTTCATATTAATTAATTAAATTTTTTTTAATTAATTAGGCTTCCCAATCTTATTAGGAATAATTAATTAGCCTCCTAATCTTATTAGGAATATATATGAGAGAGTATCTTATTAATTAATTCTCAAACTCCTTTAAGAATTAAATAATAATAATAATAATAGTAATAATAATAATAATAAGACTCCTCTTATTAATTTATATTTAATATTTCTATAATAAATATTAAGCTATTTAATTTATTTTATCACCATATGTTAAATTAAATATACTTAACATATTATTACGATTATGTCATTTGCTTCTTTAATAAATATTCTTCCTTTTATGGTGTGACCATTTAGGTTCTCCATATTAAACCGGTTGTGAATAAATCAATTAGAACAATTCTAATCTTATTTAAATAAATAAATTAAACTAATAATTTATTTAAATAAATAACATTTATTCTACAATAAGGATAAGCCTCCTTAGCGATCAACGACTTTTCAGATAATATAGATTTCAACATTAATCATAAAAGAACCTGTGAGTTAATAGTTACCATACAATTCAATCCTTCCACCATACAATGTCCCCATTAAATATAAGACATGAAATTACTGTCAAGTCTTATTTTAATTAATTATATGTATTTCGATTCCAAAATGCACAACTCCAAATAATGCAAATTAGTAACTCCTTTCTAATTTCATTCCACATTGGCCAAGGATTCTTAGGTTGTCATTTATCGAATCACATAGGACATATCTCTTCTTTTACTAGAAGTGATAGATTCTTTATTGATCATTCATCATTATCTCCATATATAACTTATTACACCCAAGCATACCCTTTGATATACCCTAAGGGTCTTAAGGGACATGTCAAAGTATAATTAATCATACATAAGATACTATGATGATCTCAAGTTCAAGGATTACTTGTACTACTATCACTACAGGAATTCCTATTGACAAGTAAATAAAACTCCATTAGGTATTCATTAGTGAGCCACGTTCAATGAACTTATTCTCCAATAAGCACCTACATACTTGCTTTAGTGTCTCCTCACAAATGATCATGAGATCAATCATCCTCATCCAATGAGTGAGCAACGTATATACCAATCTATTTGGATTCACTAATCCCATTTTTAGTAATCCAACGATTGGGAACTATTTTAGTTTTAAGCTATCTAAGAATTTAGATCTCATTAGTATGATCATCATCATGATTCTAAAAGCATCGCTTAAAACTATGAGTTTATCACATATTATAAAAACAGCACCATATAGATAATTAAATGACTTTAATTAAATAATTCTTTTATTAATAAATGAATAAGATTGTTACAAAGTATATGCTTTATCATCAAACATGATTGGCTTGTGTGCATACTACTTTCAGAAACTATATATTTGAGCGGGTAATTTTGGTATGATTTCCTCTATTTATCTCCTCCCTCTATTAATCCCTAAATTTTGACTTGTCGATAAATGGATTCATGTAGCAGAGTGGTGGCAGGGACCAGTCATGGGGTTGCTGCTCAACTATAATTTTGGTCTTCAAACTGGCCATTGACCTTTACTTCGAAGCTATCTCTCTTAACCCTAAAGACCCCAAACTTTTGGCCGATTGTGCTCAGGCCAACATTAAGCTCAACAACTTCACTGGTAATCAACCCATTTTCTGTTTATTTGCAAAATCGAGAAGAATCATGTTATATTTCCAGTTTTGTCGGCAATGGGTTCATTTTGTTTAATCTTCGGGGTTATGCTTGTTTTTCCTTCGCTCATCGATCAATCTAATAAGCTTTAATTTAGGTTCTGATTCTATTATTTAATGTGAATAGCTAAATTTAGTGGTCAAGTCTTCTTACCCTTTTTTCTGATTTTGATTTTTTAGTATTATTAAACATAATATACAAAGATATTATATTTGCAGGTGGTGTATATCTTTTTTAGCTAATTTTGTTTGGGGATTTTGAAAATTTGCGCACTTTCACTTGGATTTACTTAGGGACTTAATGGATTTCTTGGTGGTTTGTGTGTAAGGGATTATCAACATGGAAAAAAGCATATATTAATTTCATATTTTTGTTATCCTATACTACTCATATAAAAATATTTTTTTTTCTATTGACTCTAATTGCGATCGATGTGTATGTATAAATTATAGTGGAGTCATTCTTAATTCTTACGTATTATAGTGGAGTCATTCTTAATTCAGGTCACATATGAACTAACACGAGTTCGAACTATCATCATAAACGTCTGTGTGCATTAAGTTTTTAATGTCTTGCTTGGACGAAGTTGTCCTTGAGTTCTATATTCTTTTATAGTGGAGGTTTATGTAAATTCATGTGTATATATTTGGTTTTTACCAATGTTTGTTTAGTTAAGTTCATTGATCAGATCGCTACCCTCGAGCAATTGGGATAGATAGATAAGATAGCTTTGTTTAAGTTGATGTACCTTAACAGAAGTTATACTCCATAGAGCAATATGTACCTTAACATTCGATGATCATTATCAACATAATAATGTACCAGTACCACCTCTTACTCACATTACCCCATGTTCAAAATAAACTAAAATTTGAACAGCTCCTATAAAGGTATATTTTAATATATACACACAATATATATATATATATATATATATATATATATATATGTTTGAACAGTCTCAGCCTTGTATGTATGCTGCTTCTTATGAATAGCTAGGTAACTAACAATCCCAAGTTGAGCTTGTGACAAGCTCGAACGAAGCATAATTACCAATTTTGTCAAGTTCAGTTGGAATTTTTTTTTTATGTTCTCTCTTGATGATTACTTTTTTGGATATTATCACTTATAAATGGTAAAGTTATCTTCTACTTCAAAAATTAAACGTTAAAAGAGTCTTGCTATGTTATGTATTGTAAAAGTTTTTAACCAAATTCTAATTATAACCTATGTGTATGTATAGAATACGTAAGAATTAAGAATAACTCCACTATAATTTATTAAGAATTATGTATAGAATATGCATTGTAAAAGTTTTTTACCAAATTCTAATTGCTACCGATGTGCATGTATAGGCATTAGTTTGGTGATATAACATTTATTTGTATTGAAGTTAGATATTGTGTTTGTTTAAGATCTTTTATGATTTTAGTTTCTTATGTCTTTCTAAAATAATCTGCCATGGCAGGCCAAGAAGTAGTTGGAAACAGCGAGACTACAAAGAGACAACACAGATGGAACTCTGAAGGCCTTAAAGTCCTTGACCTAGAAATTGCTAATATATCACCTTCCACCACACGTAGGGATATTACACCCAGGACTGCAAAACGTAACTTCTCTAGATCAGTGACGTCGGGCTGGATAGTGATTATCCGGCGGGCTGAGATGGAATGAACTCACAGATTAAAGAATAAGAGATCACCGAAAAAACACAGAGAACTCTCTCTTTAATGTGTATAATATATTTATCAAAAATCAAAAAGTGCCTGATATTTCTCACAAGCTGGGTATAAATAGCTTTTACAAACTTTCTGCCCAAAATATAAATTTTTCCAAGCTACCCGGAAATAACTAACAGAATCTACCTAGAGATATGGAAAAAATCTGCCTAGAAATAAGGAAAACAAAATCCTAACAAACTTCCTAATTTTATGGAAATAAAATAATTAATTATAAAGGAAAAAGGAAATAAACAATGGCAAATAATTAATCAGACTACTTAATTAAAGATGCCATTATTCCGAAGCCGAAGCCATCAACGATCCCTTTGGCGACGATCGGCTAACTCATGATATTCCAAGGCCATTAACATGTGATCTGATAGTTCGGTCTCTTCGATCTCTTCGGCCTCTTCCGTTTCAGATCCTCCTGCATTAGTCACCCGGGGTTGGAAAGAACTCGTCCTCGAGTTCTAATTTGTTTCAGCAAATTGATCAAAATAAAGACTTAAATGTTTCACGAAGTCCGCAGATGGCTAAGAAGGCGTAGCCGATAAGCATTGTTATTAATCCGTTGCAGAATCTCACAAGGACCAATTTTTCGCTCCTTTAGTTTGTTATACTCACCAATAGGGAAACGGTCTCGAGTTAAAACGGCCCAAACAAAATCTCCAACCTCAAAAATAACTTGACGTCAATGTTGATCGGCCTGATCCTTGTACTTGATAAGTGGTATTTATATCGCGAATCAGATTCTCTAAAGCTCAAGACGCTGCTTGTTTTCTGTTATTTGTTGTGCTTTTGTATATATTTTGTTGTTGTTATGCTTTTCCTGTATGATGCAGGGCTGTTTTGGACATTTCCAGCTTGCAGGGGCAAAGTTGTCATTTTCTACATTCTGGCGCCGCAGCGCCAGAGCCTATTCTAAAGCCCACGCCGCAGCGCCAACTCATGGTCCTGGCTAAATTCATCTGGCGCTGCAGCGGCCCGGTCCTTCTTATTCTCGCGCTACAGCGTTAGTGGCGCCGCAGCGCCACCAAGCAGTTATAGGCTCCGCGCCGCAGCGTCACCTCCGGTGCCTAGCTAGTGGTTCGCATTTAATGACCTAAAAAGAAGAAAAAGAAGAGGGAGAGAACGACGGAAGGATATCGGAGATAGAGAGAAAATACAGAGAATATTTTTGGGGATTCTAGAACAGAAAGAAGCTGTGTTTTAGGGGAGAATAGTTATTGCATCATATACAGCTCAGGAGTTACACGGAGAAGAGAAGATCGTGGAGACAGAAAACCTTAGCTCAGGAGTTTTCTTATTCTAAATCTCTCGGTTGTTTGTGTATTACTGATCAATATTGAATGTGATAGAAATGTGTATTAGCACCATGGTTATGAACTAATTCCTTTTTAGGATTGCAATGTAACCTAGTGTTTAGCCTAATTAACTTTCTCTCCTATTTATACTAATGAATCATTTTGGGAATGGGTTGTTGTGTTTCTTGCTTATTGACTAAATGCTTGACAGAGTTTTTGGCAGTGATATTAATGGATATTGACTATTGGACATTATTATCTAGCTTTTAAAATACAACAACACTTGTTATGCCCTTGCCTAAAGGAATGTGTGCATAAACTGCTTAATAGGATAGACATATCTCTATTTGCCTTGTGTAGCCTTGAGACTGAGCTTAATGACCCTAGCCTAGTTATTTTCATCGATAGATATATTGTGATTCATCTAGCTAGAGATGTGCATTTGGCCTTCGACAGAAGCATATGCATAGTTCTATTCTCGGCTGACCATTCCTTGATTTGTTTGTATTGTGGAGAGTTAGGAGATTAGGCGACGCGTTAGGGGAATTGCAATCCTAGCTTGTCTCCCTATTACATCTATTTCTCCCGCTTCCTTTAGTTGTAATCGCATAGTTTAAAATACCACCTCCAATCAATTGTTTAGATAAGACAGTAAAGAACTTACATTAGTATTTGATTTGCATTTAAGACTTCGTCCTCGTGGGTACGACATCCTACTTATCTTATATTACTTGTTGACCGCGTATACTTGCGCGTTAATTGTCGTTACATAAATCGGACAACAAGTTTTTGGCGCCGTTGCCGGGGACTTAGTATTATTTGTTATCAATATTAAAGCTAAGTCATTACGATCTTAATTTAGACTAACTTTATCTCTTTAATTTTCTTTTCAGGTGATCTCAACGGCGTATGCCACCTCGAAGGGGTCGGAATATAATACCTCTCGATCCCGAGGTTGATAGAACGTACAGACGCCTGCAGAGAGAAAAAGCGCAGGACATACATACTCCTGTTACAATGGCTGAGGAACTTCAGAAATCTTTAAGGGAACATGCTATGCCTCACATCGCAGATTTGCAAGCGAGCATTCTTAGGCCCGCAATCCAAGCAAACAATTTTGAGATCAAGCCGGGCACCATCCAAATGTGCTCCAATATTCAGTTTGGGGGATTACCAAATGATGACCCCAACGATCACTTGATGAACTTCTTGGAAATCTGCGATACGTTTAAGTGCAACGGAGTGTCTGACAATGCCATCAGACTCCGATTGTTTCCCTTCACTTTGAAGGACAAAGCCAAGAGCTGGCTACATTCACTTCCGTCAGGCTCCATAACCACATGGGATGACTTGGCTCAAAATTTCGTGGCAAAGTTCTTCCCACCAGCTAAAACCGCCAGGCTCAGGCATGAAGTTACCTCTTTTAATCAGTTTGAGTCAGAATCTTTGTACGACTCATGGGAGCGATTCAAGGATCTTCTGAGAAAATGCCCCCACCATGGACTGCCAGAATGGCTTCCCATCCAGACATTCTATAATGGGTTATCCGGAGCTACTCGATCGAGTATTGATGTCGCTTCTGGAGGAGCGTTCATGTCTAAGCATCATACAGCGGGGTATGAATTGGTGGAAACAATGGCGGCCAATAATTATCAATGGCCAAATGATAGGCAGGCCCCTAGAAGAGCAGCAGGAATATATGAGGTAGATCCAGTCACACAATTAGCGGCTCAGGTTGCAGCGCTAACCAAAAGACTTGACACCATGGGAGTGCAAGCTGTGCAGAATGTTCAGAGTGTCGCATTGTTGTGTGAATTGTGTCAAGGGAGCCACACAACTGAGCAGTGTGCCATAAGCCCCGAGTCAGTTCAATTTGTTTCCAACTATGGGCGGCAGCAAAACGCAAGTCTCCCTACTCATTATCATCCGGGCTTGAGGAATCATCCAAACTTTTCTTGGGGCAACACAAATAGCAATCAAGCACAACCTCAGACCACCAGGCCTAATTTCTCAAACCTTCCCGGTTTTCAAGCTCAAAATCAGTACAACCAACAACCACAGAGTTCTCATAATCAGTTCCACTATCCACCATCTCAACAGGAAAGAAAACCTAGTTTGTAAGATCTCCTATCACGATATATTGCCCAAAATGAGACAAGGAGCAGTAATCAAGAAGCTTCCATCCGGAACCTTGAAGTCCAAATGGGACAGTTGGCCTCTGTTTTGAATAGTCGACCGCAAGGCACATTGCCAAGTGACACTGATGTCAACCCGAAACGGGATGGGAAGGAACACTGCAAAGAAGTTACACTCCAGAGTGGGAGAACTATAAATGAGAAGGGTGGAGAGAGTCCTGTAGTGCAAGAAGAAGTGACTATAGAGGAACCTATTGTGGAGCAGAGTGATGATAAGTCTGGGGGTGAGGTAAATGCTCAAGAAAGCCCTTCATCACCAACCCCTACAGTGAACACAGCTAGTCCTCCTATCCCACAGTTGCCATTCCCCCAGCGCATGCAGAAACAAAAGCTTGATAAGCAATTTTCTAAGTTTTTAGAAGTGTTCAAGAAGCTTCACATAAATATCCCGTTTGCAGAGGCGTTGGAGCAAATGCCGAGCTATGTTAAATTCATGAAAGACATATTGTCAAAAAAGAGGAAAATGGGAGATTATGAAACAGTGGCTCTGACTGAGGAATGCAGTGCTATTCTACAGAACAAGCTCCCGCCAAAACTGAAAGATCCTGGAAGTTTCACGATTCCATGCACTATCGGGGACCAATTCATAGGCAAGGCCTTATGTGATTTGGGGGCGAGTATAAATTTGATGCCTCTGTCAATATATAAAAAGCTTGGACTGAATGAAGCCAAACCCACAAGTGTTACTTTGCAATTGGCGGATAGATCTCTCACGTACCCGAAGGGGATAGTAGAGGATGTGCTTGTTAAGGTGGACAAGTTAATCTTCCCAGCGGACTTTATTGTCCTGGACTTTGAGGAAGACAGGGAGGTCCCGATAATACTGGGAAGACCATTCTTAGTAACGGGGAGAACCCTTATAGATGTGCAGAAAGGGGAGCTAACTATGAGAGTACAGGATCAGGAAGTAACTTTCAATGTGTTTAGGGCAATGAAATATCCGAACACCCCTGAAGACTGTTTCCAGATTAAAGAGATGGATGATGCAGTCAGGGTAGTGTTCTTAGAAACATGCATGACAAACCCTTTAGAAGCTCCATTAAGAGGTACCAGTACTAAGGAAGAGGCCACCCATGTTGAATGTGCTAACTGGCTGGATGCACCCCAGCGATCTACACAGTTCCAAAGACAGTTTGAGTCGCTGAATGATCCAGAAGCATCTACTTCCAAGGCCCAACCATCTGTTGTAGAACCTCCTGTCCTCGAGTTAAAGCCCCTGCCCAATCATCTGAGGTATGCATACTTGGGAAATTCATCCACTTTACCTGTTATAATATCTGCATCTTTAGATGAAGGCCAGGAAGAGAAGCTATTGCTAGTGCTCAAACAGTATAAAACGGCACTAGGGTGGTCAATTTCAGACATTAAAGGGGTCAGTCCATCCCTTTGTATGCACAAAATCCTACTGGAGGAAGGATCCAAGCCGACCATTGAACATCAGAGGCGATTGAATCCAATAATGAAAGAGGTGGTCCGAAAGGAAATCATTAAGCTGCTAGATGCGGGCATTATATACCCTATCTCGGACAGTCCTTGGGTCAGTCCAATTCAATGCGTGCCAAAAAAGGGCGATATGACAGTAGTAGCCAATGAGAATAACGAGTTGATTCCAACCAGAACGGTGACTGGATGGAGGGTATGTATGGACTACAGAAAGTTGAACAAGTCCACCTGTAAGGATCACTTCCCTCTGCCATTTATTGATCAGATGCTCGATAGACTTGCTGGGCACGCCTTTTATTGTTTGCTAGATGGTTATTCTGGCTATAATCAAATTTCTATTGCTCCCGAAGATCAGGAGAAAACAACGTTCACATGTCCGTATGGGACCTTTGCCTTTCGGAAAATGTCCTTTGGGTTGTGTAACGCTCCTGCAACATTCCAACGTTGCATGATGTCCATCTTCTCTGACATGGTCGAAAGGACCCTCGAGGTTTTCATGGACGATTTTTCTGTATTCGGGAGTTCATTTGATAACTGTCTGGTCAATTTGACTGTCGTTCTCCAAAGATGCGTTGAAACTAATCTTGTATTGAATTGGGAGAAGTGCCACTTCATGGTAAAAGAGGGCATTATTCTGGGCCACAGAGTATCAGATGGTGGTATTGAAGTAGACAAGGCTAAAATTGATGTCATCAATAGTCTACCACCGCCTACATCAGTGAAAGGGGTTAGGAGTTTTCTTGGGCATGCAGGTTTCTATAGGCGGTTTATCAAGGACTTCTCAAGGATAACAAAACCACTATGTTCACTATTGGAAAAGGATATGCCTTTTCAGTTTGATGAAGCCTGCCTCAGAGCATTTGAATTATTGAAGGAAAAACTCATTTCGACTCCTATTGTGGTAGCTCCTGATTGGACTTTCCCATTTGAGCTCATGTGTGACGCCAGCGATTTTGCAATTGGGGCAGTGTTGGGACAGAGAAGGGACAAAGTGTTCCACACGATCTATTATGCCAGCAAAACATTAACTGATGCTCAGTTAAATTACACCACAACCGAGAAGGAACTGCTGGCAGTGGTCTATGCTTTCGACAAATTCCGTTCCTACCTCATTGGAACAAAAGTGACCGTGTACACAAACCATTCGGCCATTAAATATCTGATAGAAAAAAAAGATGCAAAGCCTAGGCTGATAAGGTGGGTCCTTCTTCTACAGGAGTTCGATCTAGAGATCCGCGACAAGAAGGGGACAGAAAACCAGGTAGCAGATCACTTGTCGAGGTTGGAAAATCCTCCTCATTCGGGAGACGCAATCAAAGACATCAATGATTTCTTCCCGGATGAACAACTGTTTGGCGTCCAAAGTAAAGCCCCGTGGTATGCGGACTTTGCAAATTTCGTCGCTTGTCAAGTGCTTCCTCCCATCTTCAGCTATCAGCAGAGGAAGAAATTCCTAAATGATGCAAAACAATACTTTTGGGACGAGCCCTTTTTATTCAAACAGTGTTCAGACCAGATTCTGCGAAGATGTTTGCCAGAGGAGGAAATCGAAGGTGTGCTCCATCATTGTCATTCCTCTAATTATAGAGGACATTTTGGGGGCCAAAGAACTGCTGCTAAAGTACTCCAATCTGGGTTTTACTGGCCTACCCTGTTCAAAGATGCACACCTATATGTGTTGCACTGCGATAGATGCCAAAGGGTAGGAACCATTTCAAAAAGGCACGAATTGCCTCTACAGAATATCCTTGAAGTAGAGCTGTTTGATGTATGGGGTATTGACTTCATGGGGCCATTCCCGTCGTTCTTCAACAATCTCTATATTCTGGTCGCGGTTGATTATGTCTCCAAATGGGTAGAAGCAGTCGCCTTGCCTTCTAATGATGCTAAGGTGGTGCTTAATTTCTTAAGGAAAAATATTTTCACTCGCTTCGGCACTCCTCGGGCAATAATCAGTGATGAAGGGTCACATTTTTGCAACAAATATTTCGAAGCCCTTCTTGCTAAGTATGGGGTGACCCATAAAATAGCCACAGGTTATCATCCGCAGACAAGTGGCCAAGCAGAGATCTCTAATCGAGAGGTTAAGTGTATCCTGGAGAAGATCGTTAATCCTAATCGGAAGGACTGGTCAAAGAAGCTTGATGATGCCTTGTGGGCATACCGCACCGCTTATAAAACGCCTATCGGAATGTCTCCGTATAGGCTTGTTTATGGCAAGGCTTGTCATCTTCCTGTGGAGCTAGAGCACAATGCATATTGGGCTATCCAAAAGCTCAATTTCGATATGGATGCAGCAGGTGAACGAAGACTATTACAACTCAATGAATCAGACGAGTTTCGTCTGCACGCGTATGAAAACGCTAAGTTGTATAAGGAAAAGACAAAGCGGTGGCATGACAAGAAAATTGTCGAAAGGAACTTCGAAAAAGGCCAGAAGGTGCTTCTTTTTAACTCCCGGCTGAAATTATTCCCGGGGAAGTTGAAGTCCCGATGGTCGGGGCCGTTCACCATTGCTAAAGTGTATCCTCATGGGGCTATTGAGGTCGAAGACCCTCATTCAGACAAAACATTCAAAGTCAATGGACAACGTTTGAAACACTATTGGGGCGGCGAGGTCGACCGGCAAAACACCTCCATCACCTTGGGAGACCCGGTGTAAGGCAGGGCAAAAGTCAAGCCGACGACTCTAAATCAAGCGCTTGATGGGGAGGCAACCCCCATCTTAGTATCAAAAATTTCCTTATGGTTTTATTTAGTCTTATTTTCCTTAGTTATCATTAGTGCAATTGGTTTTGCTTAGAATTAGTGTAGATGATAATTTAGTATGTTAGGATGTAGTTTAATGGTTAATATAATTGTTAGTATGATTGCTATATCTAGTAGTTCAAATTTGCATTGATTCATATTTTGGGTGTTGGCTGCAGGAATGC
Organism: Panax stipuleanatus; assembly: GCA_020205555.1. Taxonomy (NCBI): domain Eukaryota; kingdom Viridiplantae; phylum Streptophyta; class Magnoliopsida; order Apiales; family Araliaceae; genus Panax; species Panax stipuleanatus. The sequence goes on along the minus strand of CM035119.1, from coordinate 68,404,284 downwards.
AATGCTCGCGCCGCAACGCCAAGAGCTAGTCTGAGTTTCGCGCCGCAGATCCAAGAACCACGCCGCAGCGCCATCCCCTTTACAAATTTTCGCTCCGCGGCGCCGGCATATGCTGGAAGCTACTGGAGAGTTGCGCTGCAACGTCGAGGTCTTCCTAATTACTCATGCCGCAGTGCCAATATTTCACGCCGCAGCTCCGATAATGACGCCACAGCGCCAGGATTAACCTTTCCCACGCCATGCACCACGCTGCAGCGCCAGTGCCGAGTTTTTAAGTTTAATTGAGGCTTTTGGGTTCAGTTTGCAATGTCCCTCGTTTCTCTCTCACACATCTCCCTTACTCCCAACGATTGCGGCAAATCAACCGTCACCCATTCGGCTTCTGAGCGTTTGGGGCCTTCAACCGTCGTGCAGTTATTCTCCTTCATTGTATTTATAAGCAACCAGAGGTAAAGGATTTCTTTAGAGCAGAGTTTGGTTGGTCGTTTGTTAATTATCTTTTTGTTGTTCTTGGAGTTTTGTTGGCTATGGGCTCAAAGCGTCCTCGCACTAGTATAGGTCCTCCTCCGTCTTCCAGAGCCCCTCCTCTTTGGGATGCTGTAAAATTTCCGAGTGAGGAAGCCTAGAAGCGATATGCCCAAAATTTTTCAAAAAGGAGTTTGGTGCCTGAGAGAGGGCTAAGGCCAGATGACAAGATGGACGGCCATATGAATTCAATGATTGTGACTATGAAATGGATTCACTTCACCAAGCCGCCCGAATCTGCAGTTATTTCAGTGGTAAAGGAATTCTATGCAAATGCTAATGCCGATGGTCCTGCTTCAGTGCCAGTTCGGCGTAAGTTGATAAAATTTGACACTCGAACCATCAATGCTGTATATGGGACTCCAAACTACGATGGTAAGGATTATCTGGAGCCTGGGATGCGGAGTTACAATACTGATGAGATTATAGCAAAGCTCTGCAAGCCTGGTACCGTGTGGAAAACCAATGAATTCCATGGTGAAAAGACCTATTTCCCCCATTAAGCCTTAAGTCGTTATGGTAAGGCGTGGTACTCCTTTATTTGTGCAAATATTATGCCAACACGCCACCTGAGCGATGTAACAAGAGAGAGGGCAGTACTGCTTTATGCAATTGTCATGGGGCTGAAGGTTGATGTGAGGGTTCTTATTCAGGATTCAATTAAAAAGGCCATTAGGAGCAACGTCAATTCCGGACTCCCTCACCCGTCTCTGATCACACGCCTATGCAAAAGGACGGGTGTGGTATGGGAGAAAGACGACATCACTCAGCCGCCTATGGCAGTCATTGATCATCACGTTATAGCCCGTTATGGAGTTTGGGATGGGGGACCTCCGTCACACCCAAAGGGTCAGGGATATTTACCGGGGCCTCTGCCGCCTCCCTCATCGGAAGCTGGTACCTCCGCTCAAGCGCCTGAGCCCCCATCTTCTGAGGCTATGCCACCCGGGGTCTTGGTAGAGATTTTAAGCAGTCTTAATTTTCTCCACAGCAAGGTTGATACAGTGGCTCAATGGCAGAGCCAATTCAATCACTATCATGCGGAGTTCGCAAATACGGTCTCCAGTATCTATTATGCTCAGGGAGGAGACGACGCAGAGTCCATGCCCTTTCAATTTCCAGAGCCTCCAGTCTTTGCGCCTTATCCTCCACCATTTCCAGCCTCAGGAGAGGATCGCGAGGAGGAGCCAGCGGATGCGGATGCTGAAGACGAGGATGATGGCGGAGGTGATATTGCTCCAGAGGGTGAAGGCCAGTGAGGTCATTGGCAGATTTCAAGCTTGGGGGAGATTTCCTGTTTAAGTTTTATTATATATGAATTGCTGTCATGTTTCTTTTGGGCGGTTTAGCCCCAGACTTTCTATTTTTTTTTTTATGCTATGTTTGTGAATATTTTCGGTTTATTTTTGGGATGCATGTTATGATGCATTGGTGTGTTGGTTTTATTAGGTTTATTAATGAATGTTTTGGTTTATAATATTTAAATGTTTGTGCTTTATTTTGGTTGTTATGTTTTTAGCCATATTTTGGGGTTTGTGCAGATAATTGGTTTTCTTGATGCCATGTGTAATGGCTTCTCCTTATTCCCTCTTTCGCCTAGTTCTGTAACTGTAAATATGCTGGGTGAGGGTTAATTTTTGATCGTGGCTAATGACAGGCGCCAAGTAGTTATGGCTGTCTCTTAGAGTCGTGTCAGGCATGTATGTGTTAGGGGTTGTGAATCAAAAAGTCGAGACTGTTTTTGATCCGTCCTTAGCAAGCACCGATCAACTGTTTTAGCTAATTATTTTTCGATGTTACTTCGCGCGTTGATTGCTTTGAAAGTATGTTCATTCTTATAATCTTTCATTTCTGGCATGTTGTATTAAAATAAAATAAAAATAAAATGAATTGAAAAGGAGATTGATTATCGAAAGTCTTGCGGTGGGTCGAGATGGAGCGTAAAACGCACTCGCCCATAAACGCAGGACCGATGTTGAGATGGAGCATAAAATGCACTCGTCAAATAATCTTCAGATTTTATAAAGTCTAATTTGGCTTATGTTGATTACGTGGCCTTTGCTGCTCGAGTTATTAGATTCATAGGGGTGTTCCACGCCTAGTGCCCTAAAGCCGTCTGGTTTGGGAGTCACTGATCAAAAGCTCATTTATGGGTAGCTCTGTTTAGCCTAAGGTAATTAAGGACTGTCCGAATCAGATTTTACTGTCTTCATGCTAGAGCCTTTTGATTTTTTCCTGTGCTTGCATCCTAGCCTTAATGCTTGTTGAATGTTTAAGTTGCGTAGTGTGCATATTGTTTTTAGCAATCAGCTGTGCAAGTTTTTTTTGAGCTATGTTTAGTTAGGATGGTTGGTCTTCGCGCACATAGAATGGATCAAGTACAGTCTCATGCTTGCAAATTCAATTTTAAGCCCTTTTTCATGTCTGTGTTTGTCCTATTCTCGGAGAGGCTCTTTTTGTACGCTTTGAAGCCGTGGTATTATTATATAGTAGTAGTTTCCTTTTGCGTCTTCCAGTAATGTAAGTGTGGATGTTAGATTGTTTGCTTGAGGGCAAGCAAAAGCTTAAGTTTGGGGGTATATGATAAGTGGTATTTATATCGCGAATCAGATTCTCTAAAGCTCAAGACGCTGCTTGTTTTCTGTTATTTGTTGTGCTTTTGTATATATTTTGTTGTTGTTATGCTTTTCCTGTATGATGCAGGGCTGTTTTGGTCATTTCCAGCTTGCAGGGGCAAAGTTGTCATTTTCTACATTCTGGCGCCGCAGCGCCAAAGCCTATTCTAAAGCCCACGCCGCAGCGCCAACTCATGGTCCTGGCTAAATTCATCTGGCGCTGCAGCGGCCCGGTCCTTCTTATTCTCGCGCTGCAGCGTTAGTGGCGCCACAGCGCAGCCAAGCAGTTATAGGCTCCGCGCCGCAGCGTCACCTCCGGTGCCTAGCTAGTGGTTCGCATTTAATGACCTAAAAAGAAGAAAAAGAAGAGGGAGAGAACGACGGAAGGATATCGGAGATAGAGAGAAAATACAGAGAATATTTTTGGGGATTCTAGAACAGAAAGAAGCTGTGTTTTAGGGGAGAATAGTTATTGCATCATATACAGCTCAGGAGTTACACGGAGAAGAGAAGATCGTGGAGACAGAAAACCTTAGCTCAGGAGTTTTCTTATTCTAAATCTCTCGGTTGTTTGTGTATTACTGATCAATGTTGAATGTGATAGAAATGTGTATTAGCACCATGGTTATGAACTAATTCCTTTTTAGGATTGCAATGTAACCTAGTGTTTAGCCTAATTAACTTTCTCTCCTATTTATACTAATGAATCATTTTGGGAATGGGTTGTTGTGTTTCTTGCTTATTGACTAAATGCTTGACAGAGTTTTTGGCAGTGATATTAATGGATATTGACTATTGGACATTATTATCTAGCTTTTAAAATACAACAACACTTGTTATGCCCTTGCCTAAAGGAATGTGTGCATAAACTGCTTAATAGGATAGACATATCTCTATTTGCCTTGTGTAGCCTTGAGACTGAGCTTAATGACCCTAGCCTAGTTATTTTCATCGATAGATATATTGTGATTCATCTAGCTAGAGATGTGCATTTGGCCTTCGACAGAAGCATATGCATAGTTCTATTCTCGGCTGACCATTCCTTGATTTGTTTGTATTGTGGAGAGTTAGGAGATTAGGCGACGCGTTAGGGGAATTGCAATCCTAGCTTGTCTCCCTATTACATCTATTTCTCCCGCTAACTTTAGTTGTAATCGCATAGTTTAAAATACCACCTCCAATCAATTGTTTAGATAAGACAGTAAAGAACTTACATTAGTATTTGATTTGCATTTAAGACTTCGTCCTCGTGGGTACGACATCCTACTTATCTTATATTACTTGTTGACTGCGTATACTTGCGCGTTAATTGTCGTTACATAAATCGGACAACAGTACTTAACATTATTTTTTGAGATGGATTTGTGCACCTGATCATGGATACCTCTTAGATGATCCACTATTTCTTCTACTTTGGGATGTACCCGACCAATCCGAGGGATCGGGACCAAATCTAAGACTCTAGGAGGGTTCTGCCCACAAACGATTTCAAAAGGACTCAAGTTAGTAGTCCGATTCCTTGAACAATTATAAGTGAACTCTGCTTGAAAAAGTGCCAAATCCCATTGCTTTGGTTTATTTCCAGCCAAACACCTTAAAAGATTACCTAAGCTTCTGTTCACCACTTCGATCTAACCATCAGTTTGAGGATGATAGGCACTACTGAAATTCAACTTCGTTCCAAGCTTCTCCCACAGACTCTTCCAAAAGTTACTCATAAATTTGGTATCTCGATCAAAGGTAATAGACTCAGGAACGCCATGCAAACGAATAATCTCTCGAAGATAAAGATGGCTGATCCGAACTGTATCCATTGTCTTTCGACAAGCGATAAAATGAGCCATTTTAGAAAATTGATCCACCACAACCATAATTGAATCCGCAGCTCTTTGAGTTTGGGGTAGACCCAGAACAAAATCCATGCTGACGTCGCACCAAGGTTTCTTCGGTATAGGCAAAGGAGTGTACAGCCCTGCATTTGTAAGTACGCCTTTTGACTTCTGACAAGTATAACACCCTTTCACAAATCGACCCACATCGCTTGAGATCTTCGGCCAATAATAGCTAGCTGTTATTAGGGCCAATGTCTTATCTCGTCCGAAGTGACGTTCATTGTGTAGTTCGCTTACTATCTTCTGTCAAAGCGAACAATCGGGAATGCATAACTGAAGTCCCCGAAACAGATACCCTTTATGCAATATATAGTCGGATCGATGTCCTTCTCTTACTTCTTGAACTATCTTCCCGAAAGAAGGGTCTTCCTCATAAATCTCGGTGAAGGCTTCAAATCCTACAACTTTACTTTGCATAGTATGAATGAGCAACGCTCTTCGGCTTAAAGCATCGACAACACGGTTTAAGCTACCCGCCTGATGTCGTAAAGTGAAAGTGAATTCCTGTAGGTACGCAACCCACTTAGCATGTCTTTGGCTCAGCTTTTGTTGACCATTGATATATTTTAATGCCTCATGTTCAGTGAAAAGGATGAACTCTCTCTGTATCAGATAATGACGCCAATGCTTCAGCTTTTGAACTAAGGCATAGAACTCCAAATCATAAGTGGAATAATTCTTCTTTGATCCTGATAACTTTTCACTGAAGAAAGCCACTGGCCGACCCCCTTGACTTAGAACACCGCCAATACCCATTCTTGATGCATCACAATTTACTTCAAAAACCTTCTCCAAATCGGGAAGTGCTAGAACTGGTGTTTCAGTCATCTTCTGTTTGACCAACTGAAAGCTATCTTCGGCTCCCTGGGACCATTGAAATAACTTGCCCTTAAGGCACTCGGTGATAGGTGAAACTAATGTGCTAAAGTCTCTGATGAACCTTCTGTAGAAGGATGCCAATCCATGAAAGCTTCTGACATCGTGTATGGTGTTTGGTGTGGGCCATGCCGAGACGGCATCGACTTTTGATTGATCGACATGAACTCCTTTGGTAGAGACAACGAATCCGAGGAAAGTTACTGAAGTTGTGAAATAAGAGCTCTTCTTGTGATTGATGAACAGGTGTTCCTTTCTCAAGGCATCAAAGACGGTTCGAAGATGTTCATAGTGTAGTTCCTTGTTCGAGCTATAGATCAGAATATCATTGAAGTATACTACCATATATTTCCCCATAAATGGCCGCAACACTTGGTGCATAAACCTCATAAAGGTGCTGGGGGCATTAGAAAGGCCGAAGGGAGTGACCATCCACTCGTATAACCCATACTGAGTTTTGAATGATGTCTTCCATTCATCTCTAGGTCGCACTCTTATTTGATGGTAACCACTTTTCAGATCGATCTTTGAGAACACTTTAGCCCCTAATAGTTTGTCTAGTATATCGTCCAGACGAGGTATTGGAAATTGATACTTCATTATAATCTTATTGATCACCCTACTATCAATGCACATCCTCCACGTTCCATCCTTCTACAGAACTAATAGAGCTGGTACTGCACATGGACTCATACTCTCGTGAATGTGGCCCTTCTCCATCAATTCAACTACCTGTCTTTGTAGCTCTTCGGACTCTTTGAGGCTGAGTTTATATGCTGGTCTGTTCGGTAGAACCGATCCTGGGACAAGGTCTATCTCGTGTTGAATATCCCTCAAGGGTGGCAATCCTGGAGGAAGCTATTTAGGCATCAGATTAATATACTCTGACAATAACTTTTGTACTTCGGCTGATACTTCTGTGTGACCATCGGCCGAACTGCTTTCACAAGGAAGTAACACATACACCACACCTTCACTTTCAACCTCTGTTAAAAATCTTGCCATGGATAAGAGGTTGGGGTTTCTATTTGTCTGAGCTGAACTGGGTTCCTCCTTCCGTGGTGCCAGCATAACCTTCTTCCCTTTGATACTGAGAGAATACGTGCTCTTTCGAGCATCGTGGATGAATCTTTGGTCATACTGCGAAGGTCGTCCTAACAATTTATGACATGCATCCATGGACACTACATCGCACCATGCGTTATCAAAGTATTTTTTTCCAATTGAAAATAAAACTAAACACTTCTGATTGACCGTTACCTCATTTCCTTTACTCAATCATAACAACTTATAAGGCTTCGGATGCCGATCTATTTTCAGCTGTAATTTCTGAACGGCCGCTTCGGATACGACATTCTCGTAACTGCCACTATCGATGATCATTTTGCAAACCTTATTTGTTACCGTACAAGTAGTATGGAAAATATTGACTCTCAACCAATCCTCTTCGGATTCTTCCATAGGAGTCAGCGGACTTTTACGAACCACCAAAGTCTCATGGCCATCTCTATATAGCACATCTTCTTCATCTTCGTACTCGTCGTACACTGGTTCATTAAACTCTTCGGTATTGACTAGCACATGTTCTTCCATTAAAAGATTCTTTCCTTTCTGACTAGTAGGTTTTTGACACTCTGTTGCCCTATGACCTGGTTCCCCACATTTGAAGCACTTAATATTGGAATTAAAAGTACCTTGTGGTTGATGGGGTGTAGGACGAAGTTGCTGAGGCTGAATCGGCCTGTTAGATGGGTTACTCCTGAGCATCGATCTCCTATTCTGTTGTTTTTTCGCTTCCCGAGCCCGTTGATAGGCTTCGGATACTGTCCATATTAAATGGAGACTAAGCACGTCCTGTAACTATTGCCTCAGTCCTCCCAAGTACCTTGCCACCAACTGTTCTTTTGTCTCCGATAAGTCATTCGAGAGATCAACTGGTAGAACTCCTCGGTATAATCATCTACCGATCTGGTTTCTTGTCTTAACAGATGGAGTTTCTTAAACAAGGATTGGGTGTAGCCAAAAGGAAGAAAGTGACTCTGCATCTTTTTCTTCATGTTGTCCCACTTGGTGATTTTAGACATTCCTTGTCTTTCCCGGGAAAGCCTCATCTGCTTCCACCAGGCGCGGATGCTTGTCCCTTCAATCTGATTGCAACCAACTTCACCTTAGCACCATTCGGGACATCTATATATTCAAAGATTCGTTCGACTTCATTCAACCAGTCGATGAATCCCTCTGCTTGCAGTGTTCCAGAAAATTCCGGTAACTCCACCTTAAAGCCCAAATCGTTGTGTCGGACACCGCGATCTCGTCGTTCCCATGGCTGCCTCCTATGGTGGTATGGGTTGTCAAAAATCTACTCAGAATCATAAGATTCTTCATCGTGATAAAGGTGCGGGATTTCCTCCTCCGGAACCTGTCCCTGATGACCTGGGTGTAGGACTTCCTCCTCCAAAACCTGTCCATGTTGACCCAGAGTCTACGCTGCTAGGCACTGGGTTAACTCTGTAACTTGTCTCTGCAAGTCCTCAATCATCACGTCCTAGACGTTACGATCATGGTGCGGAACTTCCTCTATCGGAACCTGTCCTCGCCGACCACGACCACGACCACGACCACGACCACGACCACCGGCCATTAAAACTGATGTCTATTCCAAGAAAGATGCTTGAGCTTTGATACCAACTGACGTCGGGTTGGATAGTGATTATCCAGCGGGCTGAGATGGAATGAACTCACAGATTAAAGAATAAGAGATCACCGAAAAAACTCAGAGAACTCTCTCTCTAATGTGTATAATATATTTATCAAAAATCAAAAAATGCCTGATATTTCTCACAAGCTGGGTATAAATAGCTTTTACAAACTTTCTGCCCAAGATATAAATCTGCCCAAGCTACCCAGAAATAACTAATAGAATCTACCTAGAGATAAGGAAAAATCTGCCTAGAAATAAAGAAAACAAAATCCTAACAAACTTCCTAACTTTATGGAAACAAAATAATTAATTATAAAGGAAAAAGGAAATAAATAATGGCAAATAATTAATCAGACTACTGAATTAAAGACGTCATTTATTCCGAAGCCGAAGCCATCAACGATCCCTTCGGCGACGATCGACTAACTCATGATATTCCAATGCTATTAACATGTGATCTGATAGTTCGATCTCTTCGGCCTCTTCGGTCTCAGATCCTCCTGCATCAATCAGACTCGACAGCTAGTGAAGAAACGCCCAAGGAACGTGTTGGTGAGTAGTTCAAGTTTTTTTTTCCAACCAGAGTGTATGTATGTGCATGTCCTGATCTAGTGCATAATAAACAGAAAATGCCTCATTTATAGTTTCATTTAACATCATAGAAAATGATATACTGTCCTTGTTGGTATTTGATGGTCACATTTAGGATATTTGTTATATGGACTATTGGACATGAAGATGCTGCTTGTGCTTGGTAATCATCACATCACAGAAAATTATGATTGTAGTCGCTTGTTTGATCCAAATAAATTCTCACATTGTGGCAAAATTTTAAAAAATTCGGCAGTTGCGGCATACATTTACATTGGGGATAAGGACTAGGGAGGTTTCATTTTCTAAATCTAAATTTTAGAGTATTCCGAACTCAAATATACCATTCACTTGTTTATCTTCATTATAAGATTATCTACAAAAGCAATCAATTTTACCTCTTTTTTTAAAAGGGACTCTTTTTTCGTCTCAAATAGGAGTCTTTTTTTAAAGGGAGAGACTCTCGTTCATCTTACCGATTTCCAAGAAAGAAGGCAAAGAGTAGTGAGTGCTAGGGTTGAGTAGCTTTATAGATAGGGGGCTCGCTCGGGTAGAGCAATTAAGGATGTCAAACAAGTAATAGTCCCGAATAGTTCAACTATATAATAATTTTATTTTCTTAGTGGGGTTTTCAATTTTGATTTTGGCATTTATATAAATAAAATTTGGACTCTCATATCGGGATGATGGAAGTATAAGTAATGGATACGTGTTTTTGTTTGTTTTCCAGAAAAAGTTATACAACAACCCCACTGAGCAACATCATGAGCAGTACTGAAATATAAAGTCCAGTCCAGTCCATTTCATTTGAGTCTTAGAGTCTTAGAGACATAGAGGAGATAATAAATGTCCCATGACCATTGGGCCAAGTCTTTACTTTAATTTAACAGAAACTAGAACTGAACTCTCCATGTTCTTCTAGACATCTACTTTTTTTGTTTTCAATTTTCCCTTTTTAGGCATCAACATGATCATATATAAAACTGCAACCTTTTTTGTATTGACTGTTATTATATGCTTTAGATAGACTTTGATATATTTTGTTTTATATTTAGTGTTGGACTCTACATGACATATTTTGTTTTTTTAAGATGGATAAGTCATGGATGTGTATAGAAGGTCACGAGAGTATGAACTAGGCGTTGATGAATTCTTGAGGTTTGTGGTAGACAACGGGAGAAATGTGAATCTTATTCATTACCCTTGCGTAAAATGTGGAAACATTTTACGATTCGGTGTTGGAATTATAAGGGATCACTTGTATTTTAATGGTGTTGATACTAGTTATCAAACTTGGGTATGGCATGGAGAACCTAATATGTCAGATGCAAATGCAAATGAACCTTTTGTAGGCACTACTGAATAAGGCTATGTCTATGAAACAGTAGATATGGAAGATAATGTTTTTGGGGATTTCTCAAATGATCCGTGTGAGTTTCTTAATGTGATTGAGGATGGAGATGAGCCCTTGTACCCTGGTTGTAAATTTAGTAAGTTAGCTGCATTTGTTAGACTCTATAATTTGAAAGTGAAACATGGGTTGAGTGATGTTAGTTTCACAGATCACTTGATTTTTCTGATTGAACTTCTTTCAGAAGGTAACAAATTACCTTGCTTCTTGTACGAGGCAAAGAAGACTTTACATGCCTTAGGAATGAATTATGAGAAAATACATGCTTGTCCTAATCACTGCATCTTGTATAGAAAGGAATTTGACCAGACAAGTAATTGCCCAAAATGTTGTCTCTCAAGGTGGAAGATAGATAAGAATGAGCATGTAAGAGAAGGGGTGCCTGCGAAGGTGTTGTGGTACTTTCCTTCTATCCTGAGGTTTAAACGTATGTTTAAATCTAGCAGGACATCTGAGAGTTTGACTTGGCATGCTAATAATAAAATGAGTGATGGTCATATGCGTCATCCATCAGATTAACCATCTTGGAAGCTATTGGATGATAATGGTCGGAGTTTGATAAAGACCCTAAAAGCTTTAGACTTGATCTTTCAGCTGATGGGATCAATCCTCATGGTTCTCTTAGTAATAGATACAATTGTTGGCCTGTTATAATGATTATTTATAATTTTTTGCCTTGGTTATATATGAAAAGAAAGTTCATGATGTTGACTTTGTTGATCTCGGGTCCTAAACAAGCTGGTAATGATATAGATGTCTACTTGGAACCATTAATTGATGATTTGAAGTGTATATGGGAGGGGATTCCAGGGGTGTATGATGTATTTAGAGGAGAATACTTCATGCTCAAAGCACAATTAATGTGGACTATCAATGACTTTCCTGCCTATGGGAACTTATCTGGATGTGTTGTAAAAGGTTATAAAGCATGTCCTATATGTGGCGAGGATACACCTAGCCATAGGTTGGCACATGGTAACAAAGTTTGTCACATTGGCCACCGAAGATTCTTACCTCAAGATCATTCATTTCGGAAGCAGAGAGTAACATTTAATGGAGAACAAAAATTTAGAGCACCTCATATGCCATTAACAGGAGATGAAGTATTTAGAAAGGTTGAACATTTGACTCATGGTGTTGATGACAAGGATAATATGCCTTGTTGGAAGAAGAAGTCAATCTTTTTTGAACTAGAGTATTGGAAGTTTCTTCATATTAGACATTGTCTTGATGTTATGCATATTGAGAAAAATGTATGCGAAAGCATTATTGGTACATTATTGGAGATTCCGGGGAAAAACAAAGATGGGGTTGCAGCTCGGTTAGAACTCTTAGAAATGGGGGTTAAGACTTATTTGCGACCAGATTTTGGAAAAAAAAAAGACACGTTTGTCTCCAAGTACTTGGAACCTATCGAGGGCAGAGAAAAGAGTTGTATGCAATTCTTTGTATGTCATGAAAGTCCTAGAAGGTTACTCTTCCAATGTCAAAAGTCTTGTATCATTGCAAGACCTAAAACTCTATGGGCTTAAGTCTCATGACCGTCATACCTTAATGCAACAATTTCTCCATGTTGCCCTACGTTCGGTGATGAAAAAACCAGTGAGGTATGCAATAATCAGATTGTATTTTTTCTTTAATGAGATATGCGACAAAGTAATCGACATTTTAAAAACTAGATAAAATGCAAGATGATGTAGTGGTAACCTTATGTTTGCTTGAGAAGTATTTTCCACCATCATTCTTTGATATCATGATTCATGTAATGGTGCATCTTGTTAGAGAAGTTCGATTATGTGGGCAAGTTTACTTTAAATGGATGTATCTGTTGGGTTTGTACGAAATCATGACGCAATCAAATTGCAAAAATTAGCGGAAGCATGGTATATCAGAGTTTAAAAAAATTTCTACAAAACCATTACCCGGATAATCCTTTATGCAAATTATTAATTTAAAACGATAAATAAAAAGTAATGGAATTCATACCCTTGTAGAATGAAGCTTCCACAGGTACAAGTTCAACTCCTTATTCTTCGTGGTCTCCTTGAATTTTCGGGATTAGATTCCTTCCTTTGATCAACGTTAGCCACCCAAGTGTTTGGCCTCTAGAGGTAATCCACCAAGGAAGAGGAATTATCAAGAAGGAGGGTGGTTGGCTAAACCCTAGTTTTCTATCCTCTATAGAAAAGGAGTGCTCTCCAACAATTGAAATTGCATCAACTGATATCTATTATAAGACTCCTCTTATATAAATATTGGTCAACCCTTCTAATCCTATTAGACATGGGATTTCATTTATTTAATTAAACTCCTTTAATTAATTTAAGCTTCCCACCACATTAGAAATAATTAATAAAATTCATTTAATTAATTTACCTCCTAATCTTATTAGGAATAAATGAGAGTACTAATATTAAATTAATTCTTAAATTTTTTTAGAAATTAAAATAATAATATTAATAAGACTCCTCTTATTAATTTATATTTAATATTTCTAAAATATTAAATAATAAACATTAAGCTATTTAATTTATTCTATCAACATAGATTAAATTAATTACACTTAATGTATTATTACGATTATGTCATTACCTTCTTAAATAATTATTCTTCCTTTTATGGTGTGACCCTTTAGGTTCTCCATATTAAACCGGTTGTGAAATATAAGACATATAATGTATGACCCCAACTTTTATGAATAAAGATTTAATTTTCTTTATATATTATTTCGAAACAGTAAGGTGTTGATTTGATAAATATGAAAGTTATGGGTGAAATGTGCAAACATTTTTAAAATGAGCAAGTGGTTATAAAATATTCTTGTTGTCGGGGAATATTCGTTTGGTCGTGGAATATTCTTGTTGTCGGCGAATATTCGTACGACGGCGCAGCTATTTGTGGGCCCCCACAACGGAATAACTGTCGGATATAGAAAGCGACAGAAATAACTTTTTACAAAATAACGGCGTGGTTGTTACCGTTAGTACTGTGGAAATACCCGGTGGTTAAAATACAGTGATACACGGTGTTGCATAGTAGCACACGGTATTGCACAGTATTTCGAATTATTGAGTCTTACGTGAGAAGCCATTACTCAATTATTGTTACAGTAATTACTGTTCAATATTTTATATTATTGACTCAATAATTGCTATGTTGATATTTTATATTATTGACTCAATAATTGCTGCATTGATATTTTATTGACTCAATAATTGCTACGTTGCTATTTTTTATGATTAATTCAATAATGGCTACAGTTGATATTTTGTAGTATTGATTCAATAATTGTCGTTGCACAGTATTTCACGTTATCAACTCAATAATTCATATTATTTGAATAATATTATTAGATAGCATTATTGACAATGTCTAAGGAAGTTCTGTCTAGGAGGGGTTATTTAATTGCGCGCCAGTAAGGAGAAGTCCTTATCGGAAGGCCCCCTCTTTCTTGGGAACGACCTGGTTGTTAATATTGTAGTTCAATAATATTATTTGTGAATAATTAATTATTGATTTATATGATAAGGAAATATTTATTTTGTGGATATTAAAGAAGGAATTGGCGCTGATGAGTTTTTATCAATATTTTGGTGTGAGAAATCATCTGTTTATGGATTTCGGATAATTTATGTTTGGAATTTGGAAAAACTTCCTTCTGCAAAGTTGTAGAGAATTAAATTTCCTATGGAAGGACATAGAATTTGTATTTTTCTGACGAAGGGGCTATTTGTTATGAATTATTGAAGTTTCGGAAAATATATATATTTTTTATGGGCGGGCCCCACTTTTGGTGGAAAATTTTTTAGCCGCCAGGCGGCGAAAATTTTGAAAAATATATAATATTTTATTCATTTAGTCTCCTTTGGCATCCTAAGCTTTTCCTATAAATAGGGTGCTTAGGTTAGAATTGAAAATCACACCAGAATCATAAGTTTTCTCTCTCTATTATATCGAGCGTATTTTTGTGAGTATTTCTATACTTTGAGTATTAGTATTCAGCGCAAGTTTCCTTTAATATTATATCCGATATTCCAGTCAGAGGTACTATCTTTTTGAGGTAAGGGATGTTATTTTCTTATGATGTTATTCTTTTCAATATCATTATACAGAAATATTGTCATGGATTTTATGTTGAAATTCTTACTTTTTCCGTCGGGGTTACTATTCACGTATACGGCACTATTCACGTATACGGCACTATTCACGGAAAAATTAAATTGTCTTCTATTTGTCCAAATTGCTTGTTAAGGTTACTATCTTTGATTGTATCCAAGGTTTGAGCTCTATTCTTGAATTTTGCTCCATAATTGATTATTACGAGGTATTTTTGAATTGGATATACTAAAATACGAATCCTTAGTCTTTGTCTTTTATCTCACTGGATTCGTTTTTTTTTAAATATTTTTCATCCTTCTCAGTCCTAAAAGGTGATGTAACTGAATATCTTTGGCCTGTAGAGCAAAGATGAATGATTACTTGATGAATATCTTTGGCCTGTAGAGCAAAGATGAATGATTACCTGATGAATATCTTTGGCCTGTAGTGCAAAGATGACAGGTGTTGAGATGAATATGACCACTGATGATACAAATGAATATCTTTGGCCTGTAGAGCAAAGATGAATGATTACCTGATGAATATCTTTGGCCTGTAGTGCAAAGATGATAGGTGTTGAGATGAACATGACTACTGATGATACAAATGAATATCTTTGGCCGTAGTGCGAAGATGAATATTTGATTTGAGATATATATTGATTGATGTTACAGGGATAAAATATTGATGATGGACTTTTAAATCATAGAAGATAGTAGACTTCATTCTCTGCTTAACTCTTCTAATGAATTGTTATTTCCGCTGCGAATATTGATCTAAAGTTGGTTGTCCATTATATTTTATCTGATTTGTTGAAGACTAACGATAATTTATTTTCCATTATCTTAGTCATAATATTCTTTACTTGGCTAGTAGAGCTCACCCTTTTCATCTGTTGTCCTCTTCAGGAAATGAGAATGTTGCGGGAACTAGTCGGGGGACAGAGTGATGGTCCGAGTTAGAGCAGTAGTAGTCCTCACTATTTCTGATAAATAGTGTGATAATAATTGTAATGAGGACTTAGTTTGAATCTTAATATTTTCTACATATTTGTATTGAGACTCACAGTTGTGTGGTCGTATTTTGCACGACCGTATGATATAAAGTTTGTATTTGAATTCTGTACCATGTATTTGGCGACTCAGAATGGGTTGGGTTGAATGGACCTATTCTGGGGGCGTCACATATAATTACTGTCAAGTCTTATTTTATTTAATTATATGTATTTCGATTAGAAAATGCACAATTCCAAATAATGCAAATTAGAAACTCCTTTCTAATTTCATTCTGCCTTGGCCAAGGACTACTGGGTTGTCATGTAACGAATCACATAGGACATATCTATTCTCTTACTAGAAGTGCTAGATTCTTTATTGATCATTCATTATCTCCATTTTTAACTTATTATACCCAAGCATACCCTTTGATATACCCTAAGGGTCTTAAGGAATAAGTCAAAGTATAATTTATTACACACAAGATACTATGATGATCTCCAGTCCAAGGATGACTTGTACTACTATCACATTAAAAATTCCTATTGACAGACAAGTAAAACTCCATTAAGTATTCCATAGCGAGTCACGTTCTGTGAACTTATTATCTAATAAGCATCTACATACTTGCTTTAGTGTCTCCACACAAATGATCATGAGATCAATCATCATCATCCAATGAGAAAGCAACATATGTACCAATCTATCCGGATTTACTAATCCCTTTTTAATAATCCCACGATTGGGAACTATTTTAGTTTTAAGCTTTCTAAGAATTTAGATCACATTAGCATGATCGCCATCATAATTCTAAAAGCATTGCTTAAAAATATGGGTTATTTATATATTATAAAAATAGTATCATGTACATAATTAAATGCCTTTAATAAATGAATACTTCTATTAATAAATAAATAAGATTGTCTCCAAAGTATATGATTTATCATCATACATGATTTGTTTGTATGCATACTACTTTCAGTATCCATTTGAAAGATTCATGAAAGTATTAAAAGGGTATGTACGTAATCGTAATTGCCCTGAAGGTTGCATTGCTGAATGTTATATTGGTGAAGAAGCTTTAGAGTTTTGCGAGGAATATTTATCCGATGTTAGTACTATTGGAATCCCATCGAGGTAAAATATGATAGTAGTGTGCATACAAGCCAATCATGTATGATGATAAAGCACGTACTTTGTAAACAATCTTATTTATTTATTAATGAAATATTCATTTATTAAAGGCATTTAATTATCTACATGATGCTATTTTTATAATATGTAAGTAACCCATAGTTTTAAGCAATGCTTTTAGAATCATGATGATGATCATGCTAATGAGATCTAAATTCTTAGAAAGTTTTAAAACTTAAATAGTTCCCAATCGTGGGATTACTAAAAAGGGGATTAGTAAATCCGGATAGATTGGTACATATGTTGCTTGCTCATTGGATGAGGATGATTGATCTCATGATCATTTGTGTGGAGACACTAAAGCAAGTATGTAGGTGCTTATTGGAGAATAAGTTCACTGAACGTGATTCGCTATGGAATACCTAATGGAGTTTTACTCGCATGTCAATAGGAATTCCTAATGTGATAGTAGTACAAGTGATCCTTGGACTTGAGATCATCATAGTATCTTGTATGTAACAAATTATACTTTGACTTATTCCTTAAGACCTTTTAAGGCATATATAGGGTATGCTTGGGTATAATGAGTTACATATGGAGATAATGAATGATCAATAAAGAATCTACCACCTCTAGTAAAAGAGGAGATATGTCCTATGTGATTCGTTAAATGACAACCCAGGAATCCTTGGCCAAGGTGAAATGAAATTAGAAAGGAGTTTCTAATTTGCATTATTTGGAGTTGTGCATTTTCTAATCGAAATACATATAATTAAATAAAATAAGACTTGACAGTAAATCCATGTCTTATATTTAATTGGGACATTGTATGGTGGAAGGATTGAATTGTACGGTAACTATTTACTCACAGGTTCTTTTTGATTAATGTTGAAATCTATATTATCTGGAAAGTCGTTGATCGCTAGGGAGGCTTATCCCTATTGTAGAATAAATATTATTTATTTAAATAAATTATTAGTTTAATTTATTTATTTAAATAAGATTAAAATTATTTTAATTGATTTATTCACAACCGGTTTAATATGGAGAACCTAAAGGGTCACACCATAAAAGGAAGAATAATTATTTAAGAAGGTAATGGCATAATCGTAATAATGCATTAAGTATAATTAATTTAATCTATGGTGATAGAATAAATTAAATAGCTTAATGTTTATTATTTAATATTTTGGAAATATTAAATATAAATTAATAAGAGGAGTCTTATTAATAATATTACAATTATTATTATTTTAATTTCTAAAGGAGTTTAGTAATTAATTTAATATTTAGTACTCTCATTTATTCCTAATAAGATTAGGAGACAAATTAATTAAATGAATTTAATTAATTATTCCCATGTGGTGGGAAGCCTAAATTAATTAAAGGAGTTTAATTAATTAAAAGAAATTCCATGTCTAATAGGATTAGAAGGGTTGACCAATGTCTATATAAGAGAAGTCTTATAATAGATATTAGATTGATGCAATTCCAATTGTTGGAGAGTACTCCTTTTCTATAGAGGATAGAAAACTAAGGTTAAGCCAAACACCCTCCTTCTTGATAATTCATCTTCCTTGGTGGATCACCTCTAGAGGCCAAACACTTGGGTGGCTAACGTTGATCAAAGGAAGGAATCTAACCCGGAAATTCAAGGAGATCACGAAGAACAAGGAGTTGAACTAGTACCTGTGGAAGCTTCGTTCTACAAGGGTATGATTCCATAACTTCTTATTTATCGTTTTAAATTAATAATTTGCATAAAGGATGATCCGGGTAATGGTTTTGTAGAAATTTTTAAACTCTGATATACCATGCTTCCGCTAATTTTTGCAATTTGATTGCGTCACGATTTCGTACAAACCCAACAGTGGCATCAGAGCCAAATCTTTATGCAATTATTAATTTATTTTTGATTTCATATACATATGGGTATGTATTTAAAATAATTTATTGGGCATAATTTTATTGTATAAAATTATATTTTTTAAGGAAAAAAAAAAAGACTTTTTTTTGGGACGAATCACAATTTTTTTTTATGCTAATCTTGAATTCTGCAAAGAAAAGGTGTTGTCTCTTTCTTACTCCAAAAAGAAGGTGACCCATCAGGAAAGGACTTTTTTATAAACCTGCAGGACTCTTTTAATAAAAGAAGGTGACTTTTTTTTTTTTTTTTTTTAAAAAAAATATGATATATTTATATATTATATTCTAAATAATTTTATAATTAAAATAAAGAGTTTATTTTAATCTTGAAATTGGATTTCATGCAATTTAAAATTGCCCATTAAATGATACTCATATATATATGGAATGTTTTAATTCATGAGATGAATATTTATTTATTGATATATATGGTGATATGTATGAAAATAAATGGGGATTGATTATGGACTATTTGACCAATGTGATTGGATTTTATTTTAGTTGAATGCTTGAATGAATGGGTTTTATTAAATGGGGTCTGCGTACCTCGTCTTCTCTAATTTTTCTTGATGTAAAATTCTATCTCACTCCTATGTACTTCCCCTTGACTGTTGATCAAGGTTTCTATTTAAATTAAATAGTTTAATGTAATAGAAATAGTTAGAATTATCTTTAAAAATTAGAGACCAAGGAGCAAGGAGCGCGTGAAGACCCGTTTGTATGGAGCCCGGGTTTAAATGTAATAGTTACGTTTAAATTTAAATTCTTGCACCCCTAGGTTTGACCTTTTGGTTCACTTGGTGGCTCTAGTGAACCAAACTAGAATAAAAGTCCATAATCAATCCGGGTAGAATATAGTATTCTATATTGCATGCTAAATATTATATATATTATATTTTATGCAAACATGCTTCGCATGTTTAATAAAATAACGCGTATTTTATATATATATGTGCATGCGCGCTAAACAAAGATGAGACTAATAATAACAAACCCCTCAAAGAAATAATATTAAGTCCGAAGTGTTCAAATGATATTTGGAATATCGAACGTCGCCTTCTAGCATGATAAATTAATAGAGTATTAGATATTTAATATGAGCTTGTTGTGCTATCCACAAGGCGAGTATTGCGTATTTAAGATGTTAATTAATCACATTTGATGCTTATCAAGAAAATTGAACGATCTAGTCTTGTTGTGCTATCCACAAGGACGAACATTTTTCTTTTTTGAATTTATGAAAGTGCTAGGCTGGACTTAACTTAAATTATTTTAGTTCGGATGTGCACACACTTGACCATTATGATTTAAGAGGCAAAATAAAAGGAATTACATGGTGATGTAATTGACAAGAGTTGTCTACCTATTTATTTATATATCGCTTGTTGTGCTATCCACAAGGTTATATACATTTGAAATGGGATCCTTATTCTCACTAGCAAATTTTTAATTAGATGTTGCCGAACTATATAAGTGAGGGTAATATAGTTTGATAAAAATAGTGGGAGATACCAATTTAAAATAAAGACCTAAATTTATTTTGGTATGCAAAATTAATAAAATGAATGTTTGCTAAAATGTTGTTTTTCACATGCAGAATTTTAAAAATGTCAAAATCACTAATTTCACTGCGAAGCATACTTGATGCTAATAAGCTTACCGGGCCGAATTATACGGACTGGCTAAGAAATCTGAGAATAGTTCTCACTGCTGAAAAGATTTCTTATGTCCTAAACTCACCTGTCCCTGGAACTGTTCCAGAAACAGTCTCTGAGGAAGAGATTGCCACCATTGTAAAGTGGCAAGATGATGCATCTGTGGCTCAATGCATCATGCTCGCATCCATGAATAACGAGCTTCAGCGTCAGCACGAAAATATGGATGCTCCTACTATGTTGATTCACCTCAAGGAGTTGTATGGTGAACAAAGTAGGACTGCTAGATATGAGATATCTAAGGAGCTCTTCCGATCTCGGATGACCAAGGGCAAAGTGAACATAAAGGAACAAAAGAAATCTGATCCAGCTAGCAAAGGAATGTGCTTTCATTGCAACATGCCGGGACATTGGAAAAGGAACTGCAAGAAGTATCTAGCAGAGAAGAAGCTTGGAGAAGCTTCGACTTCCAATCAAGGTTTGTTTATGATTGAAATTAATTTTTCTGAAAGTCATAATTCTACTTGGGTATTGGATACCGGCTGTGGTTCTCACATATGTAATAATGTGAAGGGACTGGTCAGAAGTAGAAAGCTGAACAATGATGAGGTGATCCTACGAGTAGGGAATGGAGCAAAGGTTGCTGCATTAGCTGTAGGAACTTATTATTTAGCAATGCCTTCGGGCAAGTCCATTTATCTTAATAATTGTTATTATGTTCCGAATATTATTAAAAACATTATTTCAATTTCTGTATTGGATATGGAAGGATTTAACGTTGTTATAAAGAACAATAGTTGTTCTATTTATAAAGACGATGTTTTATATGGTATTGGAAATTTGCGAAATGGACTTTATACACTTGACTTACAAGAAAATATATTTCAAATTGAACAAACTAAGAAAAGGAAAAGAGATGATATTAATTATACCTACATGTGGCACTGTAGACTCGGTCATATCAATGAAACAAGATTATCCAAGTTGTATAAAGATGGGCTCCTCGAGCTATCCGATTATGAATCATATCCAACTTGTGAATC
Source organism: Panax stipuleanatus (assembly GCA_020205555.1). Lineage (NCBI taxonomy): Eukaryota > Viridiplantae > Streptophyta > Magnoliopsida > Apiales > Araliaceae > Panax > Panax stipuleanatus. Next base: position 68,382,822 of record CM035119.1, on the reverse strand, counting down.
TTGTCTCATGGGTAAAATGACTAAATCTCCTTTTAGTGGAAGAGGAGAAAGAGTTACAGAGTTGTTGACATTGATTCACACAGACGTTTGTGGGCCTATGACAACAAGTGCACTGGGTGGGTATTCTTATTTTATTACTTTCACTGATGATCACTCAAGATTTGGATATGTGTATTTAATGAAATACAAGTCAGAATCATTTGAAAAGTTCAAAGAGTTCAGAAGTGAAGTAGAGAAACAAACGGGCAAGAGTATAAAAATACTTCGATCAGATCGAGGCGGAGAATACTTAAGCAGTGAGTTTCTCCATTGTCTCAGAGAAAATGGTATAATCTCACAATGGACTCCTCCAGGTACACCACAGTTAAATGGAGTATCTGAAAGGAGAAATCGAACACTATTAGACATGGTTCGATCCATGATGAGTTTTACCGACCTTCCAATTTCCTTCTGGGGATATGCCCTAGAAACGGCTGCATACCTACTTAACAAGGTACCTACCAAATCCGCCCCAAAGACTCCATATGAGATGTGGAAGGGGAGGAAACCAAATCTTAAGCATGTTAAGACTTGGGGTTGTCTAGCTTATGTCAAAAAGTTTGAACATGATAAGCTACAAACTAAATCCGAAAAGTGTAGATTTGTGGGATACCCTAAAGAAACTGTAGGGTATTATTTCTATCATCCAACTGATCAAAAGGTGTTTGTTGCGAAACATGCTGCCTTCTTGGAAAAGGAGTTTATCCATGAAGGGGTCAGTGGGAGTAAGATATATCTTGAAGAAGCTCAAGAACCACAAATTACCACATATCAAAGTCAGGTACCTGACCAAGTAGAAGAACCTACTATACCACACCCTGTTCGTAAATCTGGGAGAGTACCTAAGATACCTGAGAGGTATGGATTCGTTATAGAGGATGACGATGAGGTACACATCATGGATGATGATGATTCATTGAATTACGAACAAGCTATGAGTAATAAAGACTCAGAGAAATGGCTTGAAGCCATGAAATCCGAAATGGACTCCATGTATGAAAACAAAGTATGGACTTTGGTTTCACCACCTGAAGGCATTAAGCCTATTGGGTGTAAATGGGTCTTTAAAAGAAAGACTGGAGCGGATGGCAAGGTGGAGACCTATAAGGCCCGACTGGTTGCAAAAGGTTTCAAACAAAGACAAGGAGTTGACTATGATGAAACCTTTTCACCAGTAGCTATGCTCAAGTCCATTCGGATTTTGCTTGCAATTGCAGCTTATAACGACTATGAGATCTGGCAGATGGACGTGAAAACGGCCTTCCTCAATGGAAAACTTGAGGAGGATGTGTATATGACACAGCCAGAGGGATTTGTTTCAAAGGTTGGAATAAATCAAGTCTGTAAGCTGCAACGATCCATTTATGGATTGAAGCAAGCTTCTCGTAGATGGAACATTCGTTTTGATGAGACAATCAAAGAGTTTGATTTTATCAAAAATGACGATGAACCATGTGTGTACAAGAAGGTTAGTGGGAGCGCAGTTTCATTCCTTGTATTATATGTTGATGATATATTACTGATAGGGAATGACATTCCTATGCTACAATCGATTAAAATCTGGTTATCTAAACATTTCTCCATGAAGGACTTGGGAGAAGCATCCTATATTTTGGGGATAAAGATCTATAGAGATAGATCTAAAAAGATGTTTGGTTTATCCCAAGGAACGTACATTGATACGATGCTAAAGAGGTTTAGCATGGAAGATTCCAAAAGAGGTCTCATGCCGATGAGCCATGGAATACATCTCTCTAAGAAACAGGCCCCAAAGACACCTGAGGAGAGAGACCGTATGAGTAAGATCCCTTATGCTTCTGCAATAGGATCTATCATGTACGGTATGATATGTACTAGACCGGATGTTGCTCATGCACTTAGTGTAACAAGCAGATACCAGTCGAATCCTGGAGAAGAGCACTGGAAGGCAGTGAAGAATATCCTAAAGTACTTGAGAAGGACTAAAGATATTTTTCTTGTCTACGGTGGGTCTGAATTAAAACTCGAGGGCTTCACAGACTCAAGTTTTCAAACGGACCAAGATGACAGTAAATCTGTTTCGGGGTATGTTTTTACCTTGAACGGAGGCGTAGTGAGTTGGAAGAGTTCCAAGCAGCAAACAGTTGCTGATTCAGTGACAGAGGCAGAGTATATAACTGTAAGTGAAGCTGCAAGTTGATGTTTTAGATGAAAAGTTCATTACAGAACTAGGAATAGTTCCTAAGTCTCATCTTGAATCTAAACATGTGTTGCGGCACTTTGATTAAAGAAATCATTGAAAGAGGAGAGTGTAGACTCTCAAGACAACATTGCAGATCCATTAACTAAAGCTTTAACACAACAGCAGTTTGATCGCCACTTAGAGAAGTTGGGTATGAGATACCATGGCGATTGGCTTTAGTGCAAGTGGGAGATTGATAGTAGTGTGCATACAAGCCAATCATGTATGATGATAAAGCACGTACTTTGTAAACAATCTTATTTATTTATTAATGAAATATTCATTTATTAAAGGCATTTAATTATCTACATGATGCTGTTTTTATAATATGTAAGTAACCCATAGTTTTAAGCAATGCTTTTAGAATCATGATGATGATCATGCTAATGAGATCTAAATTCTTAGAAAGTTTTAAAACTTAAATAGTTCCCAATCGTGGGATTACTAAAAAGGGGATTAGTAAATCCGGATAGATTGGTACATATGTTGCTTGCTCATTGGATGAGGATGATTGATCTCATGATCATTTGTGTGGAGACACTAAAGCAAGTATGTAGGTGCTTATTGGAGAATAAGTTCACTGAACGTGATTCGCTATGGAATACCTAATGGAGTTTTACTCGCATGTCAATAGGAATTCCTAATGTGATAGTAGTACAAGTGATCCTTGGACTTGAGATCATCATAGTATCTTGTATGTAACAAATTATACTTTGACTTATTCCTTAAGACCTTTTAAGGCATATATAGGGTATGCTTGGGTATAATGAGTTACATATGGAGATAATGAATGATCAATAAAGAATCTACCACCTCTAGTAAAAGAGGAGATATGTCCTATGTGATTCGTTAAATGACAACCCAGGAATCCTTGGCCAAGGTGAAATGAAATTAGAAAGGAGTTTCTAATTTGCATTATTTGGAGTTGTGCATTTTCTAATCGAAATACATATAATTAAATAAAATAAGACTTGACAGTAAATCCATGTCTTATATTTAATTGGGACATTGTATGGTGGAAGGATTGAATTGTACGGTAACTATTTACTCACAGGTTCTTTTTGATTAATGTTGAAATCTATATTATCTGGAAAGTCGTTGATCGCTAGGGAGGCTTATCCCTATTGTAGAATAAATATTATTTATTTAAATAAATTATTAGTTTAATTTATTTATTTAAATAAGATTAAAATTATTTTAATTGATTTATTCACAACCGGTTTAATATGGAGAACCTAAAGGGTCACACCATAAAAGGAAGAATAATTATTTAAGAAGGTAATGGCATAATCGTAATAATGCATTAAGTATAATTAATTTAATCTATGGTGATAGAATAAATTAAATAGCTTAATGTTTATTATTTAATATTTTGGAAATATTAAATATAAATTAATAAGAGGAGTCTTATTAATAATATTACAATTATTATTATTTTAATTTCTAAAGGAGTTTAGTAATTAATTTAATATTTAGTACTCTCATTTATTCCTAATAAGATTAGGAGACAAATTAATTAAATGAATTTAATTAATTATTCCCATGTGGTGGGAAGCCTAAATTAATTAAAGGAGTTTAATTAATTAAAAGAAATTCCATGTCTAATAGGATTAGAAGGGTTGACCAATGTCTATATAAGAGAAGTCTTATAATAGATATTAGATTGATGCAATTCCAATTGTTGGAGAGTACTCCTTTTCTATAGAGGATAGAAAACTAAGGTTAAGCCAAACACCCTCCTTCTTGATAATTCATCTTCCTTGGTGGATCACCTCTAGAGGCCAAACACTTGGGTGGCTAACGTTGATCAAAGGAAGGAATCTAACCCGGAAATTCAAGGAGATCACGAAGAACAAGGAGTTGAACTAGTACCTGTGGAAGCTTCGTTCTACAAGGGTATGATTCCATAACTTCTTATTTATCGTTTTAAATTAATAATTTGCATAAAGGATGATCCGGGTAATGGTTTTGTAGAAATTTTTAAACTCTGATATACCATGCTTCCGCTAATTTTTGCAATTTGATTGCGTCACGATTTCGTACAAACCCAACAGTGGCATCAGAGCCAAATCTTTATGCAATTATTAATTTATTTTTGATTTCATATACATATGGGTATGTATTTAAAATAATTTATTGGGCATAATTTTATTGTATAAAATTATATTTTTTAAGGAAAAAAAAAAGACTTTTTTTTGGGACGAATCACAATTTTTTTTTGTGCTAATCTTGAATTCTGCAAAGAAAAGGTGTTGTCTCTTTCTTACTCCAAAAAGAAGGTGACCCATCAGGAAAGGACTTTTTTTATAAACCTGCAGGACTCTTTTAATAAAAGAAGGTGACTTTTTTTTTTTTTTTTTAAAAAAAATATGATATATTTATATATTATATTCTAAATAATTTTATAATTAAAATAAAGAGTTTATTTTAATCTTGAAATTGGATTTCATGCAATTTAAAATTGCCCATTAAATGATACTCATATATATATGGAATGTTTTAATTCATGAGATGAATATTTATTTATTGATATATATGGTGATATGTATGAAAATAAATGGGGATTGATTATGGACTATTTGACCAATGTGATTGGATTTTATTTTAGTTGAATGCTTGAATGAATGGGTTTTATTAAATGGGGTCTGCGTACCTCGTCTTCTCTAATTTTTCTTGATGTAAAATTCTATCTCACTCCTATGTACTTCCCCTTGACTGTTGATCAAGGTTTCTATTTAAATTAAATAGTTTAATGTAATAGAAATAGTTAGAATTATCTTTAAAAATTAGAGACCAAGGAGCAAGGAGCGCGTGAAGACCCGTTTGTATGGAGCCCGGGTTTAAATGTAATAGTTACGTTTAAATTTAAATTCTTGCACCCCTAGGTTTGACCTTTTGGTTCACTTGGTGGCTCTAGTGAACCAAACTAGAATAAAAGTCCATAATCAATCCGGGTAGAATATAGTATTCTATATTGCATGCTAAATATTATATATATTATATTTTATGCAAACATGCTTCGCATGTTTAATAAAATAACGCGTATTTTATATATATATGTGCATGCGCGCTAAACAAAGATGAGACTAATAATAACAAACCCCTCAAAGAAATAATATTAAGTCCGAAGTGTTCAAATGATATTTGGAATATCGAACGTCGCCTTCTAGCATGATAAATTAATAGAGTATTAGATATTTAATATGAGCTTGTTGTGCTATCCACAAGGCGAGTATTGCGTATTTAAGATGTTAATTAATCACATTTGATGCTTATCAAGAAAATTGAACGATCTAGTCTTGTTGTGCTATCCACAAGGACGAACATTTTTCTTTTTTGAATTTATGAAAGTGCTAGGCTGGACTTAACTTAAATTATTTTAGTTCGGATGTGCACACACTTGACCATTATGATTTAAGAGGCAAAATAAAAGGAATTACATGGTGATGTAATTGACAAGAGTTGTCTACCTATTTATTTATATATCGCTTGTTGTGCTATCCACAAGGTTATATACATTTGAAATGGGATCCTTATTCTCACTAGCAAATTTTTAATTAGATGTTGCCGAACTATATAAGTGAGGGTAATATAGTTTGATAAAAATAGTGGGAGATACCAATTTAAAATAAAGACCTAAATTTATTTTGGTATGCAAAATTAATAAAATGAATGTTTGCTAAAATGTTGTTTTTCACATGCAGAATTTTAAAAATGTCAAAATCACTAATTTCACTGCGAAGCATACTTGATGCTAATAAGCTTACCGGGCCGAATTATACGGACTGGCTAAGAAATCTGAGAATAGTTCTCACTGCTGAAAAGATTTCTTATGTCCTAAACTCACCTGTCCCTGGAACTGTTCCAGAAACAGTCTCTGAGGAAGAGATTGCCACCATTGTAAAGTGGCAAGATGATGCATCTGTGGCTCAATGCATCATGCTCGCATCCATGAATAACGAGCTTCAGCGTCAGCACGAAAATATGGATGCTCCTACTATGTTGATTCACCTCAAGGAGTTGTATGGTGAACAAAGTAGGACTGCTAGATATGAGATATCTAAGGAGCTCTTCCGATCTCGGATGACCAAGGGCAAAGTGAACATAAAGGAACAAAAGAAATCTGATCCAGCTAGCAAAGGAATGTGCTTTCATTGCAACATGCCGGGACATTGGAAAAGGAACTGCAAGAAGTATCTAGCAGAGAAGAAGCTTGGAGAAGCTTCGACTTCCAATCAAGGTTTGTTTATGATTGAAATTAATTTTTCTGAAAGTCATAATTCTACTTGGGTATTGGATACCGGCTGTGGTTCTCACATATGTAATAATGTGAAGGGACTGGTCAGAAGTAGAAAGCTGAACAATGATGAGGTGATCCTACGAGTAGGGAATGGAGCAAAGGTTGCTGCATTAGCTGTAGGAACTTATTATTTAGCAATGCCTTCGGGCAAGTCCATTTATCTTAATAATTGTTATTATGTTCCGAATATTATTAAAAACATTATTTCAATTTCTGTATTGGATATGGAAGGATTTAACGTTGTTATAAAGAACAATAGTTGTTCTATTTATAAAGACGATGTTTTATATGGTATTGGAAATTTGCGAAATGGACTTTATACACTTGACTTACAAGAAAATATATTTCAAATTGAACAAACTAAGAAAAGGAAAAGAGATGATATTAATTATACCTACATGTGGCACTGTAGACTCGGTCATATCAATGAAACAAGATTATCCAAGTTGTATAAAGATGGGCTCCTCGAGCTATCCGATTATGAATCATATCCAACTTGTGAATCTTGTCTCATGGGTAAAATGACTAAATCTCCTTTTAGTGGAAGAGGAGAAAGAGTTACAGAGTTGTTGACATTGATTCACACAGACGTTTGTGGGCCTATGACAACAAGTGCACTGGGTGGGTATTCTTATTTTATTACTTTCACTGATGATCACTCAAGATTTGGATATGTGTATTTAATGAAATACAAGTCAGAATCATTTGAAAAGTTCAAAGAGTTCAGAAGTGAAGTAGAGAAACAAACGGGCAAGAGTATAAAAATACTTCGATCAGATCGAGGCGGAGAATACTTAAGCAGTGAGTTTCTCCATTGTCTCAGAGAAAATGGTATAATCTCACAATGGACTCCTCTAGGTACACCACAGTTAAATGGAGTATCTGAAAGGAGAAATCGAACACTATTAGACATGGTTCGATCCATGATGAGTTTTACCGACCTTCCAATTTCCTTCTGGGGATATGCCCTAGAAACGGCTGCATACCTACTTAACAAGGTACCTACCAAATCCGCCCCAAAGACTCCATATGAGATGTGGAAGGGGAGGAAACCAAATCTTAAGCATGTTAAGACTTGGGGTTGTCTAGCTTATGTCAAAAAGTTTGAACATGATAAGCTACAAACTAAATCCGAAAAGTGTAGATTTGTGGGATACCCTAAAGAAACTGTAGGGTATTATTTCTATCATCTAACTGATCAAAAGGTGTTTGTTGCGAAACATGCTGCCTTCTTGGAAAAGGAGTTTATCCATGAAGGGGTCAGTGGGAGTAAGATATATCTTGAAGAAGCTCAAGAACCACAAATTACCACAGATCAAAGTCAGGTACCTGACCAAGTAGAAGAACCTACTATACCACACCCTGTTCGTAAATCTGGGAGAGTACCTAAGATACCTGAGAGGTATGGATTCGTTATAGAGGATGACGATGAGGTACACATCATGGATGATGATGATCCATTGAATTACGAACAAGCTATGAGTAATAAAGACTCAGAGAAATGGCTTGAAGCCATGAAATCCGAAATGGACTCCATGTATGAAAACAAAGTATGGACTTTGGTTTCACCACCTGAAGGCATTAAGCCTATTGGGTGTAAATGGGTCTTTAAAAGAAAGACTGGAGCGGATGGCAAGGTGGAGACCTATAAGGCCCGACTGGTTGCAAAAGGTTTCAAACAAAGACAAGGAGTTGACTATAATGAAACCTTTTCACCAGTAGCTATGCTCAAGTCCATTCGGATTTTGCTTGCAATTGCAGCTTATAACGACTATGAGATCTGGCAGATGGACGTGAAAACGACCTTCCTCAATGGAAAACTTGAGGAGGATGTGTATATGACACAGCCAGAGGGATTTGTTTCAAAGGTTGGAATAAATCAAGTCTGTAAGCTGCAACGATCCATTTATGGATTGAAGCAAGCTTCTCGTAGATGGAACATTCGTTTTGATGAGACAATCAAAGAGTTTGATTTTATCAAAAATGACGATGAACCATGTGTGTACAAGAAGGTTAGTGGGAGCGCAGTTTCATTCCTTGTATTATATGTTGATGATATATTACTGATAGGGAATGACATTCCTATGCTACAATCGATTAAAATCTGGTTATCTAAACATTTCTCCATGAAGGACTTGGGAGAAGCATCCTATATTTTGGGGATAAAGATCTATAGAGATAGATCTAAAAAGATGCTTGGTTTATCCCAAGGAACGTACATTGATACGATGCTAAAGAGGTTTAGCATGGAAGATTCCAAAAGAGGTCTCATGCCGATGAGCCATGGAATACATCTCTCTAAGAAACAGGCCCCAAAGACACCTGAGGAGAGAGACCGTATGAGTAAGATCCCTTATGCTTCTGCAATAGGATCTATCATGTACGGTATGATATGTACTAGACCGGATGTTGCTCATGCACTTAGTGTAACAAGCAGATACCAGTCGAATCCTGGAGAAGAGCACTGGAAGGCAGTGAAGAATATCCTAAAGTACTTGAGAAGGACTAAAGATATTTTTCTTGTCTACGGTGGGTCTGAATTAAAACTCGAGGGCTTCACAGACTCAAGTTTTCAAACGGACCAAGATGACAGTAAATCTGTTTCGGGGTATGTTTTTACCTTGAACGGAGGCGTAGTGAGTTGGAAGAGTTCCAAGCAGCAAACAGTTGCTGATTCAGTGACAGAGGCAGAGTATATAACTGTAAGTGAAGCTGCAAGTTGATGTTTTAGATGAAAAGTTCATTACAGAACTAGGAATAGTTCCTAAGTCTCATCTTGAATCTAAACATGTGTTGCGGCACTTTGATTAAAGAAATCATTGAAAGAGGAGAGTGTAGACTCTCAAGACAACATTGCAGATCCATTAACTAAAGCTTTAACACAACAGCAGTTTGATCATCACTTAGAGAAGTTGGGTATGAGATACCATGGCGATTGGCTTTAGTGCAAGTGGGAGATTGATAGTAGTGTGCATACAAGCCAATCATGTATGATGATAAAGCACGTACTTTGTAAACAATCTTATTTATTTATTAATGAAATATTCATTTATTAAAGGCATTTAATTATCTACATGATGCTATTTTTATAATATGTAAGTAACCCATAGTTTTAAGCAATGCTTTTAGAATCATGATGATGATCATGCTAATGAGATCTAAATTCTTAGAAAGTTTTAAAACTTAAATAGTTCCCAATCGTGGGATTACTAAAAAGGGGATTAGTAAATCCGGATAGATTGGTACATATGTTGCTTGCTCATTGGATGAGGATGATTGATCTCATGATCATTTGTGTGGAGACACTAAAGCAAGTATGTAGGTGCTTATTGGAGAATAAGTTCACTGAACGTGATTCGCTATGGAATACCTAATGGAGTTTTACTCGCATGTCAATAGGAATTCCTAATGTGATAGTAGTACAAGTGATCCTTGGACTTGAGATCATCATAGTATCTTGTATGTAACAAATTATACTTTGACTTATTCCTTAAGACCTTTTAAGGCATATATAGGGTATGCTTGGGTATAATGAGTTACATATGGAGATAATGAATGATCAATAAAGAATCTACCACCTCTAGTAAAAGAGGAGATATGTCCTATGTGATTCGTTAAATGACAACCCAGGAATCCTTGGCCAAGGTGAAATGAAATTAGAAAGGAGTTTCTAATTTGCATTATTTGGAGTTGTGCATTTTCTAATCGAAATACATATAATTAAATAAAATAAGACTTGACAGTAAATCCATGTCTTATATTTAATTGGGACATTGTATGGTGGAAGGATTGAATTGTACGGTAACTATTTACTCACAGGTTCTTTTTGATTAATGTTGAAATCTATATTATCTGGAAAGTCGTTGATCGCTAGGGAGGCTTATCCCTATTGTAGAATAAATATTATTTATTTAAATAAATTATTAGTTTAATTTATTTATTTAAATAAGATTAAAATTGTTTTAATTGATTTATTCACAACCGGTTTAATATGGAGAACCTAAAGGGTCACACCATAAAAGGAAGAATAATTATTTAAGAAGGTAATGGCATAATCGTAATAATGCATTAAGTATAATTAATTTAATCTATGGTGATAGAATAAATTAAATAGCTTAATGTTTATTATTTAATATTTTGGAAATATTAAATATAAATTAATAAGAGGAGTCTTATTAATATTATTACAATTATTATTATTTTAATTTCTAAAGGAGTTTAGTAATTAATTTAATATTTAGTACTCTTATTTATTCCTAATAAGATTAGGAGACAAATTAATTAAATGAATTTAATTAATTATTCCCATGTGGTGGGAAGCCTAAATTAATTAAAGGAGTTTAATTAATTAAAAGAAATCCCATGTCTAATAGGATTAGAAGGGTTGACCAATGTCTATATAAGAGAAGTCTTATAATAGATATTAGATTGATGCAATTTCAATTGTTGGAGAGTACTCCTTTTCTATAGAGGATAGAAAACTAAGGTTAAGCCAAACACCCTCCTTCTTGATAATTCATCTTCCTTGGTGGATCACCTCTAGAGGCCAAACACTTGGGTGGCTAACGTTGATCAAAGGAAGGAATCTAACCCGGAAATTCAAGGAGATCACGAAGAACAAGGAGTTGAACTAGTACCTGTGGAAGCTTCGTTCTACAAGGGTATGATTCCATAACTTCTTATTTATCGTTTTAAATTAATAATTTGCATAAAGGATGATCCGGGTAATGGTTTTGTAGAAATTTTTAAACTCTGATATACCATGCTTCCGCTAATTTTTGCAATTTGATTGCGTCACGATTTCGTACAAACCCAACAAAATATGGGTTGTACACAACCCTTATCTGGTGCTACCGTAGAATTTATGGAGTTTGACATGTTAGACCAAGCACATCGTTGTGTATTAGACAACACAGATGAAGTTGAACCATATATCAGGTAATTTAAATGTTTTTCTATATAAGAGAGAAGAATTCTGTCTTATAATTCAACCACTAAAATCTGATTGTCTTCTATTTCACACAGTGAACATATGATACATTTGAGAAATATTTATCCGAGATTCAAAAAAAGAACAAAGTGTTTGGCGCCCCCAAAATAAGTCGACACAACCCATTCTGAGTAGCCAAAATACACACTACAAAATTCAAATACAAATCTTCCTCTTTACAACTATTACTCTGTCGTGTAAAGTACGACCACACATATGCTGTGAGTTTCAATACAAATAACAGTACTCATACTATAAACTAATGATACTTTACATAAAGGTACAGTCAATAACGGTTTTAGGAATTAAAATCTTTGGAAAATGCTCAAGGTGTTGGGTTTGCTAGAAACATAAGCATGCAATCAAATTACATAAACGCAGCGGAAGGGATGAAAAATCAAATTTTAAAATTTTCTTACAAACCCTTAACCATGATCTTTTTTGTGCATCAATTATCAGTCACTACATAGAAGGAGATGATGGAATTATACCTTTGAAGATCCAAGCTTCCTCAGGTACAAGTTCTACTCCTTTGATTCCTTTGATTCCTCTGTAGTGACTCCTTCCCTTGATCAATGTCAGCCACCCAAATGTTTGGCCTCTAACGGTGATCCACCAAGGAAGATGAAGAACTCAGAAAGATGGGTTATTGGCTTAACCCTTGTTTCTATCTCTATAGAATATGTGTACTCTCAACCTTTGGAAAAATTCACGTACCTTATTTCTAATATAAGACTCTCTTATATAGATATTAGGTTAACCCTCCTAATCCAATTAGAAAAGGTTTTTATTTATTTAATTAATTAAACACTTTTAATTAATTTATATCCTAATCTTATTAGGATTAAGAGAGAGTACTTATATTATATTAATTCCTAAACTCCTTTAGAATTAAAATAATAAGAATAATAATAATATTAATAAGACTCCTCTTATTAATTTATATTTAATATTTTTAAAATATTAAATAATAAACATTAAGCTATTTAATTTATTCTATCACCATAGATTAAATTAATTACACTTAATGCATTATTACTATCATGCCATTTTCTTCTTAAATAATTCTTCTTCCTTTTATGGTGTGACCTTTTAGGTTCTCCATAATAAACCGGTTGTGAATAAATCAATTAGAATAATTCTAATCTTATTTAAATATATAAATTAAACTAATAATCTATTTAAATAAATAACATTTATTTTACAATAGGGATAAGCCTCCCTAGCGATCAACGACTTTCCAGATAATATAGATTTCAACATTAATCATAAAAGAACATGTGAGTTAATAGTTACCGTATAATTCAATCCTTCCACCATACAATGTCCCAATTAAATATAAGACATGGATTTACTGTCAAGTCTTATTTTATTTAATCATATGTATTTCGATTAGAAAACGCACAACTCCAAATAATACAAATTAGAAACCTCTTTCTAATTTCATTCTACCTTGGCCAAGGATTCCTGGGTTGTCATTTAACGAATCACATAGGACATATCTCCTCTTTTACTAGAGGTAGTAGATTCTTTATTGATCATAAATTATCTCCATATGCAACTCATCATACCCAAGCATACCCTATATATGCCTTAAATGGCCTTAAGGAATAAGTCAAAGTATAATTTGTTACATACAAGATACTATGATGATCTCAAGTCCAAGGATCACTTGTACTACTATCACATTAGGAATTCCTATTGACAGGTGAGTAAAACTCCATTAGGTATTCCATAGCGAGTCACGTTCAATGAACTTATTCTCCAATAAGCACCTACATACTTGCTTTAGTGTCTCCACACAAATGACCATGAGATCAGTCATCCTCATCCAATGAGCAAGAAACATATGTACTAATCTATCCGGATTTACTAATCCCCATTTTAGTAATCCCATAATTGGGAACTATTTTAGTTTTTAAGCTTTCTAAGAATTTAGATCTCATTAGCATGATCTTATCATGATTCTAAAAGCATTGCTTAAAACTATGGATTATTTATATATTATTAAAAACAGTACCATATAGATAATTAAATGCCTTAAATGAATATTTTATTAATAAATAAATAAGTTTGTTTACAAAGTATGTGCTTTATCATCATACATGATTGACTTTTATGCACACTACTATCAATCTCCCACTTGCACTAAAGCCAATCGCCATGGTATCTCATACCCATCTTCTCTAAGTGACAATCAAACTGTTGTTGTGTTAGAGCTTTAGTTGTCTTGAGAGTCTATACGCTCCAAGGTGACATCTCCTCTTTCAATGATCTCCCTGATCAAGTGAAATCACCGCAACACGTGTTTGGATTTCTGATGAGACCTGGGTTCCTTAGCCTGTCCAACCGCTCTGGTGTTGTCACAATATACGGGAACTGCTTCTCCAATGCTAGGAACCACACCAAGTTCAGTTATGAACTTCTTCATCCAAACAGCTTCCTTTTCAGCTTCACTTGTAGCTATATACTCTGCCTCTGTTACTGAATCAGCAATTGTTTACTGCTTGGAACTCTTCCAACTCATTGCGCCTCCGTTCAAGGTAAACACATACCCTGAAACAGATTTACTGTCATCTTGGTCTGTTTGAAAACTTGAGTCCGTGAATCTCTCGAGTTTTAATTCAGACCCACCGTAGACAAGAAAAATATCTTTAGTCCTTCTCAAGTACTTTAGGATATTCTTCACTGCCTTCCAGTGCTCTTCTCCTGGATTCGACTGGTATCTGCTCATTACACTAAGTGCGTGAGCAACATCTGGTCTAGTACATATCATACTGTACATGATAGATCCTATTACAGAAGCTTAAGGGATCTTACTCATACGGTCTCTTTCCTTAGGTGTCTTTGGGGCCTGTTTCTTGGAGAGATGTATTCCATGGCTCATATCAATGTACGTTCCTTGGGATAAGCCGAGCATCCTTTTAGATCTATCTCTATAGATCTTTATCCCCAAAATATAGGATGTTTCACCCAAGTCCTTCATGGAGAAGTTTTTAGATAACCAGATTTTAATTGATTGTAACATAGAAATGTCATTCCCTATCAGTAATATATCATCAACATATAATACAAGGAATGATACTGCGCTCCCACTAACCTTCTTGTATACACATGGTTCATCCTCATTTTTAATAAAATCAAACTCTTTGATTGTCTCATCAAAACGAATGTTCCATCTACGAGAAGCTTGCTTCAACCATAAATGGATCGTTGTAGCTTACAAACTTGATTTGTTCCAACTTTTGAAATAAATCCCTCTGGCTGTGTCATATACACATCTTCCTTAAGTTTCCCATTGAGGAAGGCCGTTTTCACGTCCATCTGCCAGATCTCATAGTCGTTATAAGCTGCAATCGCAAGCAAAATCTGAATGGACTTGAGCATGGCTACTGGTGAGAAGGTTTTATCATAGTCAACTCCTTGTCTTTGTTTGAAACCTTTTGCAACCAGTCGGGCCTTATAGGTCTCTACTTTCCTGTCTGCTCCAGTTTTTCTCTTAAAAACTCATTTACACCCAATAGGCTTAATGCCTTCAGGTGGTGAAACCAAAGTCCATACTTTGTTCTCATACATGGAGTCCATTTCGAATTTCATGGCTTCAAGTCATTTTCCTGAGTTTTTATTACTCATAGCCTATTCTTAATTCAATGGATCATCATCATTCGTGATGTGTACCTCATCGTCATCCTCTATAACGAATCCATACCTCTCAGGTATCTTCGGTACTCTTCCAGATTTACGAATAGGGTGTGGCACACTAGGTTCTTCTACTTGGTTAGGTACCTGACTTTGATCCGTGGTAATTTGTGGTTCTTGAACTTCTTTAATATATATCTTACTCCCACTGACCCCTTCATAGATAAACTCTTTCTCCAAGAAGGCAATATGTTTTGCAACAAACACCTTTTGATCAGTTGGATGATAGAAATAATACCCTACGGTTTCTTTAGGGTATCCCACAAATCTACACTTATCGGATTTAGTCTGTAGCTTATCATTTTCAAATTTTTTGATATAAGATGGACAACCCCAAGTCTTAACATGCTTAAGATTTGGTTTCCTCCCTTTCCACATCTCATATGGAGTCTTTGGGGCGGATTTTGTAGGTACATTGTTAAGTAGGTATGCAGCCGTTTCTAGGGCATAACCCCAGAAGGAAATTGGAAAGTCGGTAAAACTCATCATGGATCGAACCATGTCCAACAGTGTTCGATTTCTCCTTTCAGATACTCCATTTAACTGTGGTGTACCTGGAGGAGTCCATTGTGAGATTATACCATTTTCTTTGAGACAATTGAGAAACTCACCACTTAAGTATTCTCCACCTCAATCTGATCGAAGTATCTTAATACTTTTGCCTGTTTGTTTCTCTACTTCACTTCTGAACTCTTTGAACTTTTTAAATGATTCTGATTTGTATTTCATTAAATACACATATCCAAATCTTGAGTGATCATCAGTGAAAGTAATAAAATAAGAATACCCACCCCGTGCACTTGTTGTCATAGGTCTACAAACGTCTGTGTAAATCAATGCCAACAACTCTGTAACTCTTTCTCCTTTTCCACTAAAAGGAGATTTAGTCATTTTACCCATAAGACAAGATTCACAAGTTGGATATGATTCATAATCGGATAGCTCTAGGAGCCCATCCTTATGCAACTTGGATAATCTTGTTTTATTGATATGACCGAGTCTACAATGCCACATGTGGGTATAATTAATATCATCTCTTTTCTTTTTCTTAGTTTGTTCAATTTGAAATATATTTTCTTGCAAGTCAAGTATATAAAGCCCATTTCACAAATTTTCAATACCATATAAAACATCGTCTTTATAAATAGAACAACCATTGTTCTTTATAATAACGTCAAAACCTTCCATATCCAATACAGAAATTGAAATAATGTTTTTAATAATATTCGGAACATAATAACAGTTATTAAGATAAATGGACTTGCCTGAAGGCATTGTTAAACAATAAATTTCTACAGCTAATGCAGCAACCTTTGCTCCATTCCCCACTCGTAGGATCACTTCTTCATTGTTCAGCTTTCTACTTCTGACCAATCCCTGCACAGTGTTACATATGTGAGACCCACAGCCGGTATCCAATACCCAAGTAGAATTATGACTTTCAGAAAAATTAATTTCAATCATAAACAAACCTTGATTGGAAGTTGAAGCTTCTCCAAGCTTCTTCTCTGCTAGAAACTTCTTGCAGTTCCTCTTCCAATGTCCCGGCTTGTTGTAATGAAAGCACATTCCTTTAGCTGGTTCATGTTTCTTTTGTTCCTTTTCTTTCCCCTTTCCCTTAGCCTTCTTGGATTTCTTCTTTTCAGAAGACACCTTGGGCCTCTTCCTTTTATTGGAAGAATCCACCATCAAGACATGGTTCTTCTTGGATGAGAAGTGACCTTCTGCAGTTTTCAGCATGTTAAGCAGCTCAGGCAAGCTGACATCTAGCTTATTCATGTGAAAATTAACCACAAACTGCGAGAAGGTCTCAGGGAGTGACTGCAAGACCAAGTCTTGACTCAACTCCCCATCCATGACGAACCCAAGCTGTCCAAGGCGTTCAATCAAATTGATTACCTTCAGGACATGAGTCTCGACGGCAGTACCCTCGGTCATCCGAGATCGAAAGAGCTCCTTAGATATCTCATATCTAGCAGTCCTACTCTGTTCACCATACAACTCCTTGAGGTGAAGCAGCATAGTAGGAGCATCCATTTTTTCGTGCTGACGCTGAAGCTCGTTATTCATGGATGTGAGCATGATGCATTGAGCCACAGATGCATCATCTTGCCACTTATTGAAAGTGGCAATCTCTTCCTCAGAGGCTGTTTCTGAAACAGATTCAGGAACAGTTGAATTTAAGACATAAGATATCTTTTCAGCAGTGAGAACAATTCTCAGATTTCTTAGCCAATCCTCATAATTCGGCCCGGTAAGCTTATTTGCTTCAAGTATGCTTCGTAGTGAGATTAGTGATTTAGACATTTTTAAAATTCTGCATGTGAAAAAGACAATATTTTAGCAAACATTTATTTTATTAACTTTGCATACCAAAATAAATTTAGGTCTTTATTTTAAATTGGTATCTCCCACTATTTTCATCAAACTATATTATCCTCACTTATATAGTTCGGCAACATCTAATTAAAGATTTGTTAGTGAGAATAAGAATCCCACTTCAAATGTATATAACCTTGTGGATAGCACAACAAGCGATATACAAATTAATAGGTAGACAACTCTTGTCAATTACATCACCATGTAATTCCTTTTATTCTGCCTCTTAAATCATAATGGTCATGTGTGTGCACATCCAAACTAAAATAATTTAAGTTAAGCCCAGCTTAGCACTTCCATAAATTCAAAAAAGAAAAATATGCGTCCTTATGGATAGCACAACAAGACTAGATCATTCAATTTTCTTGATAAGCATCAAATGTGATTAATTAACATCTTAAATACTCAATACTCGCCTTGTGGATAGCACAACAAGCTCATATTAAATATTTAATACTCTATTAATTTATCATGCTAGAAGGCGATGTTCGATATTCCAAATATCTTTGAACGCTTCGGACTTAATCTTGTTTCTTTGAGGGGTTTGTTATTATTTGTCTCATCTTGTTTAGCGCGCATGCACATATATATATAAAATACGCGTCATTTTATTAAACATGCGAAGCATGTTTGCATAAAATATAATATATATAATATTTAGCATGCAATATAGAATACTATATTCTACCCGGATTGATTATGAACTTTTATTCTAGTTTGGTTCACTAGAACCACCAAGTGAACCAAAAAGGTCAAACCTAGGAGTGCAAGAATTTAAACTTAAACATAACGATTACATTTAAACCCGGGCTCCATACAAATGGGTCTTCAAGCGCTCCTTGCTCCTTGATCTCCAGTTCTTCAAAAATTCTAACTAATCCTACTACATAAACTATTTCATTTAAATAGAAACCTTGATCAACAGTCAAGGAAAAGTACATAGGAGAGAGATAAAATTTACAATAAGAAAAAAAACAGAAAAGACGAGGTACGCAGACCCCATTTTATAAAACTCATACATTCAAGCATTCATCCAAAATAAAATCCAATCACATTGGTCATAGTCCATAATCAATCTCTTTTATTAACATACATATCATCATACGTATCAATAAAACTTATTCATTTAATAAAAATAAATTCATTCCATATATGTATTAATATCAGTTAATGGGCAAAAGTTTGCTAAACTTTATTTTTGGAAAAATAAACTCCTTTATTTCATTCAAAAATAATTCCAAATTAAACTCTTTAATTTTAGCAATTCTGAAATCATATTTCATATAAAATAAATATTTTTATTTTAAACCTTTATTAATTAAATAAACCATTTATTTAATTAATCAAAACAAAAGAAAAAAATTTCAATTCCTGTCCGATGGCGCAGCTGCGCCAGGAATGTAAAGGGAACCGGCGCAGCTGTGCAGCATGAAAACCAGGAACAGACACCGGCGCAGCTGCGCAGCAAGAAGGCCTTGCACCGGCGTAGCTGCGCAGCTTCGCAGAATCTGAAAAAAATTTGTTGCCCAAGAACTCAATCCAATCGCATATCATACATGTATGGAATAACATAAACTGATAATTAGCACAAGATTGGCTCTGATACCACTGTTGGGTTTGCTAGAAATATAAGCATGCAATAAAATTACATAAACGCAGCGGAAAGGATGAAAAATCATATTTTAAAATTTTCTTACAAACCCTTAACCATGATCTTTCTTGTGCATCAATTATCAGTCAATACATAGAATGAGAGGAAGGAATTATACCTTTGAAGATCCAAGCTTCCTCAGGTACAAGTTCTACTCCTTTGATTCTTTTGATTCCTCTGTAGTGGCTCCTTCCCTTGATCAATGTCAGCCACCCAAATGTTTGGCCTCTAACAGTGATCCACCAAGGAAGATGAAGAACTCAGAAAGATGGGTTATTGGCTTAACCCTTGTTTCTATCTCTATAGAATATGTGTACTCCCAACCTTTGGAAAAATTCACGTACCTTATTTCTGATATAAGACTCTTATATAGATATTAGGTTAACCCTCCTAATCTAATTAGAATAGGTTTTTATTTAATTAATTAATTAAACACTTTTAATTAATTTATATCCTAATCTTATTAGGATTAAGAGAGAGTGCTTATATTATATTAATTCCTAAACTCCTTTAGAATTAAAATAATAAGAATAATAATAATATTAATAAGACTCTTCTTATTAATTTATATTTAATATTTCTAAAATATTAAATAATAAACATTAAGCTATTTAATTTATTTTATCACCATAGATTAAATTAATTACACTTAATGCATTATTATTATCACGCCATTTTTTTTCTTAAATAATTCTTCTTCCTTTTATGGTGTGACCCTTTAGGTTCTCCATATTAAACCGGTTGTGAATAAATCAATTAAAACAATTCTAATCTTATTTAAAAAAATAAATTAAACTAATAATCTATTTAAATAAATAATATTTATTCTACAATAGGTATAAGCCTCCCTAGCGATCAACGACTTTCCAGATAATATAGATTTCAACATTAATTATAAAAGAACCTTTGAGTTAATAGTTACCGTATAATTCAATCCTTCCACCATACAATGTCCCAATTAAATATAAGACATGGATTTACTGTCAAGTCTTAATTTATTTAATCATATGTATTTCGATTAGAAAACGCACAACTCCAAATAATGCAAATTAGAAACCTCTTTCTAATTTCATTCTACCTTGGCCAAGGATTCATGGGTTGTCATTTAACGAATCACATAGGACATATCTCCTCTTTTACTAGAGGTGGTAGATTCTTTATTAATCATGCATTATCTCCATATGCAACTCATCATACCCAAGCATACCCTATATATGCCTTAAAAGGCCTTAAGGAATAAGTCAAAGTATAATTTATTACATACAAGATACTATGATGATCTCAAGTTCAAGGATCACTTGTACTACTATCACATTAGGAATTCCTATTGACAGGAGAGTAAAACTCTATTAGGTATTCCATAGCGAGTCACGTTCAATGAACTTATTCTCCAATAAGCACCTACATACTTGTTTTAGTGTCTCCACACAAATGACCATGAGATCAGTCATCCTCATCCAATGAGCAAGCAACATATATACCAATCTATCCGAATTTACTAATCCCCATTTTAGTAATCCCACAATTGGGAACTATTTTAGTTTTTAAGCTTTCTAAGAATTTAGATCTCATTAGCATGATCTCATCATGATTCTAAAATCATTGCTTAAAACTATGGGTTATTTACATATTATTAAAAACAGCACCATGTAGATAATTAAATTTCTTAAATGAATATTTTATTAATAAATAAATAAGATTGTTTACAAAGTATGTGCTTTATCATCATACATGATTGGCTTGTATGCACACTACTATCACAAGGAAGCCTTCGTACATGGGAGGCCATGCTTCTAAATTATAATAGATATCATAGGACTTGAGAATTAACCTTGGTTGACTCAATACACCCCAAAGAAGAAAGAGAAGATTACTATCATGTTCATTTCAATGGTGGGTATCTTTTTGCTATATAATTATTTCCATTATCTCAAACTGATAATTATATTTCAACCATACTCTAAGATTATATAGGTAGTGTTCATATATATAATCAGTAAGTGGATGTGTACAATCATATCATATGATAACACTAATTTGTATGTAGTTAGATATCTTGTATGATAGTGGCAACACACTCTTTCAACTGTGACTCATATCCCAACGTTGTATAGCACCTCACATTGGCACCTATCAGTTTGCCATCCTATCTTATAATTTGATGAGAACAACCATTAACTCGAAACATTATGGTTACTAACTTGGATCATTACTTCAGTCCCCGATTAGTCCCAGCTCCAATCTCATTTCCTGAGAAGAACAATGGAACCAAAAGGTGAAAGTAGTATGCATACAAGCCAATCATGTATGATGATAAAGCATATACTTTGTAAACGATCTTATTTATTTATTAACAAAAGTATTCATTTATTAAATGCATTTAATTACCTACATGATGTTGTTTTTATAATATGTAAATAACCTATAGTTTTAAGCAATGCTTTTGGAATCATGATGTTAATCATGCTAATGAGATCTAAATTCTTAGAAAGCTTAAAACTAAAATAGTTCCCAATCATTGGATTACTAAAAAGGGGATTAGTAAATCCGGATAGATTGGTATATATATTGCTTGCTCATTGGATGAGGATGACTGATCTCATGACCATTTGTGTGGAGACACTAAAGCAAGTATGTATGTGCTTCTTGGAGAATAAGTTCACCGAACGTGGCTCGCTATGGAGAACCTAATGGAGTTTTACTTATTTGTCAATAGGAATTCCTAATGTGATAGTAGTATAAGTGATCCTTGGACTTGAGATCATCATATTATCTTGTATGTAATGAATTATACTTTGACGTATTCCTTAAGACCCTTAGGATATATCAAAGGGTATGCTTGGGTATAATAAGTTACATATTTAGATAATGAATGGTCAATAAAGAATCTACCACTTCTAGTAAAAGAAGAGATATGACCTATGTGATTCGTTAAATGACAACCCAGTAGTCCTTGGTTAAGGCATAATGAAATTAGAAATGAGTTTTAAATTTGCATTATTTGGAGTTGTGCATTTTCTAATAGAAATACATATAATTAAATAAAATAAGACTTGACAGTAATTCCATATCTTATATTTAATTGGGACATTGTATGGTGGAAGGATTGAATTGTACGGTAACTATTTACTCACAGGTTCTTTTATGATTAATGTTGAAATCTATATTATCTAGAAAGTCGTTGATCGCTAGGGAGGCTTATCCCTATTGTAGAATAAATATTATTTATTTAAATAGATTATTAGTTTAATTTATCTATTTAAATAAGATTAGAATTGTTCTAATTGATTTATTCACAACTGATTTAATATGGAGAACCCAAAGGGTCACACCATAAAAGGAAGCATAATTATTTAAAAGGGTAATGGCATAATCGTAATAATACATGAAGTGTAATTAATTTAATCTATGGTGATAAAATAAATTAAATAGCTTAATATTTATTATTTAATATTTTGAAAATATTAAATATAAATTAATAAGAGGAGTCTTATTAATATTATTACAATTATTATTATTTTAATTTCTAAAGGAGTTTAGGAATTAAGTTAATATTAGTACTCTCATTTATTCCTAATAAGATTAGGAGGTAAATTAATTATATGAATTTAATTAATTATTCCCAATGTGGTGGGAAGCCTAAATTAATTAAAGGAATTTAATTAATTAAATGAAACCACATGTCTAATAGGATTAAAAGGGTTGACCAATATCTATATAAGAAGAGTCTTATAATAGATATCAGTTGATGCAATTCCAATTGATGGAGAGTACTCCTTTCTTATAGAGGATCGAAAACTAGGGTTTAGCCAACCACCCTCCTTCTTGATAATTCCTCTTCTTTGGTGGATCACCTCTAGAGGCCAAACACTTGGGTGGCTAACGTTGATCAAATGAAAGAATCTAACCTGGAAATTTAAGGAGATCACGAAGAACAAGGAGTTGAACTCGTACCTGTGGAAGCTTCGTTTTACAAGGGTATGATTCCATAACTTCTTATTGATCGTTTTAAATTAATATTTTGCATAAAGGATGATCCGAATAATGGTTTTGTAGAATTTTTTTAAACTCTGATATATCATGCTTCTGCTAATTTTTGTAATTTGATTGCGCCATGATTTCGTACAAACCCAACAGTGGCATCAGAGCCAAACCTTTATGCAATTATTAATTGTTTTGATTTCATATACAATATGGGTATGCATTTAGAATAATTTATTGGGCATAATTACTTGTATAAAATTATTATTAATTTTTTTTTGAAAGAAAATAATAATAATAAAATCGAGAAGCTAGTTCGTTGTTTTGATTAGTAGCGAAATTGATTCAATTCATAAAGGATACTGATAAGTGAATTCGGTGGAAAAAGGTAAGCTTCCTTCTAAAAGGTTGATTTGTTTTGCCGTAATATCATGCCGCATATAATTTATATATATATATATATATATATATATATATATATATATATATAATATGTGATTTGCAAATGATTCAGGCTAAGTCACATATATATATTGGATACTAAAAAAGTAACGGTTACTTGGTATCATATATATATAATATATGCGGGTATATTATATATATATATATATATATATATATATATATATTATATTCTTAATAATTTTATAATTAAAATAAAGAGTTTATTTTAATCTTGAAATTGAATTTCATGCAATTTAAAATTGTTCATTAAATGATACTTATATATATACATGAAATGTTTTAATTCAAAAGATGAATGTTTATTTATTGTTGCATATGGTGATATGTATGATAATAAATGGGATTGATTATGGGACTATTGACCAATGTGATTGAATTTTATTTTAGTTGAATGCTTGAATAAATGGATTTTATTAAATGGAGTTTGCGTACCTCGTCTTCTCTATTTTTTCTTGATGTAAAATTCTATCTCTCTCCTATATACTTCCCCTTGACTGCTGATCAAGGTTTTTATTTAAATTAAATAGTTTAAATGTAATAGAAATAGTTAAAATTATCTTAAAGAAATTGGAGACCAAGGAGCAAGGAGCGCGTGAAGACCCGTTTGTATGGATCCCGGGGTTTAAATATAATAATTACGTTTAAATTTAAATTCTTGCACTCCTAGGTTTGACCTTTTGGTTCACTTAGTGGCTCTAGTGAACCAAACTAGAATAACAGTCCATTATCAATCCGGGTAGAATATAGTATTCTATATGTGCATGTTAAGTATTATATATATTATATTTTATGCAAACATGCTTCGCATATTTTAATAAAATGACGTGTATTTTATATATATATGTGCATGTGCGTCAAACAAGATGAGACAAATAATAACAAACCCCTCAAAGAAATTATATTAAGTCTAAAGCGTTAAGAGATATTTGAAATATTGAACGTCACCTTCTAGCATGATAAATTAATATAGTATTAAATATTTAATACGAATTTGTTGTGCTATCCACAAGGCAAGTATTGCGTATTTAAGATATTAATTTAATCACATTTGATGCTTATCAAGAA
The DNA here is from genome assembly GCA_020205555.1 of Panax stipuleanatus. Taxonomy (NCBI): domain Eukaryota; kingdom Viridiplantae; phylum Streptophyta; class Magnoliopsida; order Apiales; family Araliaceae; genus Panax; species Panax stipuleanatus. The sequence continues at coordinate 68,358,032 of CM035119.1, read as the reverse complement.
AATTGAACAATATTATTTTGTTGTGCTATCCACAAGGACAATATTTATTTTTTTTGAATTTATGAAAGTGCTAGGTTGGACTTAACTTAAATCATTTTAGTTCAGATGTGCACACACTTGACCATTATAATTTAAGAGGCAAAATAAAAAGGAGTTACATGTTGATGTAATTGACAAAGAGCTGTCTATCTATTTATTTATATATCGTTTGTTGTGCTATTCACAAGGCTATATACATTTGAAATGGGATCATTATCCCCACTAGCAAATCTTTAATTAGATGTTGTCGAACTATATATATGAGGGTAATATAGTTTGAAAAAAATAGTGGGAGATACCAATTTAAAATAAGACATAATTTATTTTGGTATATAAAATTAATTAAATGAATTTTTGCTAAAATATTGTCTTTTCACATACATAAATTTAAAAAATGTCAAAAGCACTAATTTCACTGTGTAGTATACTTGATGCTAACAAACTAACCGGGCCGAACTATACGGACTGGTTAAGGAATCTGAGAATAGTTCTCAATGCTGAAAAGATTTCTTATATCCTAAATTCACTTGTTCCTGGAATTGTTCCAGAAACAGCTTCTGAGGAAGAGATTGTCACCATTGTAAAGTGGCAAAATGATGCATCTTGGGCTCATTGCATCATGCTCGCATCCATGAATAACGAGCCTCAGCGTCAGTATAAAAACATGGATGCTCCTACTATATTGCTTCACCTCAAGGAGTTGTATGGTAAACAAAGTAGGACTGCAAGATATGAGATATCTAAGGAGCTCTTCCGATCTCGGATGTCCGAGGGCACTGCCGTTGAGACTCATGTCCTAAGGGTGATCAATCTGATTAAACGCCTTGGACAAATTGGGTTTGTCATGGATAGGGAGTTGAGTCAAGACTTAGTCTTGCAGTCACTCCCAAAGACCTTCTCGCAGTTCGTCATAAATTTCCACATGAATAAGTTAGATGTCAGCTTGCCTGAATTACTTAACATGTTGAAAACTGCAGAAGGTCACTTCCCATCCAAGAAGAACTATGTCTTAATGGTGGATTCTTCCAAGAAAAGGAAGAGGCCCAAGGTATCTTCTGAAAAAAACAATTAAGAAGGCTAAAGGCAAGGTGAACATAAAGGAACAAAAGAAACCTGATCCAGCTAGCAAAGGAATGTGCTTCCATTGCAACGATTCGGGTCATTGGAAGAGGCACTGCAAGAAGTTTCTGGCAGAGAAGAAGCTTGGAGAAGCTTCGACTTCCAATCAAGGTTTGTTCATGATTGAAATTAATTTTTAGAAAGTTAAAATTCTACTTGGGTATTGGATACCGGTTGTGCTTCTCACATATGTAATACTGTGTAGGGACTAGTTAGAAGTAAAAAGCCGAACAAGGATGAGGTTGTCCTACGAGTGGAAAATGGAGCAAAGATTGCTGCATTAGCTGTAGGCACTTATTATTTAGCACAAACCTACGGGCAAGTCCATTTATTTAAATAACTGTTATTTTGTTCTGAATATCATTAGAAATAATATTTCTATTTTTGTATTAGATATGGAAGGATTTGATATTATAATAAAGAACAACAGGTGTTCTATTTATAAAGATAATATTTTATATGGTGTTCGTAATCTGCGAAATGAACTTTATATACTTGACTTGCATGGAAATATACTTCAAATAGAACAAACTAAGAAAAAGAAAAGAGATGATGTTAATTATACCTATATATGGCACTGTAGACTCGGTCATATCAATGAAACAAGATTATCCAAGTTGCATAAGGATGGGCTCTTAGAGCTATCCGATTTTGAATCATATCCAACTTGTGAATCTTGTCTCATGGGTAAAATGACTAAATCTCCGTTTAGTGGAAAAGGAGAAAGAGTTATAAAGTTATTAGCGTTGGTTCACACAGACGTTTTTGGACCTATGACAACGAATGCATGGGGAGGGTATTCTTATTTTATTACTTTCACTGATGATCACTCAAGATATGGATATGTGTATTTAATGAAATACAAATCTGAATCGTTTGAAAAGTTCAAAGAGTTCAAAAGTGAAGTAGAGAAACAAACCGGCAAAAGTATTAAGATTTTTCGATCAGATTGAGGTGGTGAATACTTAAGCGGTAAGTTTCTTGATTGTCTCAAAGAAAATGGTATAATCTCACAATGGACTCCACCAGATACACCACTGTTATATGGAGTATCTGAAAGGAGAAATCGAACATTGTTGGACATGGTTCGATCTATAATGAGTTTTATCGATCTTCCAGTATCATTCTGGGTTATACCCTAGAAACGACTGCATATCTACTAAATAAGGTCCCTTCAAAATCCGTCCCCAAGACTCCATATGAGATGTGGACAGAGAGAAAACCTGGTCTTAAGCATGTTAAGATTTGGGAATGTCCAGCTTATGTGAAAATATTTCAAAATAATAAGCTTGGGACAAGATCTGATAAGTGCACATTTGTGGGATATCCTAAAGAGAGTTTGGGATACTATTTCTACAATCCTACTGAGCAAAAGGTGTTTGTTGCGAAACACACTGCCTTCTTAGAAAAGGAGTGGGAGCTGTCGTTGACACTCCAAAATTAACCTCACTTTCACTTCACGAATTTAAATAATTAGCACAGTAGTAAGCAAGGATCGATTCCACAGAGAGTAAGTTTGTTTAAGATTTATTCTACTATTTTAACAGAAAATAAAGATGGGGGATTTTTGAAATTGTTTTAAACTATGAAAAATAGAATTAAATAGTGAGATTAACCAAATATGTAAAAACTTCAGTTATGCAGTTCAGTTTCGCCGAGTACAACAATTAATCAATCAAGTTGTTATTATTTACCCTTCAATGAAACTATTAACCCTAGATAACATTAAGCTTTGCTATCCAAAATTCTTCTTAGATATTCACTGTATGAAACAAGCTCTTCACTAGATTCAACTAGCATACAACCTATAACAAGCTCTCTAGATTTAATATGATAGAAACATTAAGAAATATAGAATTAGGCTAATCCAAGCAACACACACATAAGCTCGATTTGTTTAACTTATTTTTTGATAATCTTAGCGATACACAAAAGCTTGTCCACAATTAGCACCACTAGTTCGCTACTTATGATGAAGACAAATATCAATTACACGTAATACCAATCTTAATCTAGCATATGATAATGATTAAATTAACTCAATTGGCCATATCAAATTAATTAAATCAATTAGCATGCAATAAATGAAAACAGATTATTAGAAGAAATTTCACACAAGAAGGAATAAATAATAATACTCAATTAATTAATTATTTGTAACAAGGTTCCACCTCCCTTTAGAATTGAATAAAGAAACTAGCCTGACATGCTCCAAGTCTACAAGCAATAAAAGATGAATAATAATCTCAAAATACAAGAGAATCAATCTCCTTTTTATAACCTTCAAAACGCAACCCTAATCCCTATGTTATTTCACCAAATCCGAGTTGCAAAAGAAGAAGTGCTGCTGCCGACCCGCCTCCCCGCCCCAGCGGGGGTTCACTGGCCTAATGCTCCTCCCCAACGGGGTATCACACTATCCAGCCATGTATTATCTTCTTATCTCGCGCCTTTTGCTAATTTCCTTCTCTTGCTTCATATGTTAATTGCAATGACAACGTGAAAACTAATTATACTAGGAATATGAGCTGCTCCTTTTCCTTTAGTCAAGCACGTGACAAAGTTGGCAAGCATTAGTATAGTATTTCCCTTAATAACTTGCTGGTGACGTGCTGTTATTCAAAGGCTTTAATCACCTAATCCCTAGCCCACGCCCATGCCAATCCTTGTGAGCTGCTTGGGCTCGTGTGGTGCTTGGATCTGTAAGCCCATGAAATCATTTTATGCAATCTAGTTTCGTGTGGGCTGCTCTTGGAATGCGTGGCTGGGCTCCAAGCTGCTAGCCAACGTGAGCTACTTGTTGCTTTGCATTAATTTGTACTACATGAAAATCATGGGCCCATGCTTCTTTAATTTCAAGACCCAAACCATGAGCTTGCTTATATAATGCATAAACCTTATTTGCATGCTACTAGCAACGTGCCCATGTAATTCAATTCCAGCTGCTGCAATAATTCGTGTGGGCTAACAATCCGCTTGTCCATCAATTGCCGAATTGGGCCAGTCCAATTGGTCCAGCATTGAGTTTGTCCCATATTTGCATGCACTTTCCCAATTGGGTTTAAAAGCCCACAAACTTATTCTTTTTTCATCACTTCAGCCCTTTTAGCTCTAATTCCTCCTAAAATCAATAAATATCTTAATAAGTCCATATACACTATAAAATATGTAATAAACTAAATATAAAGGAATAGAAATAAATGAATATTATGCACTCATCAAGGAGTTTATCCTTGAAGGGGCTAGAGAGAGAAAAATAGATATTGAAGAAATTCAAGAACCACAAACCACTACAGATCAATTGGATGAACTTGTCCAAGTAGAGACACCTACTGTACAACATCCGATTCGTAAATCTGGAAGAGTACCGAAGATACCTGAAATGTATGAATTCATCATAGAGGATGACGATGAGGTACACGTCATGAATAATGATGATCCATTGAATTATGAATAGGCTATGAGTAATTAAGACTCAGGAAAATGGTAGATGACCATAAAATCTAAAATGAATATTTGAAACAATGTTCAAGTCCATTTGGATTTTACTTGCGATTGCAGCTTATTATTGCTACATCTAGAAAAATGGACGTGGAGATGCCCTTCCTCAAATATACATTATTAGAGGAGGATATATGTATGATACAGCTAGATGGATTTGTTTTAATGTTTGAAACAAATCATGTATATGAGCTACAACGATCCATTTATGGATTTAAGCAAGCTTCTCGTAGATGAAACGTACATCCGTATTGATGAACCATGTGTGTACAAGAAAGTTAGTGGAAGCGCAGTTTCATTCCTTGTATTATATGTTGATGATATATTACTAATAGGGAATGACATTCCTATGCTACAATCGATCAAAATAAAGTTGTCTAAACATTTCTCCACGAATGGTTTAGGCGTTTAGCATGACAAACTCCAAGAGACGTCTCATGATGATGAGTCATGGAGTGTATCTCTCTAAAACTGTCCTCAATAAAAGAGAGATCACATGAATTACTATCATGTATGCAATGAAATATACGAGACTTCATGTTGATCGGTCATATTCTGGAGATGATCATTGTAGGACAGTGATAAACATCTTAAAGTACTTAATTGACACTAAGGATGTCATCATGACGCATGATGGGTCTGAATTAAACTAAAGGACTAAACAGACTCAAGTTTTCAGACTGACCAAGACGACAACAAATCCACTTTAGGGTAAGTCGTTATCTTGAAAGGTGGTGCAATGAATTGGAAAGGTTCCAAACAACAAAAGGTTACTAGTTTAGTGACAAAGACAATGTATATAACTGTAAGTGAAGCTTTAAGTTGATGTTTCAGATGAAAAGTTCATTACAAAACTAGGAATAGTTCCTAAGTCTCATCTTGAATCCAAACATGTGTTGCGACACTTTGATTAAAGAAATCATTGAAAGAAGAGACGTCACCTTGAAGCATGTAGACTCTCAAGACAACATTGCATATCCATTTACTAAAGCTTTAACACAACAGTTGTTTGATCGTCACTTAGAGAAGATGAGTATGAGATACCATGGCGATTGACTTTAGTGCAAGTGGGAGATTGAAAGTAGTATGCATACTGTTGGGTTTGTACGAAATCGTGATGCAATTAAATTGCAAAAATTAGCGGAAGCATGGTATATCAAAGTTTAAAATTTTTTTACAAAACCATTACCCGGATCATCCTTTATGCAAATTATTAATTTAAAACGATAAATAAGAAGTTATGGAATCATACCCTTGTAGAACGAAGCTTCCACAGGTACTAGTTCAACTCCTTGTTCTTCATGATCTCCTTGAATTTCCGGGTTAGATTCCTTCCTTTGATCAACGTTAGCCACCCAAGTGTTTGGCCTCTAGAGGTGATCCACCAAGGAAGAGAAATTATCAAGAAGGAGGGTGTTTGGCTTAACCTTAGTTTTCTATCCTCTATAGAAAAGGAGTACTCTCCAACAATTGGAATTGCATCAATCAAATATCTATTATAAGACTTCTCTTATATAGACATTGGTCAACCCTTCTAATCCTATTAGACATGGGATTTCTTTTAATTAATTAAACTCCTTTAATTAATTTAGGCTTCCCACCACATGGGAATAATTAATTAAATTCATTTAATTAATTTGTCTCCTAATCTTATTAGGAATAAATGAGAGTACTAAATATTAAATTAATTACTAAACTCCTTTAGAAATTAAAATAATAATAATTGTAATAATATTAATAAGACTCCTCTTATTAATTTATATTTAATATTTCCAAAATATTAAATAATAAACATGAAGCTATTTAATTTATTCTATCACCATAGATTAAATTAATTATACTTAATGCATTATTACGATTATGCCATTACCTTCTTAAATAATTATTCTTCCTTTTATGGTGTGACCTTTTAGGTTCTCCATATTAAACCGGTTGTGAATAAATCAATTAAAACAATTTTAATCTTATTTAAATAAATAAATTAAACTAATAATCTATTTAAATAAATAATATTTATTCTACAATAGGGATAAGCCTCCCTAGCGATCAACGACTTTCCAGATAATATAGATTTCAACATTAATCATAAAAGAACCTGTGAGTTAATAGTTACCATACAATTCAATCCTTCCACCATACAATGTCCCAATTAAATATAAGACATGGATTTACTGTCAAGTCTTATTTTATTTAATTATATGTATTTCGATTAGAAAATGCACAACTCCAAATAATGCAAATTAAAAACTCCTTTCTAATTTCATTTCACCTTGGCCAAGGATTCCTGGGTTGTCATTTAACGAATCACATAGGACATATCTCCTCTTTTACTAGAGGTGGTAGATTCTTTATTGATCATTCATTATCTCCATATGTAACTCATTATACCCAAGCATACCCTATATATGCCTTAAAAGGTCTTAAGGAATAAGTCAAAGTATAATTTGTTACATACAAGATACTATGATGATCTCAAGTCCAAGGATCACTTGTACTACTATCACATTAGGAATTCCTATTGACATGCGAGTAAAACTCCATTAGGTATTCCATAGCGAATCACGTTCAGTGAACTTATTCTCCAATAAGCACCTACATACTTGCTTTAGTGTCTCCACACAAATGATCATGAGATCAATCATCCTCATCCAATGAGCAAGCAACATATGTACCAATCTATCCGGATTTACTAATCCCCTTTTTAGTAATCCCACGATTGGGAACTATTTTAGTTTTAAAACTTTCTAAGAATTTAGATCTCATTAGCATGATCATCATCATGATTCTAAAAGCATTGCTTAAAACTATGGGTTATTTACATATTATAAAACAGCAACATGTAGATAATTAAATGCCTTTAATAAATGAATATTTTATTAATAAATAAATAAGATTGTTTACAAAGTACGTGCTTTATCATCATACATGATTGGCTTGTATGCACACTACTATCAATCTCCCACTTGCACTAAAGCCAATCGCCATGGTATCTCATACCCAACTTCTCTAAGTGACGATCAAACTGCTGTTGTGTTAAAGCTTTAGTTAATGGATCTGCAATGTTGTCTTGAGAGTCTACACTCTCCTCTTTCAATGATTTCTTTAATCAAAGTGCCGCAACACATGTTTAGATTCAAGATGAGACTTAGGAACTATTCCTAGTTCTGTTATGAACTTTTCATCTAAAACATCAACTTGCAGCTTCACTTACAGTTATATACTCTGCCTCTGTCACTGAATCAGCAACTGTTTGCTGCTTGGAACTCTTCCAACTCACTACGCCTCCGTTCAAGGTAAAAACATACCCCGAAACAGATTTACTGTCATCTTGGTCCGTTTGAAAAACTTGAGTTTGTGAAGCTCTCGAGTTTTAATTCAGACCCACTGTAGACAAGAAAAATATCTTTAGTCCTTCTCAAGTACTTTAGGATATTCTTCACTGCCTTCCAGTGCTCTTCTCCAGGATTCGACTGGTATCTGCTCGTTACACTAAGTGCATGAGCAACATCCAGTCTAGTACATATCATACCGTACATGATAGATCCTATTGCAGAAGCATAAGGGATCTTACTCATACGGTCTCTCTCCTCAGGTGTCTTTGGGGCCTGTTTCTTGGAGAGATGTATTCCATGGCTCATCAGCATGAGACCTCTTTTGGAATCTTCCATGCTAAATCTCTTTAGCATTGCATCAATGTACGTTCCTTGGGATAAACCAAGCATCCTTTTAGATCTATCTCTATAGATCTTTATCCCCAAAATATAGGATGCTTCTTCCAAGTCCTTCATGGAGAAGTGTTTAGATAACCAGATTTTAATCGATTGTAGCATAGGAATGTCATTCCCTATCAGTAATATATCATCAACATATAATACAAGGAATGAAATTGCGCTCCCACTAACCTTCTTGTACACACATGGTTCATCGTCATTTTTGATAAAATCAAACTCTTTGATTGTCTCATCAAAACGAATGTTCCATCTACGAGAAGCTTGCTTCAATCCATAAATGGATCGTTGCAGCTTACAGACTTGATTTATTCCAACCTTTGAAACAAATCCCTCTGGCTGTGTCATATACACATCCTCCTCAAGTTTCCCATTGAGGAAGGCCGTTTTCACGTCCATCTGCCAGATCTCATAGTCGTTATAAGCTGCAATCGCAAGCAAAATCCGAATGGACTTGAGCATAGCTACTGGTGAAAAGGTTTCATCATAATCAACTCCTTGTCTTTGTTTGAAACCTTTTGCAACCAGTCGGGCCTTATAGGTCTCCACCTTGCCGTCCGCTCCAGTCTTTCTTTTAAAGACCCATTTACACCCAATAGGCTTAATGCCTTCAGGTGGTGAAACCAAAGTCCATACTTTGTTTTCATACATGGAGTCCATTTCGGATTTCATGGCTTCAAGCCACTTCCCTGAGTCTTTATTACTCATGGCCTGTTCGTAATTCAATGGATCATCATCATTCATGATGTGTACCTCATTGTCATCCTCTATAATGAATCCATACCTCTCAGGTATCTTCGGTACTCTCCCAGATTTACGAACAGGGTGTGGTATAGTAGGTTCTTCTACTTGGTTAGGTACCTGACTTTGATCCGTGGTAATTTGTGGTTCTTGAACTTCTTCAAGATATATCTTACTCCCACTGACCCCTTCATGGATAAACTCCTTTTCCAAGAAGGCAGCATGTTTCGCAACAAACACCTTTTGATCAGTTAGATGATAGAAATAATACCCTATAGTTTCTTTAGGGTATCCCGCAAATCTACACTTTTCGGATTTAGTCTGTAGCTTATCTTGTTCAAACTTTTTGACATAAGCTGGACAACCCCAAGTCTTAACATGCTTAAGATTTGGTTTCCTCCCCTTCCACATCTCATATGGAGTCTTTGGGGCGGATTTGGTAGGTACCTTGTTAAGTAGGTATGCAGCCGTTTCTAGGGCATATCCCCAGAAGGAAATTGGAAGGTCGGTAAAACTCATCATGCATCGAACCATGTCTAACAGTGTTCGATTTCTCCTTTCAGATACTCCATTTAACTGTGGTGTACCTGGAGGAGTCCATTGTGAGATTATACCATTTTCTTTGAGACAATAGAGAAACTCACCGCTTAAGTATTCTCCACCTCGATCTGATCGAAGTATCTTTATACTCTTGCCCGTTTGTTTCTCTACTTCACTTCTGAACTCTTTGAACTTTTCAAATGATTCTGACTTGTATTTCATTAAATACACATATCCAAATCTTGAGTGATCATCAGTGAAAGTAATAAAATAAGAATACCCACCTCGTGCACTTGTTGTCATAGGCCCACAAATGTCTGTGTGAATCAATGCCAACAACTCTGTAACTCTTTCTCCTTTTCCACTAAAAGGAGATTTAGTCATTTTACCCATGAAATAAGATTCACAAGTTGGATATGATTCATAATCAGATAACTCAAGGAGCCCATCTTTATGCAACTTGGATAATCTTGTTTTATTGATATGACCGATTCTACAGTGCCACATGTAAGTATAATTAATATCATCTCTTTTCCTTTTCTTAGTTTGTTCAATTTGAAAAATATTTTCTTGTAAGTCAAGTGTATAAAGTCCATTTCGCAAATTTCCAATACCATATAAAACATCGTCTTTATAAATAGAACAACTATTGTTCTTTATAACAACGTTAAATCCTTCCATATCCAATACAGAAATTGAAATAATGTTTTTAATAATATTCGAAACATAATAACAATTATTAAGATAAATGGACTTGCCCGAAGGCATTGCTAAATAATAAGTTCCTACAGCTAATGCAGCAACCTTTGCTCCATTCCCTACTCGTAGGATCACCTCATCATTGTTCAGCTTTCTACTTCTGACCAGTCCCTTCACATTATTACATATGTGAGAACCACAGCCGGTATCCAATACCCAAGTAGAATTTTGACTTTCTGAAAAATTAATTTCAATCATGAACAAACCTTGATTGGAAGTCGAAGCTTCTCCAAGCTTCTTGTCTGCCAGAAACTTCTTGCAATTTTTCTTCCAATGACCCGGCTCGTTGCAATGGAAGCACATTCCTTTGCTAGCTGGATCAGATTTCTTTTGTTCCTTTATGTTCACCTTGCCCTTGGTCATCCGAGATCGGAAGAGCTCCTTAGATATCTCATATCTAGCAGTCCTACTTTGTTCACCATACAACTCCTTGAGGTGAATCAACATAGTAGGAGCATCCATGTTTTCTTGCTGACGCTGAAGCTCGTTATTCATGGATGCGAGCATGATGCATTGAGCTACAGATGCATCATCTTGCCACTTTACAATGGTGGCAATCTCTTCCTCAGAGGTTGTTTCTGGAACAGTTCCAGGGACATGTGAGTTTAAGACATAAGAAATCTTTTCAGCAGTGAGAACTATTCTCAGATTTCTTAGCCAGTCCGTATAATTCAGCCCGGTAAGCTTATTAGCATCAAGTATGCTTCGCAGTGAAATTAGTGATTTTGACATTTTTAAAATTCTGCATGTGAAAAATAACATTTTAGCAAACATTCATTTTATTAATTTTGCATACCAAAATAAATTTAGGTCTTTATTTTAAATTGGTATCTCCCACTATTTTCATCAAACTATATTACCCTCACTTATATAGTTCGGCAACATCTAATTAAAGATTTGCTAGTGAGAATAAGGATCCCATTTCAAATGTATATAACCTTGTGGATAGCACAACAAGCGATATACAAATAAATAGGTAGACAACTCTTGTCAATTACAACACTATATAATTCCTTTTATTTTGCCTCTTAAATCATAATGGTCAAGTGTGTGCACATCCGAACTAAAATGATTTAAGTTAAGTCCAGCCTAGCACTTCCATAAATTCAAAAAAGAAAAATGTTCGTCCTTGTGGATAGCACAACAAGACTAGATCGTTCAATTTTCTTGATAAGCATCAAATGTGATTAATTAACATCTTAAATACGCAATACTCGCCTTGTGGATAGGACAACAAGCTCATATTAAATATTTAATACTCTATTAATTTATCATGCTAGAAGGCGACGTTGGATATTCCAAATATCACTGAACGCTTCGGACTTAATCTTGTTTCTTTGAGGGGTTTGTTATTATTTGTCTCATCTTGTTTAGCGCGCATGCACATATATATAAAATACGCGTCATTTTATTAAACATGCGAATCATGTTTGCATAAAATATAATATATATAATATTTAGCATGCAATATAGAATACTATATTCTACCCGGATTGATTATGGACTTTTATTCTAGTTTGGTTCACTAGAGCCACCAAGTGAACCAAAAGGTCAAACCTAAGGGTGCAAGAATTTAAATTTAAACGTAACTATTACATTTAAACCCGGGCTCCATACAAACGGGTCTTCACGCGCTCCTTGCTCCTTGGTCTCCAATTTCTTCAAGATAATTCTAACTATTTCTATTACATTAAACTATTTAATTTAAATAGAAACCTTGATCAACAGTCAAGGGGAAGTACATAGGAGGGAGATAGAATTTTACATCAAGAGAAAAAAAAAATTAGAGAAGACGAGGTACGCAGACCCCATTTAATAAAACCCATTCATTCAAGCGTTCAACTAAAATAAAATCCAATCACATTGGTCAAATAGTCCATAATCAATCCCTATTTATTATCATACATATTACCATATATATCAATAAATAAATATCCATCTCATGAATTAAAATATTCCATATATATATGAGTATCATTTAATGGGCAATTTTAAATTGCATGAAATCCAATTTCAAAATTAAAATAAATTCTTATTTTAATTATAAAATTATTAAAATTATTATATATATATATATATATAACCGTATATATATTATATATATAATAACCATCCTTTAAAAAAAAAAATCATGGAACGCCTTTTTGAAACAATTTGCAGGTTTCCACTATATATAATATAATATTATATATATATATAACCTGACCACCTATTAATGCTCCAGGTTACTATGAAATCCTTGTTCTATTAAAAAAAAAAAACAATTCATGCATTACCTTTTGAAGGACCCAGATTATATATATATAACCTGACCCACGAAAAACAGTTCACCTTTTCAACTAAAAAAAAACGTGACTTACGGATCCAGCTGCTAGATAATTCACTCCAAAAAAAAAAAAAACTTTCGCCATTTTTTTTTTCAGTTCGAAATTAAAAAGATGTTTTTCTGTTTTTTTTATTTAATTAATAATTTTATACAATTAATTATGCCCAATAAATTATTCTAAATATATATACCCATATGTATATGAAATCAAAACAATTAATAATTGCATAAAAGTTTGGCTCTGATGCCACTGTTGGGTTTGTACGAAATCGTGATGCAATCAAATTGCAAAAATTAGCGGAAACATGGTATATCAAAGTTTAAAAAATTTCTACAAAACCATTACCCGGATCATCCTTTATGCAAATTATTAATTTAAAACGATAAATAAGAAGTTATGGAATCATACCCTTGTAGAACGAAGCTTCCACAGGTACTAGTTCAACTCCTTGTTCTTCGTGATCTCCTTGAATTTCCGGGTTAGATTCCTTCCTTTGATCAACGTTAGCCACCCAAGTGTTTGGCCTCTAGAGGTGATCCACCAAGGAAGAGAAATTATCAAGAAGGAGGGTGTTTGGCTTAACCTTAGTTTTCTATCCTCTATAGAAAAGGAGTACTCTCCAACAATTGGAATTGCATCAATCAAATATCTATTATAAGACTTCTCTTATATAGACATTGGTCAACCCTTCTAATCCTATTAGACATGGGATTTCTTTTAATTAATTAAACTCCTTTAATTAATTTAGGCTTCCCACCACATGGGAATAATTAATTAAATTCATTTAATTAATTTGTCTCCTAATCTTATTAGGAATAAATGAGAGTACTAAATATTAAATTAATTACTAAACTCCTTTAGAAATTAAAATAATAATAATTGTAATAATATTAATAAGACTCCTCTTATTAATTTATATTTAATATTTCCAAAATATTAAATAATAAACATTAAGCTATTTAATTTATTCTATCACCATAGATTAAATTAATTATACTTAATGCATTATTACGATTATGCCATTACCTTCTTAAATAATTATTCTTCCTTTTATGGTGTGACCCTTTAGGTTCTCCATATTAAACCGGTTGTGAATAAATCAATTAAAATAATTTTAATCTTATTTAAATAAATAAATTAAACTAATAATCTATTTAAATAAATAATATTTATTCTACAATAGGGATAAGCCTCCCTAGCGATCAACGACTTTCCAGATAATATAGATTTCAACATTAATCATAAAAGAACCTGTGAGTTAATAGTTACCATACAATTCAATCCTTCCACCATACAATGTCCCAATTAAATATAAGACATGGATTTACTGTCAAGTCTTATTTTATTTAATTATATGTATTTCGATTAGAAAATGCACAACTCCAAATAATGCAAATTAAAAACTCCTTTCTAATTTCATTTCACCTTGGCCAAGGATTCCTGGGTTGTCATTTAACGAATCACATAGGACATATCTCCTCTTTTACTAGAGGTGGTAGATTCTTTATTGATCATTCATTATCTCCATATGTAACTCATTATACCCAAGCATACCCTATATATGCCTTAAAAGGTCTTAAGGAATAAGTCAAAGTATAATTTGTTACATACAAGATACTATGATGATCTCAAGTCCAAGGATCACTTGTACTACTATCACATTAGGAATTCCTATTGACATGCGAGTAAAACTCCATTAGGTATTCCATAGCGAATCACGTTCAGTGAACTTATTCTCCAATAAGCACCTACATACTTGCTTTAGTGTCTCCACACAAATGATCATGAGATCAATCATCCTCATCCAATGAGCAAGCAACATATGTACCAATCTATCCGGATTTACTAATCCCCTTTTTAGTAATCCCACGATTGGGAACTATTTTAGTTTTAAAACTTTCTAAGAATTTAGATCTCATTAGCATGATCATCATCATGATTCTAAAAGCATTGCTTAAAACTATGAGTTATTTACATATTATAAAACAGCAACATGTAGATAATTAAATGCCTTTAATAAATGAATATTTTATTAATAAATAAATAAGATTGTTTACAAAGTACGTGCTTTATCATCATACATGATTGGCTTGTATGCACACTACTATCACATACAAGCCAATCATGTATGATGATAAAGCATATACTTAGTAAACGATCTTATTTATTTATTAATAAAAGTATTCATTTATTAAAAGCATTTAATTATCTACATGATGCTATTTTTATAATATGTAAATAACCCATAGTTTTAACAAATGCTTTTAGAATCATGATGTTGATCATGCTAATGAGATTTAAATTCTTAAAAAGCTTAAAACTAAAATAGTTCTCAATCATTGGATTACTAAAAAAGGGATTAGCAAATCAGAATAGATTGGTACATATATTGCTTGCTTATTGAATGAGGATAACTGTGACAACCCGAGAATTTATAAAATCTTAAATGATTAAAATAAAGGTTAAAGAATAAAACCTAGATGAGAATTTTAGAATTTATTAAATTTTTTTAAGTAAAACCTATAGGGTTTGCTATTTGAATGGGAATAACGAAAATATGGGTTACAAAATTTTAAAACCCTAGAAAGAGTGTGAAAGAATGTTAAGAATAAAGTATTACGATACTTATAAAAATTATTGTGAACTAAATGGTGTAAGAAATGTTATAATGATACATGTGGAAATTTTATTAAGGAAATAAAATTTAACATGAAGAAAAGCTATGAGGTTAAACGAAGATGAGTATATGTATAGAAATATATATATACGTAGTAAGGTGCTATATATTTTAGCAAGAGGAATGATGAAATACGTTAGGGATATAAAAATCAAGATAAAACTATGTTAGTAATTAGCATAGCTGGAATGTTGGCCTTGATTGTCAAATAAGAAGAGGAATAAGTATAAAGCTAATAGCTAATATGATTAGCAATAAAAATGGAGTACGTTAAAACTTAAAATTCGAGTTAGAGATAGAATTTTGAAGCACGGACTGCTCGGTTGTGTCCGGAACGTCAAGTTTAGTCAGAAAAGACAATAAACACAAAATGTGTAAAGGTTGACTTTTTGGTCAAAGTCAACAATGGACTTTTATGGAGAAAAGTCAAAATTGAAGTTAAAAGTGGTATCTGTGATGACTTATTTAAATAATGAAATAGATTGAATAAACATACATTATATAATGTGTATACATTTAATATATATATTAGGAATGATAATTAAATAATATAAGGAAAGCAAGTCTAATTGGGTTAAGTAATTAAATGTACATGAGTAAGAATTTGATGTATAAATTGAGTGAATAGAAACCTTAATTAAATAATTAGGGTAGGATATAATTAAAATTAGTGGACTATGTTAATTTACGTAGCCCATTTATTTTATTATCAAGCCTAAAAGAATTATTAGGTAGCACAATGAGGATTTATTTAATAACCCAAAATAATGAGATATGTGTTAGCAGAATAACTATGGTTAGGAACTAACCATACTTGAGTTAAATGCAGAAAACTTTTGGTATATAAGGTGGATCCCACTAGTAATGATGGGTGATGATTGTTAAGAAATTTCCTAGGAAATTTCCTTGAAGTGGCAAAAGACTATTCTGCCTTAACAGAAAATTATTAATGACTTTTGTGTCCTAAGAAGGAAATTGCTAGGAAGTTTCCTAGTAATAGGGAAATGACAATTTTGCCCTAAGAGAAATTTGTTAATGACCATGGAATCCTTGAAGGAAATTTCTAGTAAATTTCCTAATTATAGTAAGATGACAATTTTGTCTTTAAAGAAAATTGATTATGACCAATATGTCCTATGAGAAGATTTTTAGAAAATTTTCTTAAGATGACTTAAGGACCATTTTATCCTTTTCTAGTGATAACATAATGACAATTTTACCCTTGATGTTAACTAATTGGCCAAATTAGTGTAGGGACTTTAATGTTATTTGATTAAGGCAAATTTAGCAATTAAAAATAATACAAAAATGAAAGGATAATAAGGCCAAGTGGCCGGTTTGTAGGAGAGAAGATAAGGGAGATGCATGTATTAATTGTATTCACTTTAGTTGGTAAGGTGCTTTGCTAGGTGTCAATTAATTTGTGGAGCCAACACATATGGGATAGCTTGCAAGCAACTATTGTAATCATGAGAGAGAGTGATTAAGGCTTTGTGGAGTAAAGGAAGGCTATTTGGCCGGGTGGGAAGGAGAAAAGAAATGGAAAGAGAAGATAAGAAAGAAAAAGAAAGATACCAAGAAGCGAGAGAAGAGAGAAATTCGGTGGGAGCTAGCAAAGCAAGAGAAAGAGAGAAAGAAGGAGAGCTTGTATTAGTTCCATAGTTCCCTAATCTAAGTATTATTAAGAAGAAGAGGAGAAATCAAGAAGGTATAAAGGATTTCTATTTGTATATAGACTAAATTTCTTTTTATTTTGATTTGATTTTTGATAGTATGAAGTTTTGATCTTGAGGTTAAAAACCTTAGATCTATATGTTTATTAGTGTTTCATGTTTAGATTTAAACCTTTTATGGATCAAAAGTTGAATCTAAACTAAGAAATAGAAATAAGATTTTTCAAAAGTGAGAAAAACCTAATTTTTCTAGCCTTAATTGTGTTTATCTTGTGATTGGTTATTATTTGAGGTATTAGATCATGGATCATGTTAGATCCATGGATATATGAGATATTAATATGTGTTATGATGTTTAATGATGGTTTATGTTGATTATTGGGTAAGGATATGACAGTTTTCTTAAAAACCACCAAAGGTTGAAAAACATATTTTTGGGAAAACAAAGTATGAAATGGAAACGACCATATCTCTCGTTCTACTTTGAATTTTTGAGTGTGGTCAACTTCTGGAGTTAGATATACAAGTCTTGTAACGTTTCCAAGTGGAATCACTGAAAAAGGAATTATAGATTTTTGTGTGGACTGAAATTAGTAAAACAAACAAAATCTGAAAAACGCTTAAAAGTAGGCTATCTAGAAATTGTAAGGGCAATTTTGGCAACTTAAATATTGAAATAAATTCCGGTCTTTTGGGACATGAAAATATATGGAATGAAGTAGCTTGTGTCCAAAAATGAGCTCATTCCGACTTAAAATGAGCAAGTGATGACTATTTCAATTTTTCGGATTTCCCGACGGAAATTGCTATAGCCGGAGTTCTATAACTCCGATGGCCTTGAAATTTAAAATGGAGACTCACGTTAACGTGTATAAGATTCTGCCAAGAGTTGGGAATTTCTAGAGTTAAGAGTGATGTAGTTATTTTCTTAAGGAATTAACTAGAAATGGATTTTTGGAAAATACTTAAGTAAGTTGAAAAATTACAGAAAAATACTTTTTGTGTATGGAATATATGTATATACGATTGGCCAAAAGATTGAAAAATAATAGGCTGATTTTGTATTTTTTTTGTGAATAGTGTATTTCAGCTTCCTGAAATGAACATTTCAGGTTATTGAAATGAGAAACTGAAATGTCAGAAAGAGAAGTCAGTTTTGCTTTAGGTTGCTAAAATAGAAACTGAGATGATCTATTAAGTCTTCTGAAGTTATAAATAGTTTATGAAGTCATATTAAGAACTTATAAATGAATGAATAAGTGTTAAGGTAGTATAGTTGTACTCCTTAATGATTGATTACGTGATTACATGTTAGATAAATTGCAATGAGTAAGATATGTGATGCTAACTAAGAGATCGATCTTATTAATGATAGGTCTTACAAAAGAAGTTTAACTTAAATTGCGTAGCAGTAATTAACGAAGAAGGCAAGTTCCTATACTCTTTTATTGAGCAAGTTTCCTTAACTCAAACTCGAGTTATCATCTCAAAGCATGTTAGTGGTTTAATTATTTACAATTATTCCACATTTTTGATTATTGATTCGCACTTAGTGCAATTTGCATATGTTCATCAGGTATGAAAGGCTGATCACCTTCATTACCATAAGGTTCAGTTAAAGTGTTCATGGTCCTTGTTGACATTAAACATTATTGATTCAGTCATTCAATTATTGACATGTTGATTCATGCTATTTCATAATTTTTATATTGTTGAAAATTCGAAAGTTCATTCTTTCTTTCAATCATGATATATCTTTATTGAATTTAAAGTTGCTGGGCAAAATAGTTGCTCACTCTTGCTATATCATGATATTAAATTTCAGATTAAGACGAAGACTTGCAGAAGGTCAGAGACAAGAGCAAAGTACAGTAATAAATTGTTATACGAATAACTATTTAGTTATCTTATGTAAACTTTTGTAATTTTGAAGGTATGTATTCAGTTAAGGTTAATAAACCTGGGGAAATGTTATAGAATCGTGTGAAATAAACAATTTATGTTTATATCTTCCGCATTAGTTATAGAATATGTTTCAAGATGAAGTACCGTAACGTACCAGGTCCGAGGTTCTGGGGACCCGGATTTGGGGACGTCACAGTTGGTATAAGAGCTGTAGGTTATAAACCTTAGGTAGGGTTACTTTAGGCTAATAACCGCAGTGATAAGGATAAGGACTAACTCAAATAGAGTTGGTGCGTCGATAAGATTCAAAGACGAATCTTGGCGAGTAATAAAGATCCAGAGTTATCTAACTCTGATGATAAAGATGAACAGTAGTAATGAATAGATATAGTCTAAAAGGCTAAAAGTATAAAGGGAAAGAAGATCGTAAAACAAAACGATCGGGACATAGAAAAGAATCATAATATAATACGATTATAATATGAGATCACAATGTGATCTGATGAGGTCATAAGAGGACAAATGATCAATCGTTTGATTGAAAAAGTTATAGCAGAATTGCTATATGAATAGGGTACTATGAAATTATACTATTAAAACTCAAGAAAGAGTTGTGAATGGTAGATACGGATTTAATGAAGTTCGTATTGAGTATTGAGGGAACTAAGAATATGTGGAATTTCAATTGAGGACTCATGTCAGCAGCTAAGTTGTATGATTCTTTGTATGGGCGAGGAATTTGTAATTGGTTTTAGAATCACTTAGCTTCCTGGTTGATATAATGGTTAAGTTGAACAATTCTTTGTATGGGCGGGGAATTGTCCTTGACTTAGCTTCCTATGTTGATTAGTGGCCGAGTTGGTTCGATAACTAGTTAGCTTCTAGTATTGATAGTCATTGAAATGTTTGTGTCACGCTATTTGCTATATACATGTTGAGAAGGTGATTCTTTTCTCATGAGTATACCAGATAGGTAGAAAATATAAGATTAAGTTGCGAGTTCTTAAAACTCATACTTATGGTAAGTTTGTGACTCATAATTATATGAAATGTTTTTGAACCCCTCAGCGAATGGACGCCAATGGTCTGTCTAGGACAAGTTCTTAAACTCATATGATTGTGGAAAGTTTCTGAACTCATAACGTGTGGTAAGTTTGACGAACTGGGTATAACTATGTGTGAAATGAAGGATTGAGGATAATAGAAATAGATAGAATTATTAAGCAATTGATCATTAGAAAAATTGATGTTGATGATGAAAGCATAGGTATTCCTAATCTTCTAGCTGTGCTAGACTTCGAAATTTTTGGTATCAAGCTAAATTCACACTGATGTGCCTTTCGAAATAAAATAAATTTTCGTTATCAGCAACACATGGTGACAAGTGTGTATGTGTGGACTTTGGGACACTGACACATCGTTACCAGTTGCGGCATGACAAAAAAAAATAATTTTCAATAGTTTTGTGCTGTTTTAAAAAAAAAGTCTACGCTAATTTGTTTCGGCTAGACAAAAATGATTTAAGATATCAAAATTTATTTTATATATCATTAATGCATCATTGAACCTGGTGCAGAGATGATAAAAGGATGGAGTTATCAATGCAGAATTACTTAGTGTTGGATGCGATCTAAAGATCGTTAGCCCACTATGGAATGATGTAGTATGACAAAGTCACAAAATGACGGAATCCTCAAACGGACTGTAAATATAGTGCGGTATCTTGACTTCATAAAATGATTTTCAGAATTTTAAAGGTAAATTATTGCCAACTGAATTTGGACAGACATATTTCGATTGAAATTTGAATTATTGGTATAAGTCTAAGCTATTTGATTCAGCTAGACAAATGTTTATGACAATTCAAAGTATTCTTTTAGAATTTCTCACGAATTAAATTATTTTGGTGCGGAATCCTATGATAAGACTGAGGTGAACTATGTTGATTGGATAAAATAATCCAATCTAGTAGCGAAAATATTCGCTAGACATGATTGATACGTTATACATGACGTAAGCGTACGATAGGCTAATCACCTAAAGTACTAGCAGTTGTAGTTTACCTTCTTTGTGATTGTAAACATACTGTTAACCTTTGTAAGGGGTCGAGTACCTTTTTCTTAATTGAAATAGGTCGCAGGTAGTAATACCTATAAACCTCAATAGTTCCTGGTCTATATGACTCCTCAGCATGATTTGAAAATTTTAACTCCTTGGAGAGAAGTCTGCGTAGCATGTGATGATGTGTATAAACTCGTCGTGGACGGGTAGAATCTAATATGATTGAATAAAGGTTATGTTGAAAACCTAGTTTTGATGAATAAAAGGAGTAGGGATTAGTAGGCTATAATTTCGAGGACGAAATTCTTAGAAGAAGGGGTGAATGTGACAACCCGATAATTTATAAAATCTTAAATGATTAAAATAAAGGTTAAAGAATAAAACCTGGATGAGAATTTTAGAATTTATTAAAATTTTTTAAGTAAAACCTATAGGGTTTGCTATTTGAATGGGAATAACGAAAATATGGGTTACAAAATTTTAAAACCCTAGAAAGGGTGTGAAAGAATGTTAAGAATAAGGATTACGATACTTATAAAAATTATTGTGAATTAAATGGTGTAAGAAATGTTATAATGATACATGTGGAAATTTTATTAAGGAAATAAAATTTAACATGAAGAAAAGCTATGAGGTTAAACGAAGATGAGTATATGTATAAAAATATATATATACTTAGTAAGGTGCTATATATTTTAGCAAGAGGAATGATGAATTACGTTATGGATATGAAAATCAAGATAAAACTATGTTAGTAATTAGCATAGCTGGAATGTTGGCCTTGATTGGCAAATAAGAAGAGGAATAAGTATAATGCTAATAGCTAATATGATTAACAATAAAAATGGAGTACGTTAAAACTCAAAATTCGAGTTAGAGATAGAATTTTGAAGCACGGACTGCTCGGTTGTGTCCGGAACGTCAAGTTTAGTCAGAAAAGACAATAAACACAAAATGTGTAAAGGTTGACTTTTTGGTCAAAGTCAACAATGGACTTTTATGGAGAAAAGTCAAAATTGAAGTTAAAAGTGGTATCTGTGATGACTTATTTAAATAATGAAATAGATTGAATAAACATACATTATATAATGTGTATACATTTAATATATATATTAGGAATGATAATTAAATAATATAAGGAAAGCAAGTCTAATTGGGTTAAGTAATTAAATGTACATGTGTAAGAATTTGATGTACAAATTGAGTGAATAGAAATCCTAATTAAATAATTAGGGTAGGATATAATTAAAATTAGTGGACTATGTTAATTTACATAGCCCATTTATTTTATTATCAAGCCTAAAAGAATTATTAGGTAGCACAATGAGGATTTATTTAGTAACCCAAAATAATGAGATATGTGTTAGCAGAATAACTATGGTTAGGAACTAACCATACTTGAGTTAAATGTAGGAAAGTGTTGGTATATAAGGTGGACCCCACTAGTATTGATGGTTGATGATTGTTAAGAAATTTTCTAGGAAATTTCCTTGAAGTGGCAAAAGACAATTCTGCCCTAACAGAAAATTATTAATGATTTTTGTGTCCTAAGAAGGAAATTGCTAGGAAGTTTCCTAGTAATAGGTAAATGACAATTTTGCCCTAAGAGAAATTTGTTAATGACCATGGAATCCTTGAAGGAAATTTCTATAAAATTTCCTAATTATAGTAAGATGACAATTTTGTCTTTAAAAAAAATTGATTATGACCAATATGTCCTATGAGGAAATTTCTAGAAAATTTTCTTAAGATGACTTAAGGACCATTTTATCCTTTTCTAGTGATAGCATAATGACAATTTTACCCTTGATGTTAACTAATTGGCCAAATTAGTGTAGGGACTTTAATGTCATTTGATTAAGGCAAATTTAGCAATTAAAAATAAACCAAAAATGAAAGGATAATAAGGCCAAGTGGCCGGTTTGTAGGAGAGAAGATAAGGGAGATGCATGTATTAATTGTATTCACTTTAGTTGGTAAGGTGCTTTGCTAGGTGTCAATTAATTTGTGGAGCCAACACATATGGGATAGCTTGCAATCAACTATTGTAATCATGAGAGAGAGAGATTAAGGCTTTGTGGAGAAAAGGAAGGCCATTTGGCCGGGTGGGAAGGAGAAAAGAAATGGAAATAGAAGATAAGAAAGAAAAAGAAAGATAATAAGAAGAGAGAGAAGAGAGAAATTCGGTGGGAGCTAGCAAAGCAAGAGAAAGAGAGAAAAAAGGAGAGCTTGTATTAGTTCCATAGTTCCCTAATCTAAGTATTATTAAGAAGAAGAGGTGAAATCAAGAAGGTATAAAGGATTTCTATTTGTATATAGACTAAATTCCTTTTTATTTTGATTTGATTTTTGATAGTATGAAGTTTTGATCTTGAGGTTAAAAACCTTAGATCTATATGTTTATTAGTGTTTCATGTTTAGATTTAAACCTTTTATGGATCAAAAGTTGAATCTAAACTAAGAAATAGAAATAAGATTTTTCAAAAGTGAGAAAAACCTAATTTTTCTAGCCTTAATTGTGTTTATCTTGTGATTGGTTATTATTTGAGGTATTAGATCATGGATCATGTTAGATCTATGGGTATATGAGATATTAATATGTGTTATGATGTTTAATGATGGTTTATTTTGATTATTGGATAAGGATATGAAAGTTTTCTTAAAAACCACCAAAGGTTGAAAAACATATTTTTGGGAAAACAAAGTATGAAATGGAAACGACCATATCTCTCGTTCTACTTTGAATTTTTGAGTGTGGTCAATTTTTGAAGTTAGATATACAAGTCTTCTAACGTTTCCAAGTGGAATCACTGAAAAAGGAATTTTAGATTTTTGTGTGGACTGAAATTAGTAAAATAAACAAAATCTGAAAAACGCTTAAAAGTAGGCTGTCCGAAAATTGTAAGGGCAATTTTGGCAACTTAAATATTAAAATAAATTCCGGTATTTTGGGACATGAAAATATATGGAATGAAGTAGCTTGTGTCCAAAAATGAGCTCATTCCGACTTAAAATGAGCAAGTGATGACTATTTCAATTTTTGGGATTTCCCGACGGAAATCGCTATAGCCGGAGTTCTATAACTCCGATGGCCTTGAAATTTAAAATGGAGACTCATGTTAACGTGTATAAGATCCCGCCAAGAGTTGGGAATTTCTGGAGTTAAGAGTGATGTAGTTATTTTCTTAAGGAATTAACTAGAAATGGATTTTTGGAAAATACTTAAGTAAGTTGAAAAATTACAGAAAAATACTTTTTGTGTATGGAATATATGTATATACGATTGGCCAAAAGATTGAAAAATAATAGGCTGATTTTGTATTTTTTTTGTGAATAGTGTATTTCAGCTTCCTGAAATGAACATTTCAGGTTATTGAAATGAGAAACTGAAATGTCAGAAAGAGAAGTTAGTTTTGCTTTAGCTTGCTAAAATAGAAACTGAGATGATCTATTAAGTCTTCTGAAGTCATAAATAGTTTATGAAGTTATATTAAGAACTTATAAATGAATGAATAAGTGTTAAGGTAGTATAGTTGTACTCCTTAATGATTGATTACGTGATTACATGTTAAATAAATTGCAATGAGTAAGATATGTGATGCTAACTAAGAGATCGATCTTATTAATGATAGGTCTTACAAAAGAAGTTTAACTTAAATTGCGTAGCAGTAATCAACGAAGAAGGCAAGTTCCTATACTCTTTTATTGAGCAAGTTTCCTTAACTCAAACTCGAGTTATCATCTCAAAGCATGTTAGTGGTTTAATTATTTATAATTATTCCACATTTTTGATTATTGATTCGTACTTAGTGCAATTTGCATATGTTCATCAGGTATGAAAGGCTGATCACCTTCATTACCATAAGGTTCAATTAAAGTGTTCATGGTCCTTGTTGACATTAAACATTATTGATTCAGTCATTCAATTATTGATATGTTGATTCATGCTATTTCACAATTTTTATATTGTTGAAAATTTGAAAGTTCATTCTTTCTTTCAATCATGATATATCTTTATTGAATTTAAACTTGCTGGGCAAAATAGTGCTCACTCTTGCTATATCATGATATTAAATTTCAAATTAAGACGAAGACTTGCAGAAGGTCAGAGACAAGAGCAAAGTACAGTAATAAATTGTTATACGAATAACTATTTAGTTATCTTATGTAAACCTTTTGTAATTTTGAAGGTATGTATTTAGTTAAGGTTAATAAACCTGGGAAAATGTTATAGAATCGTGTAAAATAAACAATTTATGTTTATATCTTCCGCATTAGTTATAGAATATGTTTCAAGATGAAGTACCGTAGCGTACCAGGTCCGAGGTTCTGGGTACCCGGATTTGGGGACGTCACAGTTGGTATAAGAGCTATAGGTTATAAACCTAAGGTAGGGTTGCCTTAGGCTAATAACCGCAGTGATAAGGATAAGGACTAACTCAAATAGAGTTGGTGCGTCGATAAGATTCAAAGACGAATCTTGGCGAGTAATAAAGATCCAGAGTTATCTAACTCTGATTATAAAGATGAACAGTAGTAATGAATAGATATAGTCTAAAAGGCTAAAAGTATAAAGGGAAAGAAGATCGTAAAACAAAACGATCGGAACATAGAAAAGAATCGTAATATAATACGATTATAATATGAGATCACAACGTGATCTGATGAGGTCATAAGAGGACAGATGATCAATCGTTTGATTGAAAAAGTTATAGCATAATTGCTATATGAATAGGGTACTATGAAATTGTACTATTAAAACTCAAGAAAGAGTTGTGAATGGTAGATACGGATTTAATGAAGTTAGTATTGAGTATTAAGGGAACTAAGAATATGTGGGATTTCAATTGAGGACTCATGTCAGCAGCTGAGTTGTATGATTCTTTGTATGGGCGAGGAATTTGTAATTGGTTTTAGAATCACTTAGCTTCCTGGTTGATATAGTGGTTAAGTTGAACAATTCTTTGTATGGGCGGGGAATTGTCCTTGACTTAGCTTCTTATATTGATTAGTGGCCGAGTTGGTTCGATAACTAGTTAGCTTCTAGTATTGATAGTCATTGAAATGTTTGTGTCACGCTATTTGCTATATACATGTTGAGAAGGTGATTCTTTTCTCATGAGTATACCAGATAGGTAGAAAATATAAGATTAAGTTGCGAGTTCTTAAAACTCATACTTATGGTAAGTTCGTGACTCATAATTATATGAAATGTTTTTGAACCCCTCAGCGAATGGACGCCAATGGTCTGTCTAGGACAAGTTCTTAAACTCATATGATTGTGGAAAGTTTCTGAACTCATAACGTGTGGTAAGTTTGACGAACTGGGTATAACTATGTGTGAAATGAAGGATTGAGGATAATAGAAATAGATAGAATTATTAAGCAATTGATCATTAGAAAAATTGATGTTGATGATGAAAGCATAGGTATTCCTAATCTTCTAGCTGTGCTAGACTTTGAAATTTTTGGTATCAAGCTAAATTCACACTGATGTGCCTTTCGAAATAAAATAAATTTTTGTTATCAGCAACACATGGTGACAAGTGTGTATGTGTGGACTTTGGGACACTGACACATCGTTACCAGTTGCGGCATGATAAAAAAAAATAATTTTCAATAGTTCTGAGCTGTTTAAAAAAAAAGTCTACGCTAATTTGTTTCGGCTAGACAAAAATGATTTGAGATATCAAAATATATTTTATATATCATTAATGCATCATTGAACCTGGTGCAGAGATGATAAAATGTTGGAGTTATCAATGCAGAATTACTTAGTGTTGGATGCGATCTAAAGATCGTTAGCCCACTATGGAATGATGTAGTATGATAAAGTCACAAAATGACGGAATCCTCAAACGGACTGTAAATACAGTGCGGTAACATGACTTCATAAAATGATTTTCAGAATTTTAAAGGTAAATTATTGCCAACTGAATTTGGACAGACATGTTTCGATTGAAATTCGAATTATTCGTATAAGTCTAAGCTATTTGATTCAGCTAGACAAATGTTTATGACAATTCAAAGTATTCTTTTAGAATTTCTCCCGAATTAAATTATTTTGGTGCGGAATTCTATGATAAGACTGAGGTGAACTATGTTGATTGGTTAAAATAATCCAATCTAGTAGCGAAAATATTCGCTAGACATGATTGATACGTTATACATGACGTAAGCGTACGATAGGCTAATCACCTAAAGTACTAGCAGTTGTAGTTTACCTTCTTTGTGATTGTAAACATACTGTTAACCTTTGTAAGGGGTCGAGTACCTTTTTCTTAATTGAAATAGGTCGCAGGTAGTAATACCTATAAACCTCAATAGTTCCTGGTCTATATGACTCCTCAACATGATTTGAAAATTTTAACTCCTTGGAGAGAAGTCTGGGTAGCATGTGATGATGTGTATAAACTCGTCGTGGACGGGTAGAATCTAATATGATTGAATAAAGGTTATGTTGAAAACCTAGTTTTGATGAATAAAAGGAGTAGGGATTAGTAGACTATAATTTCGAGGACGAAATTCTTAGAAGAAGGGGTGAATGTGACAACCCGAAAATTTATAAAATCTTAAATGATTAAAATAAAGGTTAAAGAATAAAACCTAGATGAGAATATTAGAATTTATTAAAAAATTTTAAGCAAAACCTATAGGGTTTGCTATTTGAATGGGAATAACGAAAATATGGGTTACAAAATTTTAAAACCCTAGAAAGGGTGTGAAAGAATGTTAAGAATAAGGTATTACGATACTTATATAAATTATTGTGAATTAAATGGTGTAAGAAATGTTATAATGATACATGTGGAAATTTAATTAAGAAAATGAAATTTAACATGAAGAAAAGCTATGAGGTTAAACGAAGATGAGTATATGTATAGAAATATATATATACTTAGTAAGGTGCTATATATTTTAGCAAGAGGAATGATGAATTACGTTAGGGATATGAAAATCAAGATAAAACTATGTTAGTAATTAGCATAGCTGGAATGTTGGCCTTGATTGGCAAATAAGAAGAGAAATAAGTGTAAAGCTAATAGCTAATATGATTAACAATAAAAATGGAGTACATTAAAACTCAAAATTCGAGTTAGAGATAGAATTTTGAAGTACGGACTGCTCGGTTGTGTCCGGAATGTCAAGTTTAGTCAGAAAAGACAATAAACACAAAATGTGTAAAGGTTGACTTTTTGGTCAAAGTTAACAGTGGACTTTGATGGAGAAAAGTCAAAATTGAAGTTAAAAGTGGTATATGTGATGACTTATTTGAATAATGAAATAGATTGAATAAACATACATTATATAATGTGTATACATTTAATATATATATTATGAATGATAATTAAATAATCTAAGGAAAGCAAGTCTAATTGGGTTAAGTAATTAAATGTACATGAGTAAGAATTTGATGTACAAATTGAGTGAATAGAAATCCTAATTAAATAATTAGGGTAGGATATAATTAAAATTAGTGGACTATGTTAATTTACATAGCCCATTTATTTTATTATCAAGCCTAAAAGAATTATTAGGTAGCACAATGAGGATTTATTTAGTAACCCAAAATAATGAGATATGTGTTAGCAGAATAACTATGGTTAGGAACTAACCATACTTGAGTTAAATGTAGGAAAGTGTTGGTATATAAGGTGGACCCCACTAGTATTGATGGTTGATGATTGTTAAGAAATTTTCTAGGAAATTTCCTTGAAGTGGCAAAAGACAATTCTGCCCTATCAGAAAATTATTAATGATTTTTTTGTCCTAAGAAGAAAATTGCTAGGAAGTTTCCTAGTAATAGGGAAATGATAATTTTGCCCTAAGAGAAATTTGTTAATGACCATGGAATCCTTGAAGGAAATTTGTAGAAAATTTCCTAATTATAGTAAGATGACAATTTTGTCCTTAAAGAAAATTGATTATGACCAATATGTCCTATGAGGAAATTTCTAGAAAATTTTCTTAAGATGACTTAAGGACCATTTTATCCTTTTCTAGTGATAGCATAATGACAATTTTACCCTTGATGTTAACTAATTGGCCAAATTAGTGTAGGGACTTTAATGTCATTTGATTAAGGCAAATTTAGTAATTAAAAATAAACCAAAAATGAAAGGATAATAAGGCCAAGTGGCCGGTTTGTAGGAGAGAAGATAAGGGAGATGCATGTATTAATTGTATTCACTTTAGTTGGTAAGGTGCTTTGCTAGGTGTCAATTAATTTGTGGAGCCAACACATATGGGATAGCTTGCAATCAACTATTGTAATCATGAGAGAGAGAGATTAAGGCTTTGTGGAGAAAAGGAAGGCCATTTGGCCGGGTGGGAAGGAGAAAAGAAATGGAAATAGAAGATAAGAAAGAAAAAGAAAGATAACAAGAAGAGAGAGAAGAGAGAAATTCGGTGGGAGCTAGCAAAGCAAGAGAAAGAGAGAAAAAAGGAGAGCTTGTATTAGTTCCATAGTTCCCTAATCTAAGTATTATTATTAAGAAGAAGAGGAGAAATCAAGAAGGTATAAAGGATTTCTATTTGTATATAGACAAAATTTCTTTTTATTTTGATTTGATTTTTGATAGTATGAAGTTTTGATCTTGAGGTTAAAAACCTTAGATCTATATGTTTATTAGTGTTTCATGTTTAGATTTAAACCTTTTATGGATCAAAAGTTGAATCTAAACTAATAAATAGAAATTAGATTTTTCAAAAGTGAGAAAAACCTAATTTTTCTAGCCTTAATTGTGTTTATCTTGTGATTGGTTATTATTTGAGGTATTAGATCATGGATCATGTTAGATCCATGGGTATATGAGATATTAATATGTGTTATGATGTTTAATGATGGTTTATGTTGATTATTGGGTAAGGATATGAAAGTTTTCTTAAAAACCACCAAAGGTTGAAAAACATATTTTTGGGAAAACAAAGTATGAAATGGAAACGACCATATCTGTCGTTCTACTTTGAATTTTTTAGTGTGGTCAATTTCTGGAGTTAGATATACAAGTCTTCTAACGTTTCCAAGTGGAATCATTGAAAAAGGAATTATAGATTTTTGTGTGGACTGAAATTAGTAAAACAAACAAAATCTGAAAAACTCTTAAAAGTAGGCTGTCTGGAAATTGTAAGGGCAATTTTGGCAACTTAAATATTGAAATAAATTCCGGTCTTTTGGGACTGGAAAATATATGGAATGAAGTAGCTTGTGTCCAAAAATGAGCTCATTCTGACTTAAAATGAGCAAGTGATGACTATTTCAATTTTTGGGATTTCCTGATGGAAATCGCTATAGCCGGAGTTCTATAACTCCGATGGCCTTGAAATTTAAAATGGAGACTCATGTTAACGTGTATAAGATCCCGCCAAGAGTTGGGAATTTCTGGAGTTAAGAGTGATGTAGGTGTTTTCTTAAGGAATTAACTAGAAATAGATTTTTGGAAAATACTTAAGTAAGTTGAAAAATTACAGAAAAATACTTTTTGTGTATGGAATATATGTATATATGATTGGCCAAAAGATTGAAAAATAATAGGCTGATTTTGTATTTTTTTTGTGAATAGTGTATTTCAGCTTCCTGAAATGAACATTTCAGGTTATTGAAATGAGAAACTGAAATGTCAGAAAGAGAAGTCAGTTTTGCTTTAGGTTGCTAAAATAGAAACTGAGATGATCTATTAAGTCTTCTGAAGTCATAAATAGTTTATGAAGTCATATTAAGAACTTATAAATGAATGAATAAGTGTTAAGGTAGTATAGTTGTACTCCTTAATGATTGATTACGTGATTACATGTTAGATAAATTGCAATGAGTAAGATATGTGATGCTAACTAAGAGATCGATCTTATTAATGATAGGTTTTACAAAAGAAGTTTAACTTAAATTGCGTAGCAGTAATCAACGAAGAAGGCAAGTTCCTATACTCTTTTATTGAGCAAGTTTCCTTAACTCAAACTCGAGTTATCATCTCAAAGCATGTTAGTGGTTTAATTATTTACAATTATTCCACATTTTTGATTATTGATTCGCACTTAGTTCAATTTGCATATGTTCATCAGGTATGAAAGGCTGATCACCTTCATTACCATAAGGTTCAGTTAAAGTGTTCATGGTCCTTGTTGACATTAAACATTATTGATTCAGTCATTCAATTATTGACATGTTGATTCATGCTATTTCATAATTTTTATATTGTTGAAAATTCGAAAGTTCATTCTTTCTTTCAATCATGATATATCTTTATTGAATTTAAACTTGCTGGGCAAAATAATTGCTCACTCTTGCTATATCATGATATTAAATTTCAGATTAAGACGAAGACTTGCAGAAGGTCAGAGACAAGAGCAAAGTACAGTAATAAATTGTTATACGAATAACTATTTAGTTATCTTATGTAAACCTTTTGTAATTTTGAAGGTATGTATTCAGTTAAGGTTAATAAACCTGGGGAAATGTTATAGAATCGTGTGAAATAAACAATTTATGTTTATATCTTCCGCATTAGTTATAGAATATGTTTCAAGATGAAGTACCGTAACGTACCAGGTCCTAGGTTCTGGGGACCCGGATTTGGGGACGTCACAATGACTGATCTCATGATCATTTGTGTGGAGACACTAAAGCAAGTATGTAGGTGCTTATTGGAGAATAAGCTAGTTCACTAAACGTGACTCGCTATGAAATACCTAATGGAGTTTTACTTGCATGTCAATAAGAATTCCTAATGTGATAGTAATATAAGTGATCCTTGGACTTGAGATCATCATAGTATCTTGTATGTAATGAATTATACTTTGACTTATTCCTTAAGATCCTTAGGGTATATCAAAGGGTATGCTTGGGTATAATAAGTTACATATGGAGATAATGAATGGTCAATAAAGAATCTACCACTTATAGTAAAAGAAGAGATATGTCCTATGTGATTCGTTAAATGACAACCCAGTAGTCCTTGGCCAATGAAGAATGAAATTAGAAAGGAGTTTCTAATTTGCATTATTTGGAGTTGTGCATTTTCTAATCGAAATACATATAATTAAATAAAATAAGACTTGACAGTAATTCCATGTCTTATATTTAATTGGGACATTGCATGGTGGAAGGATTAAATTGTACGGTAACTATTTACTCACAAGTTCTTTTATGATTAATGTTGAAATCTATATTATCTGAAAAGTTGTTGATCGCTAGGGAGGCTTATTCCTATTGTAATATCCGTGAATTTTATAAATAATATTAATGTTGATATTAATAAACGTGTGAATATTTATTTTAATATAAATGTTTATGTGGCACATGGTGGAAAACTCAATTAAATTAAATTGAATTTATGATAATTGAGAGAATGTGGAGAATTTATGATGAGCTCGTGAAATGCCTTGCGTGGCACGATGATGGAATAAATGATAATTTAATTAAATTAAAGAAAGAATGAATTAATAAGTGACGGATTAATTAATATTATATTGTTACTTAATTGTTATTATGAGTAATAGCCTATTAATGAGTAAATGGTTAATTAATATAGTAGATTAATGTTTATTCAATTAACTGCTATGTACTATAATATGTAATGAGTGATCATATGCTATATAGTACCTACATCTATTTAGTATGAAATGAGGTGTGACATTACAATGTGATTATATAATATATGAAACTATATGGTAAAATTAAATGAATCATATAAGCTACATAAATAAACTTATGTGACAACAGGTTACGTGTGGATACATTAAATGTGTACTTTAATGAGAAGAATTAAATTAGAATAAACAAATATTTATTATTAAACATTTATAATTATGTATACTTGAAATAATAAAGTTTTGTGATAATATGGAATGATAGTGCACATCTAAATTATATTCAATATTATCTGGACTAATCAAATGTACATGGATTATATAATGATGTGTAAATATATACCCCTAATTTACTACAATGTAATAATGTTTTCTCGCTAAAACTACATTGTAACTTAAAAGGAAAGTTAAACCTAAGTATACATATATACATTTGTGTAGGGATATATATATATATATATATATATATATATATATATACCTAAGTAATATGTTCGCATTATTGTTTCTCAATTGCTGAGTATTAGGAATTGCCCCACATTTATTGGCCCTTTCTCTTCCTCACGTGTATAGGCCAATGGACTAAAGCCTATTCCTTGTCAAACTCAGTGAAATGCATGATGGTGATCATGGCAAGGGGAGTGGATTGATGGGGTGGTTAGCAACTCTTTCACCAACTCATGTATATCCATCATCTTCTTCCTTCTTCCTTTGGTTTAATTCAATGAGCAATGACTATGAATTGGTCCCTTGCTTCTCTATAAATAGGAGACTTCTCTTCTCAATCTCATTTTGTTAGAACATTTGTGAGTTACAATTAAAGTGAGAGTATACTGAGAATTGAGAGAGAAATCTGAAGTGAAGAATCAAGAGCATTAATTTAGGTTCAAGAGGTATAATGTTTAAACATATTTAAACATTTGTAATTCTTAGAAATTGCATGAATTAGTTGAAGATTGATATGTGAAATGATGTTAACATGTTAGTAGAGTTTATATGTATGTTATAAAGCAATGTAAGCATATTTCATGAAGGATTTTGAATTTGGTTTTGAAGCTATGCAATTGCAAAAAGCTTCCTGTGTTGGAACCGAAGTGGCGCGGCTGCGCCCCTCCATAGTACAAACACGGCGCGGGCACGCAGTTTTGCAGAACTGAAATCTAATTTTTGTGTTTTCTGATATGTTGAGCATGTTAGTTTGACTTGTTTATGCCTATATATGTCCCTAACATGCTAACATAGGTTACCTTACATGTAGTCACTTACCTTAACTTGGTTTTAATGGTTTTCTAAAGAAACTTAAGATATACAAAATACAAACTTGGTGAATCTCGTGACCTTTGAATTCTGAACTTGTGTGCATGCTTATGTGACTTAGTTATATATATACATGAGTATGAAGTATGAAATCAAAGTGTCTCGCATGCTTAGTTGGTGTAACATGAAATTTTCAAAGAAAACTTAAGAGTTGAAAACTAACGATGTTAATAACTACCTTATGTTATATTCTGAAAATTTCAACTACTATTATAGGATATGTTTTGCATCTAGACATGATTGACATAAACACCTATTTAGCTATGAATGTGTGAACTAGTCAAGCATAGTTTCAAATGAGTTTAAAGAAGTAAAACTATGCTACTTTGAAATACACAAACTAGGATGACTTGAACATGTATGTTAAGGTTTATTAACCTCATTACGTAAGTATAATGGCCAAACATGAGAAGCCTTTTGAATTGAACTCCTTAAGCCTTGTTAAATGAAAAGTTGATATAAAACTATGTTGGAGGTAAACCTAAGGTAAGACGTGAGCCGAACTTAATCATAAACCTCATAACATGTATGTTCTGCATGTATCATCATCTAGAGTACGCTATTGGACAAGCTAGATTTCTGCGGGAGCAAGCCAGCTCTGGCTTGAACTGGGAGCAGCGCGCCCGCGCCACTCCCTAGTTCAAATCCAGCGCGGCTGTGCCACCCTACAGTGTGGTTTGACCATGTTAATTTCATTCTAAAAATTGATGCATGCTATTACTAATGTCCTAAACTACAATACATGTATAGTTGGCTGTTCAAGTGTTAATGAGCATGTTGACGATAGGAGACCATAGATTGATAAGTGTTTATACGACTTTCAAAATGCTAATTCAACGATGATTATGAGCTATGTTATGTGATTCCATAGTAACATATAAACTGATTTTGTGCTATGTGTATGTAAGGTAGGCAAGGATTGTATGACTAAGTTTAGATCTTATATATGTGTTTAACTTACATATCAAGTATATGTATTCAACGTATGTAACTAATGAATATCCTTACGTAACTATGTTACAATAGGATTACAAGTGTTGATAAGCTCTAAATTGGTAAACTGCGCTTAAGGCAAGTATCCTAACCCTTGCGTTTACTTTATGCAATGGATCTTGTAAGCAAGCTCCCTAACTTCATTTGATTTTTATATTAAATGCAAGTTCCCTAACTCTTTGCACTTTACATATTGTATAAATCTAAATTGTTGCCATATCAACCATATTTACATTAAATAAATATATGTTACTATTCAAAAATCAATTTTGTATCTTTATGTTGTTGCAAGCATTGAACTTATCGTTCCTAAATGCATTACAAAAGTTTTCTAAGTCATTTTATTCGGCTAGACTAATATCGTATGTTAGAAAGCTATCCAAACCAATTGACTTGGTGCATACTCTTATAATTTTACTGAGATGAACAACCCTCATGGAAGGGGAAAATTATATACAACTATCGGGGAACCGACGTGCGCACATGAGTATGTATAAATGTTATGCTTAACGTAAGGTACTTTAGGCTGATCACCTGTTGTACTTGTTTTATTGGATTTTCAGCATAATACTGTTAATTCTAGTAAGAGTTCATAGTCCTTAGCGACTGCTCAGTGTTCATTATTCTTGAACCTTGAAATGGTTAAACCTTGAATTCTGTTGATATCTTTCTGTCCATAGTGACGTTTATTGAGAACTATTGATACTTCTTGTTATTCTTGAACTATCATTTACTATTATACCCTTAAGATTTGAAATCTATATTATTCACCCTTATTGCTATATTACTTGCTGAGCAAAATTGTTTCTCATTCTTGCTTTTCCTAAAATATTTCAGTTAAGGTAGAGAAGTGTGGACCCTCGGGCATAGACAAGAGCAAAGGCAAGGCTACGGCGTAGCTTTGTACTCTTTTAGGAATATTATGATGATTGTAATAAGACTTATTTCGTATTATGTATTAGTTATATCTAAGCTATATTTAAGATGATGGAGATATGTTTAAGTTACGAGACCATGGGACCCGATTATTTATATTAAATAAATGTAAATTATTCTATTATTCCATTGCAAGAGATGTTAGTATGTTATTAGAATTTAGAACGTGATGCGTCAAATTCGAGACACGCGTGGTCTGAATTTGGGGGCGTCACAGGTTGGTATCAAAGCATTAGTTATAAACCTTAGGAACGAGAATCCTTAGATTATAACCTTAGGAGAACTTAGAAGATAGAAGGAGATAAAACTCATGTAGAGTTTCCCTGGAGAGATTTAGAGTGTTATGAAATATTGTTTCTTTCTATACAATGAACTTATGTTTTATTTAACATTCTAATAGAGTTGTTGTTTGTTGTCTTGTGTTTGTGGTTGTAGGATGACAGACTTGGGAGGACCTAGTATACACGTAGTATATGAGGCTCCTTTGGTCGCTGAGCTTGTACAGGCAGTAGCACCATCTGAGTTTGATGACAAGGATGAGATAGAGGTAGAGTCGGATCCAGAGGAGGAACCTATGGAGGACGAGCCCATGGAGGACTCTGACGAGGCTACGATCGAGAAAAGGATGTTAGGAGAGTACGAGGAGCGGATCTTGGAGTTAGACTGCCGAGTTCAGGAGCTAGAGGCTGAGGGTCAGGAGAGAGAGACCGAGTTCTAGAAATTGAAGGACGAAGACCATCAGAGAAAGTTGGTGAAGCAGGCTATGGAGGTGGATATTGCTTACCGCAAGGAGGCAGGAATTCAGATGTGAACTCTTTTCCACCGATCGATATCTAGGAATGTGGACTTGGCTGGAAAACTAGAGGACGTTGAGCAGAGAGAGCTGAGTGAGAAGGCTGAGAAGGAGGCTCTCCGCACTCAGCTCGAGTTGGAAGTGATGGAAAGGATCCACTTCGAGGAGAGGATTGTAACGATTGAGAATTTTATATGTTAATTGTAAATATTTATTGAATTAAATAAATATTTTATGGAATTTATTTGTGAAGATAAATAAATAAATTGTGCGATTGTTGTGGACAATTTATTTAAGTGCTATATGATTAATTAAATTGATATGTTAGCAATGGTGTAGCATTATTTTAATTTAATTGGGAATAATTTAATTAGAGTTAATGTTATGTGCTAAGTGATAATAATTTGTTAGACGAATTATGTTTAATAAATGAAATTCAATTGTGTGACAATTTGGTATTATGTGAATGTTAGTTTATTTAATTGAATTAGAGTGTTGTAATTTAATTAAATAAGTGTAATATTTAATCTATGGATTTAAAGAGTTATTAAAAGACTAGAAAAGGATTTTAAAGTGTTTTACCAAACAAGGCCCTTGTACTTGTTTAATCTTATTTTACTCAAACAAGGCCTTAGCACTAAAAACCTATTTTTCTAAGAGGTTGCCAAACATGGCCTTGGACTTTTCAAATTTTGTAACCTATGTTATTAATAAGAATTAATATGGTTATAAGTATTATATTTATTATATATAAGTTACATATCTATTATATATGTATATTGTATATTGTATAATATATGTTAAGTTAAAAGTTACGTTAGTTTTACAAAACAAAGAAAGAAAGAAGAAGAGGGTTAGAGAGAATTGTCAAAGAAGAAGAAGAGAGAAGAGGAAGAAAGGCTTGAGAAGGCATAAGAGGATCATCATCTTCATCATCTCTTCTCTTTAAGTAAAACTAGTAAGGTTATACCCTAACCCTTGTACTCAATTCTTATGTGTTGTAATTCTTTTTTATCAAATTAGGTTTTTACAATCATGAAATTATATGTATATATGGTGTTCATATGTTTTCATATGTAATTGTATGCCATGAAAGGGTTTTCAAAATACAATTGTTGTAAAAACAAGTTTTCAAAGCATATTCTTTTATGTTTTCATGGTTTTAGAACTCTATGTGAAAGTCTCTTTGTGAAAGTTATTTATTTTGATATGTGAATGGGATATGTATGTATATATATATATATATGTTTACATGAGGGTTTCATAGTTGTTTAAGAATTTCAATTCATAAGTATATGATGAATACTATGAAATTCATGTTCATAGTGTTATATTATGAATTTATGTTGAAAATTTCTTTAAATCCTTGATGTGAGCATGAATTATGTGTAATATATGATATAACATGATTATATATGAGTTATATGTTTGTTCTAGCAATTCAATCAATGAATTTTTGATAAACAATAGGAAGTGTGTTCATAGTGATTTTCGGTGAAGTTATTTCTGAAAAACGGCTTTTAAAACTATCAAATTGATGTTGATTTTGAGTCATTGTTAAAATTGATCATGTATTAAGTTAATATTTTAAGAATATGAGTGATTACAATTGGAATCACTTGAATTGGATGAAAAACGAATTCGTAGTAGCAATTTTCGTCAAGAACGCTTAAAATTGTGTCTTCTTTGAAAATCATGAAATCTTGTTTTGGATTGTGTGTTTTATGGATTATATATGTTATGAGCATGTTAATAAGTTTAAAATATTGTTAGTATCAAGTTTTATGTTTATCATGTTGGAAAAAAATCGAATTCGGTGTGAAGGAATGAGCCAAATTGGCTTAATTCTCCACCAGTTCGCGAACCAAGTGGTGCAGCAGGGGGAGCACCCGCCCCAGCTGGTGTATTGCCCTATGGGGACCCTCCCCAGCGGGTGATGTTGCTGCCCAGAAATTTTTGAGTTTTGTTTTTGAGTTTTTATGCCCCGTTTGTTAAGCTAACTTGTTTCTAAGACTTGGAAAGTGAAAGGTGTAATAAGATAACATGTTTTTGATGTGTTTAAGTTAGATTGAAATATATTATGAATGTGTTACATGTGTGTGTGTGTGTGTGTTGCTTTCACGAGGCACACAACACGATTCATTGAGTTATAGGCTTATGAATGTATGCCGTGAGTATAGACTCACGTACTTGACTAATTAGCAACCAATGTGATAAATTATATTGTGAGTTGGACTTAGATATGAAGTTCGATGGTTTAAATATTGTAGTTGGATACTAATAGATGGTTTGAATGTAATATAAATGTGTAGGGTGTTTGTGAAGTGGTTATAATTGTTAAAGTGTAGCTTGCGCTTAAGGCAAGTTCTCTTACCCTTATTCTCTTATGTTAAGCAAGTTTCTAAACTTGTTATTTATATTGTGCAAGTTCTTTAAGCTACTCTTGAATGCTATACAAGCATATTCATTGTATATTTTCATTGTGCAAGTTTCCTAACCCTTGCTCAAGAAATCATAAAAGTTCATTCACGTTCCTTAACTTGTTATATGTGGTACAAGTTATACCACACTCATAAAGCGTAAGTATTAAAGCGTTATTTTAGTAATATGATCTTTACTTAGTTGTTCAAGTAAGATCTACTTAGTCTATCGAATGCTTTAAGTTGTTTCTAAAAGCATGCCTATCTATTATGAAGTTTATTGTCATATTTTGCAATTGGTTCATGATTCTTTATATTATTGAACTGTAAAGAACTGAAAGTCGATTCAACTACTCCTAGTTGATGATAGTTAAACTCTAAAGTTCCCTTATCTATTCAAACCAAACTTTCTTTGGTGCGGACTTGTATTCAATTTCTGAGAAGGAACAACCCTATTAATTAGGGTATATTTTATGCGAAAGCGTTAAGATGGTTGTGCACAATTCATGGTACAAAGGGTTGATCCCCCTGAGTACGAGTTAATGTCTATAGTCTTATTGACTGTTAAAGGTTTAAATAGAAATATTTATAACCTAGGACAATGGTTCAAGGTCTTATGACCCTCAGATGATTCCATATTCGAATTCTATATATTGATGAAAGAATTATAATTCAATTCTTTATATTGATGAAAGTAAA
The DNA here is from genome assembly GCA_020205555.1 of Panax stipuleanatus. Lineage (NCBI taxonomy): Eukaryota > Viridiplantae > Streptophyta > Magnoliopsida > Apiales > Araliaceae > Panax > Panax stipuleanatus. Next base: position 68,318,218 of record CM035119.1, on the reverse strand, counting down.
GTTATTCAAACTCTTTTGAAAAGATTCACTTATGTCATATCACTGTTGTATTTTCAAGTGAGCTTTTGTTTGCTCACTCTTGCCTGCTTTACCACCACTTGTAGTTGAGACCAAGAATGTTGACATACCATCAACAAGTAAAGGAAAAGAAAAGATGAATAAATGAAGTCTTGTTATGTCAAGTTGCTTTTGTAATAAGACTTAGTTGGTTATGTTTATGTTTCCGCATTTACGTTATCTGAATGATGTTAAGGTTTAGATAACCCTGGGATTTTATTGAACAAGTTATCATTCTTTCTAGAGGGAGATTTTTATTAAGGTTTTATGAAGGTTGTAATTAGTTTGAAATTCTTTATTATTGGGTAGATGTATGATTTAATTAGAAAGTGAACACCAAATCATGTGGAAACGAAGAACCCGGATTTGGGGGTGTCACAGGATCCACTTCGAGGAGAAGTGGGAAGGAGCTAATGATAGGGCAGAAGATTTAGAGGATGAGGTGAGATGTAAGAAGAGAAAGATGAACAATATGGGCTATATTTTTTGCACAGCCATAGAGAGAATGATTAATGGTGTGTATCACTACCCGACGGAGCAGGGATAGACCCGTCACACCATGAACAGGGACTTGATGTTACACATATCACAGGTGGAGTACAAGAGCACCGTGGAGAGTGGAATGTTGGGATGAGACCCATTAGTCTAGTAGTAGTAGTAGTAGTAGTAGTAGTAGTAGTTACTTTTATATGATGTACACATCGTGATGTAATCCTAATCTTTTGTATAAGAAATGGGATAGTTATGTAAACCTCGAGTAGGCTTATGTTAGAGGGGTAGTATGATAGTGTTTTCTCCCATCTTCTGTGATATTAAGGGATAGATGTGACATTTATAGAAGTATGCTAGGGATGATCATATTGATGTAATGATTTGGCATATGAATATAAATGTTCTTATTTCAGAAACGTGTTATAAAAATTTTATTCCTTTTTGCATTTAAGAAATACTTAAGTAATATAATTAGATGATAAAAGTGAAATTTTGTGATGCAGATAATGGCACCCAGACGTAGACTAGCTGCACCAAAAGAGTCGGTTAACGATAAGAGGGAGCAAGTAGATTTGATACAAAAACTAGTCGACCTGTTAATAGAAGCCCTTCGAGGAAGGAATAATGAACCCGTTCACTCCAATCCCCAAGCGGTTCTAGTAACGAACTTCAAAGACTTTAGGAGCGTAGGACCTCCAGAGTTTGAAGGTAATACCAATCCTATCATGGCGCAAACATGGATCAAGGAGATAGAGAAGGCCTTCACCATTGCTCGTGTTGGTGAAGATCAAAAGACCGTGTTCGCTATGTACATGATGAAGGGTGAAGAAAACTACTGGTGGGAGGCAAATCAACAGAGTAGGAGAAGGGATTATAACCTGGGATAGGTTTAAGACTTTGTTCTTCGAGAATTATTTACCGAAGAGTATGAAGAATAGAATGGAGGTAAAGTTCCTAAAACTTAAACAAGGGGAGATGACGGTGGCGCAATATGTGGATAAGTTCAACGAACTTGCCCGGTTTGCATAACACCAAGTAGGGGATGAAGAAAGAAAAGCTAGACGTTTTGAGCAAGGGCTGAAACCTTGGTTGTTCAACAAGGTGTCAGTTCTCCAGATTGACTCATTTGCCACGTTGTTGGAGAAGGCTATCATTGTAGAGGGAGGTAGTGAAGCCTTTAGTCAGTATAACAAAGAAAAGAAGAGTAAGAACACTAGAGGAGAAAGCCGTGGAGGGAAAAGCAGTGGAGGAAGTGTGACGCCCCCAAATTCAGACAGCCACTGGTCTCTCAAATTCGGTTCATCACGTTCTCACAATAATACAATAATAATATCTAAAACATACATTCACAGCGGAAGATCTAATCTAGAATAATATACAATGATTTATTATAATTATTCCCCCAAGTCTTGCAACCTACAATACTTAATAGATTACATAATAATATCAAATACAGACTTATTACATAACCCTACTTAAGCTTAAACATAGTTCTGTAATAGTCTTAATATAACACCAGAGATTTTAAAACATAAAAGGAACAAGGTAGTCGGTAGCCTTGCCCTTGCCTTTGTCGGCGCTCGACGGTCCACCTTGCTCTGCCTTAACTGAAATGTTTTAGGGAAAGCAAGAATGAGCAACAAGTTTGCTCAGCAAGTAATATAACAACAAGGGTGAGTATTATAGTTCTCGAATCCCAAAGGGTATATCAAGGTATGATAGTTCAAGGATAGCAAGAAGTATCAACTGTTTTCAATAATAGTCGCCAAGGACAGCAGAATATCAATAAGATTCAATGTTAAATCAATTTATGATTTAAAGATAATTGAATACTGAGTAGTCACTAAGGACTATGAACTCTTACTAGAATTAACAGTAATATACTGATAATCCAACAAAAATAAGTACAACAGGTGATCAGCCTAAAGTACCTTATATTATGCATAACATTTAGTCATACTCAAGTGCGCACGTCGGTCTCCCGACAATATACAGTTCCCTTCAAAGAAGGTTGTTCATCTCAGTCAATATAAGACTCCGCACCAATCAATTGGTTTGGATAGCTTTCTAATCATGCTATGAGTCTAGCCGAATCAAATGGCATAGACCACTCTTTATAAGTTTAATACTTGACATTAAAGTTTGAAGAATATAATTGGCATTATCATAACTATAACGTAATAAGTCATAATTTGAATAACTCACTTGCCAACAATAAACTTAATACGAATTCAATAAGAATAGAGTTCAAGTACTTGCTTACAATAGCCATTGAATAAAATAATGTAAGGGTTTAGGATACTTACCTTATGCGTAGTTTACGCACGTAAAGCTAGTCAACACTTTCGAATCTTATTTATAGTATAGAATGTGTATAGGATGTTCATTAGTTAAACACATTCGATACACAAGTTTGATAAGTGTACACATATGGTTCTAGCTCAATTATATAGCCTTATACGTATGTCATTACTTACCTATACACATGTATCATGAAATCAGTATGTAAGAAATTATGAAATTATGTAACATAGTTGTATTACGTATGTCATTATAGCAATTTATAACACTACGTTGGTTATGCCTTTACGATCCCTAAATTTCCTTTGATAAGTTAAATATCATCATGCTTTTACTACCAATACTTGTAAACATATATCAGTAGAGATTTGTCCAAGTTTTAATAGTTTAGGCATCATAATAGGTTGTCTATCAAAATCAGATTAAACAAAACTGTCCATCTCAGATTCCAGACTGGCGCAGCTGTGCTATGGCTAAGCCTATGGCCGGCGCAGCTGCGCTACCCTCTGGCCAAGCCAAGGCTGGGCTGCTGCCTTAAGGTTTCTGTCCGTCACGCAAGCATACAATAAAACATAGCATATAAACATTTCAAAGGTCCTTCCATGCTTGTACAACCCTTCCAAGTTCAATCATGCATGATATAGTTTCTAAGTTAATACTTTTAATAACTTAAGGCCATTCAAGGTCACGAACTCACAAGTTTTAACATGCTCGTCGTTTAAACACATAAGGTATTCATATAACTCGTTTTAGGCATGCTCATGAGTATTCACATCACCTACATGCAACTAGCACCGTAATTGGTTTAAAAATATGCTACATTCGTGCTTAACTTGTTTTCACGACATCTAACATGGTAAACATGCATGTATGATACATTAGTGAGGTTAAGAGCTCTATTGAACATGTCCATAAATATCAGAATCTAAATCTCAATATAACATGTCAAGGTTCACGTTCAACACTTATACTTTCGTTAGTATCATTCACTAATAAGGTCTAACATGTTCATGCTATATATATACATATGTTAACATGTCTGTCATGCATTTCTAGGCCATATAAACATGCTCGCAAAATCAGAATGCATATATGATACCTACATGCCAAGGTTCACCTTTAAAACTTATAATTTCGTTAAAGATGTTCACTAGCGAGGTCCGTATGTTCACATTACATCATGAAACATATATACACCAATTAACATGCTTTTAATGCCTTTCTAGGTCATACGAACATGCTTGAAAAATTTGAATGTCAACATGGTTCGTAAATGTCAAGTTCGTTTACAAAACTTTACGTTCATTTCGGAAACTATAACTTTTCATAAATCATGCATGCAAACATAGTAACACATGTTTACGTTATATCAATGTACTCATATATACATGCAAATCATGTTCTCATATTCTTCTAAGTAGTGTTAACACATTAGCACATAACAGCCTTTAGCAAAAATCAAAAAACTAGTGGAAAGGACTGGCGCAGCTGCGCTGCGTTCCAGTTCACAACTGGCGCAGCTGCACCGTTGCCTGAACCGAACTGAAAGCTTCTACTTCAGCAGAAACTTAAGCCAATTTCCAAATTTCTTCGTGAATTAGACTCTAAGCAACTACATTGCTTTACTAACTTACTTACAAGTCCATATAACAACTAAACAAGTATCCTACAATCCAATTACAATCTAATTTAGTATAATCAAGAATTAAAGAAATTTTAGAAAACAGAATGAAGAACATGAGGTGTTATACCTCTGCTAATGTGTATCGAGCTTGCTAAAATCTTCAACTCACAATGCTGCTATATCGCTAATGAAATCTTACTCTCAATATGCTCTCAATATCACTTAAGCAAAATCTCAGCAAATGAGTTTGTGAAGAGGAGGGGCTATATATATAGGAAACCATAATCCAGTCAATGGATTCCTCCATTAAATCAAACTAAGGGATTGAAGATATGCATGTTGGTTAAGAAGAAGTAGGTAATTAGTTGGTGAAGGCAGTTATGAATCCCACTCCCTCATTGATCATTGCTAGGAAGCTATAGAAGTTTGCTGAAGTTGAGGATATAGGCTTAATGAGTGCACACGTGAATGACTCTTATATTGGGATAAGCAATATATCTCAGCATTATAGCAACATGAATACCATACTTATGTTACTTTGCACATACCACGTACTTAAGTTACAAGTATATAATATATGTTTAGCTTATAAATTAGTGTCACAATGTAATTCAACTCAATGTTACTTCACTGTAGTAAATGTAATTTGTACATATATAATCCAGGTACATTTTATCATACCGATATAATTTAATCGAATATTATCACATTGCATTGTCTCGTTTATTATTAAATTCTATTAATCAACAATTGTTTACTATATATTCATGATGTATTATTTTAATGTATACTCACATACAATTATCACATAAGCCTCATGATGTATTCATTTAATTAGTCATAACATATAGTTACTGTATATTGTATAATCACATTGCATTATATAATATAGTTTTAACCGCTATATTATATGTTTAATATCTCATAACATTTCACAATGCAATTAATATTAATAACTTACTTGTTTGTTTTATTATTCAATGTCAGATAAATCAATAATAATTAATTATCCATCTTATCGATTAATTAACAATAATATTAATTAAGTAATCTGTTCTTTTAATTTCGTAGCATTATACGATAAATAATCACATTCCTCAATAGTTTAATAAATATAAATCTTATTATATTTATAAACAATTTACTTACTATTACTTGCAATAAATCAACATACTATTATTATATTTCTTATAATAATAATTAATATAGATTACTTATTCACTTAATAATTCCTTCGTCCATGAACTAATTAATTCATCATCGAATCTATTATCGTGCCACATAAGGTACTTCAACGAGCTTATCATAAACTCCATACTTTCCTCAATTATTATATATATTCAATTCGAATTCACTTGAATTAACTCATCTCATAACACACAAATATTTATATTCAAATAAATATTCATTTTCATTAATATATTCATTTAATAATATTCAGAAATTCTCGGGTATTACATCCTCCCCCCTTATAAATATTTTGTTCTCGGAATTGCTACAAGGTTACACAAATAGATGGGGATAGTCCCTCATCATCCTATCTTCTAATTCCCACGTAGCCTCCTCAACATCGTGGTGACGCCAAAGTACCTTTACAGATGAAATAACTTTATTTCTTAAGATTTTCTCTTTCCTATCTAATATCTGGACAGGAATTTCTTCGTAAGAGAGGTTCTTCTCCACTTGAATAGGCTCATAAGAAATCACGTGCTTGTAGTCGGCCTTGTACGGTCGTAACATGAATATGTGGAACACGTTGTGAATGTGCTCCAACTTGGGTGGTAATGCAACTTTGTATGCATTTCGCCCACTCGCTTCAGTATCTCAAACGGTCCTATGAATCTTGGACTCAGTTTTCCTTTCTTGCCGAATCGGATTTTTCCCTTCCATGGAGATACCTTCAAGAATACGAAACTGCTGACTTTGAAGTCCAGGTCTTGTCGATGCAAGTTTGCGCACTTTTTTTGGCAGTCTTGAGCTGCTACTAGTCTGACTCTTATCACTGTCACCACGTCTGCGGTTTGTTGTACTAACTCTGGTCCGAGTATTCGTCGTTCTCCGACTTCGTCCTAACATAACAGCGTTCTGCATTTTCTTTCGTAAAGAGTTTCGTACGGTGGCATGCCGATACTCGCATGGTAACTATTATTATACACGAATTCTACTAAGGGTAGGTGGTCATCCCAATTCCCCTTGAAGTCCATCACGCAAGTCCTAAGCATGTCCTCCAGCGTTTGTATTGTTCGCTCACTCTGTCCGTCTGTCTGAGGATGAGAAGCGGTACTCAACCTCAACTGTGTTCCCATTCTCTCTTGCAAGCTTTTCTAAAAATTTAACGTGAAGCGTGGATCTCGATTAGAGACAATTGATACCGGCACTCCATGTCGTGAAACAATCTCCTTTACGTAAAGGCTCGCTAACTGGTTCAAACTGTATCGGATCTTGATCGATAGAAAATATGCGGTCTTCGTTAGTCGATCCATGATAACCCAAATGGCATCATATCCCTTTTGTGTGACTGGAAGTCCTACCACGAAGTCCATTGTAATATGCTCCCATTTCCACTCCGGTATTTCCAACGGTTGTAGTAAATCACTCGGCCGCTAGTGCTCTGCTTTAACGCATTGACAAGTCAAACATCGACTAACGCACTCTGCGACTTCCCGTTTTAGATTGGGCCACCAAAAGTGTTGCCTCAAATCTCGGTACATCTTAGTGCCTCCCGGATGAACGGAATACGTCGTATTGTGTGCCTCGTGCAAAATTTTTCTCTCAATTCGGTTACCGCTGGCACCCACACTCTTCCTTCGAATCTTAATATACCGTCTTTGTCCATTCAGAATCTTTCCTCTTCATTCTCTACGATCCTCTTTCTGATTTTCTTGCATTCTTCATCTTTCTCTTGTGATTCTTTCACTCTATCCAACAATGTCGGACGAGCTTCCATGACAAACAATTTTTATTCAAACTTCACCAGTCCCGTTACCTCTATTTCCAATTTCTCCATCTCTCTTATCAACTTTTACTGAGTCGTCAAATGAAATAGTTTCTCCCTTCCTTTTCTGCTCAGAGCGTCGGCAACCACGTTTGCCTTACCCGGGTGATAGAGAATATCACAGTCATAGTCTTTGATTAATTCTAACCACCTTCTCTGACGCATATTCAACTCCTTCTGTGTGAAGATATAATTCAGACTTTTGTGGTCCGTGTATATCTCACATTTCTCTTTGTATAAATAGTGCCTCCAAATCTTCAACGCAAAAACTACTGTCGCTAACTCTAAGTCGTGAGTAGGGTATCATTTTTTATAATCCTTCAATTATCGTGATGCATACGCAATGACCTTTCCATGTTGCATAAGCACACAGCCAAGTCCCTTGTGCGATGCGTCACTATACACCACAAAATTTCTCGCATTGTCTGGTAGTGACAACACAGGCGCCTCACTTAATATTTTCTTCAACTCTTGAAAACTCTCTTCGCATTTGTCCGTCCATACGAACTTTACCGTCTTCCTCTTCAGATTGGTCAACGGGGTTGCTATCTTAGAAAAATCCTGAATGAATCTTCGATAGTACCCAGCTAACCCTAAGAAACTTCTCACCTCAGTTGGTGTTTTTGGCTGCTCCAAATTACTCACTACTTTGACCTTTGCAGGGTCTATTGAGATTCCATTCTTATCCACCATGTGACCTAAGAATTAAACCTTCTCCATCCAAAATTCACACTTAGAAAATTTTGCATACATTTTCTCTTTCCTTAGTGATTCCAGAACTATCTTCAGATGTTCGGCGTGCTCTTCTTCTGTCTTCGAGTAGATCAAGATGTCATTGATGAAAACTACCACAAATTTATCCAAGTAGGACTTGAAAACTCGATTCATCAAGTCCATGAATTTTTCCGGAGCATTAGTTAATCCGAATGACATTACCAAAAACTCGTAATGTCCATAACGGGTTCGAAAAGCAGTCTTTGGTATGTCTTCTTCCCGTACTTTCAGTTGGTGATAACCTGTCCGTAGGTCTATCTTTGAGAAACACTTCGCTCCTTTCAGTTGATCAAATAGGTCGTCTATCCTTGGTAACGGATATTTGTTCTTGATCGTTACTCTATTCAATTCTCGATAATCGATACAGAGCCTCATCGATCCATCCTTTTTCTTAACGAATAGCACTGGTGCTCCCCAAGGAGACACACTTGGTCGTATGTAACCCTTATCCAATAACTCTTTCAGTTGTATCATCAATTCCTTCATTTCTACTGGCGCCATACGATATGGAGCTTTCAAAATTGGTGCCGTTCCCGGTGCTAAGTTCATTACGAATTCAATTTCTGTCTAGCGGAAGACTAGGCAGATCATCCGGAAATACATCTCGAAATTCATTCGCTACGTATATATCCTTAATTTATACCCCCTTTTTTCGAGTATCTACGATGTAAGCTAAGTAACCTACACATCCTTTCCTTAACAATTCCTTGGCCTGCTTCATCGTAATGCAACACGATTGCTTAAGCGATGAGCTACCATAAAACACTACCTTAGACTTACTCGGAGTCTGAAGGTTCACACATTTATTCTGACAGTCAATTATTGCTGCATGGTTATAAAACCAATCCATTCCTAGTATTACGTCAAATTCTCCCAATCTAATTAGAATCAAGTCTACGCTCAGTTCATGTTCTCTAATGTTTGCGCGATAATTTTGATAAACGTATTCTACAGGGATTACTTCCTTATTCGCAACTTCTATGTTCAAGGGATCTTCTAATCATTCTCGGGGTGTATTAAGTCTACTAGCAAATTCTTCAGATATAAAAGAACAGGTGGCACCCGAATCAAATAATACATAAGCATTTATATCATTGATTGGGATTATACTTGACACCACGTCCTTTGCAGCCACTGCGTCCTGGACGGTCATGTTAAAGGTTCTAGCGGTTGGTCAATTGGATTGTGCCGGTCCGCTGATCATCAGTTTGTTTCCCCCTTGTTAGTTGCTACCTCCGCCACTTCCCTTTTTTGGGCAGTCCTTAATCCGGTGCGCCGTCGAGCCACATGCAAAGCATCCTTGTATATTTTTCGGTTTCGAGCAGTTGGGTGAAATGTGCCCCTCCTGACCGTAGTTATAGCAAGTGCCGCGTCCCTTCCAGCACTCACCTTGGTGATTCTTTCCAGATTTTGGGCATCCCTCCGCCCATTTCTTGAATCCTCCACGAAAAATCCCCGACTGATTATTGTTGTTTTTTTTGTTGTTGTTATTATTCTCCCACTTTCTTTTACCCAAGTTGCTTGCTCCACTATTGCTTCCTCCAGTACGGTTCTCTCCTCCATGTTCTTGTTTCTCTTCTCCTTATGATACAGACTTAAGGCCTCACTGCCTCCTTCTGCAATGATTGCCTTCTCTAGCAACGTCGCAAAGGAATTAATTTGAAGAACTGATACCTTGTTAAACAGCCACGGCTTCAGCCCTTGCTCAAAACGTCTTGCTTTCCTTCCTTCATCTCCTACTTGGTGCTCTGTAAATCGCGCTAGTTCATTGAACTTAGCCGCGTACTGCGCCACCGTCATATCACCTTGCTTAAGTTCTAAAAACTTCACCTCCATTCGATTCTTCATGCTTTTCGGGAAGTAGTTCCCAAAAAATAGCGTCTTGAATCTTTCCCATGCGATTATCCCTTCCCCCGCTCTTTGTTGATTAGACTCCCACCAGTAGTTGGCTTCGCCCCTCATTATGTACGTAGTAAATACAGTCTTCTGGTCTTCCCCCACTCGAGCGATGGTGAAAGCCTTCTCGATCTCTTTTATCTAGGTTTGCGCAATGATCGGGTCAGTAGTACCCTCGAACTCTGGGGATCCTACACTCCTAAAGTCCTTAAAATTTGCCACTGGTACTGCCTGAGGGTTAGGGCGAACGGATTCGTCTTTCCTTCCCCTTAGAGCTTCTCCTAGTAAGTCTACTAACTTCTGAATGGGATCTACTTATTCCCTCTCATTGTTTACCGACTCCTCAGTTGCAGTCAATCTACGTCTTGGTGCCATTATCTGCATCATAAATTTTCAATTTATTATTATTCAATTATATCACTTAAGTATTTCTTTTAATACTAAACAGAAAAAAATATAACATGTTTCTGAAATAAACTTCATTTATATTCATATGCCAAATCGTTTCGTTACATGATCATCCCTAGCATATTTCTATAAATGTTATCACATATATCCCCTAATATCACAAAAGACGGGGAACACTAACATACTATCATACTACCCCTTTAACAAAAGCTTACTCGGGGTTTACATAACTATCCTACATTTTACACAAAAAGTTGGTATTTCAACACAACATGTACATCACAAAAGAAAACCACTAAAGCTACTGCTAGTCTAGCTAAGGGTCTCATCCCATCATCCCACGCTCCACAGCGCTCTTGTACTCGATCTGTGCTATATACGCCACTAACTCTCGGCTCATAGTATGTAGGGTCTGTCCCTGCTCCGCTGGGTAGTGGTACACACCATCAATCACCCTCTCAAAAGTTGAACGGAATACATGCCCCATCTTGTTCATCTTCCTCTTCTTGCACCTGACCTCATCCTCTAGGTCGTCAGCTCTCTCGTTAGCCGCTTCCCACTTCTCCTCAAAGTGGATCCTATCCATAACCTCCAACTCTAGCTGAGTATGGAGTGCTTCCTTCTCGGTCTTCTCACTTAATTCTCTCTACTCTACTTCTTCCAGCTTCCCTGCCAGATCTGCGTTCCTCGCCACCGACCTGTGGAATAAGGTTCCCATCTGGATCCCTGCCTCCCTGCAGTAAGCAATCTCCACCTCTAACTCCTGCATGTCCAACTTCCTTCGGTGGTCCTCTTCCCTTAGCTTCTAGAACTCAGACTCTCTCTCCTGGGCCTCGGCCTCCAGCTCCTAGACTCTGCAGTCCAATTCTAGAATACATTCCTCGTACTCTCCCAGCATATGCTCCTCCAGGTTAGGCTCGTAAGAGTCCTCCATGGGATCCTCCTCCGTAGGCTCATCCTCTATCGGCTCCTCCTCTGGATCGGACTCTACCTCAATCTCGTCCTCGTCGTCAAACTCGGATGGTGCAACAGCCTGCACTGGCACAACCTTTAGAGGCACCTCGTATACTACGTGTATATCTCTATGCTCCTCCTCGGCCACTGTACTAGGTACTCCTGTGACGCCCCCCAGAATAGGTCCATTAACCCCAACCCATTCTGAGTCGCCAAATACATGGTACAGAATTCAAATACAAACTTTATCAAATCAACACCTTACTGTTTCAAAATAATATATAAAGAAAACTAAATCTTTATTCATAAAAGTTGGGGTCTTACAACCTCCCCTCCTTATGAAATTTCGTCCTCGAAATTGACGTACGTACCTGGTATGTCGAAAAGGTGAGGATACCTCGCTTTCATTTCCGATTCCAACTCCCAGGTCATTTCCTCAATTGCATGGTTTCTCCACAAAACCTTAACTTGAGGTATAATTTTCGAGCGTAGGACATGCTCCTTCCTATCCAAGATCTTGACAGGTACCTCCTCGTACGTTAAATCTTCGGCTATCTCGTCTGGTTCTAACTCAATAATGCGGTTTGGATCCTTCACATATTTACATAACACGGATATGTGAAACACGTTATGAACACGAGACATGCTTGGAGGTAAAGCGAGTCTATAAGCCACATTTCCTATTCGGTCAAGAATCTCAAATGGACCAATGAATCGTGGATTGAGCTTTCCTCTCTTCCCAAACCTTGTAACTCCTTTCCATGGAGCAACACGTAATAACACATGGTATCCAACATTAAATTCCACGTCCTTTCGATGAAGATCTGCATAACTCTTTTGTCGATCCTGTGCCGTCTGTATACGTTGTCGGATTATTTGGATCTTTTCTGTAGTCATACGTACTAACTCCGGTCCCAACAATGTTGTTTCACCCACCTCGTTCCAACATACTGGAGAGCGACACTTTCTCCCATACAACGCTTCGAATGGAGCTACGCCTATACTTTCCTGATAACTGTTGTTGTAGGAGAATTCCACCAATGGTAAGTACTTATCCCAACTCCCTTTGAAGTCTAGAACACAAAGTCTCAATAGATCTTCAAGAGTTTGAATAGTCCTCTCTGATTGTCCGTCTGTTTGAGGATGATAAGCCGAACTGAATCGTAAATCCGTACCCATAGCTTTCTGCAAACTGATCCAAAATCGTGAAGTAAATCTGGGATCACGATCCGAAACTATGGATACTGGCATGCCATGCAATCTCACAATCTCATTCACGTACATATGAGCAAGACGTTCAAGGGAATAAGTCTCTCGTATCGGCAAGAAATGAGCAGACTTGGTTAATCTATCAACAATAACCCAAATCGCATCTAAGCCTTGAGAAACCTTGGGAAGACCCGTAACGAAATCCATCGCAATGTGTTCCCACTTCCATTTCGGAATCTCCAGTGGTTGCAATGGACCCTTCGGTACTTGATGCTCCGCCTTTACACGTTGACAAGTTAAACATCTCGAGATGAACTCCGCGATCTCTCTCTTCATATTGCCCCACCAAAATGTATGTCGAAGATCACGATACATTTTAGTACTCCCAGGATGGATCGCAAACGGTGTGTTGTGTGCCTCCATCATGATTCTATACTTCAAGTCGGAATCGTTAGGAACACAAAGTCTGGAGTTGACTCGAAGTATTCCATCTTCATCGATTCTCGCTTCTGAAATTGCACCTTCTTGCACCTTCTTCTTCATCTTCATTAGCTCCGCATCCGTAGCTTGAGCAGCTTTAACTTTATCAATCAAAGCTGGTTCTACGCGTATACTTGACATCATCGCACTCGTTCCCACATATGATCTTCTACTCAACGCGTCAGCTACCACGTTCGCTTTTCCAGGATGGTATTGGATAGTATGATCGTAATCTTTCAACAGCTCAAGCCAACGTCGTTGCCGCATGTTGAGTTCCTTCTGAGTGAAGAAATATTTAAGGCTCTTATGATCCGTATAAATCTCCACTTTCTCTCCGTACAAGTAATGTCTCCAGATCTTCAACGCAAAAACGACAGCTGCTAACTCTAGATCATGAGTAGGATAATTCCTCTCATATTCTTTGAGTTGTCGCGAGGCATAGGCTATGACTTTCCCATGTTGCATGAGAACACATCCTAACCCTTTGCCCGAAGCATCGCTGTAAATAACAAATCCATCCGAACCAGATGGTATTGTCAGAACAGGTGCCGAAATAAGTCTCCTCTTGAGCTCTTGGAAGCTCTTCTCGCATTCCTCATTCCAAACGAATTTCGTATCTTTCCGGGTTAACTGAGTTAATGGAGTAGCGATTCGAGAAAATCCCTCTACGAACCTCCGATAGTAACCAGCTAAGCCCAGAAAGCTTCGTACTTCGGTCACCGACTTAGGTTGCTCCCAGCTTTGTATTGCTTCAATCTTCGTCGGGTCCACAGATACTCCACGTTTTGATACCACGTGCCCAAGGAATGCTACTTCCTCAAGCCAGAACTCGCATTTCTTCAGCTTGGCATATAGCTTGTTCTCACGAAGCTTTTGAAGTACCAACTTCAAATGGTGTTCATGATCTTCACAGCTTTTAGAATAGATGAGAATGTCATCAATAAAGACAACAACGAATTGATCTAAATACTCCTTAAATACACGGTTCATCATATCCATGAAAGCAGCAGGAGCATTAGTCAATCCAAAAGACATGACTAAGAACTCATAATGCCCGTACCGTGTTCTAAAAGCAGTCTTTGGAATATCCTCAGTTTTAATCTTCAATTGATGATATCCAGAACGAAGATCGATCTTTGAAAAAAATTGCGCTCCTTGCAACTGGTCGAACAGGTCATCAATACGAGGTAGCGGATACCTATTCTTGATGGTGACATGGTTCAACTCCCGATAGTTAATGCAAAGTCGCATACTCCCGTCTTTCTTTTTTACGAATAAAACAGGAGCACCCCAAGGAGACGTACTAGGACGAATAAAACCGATGTCTAACAACTCTTGTAATTGGATCTTTAACTCCTGAAGTTCAATAGGAGCCATTCGATATGGGGTTTTAGAAATGGGCTTTGTACCGGGCTCAAGGTCAATAAAGAATTCAACTTCACGTTCTGGGGGTAGACCGGGAAGTTCTTCGGGAAATACATCAGGAAACTCATTAACAACGGAAATATCATTCAAATCTGATGTATTATGATTTAGATCAGTGACATGAGCTAAGAAAGCTTGACATCCGTTTTTCAATAAACGAATAGCCTTGGGATTTGAAATGATATTGACTGATTTTAGTGGTTTGGTGGTTTGAATTCACACAACAGGTTGATTAGGAATATGAAAACTAACAACCTTACAAAAATAATCAATTTTGGCATGGTAAGTGGTTAACCAGTCAATTCCTAAAATCACGTCAAATGCAAGTATTTTCAAAGATATAAGATCAACAGGTAAGGTAAGGGTACCAATCTGAATCGAGCAAGATTTGTAAACTGTAGATGTAACAAAGGTTTCTCCTAACGGAGTTTCAACAGATAAGTCAAAGTCTAATTTATCAAAAGTCAAGTTCAAACGTTGAGCACAAGCAGGTGAAATAAAGGAATGGGTAGCACTGGTATCTAACAAGGTATAAATTTCACAAGAGTTTATGATCAGCTTACCCGTAATCACCTCGTGTGGATTCCTCGCGTTTTGGGCTGTCACGACAAACGCTCTTCCAGGAATCACCGACTTTGACTTGTCTGCAACCGCCTTTGGAATCACCACCCCCGCTGAACTTGGTTTCGTAACAGGACAATCTCGAGCTATATGTCCTTCTTTTCCACAGTTATAGCATCCTTTGAACTGTTGTGGCAGTTTGGGCTGATATGTCCCTCTTTTCCGCATTTAAAGCATACGACCGGTGGTCGTTCTCCTCCCCTCGAAACAGTTGATGCTGGTGCTGATGTCGACGTCTTCACGTTCTCATTGTTGTACCTTCTCTTCTTGAAATCTCCTCCCGATTCGCTTCTTCTACTATCATGGCCACGATAACCACCGGAGTGGTTACCGCTTCTGTCATACTTTCCTCCTCGCTGGTTATCATTGCTCCGATGACTGCTGCCATCGGTACGACCTTGGTTGTGGTCCCTCGGTTGAACATAATCATTATCTCGTTCTAATAACTGGGCCCTGTTTACTACATCCGAATATAAAGAAAACTTATGAGAAATGAGGTATTGACGTATTTCGGGTTTCAAACCTCTTAGAAACATCCGCGTCATACGTTCCTCATTCTCCACCAAATGAGGTGCAAACCTGGACAGCTCCGCGAACTTAGCCTCGTACTGGGATACCGTCATGTTGTTTTGCTCGAGTCTGATAAACTCTACTTCCTTCATATGACGAATACTTTCAGGAAAGTACTTGTCATTAAACAGTTTCTGGAACGCTTCCCAAGACATCTGGAGTGCGGCAGGCTGGGTACGCTTCACGGATTCCCACCAGTAATCTGCCTCTCCACGGAGCATAAACGTGGCGAATGGAACCTTCTGTTCCTCTGTACATCCCAAGACATCAAATATCTTGGTAATTTGTTTAATCCACGTCTCCGCCTTGATTGGATCTGGGTTTCCCAGAAACTCTGGTGGTCCCAATTCTTTGAACTGCTTGGCAGTGACAGCTCGCGTGTTGTTATTATCTCCACCTGTATGTTGCACACGAGTCTCCCTCGTCTGATTTTGCATGAACTGCAAAAAACTTCTAAACATCTCATCGTTTATCATCTGACCAGCGTTATTTTCAGGATGAACATTGCCTTCTTGTTGCACGTTCTCCTGGTTAACGATTAAAGGTGTCTCCACAGTCTCATTCACTTCGTTGTTAACATTCTCAGCTGCCATTCTCAAATACTGCCATAAAACAAGGGTTAATTAAACAAATCAACATATCACATATTAACCCTATGCTCCGACTGACCAATTAAATATCACAAAAGCTTAGGTAGGACACACTAGCGAAGGATTTACTCGTCTCTCCCCTCCTAGTTCTATTCCCCGATCTCCGCCAGAGATCATATCCCTAAGCTCTGATACCAACTGTGACGCCCCCCAGAATAGGTCCATTCAACCCAACCCATTCTGAGTCGCCAAATACATGGTACAGAATTCAAATACAAACTTTATCAAATCAACACCTTACTGTTTCGAAATAATATATAAAGAAAACTAAATCTTTATTCATAAAAGTTGGGGTCTTACAACTCCTGTGTCTGCCATCCTACAATCATAAATACAAGACAAACAAACAGCAACTCCATTATAATGTTAAATAAAATATAAATTCATTGTATAGAATGAAGTTACATTTCATAACACACTAAGTCTCTCTTTAGGGAAAAACTCTATGTGAGTTCTATCCCTTTCTAACTTCTAAGTTCTCCTAAGTTATAATCTAAGGACACTCGCTCCTAAGGTTTATAACTACAACTTTGATACCAACCTGTGACGCCCCCAAATTCAGACCGCCACTGGTCTCTCAAATTTGGTTCATCACGTTCTCACAATAATACAATAATAATATCTAAAACATACATTCACAGCGAAAGATCTAATCTAGAATAATATACAATGATTTATTATAATTATTCCCCAAGTCTCGTAACCTACAGTACTTAATAGATTACATAATAATATCAAATACAGACTTATTACATAACCCTACTTAAGCTTAAACATAGTTCTGCAATAGTCTTAATATAACACTAGAGATTTTAAAATATAAAAGGAACAAGCTAGTCGGTAGCCTTGCCCTTGCCCTTGTTGGTGCCCAACGGTCCACCCTACTCTGCGTTAACTGAAATGTTTTATGGAAAGCAAGAATGAGCAACAAGTTTGCTCAGCAAGTAATATAACAACAAGGGTGAGTATTATAGTTCTCGAATCCAAAAGGGTATAGCAAGGTATGATAGTTCAAGGATAGCAAGAAGTATCAACTGTTTTCAATAATAGTCGCTAAGGACAGCAGAATATCAATAAGATTCAATGTTAAATCAATTCATGATTTAAAGATAATTGAATACTGAGTAGTCACTAAGGACTATGAACTCTTACTAGAATTAACAGTAATATATTGATAATCCAACAAAAACAAGTACAACAGGTGATCAGCCTAACGTACCCTATATTATGCATAATATTTAATCATATGCAAGTGCGCACGTCGGTCTCCCGACAATATACAGTTCCCTTCAAAGAAGGTTGTTCATCTCAGTCAATATAAGACTCCGCACCAATCAATTGGTTTGGATAGCTTTCTAATCATGCTATGAGTCTAGCCGAATCAAATGGCATAGACCACTCTTTATAAGTTTAATACTTGACATTAAAGTTTGAAGAATATAATTGGCATTATCATAACTATAACGCAATAAGTCATAATTTGAATAACTCACTTTCCAACAATAAACTTAATACGAATTCAATAAGAATAGAGTTCAAGTACTTGCTTACAATAGCCATTGAATAAAATAATGTAAGGGTTTAGGATACTTACCTTATGCGTAGTTTACGCACGTAAAGCTAGTCAACACTTTCGAATCTTATTTATAGTATAGAATGTGTATAGGATGTTCATTAGTTAAACACATTCGATACACAAGTTCGATAAGTGTACACATATGGTTCTAGCTCAATTATATAGCCTTATACGTATGTCATTACTTACCTATACACATGTATCATGAAATCAGTATGTAAGAAATTATGAAATTATGTAACATAGTTGTATTACGTATGTCATTATAGCAATTTATAACACTACGTTGGTTATGCCTTTACGATCCCTAAATTTCCTTTGATAAGTTAAATATCATCATGCTTTTACTACCAATACTTGTAAACATATATCAGTAGAGATTTGTCCAAGTTTTAATAGTTTAGGCATCATAATAGGTTGTCTATCAAAATCAGATTAAACAAAACTGTCCATCTCAGATTCCAGACTGGCGCAGCTGTGCTATGGCTAAGCCTATGGCCGGCGCAGCTGCGCTACCCTCTGGCCAAGCCAAGGCTGGGCTGCTGCCTTAAGGTTTCTGTCCGTCACGCAAGCATACAATAAAACATAGCATATAAACATTTCAAAGGTCCTTCCATGCTTGTACAACCCTTCCAAGTTCAATCATGCATGATATAGTTTCTAAGTTAATACTTTTAATAACTTAAGGCCATTCAAGGTCACGAACTCACAAATTTTAACATGCTCGTCGTTTAAACACATAAGGTATTCATATAACTCGTTTTAGGCATGCTCATGAGTATTCACATCACCTACATGCAACTAGCACCGTTATTGGTTTAAAAATATGCTTCATTCGTGCTTAACTTATTTTCACGACATCTAACATGGTAGGCATTCATGTATGATACATTAGTGAGGTTAAGAGCTCTATCGAACATGTCCATAAATATCAGAATCTAAATCTCAATATAACATGTCAAGGTTCACGTTCAACACTTATACTTCCGTTAGTATCGTTCACTAATAAGGTCAAAAATGTTCATGCTATATATATACATATGTTAACATGCCCGTCATGCATTTCTAGGCCATATAAACATGCTCGCAAAATCAGAATGCATATATAATACCTACATGCAAAGGTTCACCTTTAAAACTTATATTTTCGTTAGAGATGTTCACTAGCGAGGTCCGTATGTTCAGATTACATCATGAAACATATATACACCAATTAACATGCTTTTCATGCCTTTCTAGGTTATAGTAACATGCTTGAAAAATCAGAATGTCAACACGGTTCGTATATGTCAAGTTCGTTTACAAAACTTTACGTTCATTTCGGAAACTATAACTTTTCATAAATCATGCATGCAAACATAGTAACACATGTTTACGTTATATCAATGTACCCATATATACATGCAAATCATGTTCTCATGTTCTTCTAAGTAGTGTTAACACATTAGCACATAATAGCCTTTAGTAGAAATCAAAAAACTGATGCAGGGGACTGGCGCAGCTTCGCTGCACCCCAATTTACAACTAGCACAGCTGCGCCGTTGCCTAAACAGAACTGAAAGCTTCTGCTTCGGCAGAAACTTAAGCCAATTTCAAAATTTCTTTATGAATTCGACTCTAAACAACTACATTGCCTTACTAACTTACTTATAAGTCCATATAACAACTAAGCAAGTATCCTACAATCCAATTACAATCTAATTTGGTATAATCAAGAATTAAAGAAATTTTAGAAAACAGAATGAAGAACATGAGGTGTTATACCTCTGCTAATGTGTATCGAGCTTGCTGAAATCTTCAACTCACAATGCTGCTATATCGCTAATGCAATCTTACTCTCAATATGCTCTCAATATCACTTAAGCAAAATCTCAGCAAATGAGTTTGTGAAGAGGAGGGGCTATATATATAGGAAACCATAATCCAGTCAATGGATTCCTCCATTGAATCAAACTAAGGGATTGAAGATATACATGTTGGTTAAGAAGGAGTAGGTAATTAGTTGGTGAAGGAAATCATGAATCCCACTCCCTCATTGATCATTGATAGGAAGCTATGGAAGTTTGCTGAAGTTGAGGATATAGGCTTAATGAGTGCACATGTGAATGACTCTTATATTGGGACAAACAATATATCTCAGCATTATAGCAACATGAATACCATACTTATGTTATTTTGCACATACCATGTACTTAAGTTACATGCATATAATATATGTTTAGGTTATAAATTAGTGTCACAATGTAATTCCACTAAATGTTACTTCACTGTAGTAAATGTAATTTGTACATATATAATCCAGGTACATTTTATCATACCGATATAATTTAATCGGATATTATCACATTACATTGTCTCGTTTATTATTAAATTCTATTAATCAACAATTGTTCACTATATATTCATGATGTATTATTTTAATGTATACTCACATACAATTATCACATAAGCCTCATGATGTATTCATTTAATTAGTCATAAGATATAGTTTTTATATATTGTATAGTCACATTGCATTATATAATATAGTTGTAACCGCTATATTATATGTTTAATATCTCATAAAATTGCACAATGCAATTAATATTAATAACTTACTTGTTTGTTTTATTATTCACAATGTCAAATAAATCAATAATAATTAATTATCCATCTTATCGATTAATTAACAATAATATTAATTAATTAATCTGTTCTTTTAATTACGTAGCAGTATACGATAAATTATCACATTCCTCAATAGTTTAATAAATATAAATCTTATTATATTTATAAACAATTTCCTTACTATTACTTGCAATAAATCAACATACTATTATTATATTTCTTATAATAATAATTAATATAGATTACTTATTCACTTAATAATTCCTTCGTCTATGAACTAATTAATTCATCATCGAATATATTATCGTCCCACACAAGGCACTTCAACGAGCTTATCATAAACTCCATACTTTCCTCAATTATTATATATATTCAATTCGAATTCACTTGAATTAACTCATCTCATAACACACAAATATTTATATTCAAATAAGTATTCATTTCCATTAATATATTTATTTAATAATATTCGAAAATTCTCGGGTATTACAGGAAGTAATCTAGGAAAGAGGAAGTGGGATAATAACTACAACAACAACAGAAACAACAATCAAGCGGGAAGTTACCAAGGAGGGTTTAAGAAGCGAGCTGAGGGATGCCTAAAGTGTGGAAAGAACCACCAGGGAGAGTGCTAGAAGGGGCGCAGTACCTGTTATAACTGTGGCCAAGAGGGGCACATTTCACCCAACTACCCGAAGACAAGGAAGATCAAGGGATGTTTCGCTTGTGGCTCAACCGAGCATCAGATCAAGGATTGCCCAAAGAAGGGGAACAACGGAGGAAGCGGCCAGCAAGGGGAAGGCAGTAAGCTAATGATCGGCGGATCGATGCAATCCAACCGCCCAACCGTCTGAACCTTTAATATGACAGTCCAAGATGTAGTAGGTGCGAAGGACGTCATGTCAGGTATTATCCCAATCAATAATATAAATGCTTATGTATTATTTGATTCGGGTGCCACCTGTTCATTTGTGTCTAAAGAATTTGCTAGTCGACTAAACTTACCCCGAGAATGATTCGGAAATCCTTTGAACATAGAAGTTGCGAATAAGGAAGTAATCCCCGTAGAATTTCTTTACCAAAATTATCACGCAAACATTAGAGATCATCAACTAAGCGTAGACTTAATCCCGATTAAATTGGGAGAATTTGACATGATACTGGGAATGGATTGGTTTTATAACCAGGCTGCGATAATTGATTGTCAGAACAAAAGTGTGAACCTTCAGACTCCGAATCGGTCCAAGGTGGTGTTTTATGGTAGCTCATCACTTAAGAAATCATGTTATCTTACGATGATGCAGGCCAATAAATTGTTAAGAAAAGGATGTGTAGGTTACTTAGCTTACATTGTAGATACTCAGAAGATGGGAGTAGAGATTAAGGATATATTCATAGTGAGAGAATTCCAAGACGTATTTCCTAATGATCTGCCTGGTCTCCCGCCAGACAGCGAAATCGAATGCGTAATAGACTTAGCACCGGAAACTACACCGATTTCGAAAGCTCCATATCGTATGGCGCCAATAGAAATGAAGGAATTGATGATACAAGTGAAGGAATTACTAGATAAGGGTTACATATGACCGAGTGTGTCTCCTTGGGGAGCACCAATGTTGTTTATTAAGAAGAGGGACGGATCGATGAGGCTCTTTATCGATTATCAAGAATTGAACAGAGTAATGATCAAGAATAGATATCCGCTACCGAGGATAGACGACCTTTTTGACCAATTAAAGGGAGCGAAGTATTTCTCAAAAATAAATCTGCGTACAGGTTATCAACAGTTGAAAGTACGGGAAGAGGACATACCAAAGACGACGTTTTGAACCCGTTATGGGCACTACGAGTTTTTGGTAATGTCATTCAAATTGACTAATGCTCCGGCAGCATTCATGGACTTGATGAACCGAGTTTTCAGGACATACTTGGATAAATTTGGAGTAGTTTTCATCAACGACATCTTGATCTACTCAAAGACGAAGGAAGAGCACGCCGAACATCTGAAGATGGTTTTGGAAGCGCTAAAGAAAGAGAAAATGTATGCGAAGTTTTCAAAGTGTGAATTTTGGATGGAGAAGGTTCAATTCTTAGGACACGTGGTAGATAAGGATGGAATTTTTGTAGACCCTGCAAAGGTAGAGGCAGTGAGTAATTAGGAGCAGCCAAAAACACCAACGGAGGTAAGAAGTTTCTTAGGGTTAGCTGGGTACTATCGAAGATTCATCCAAGATTTTTCTAAGATAGCAACCCCGTTGACCAATCTAACGAGGAAGACGGTAAAGTTTGTATGGACGGAAAAATAAGAGGAAAGTTTTCAGGAGTTGAAGAAGAGATTAAGCAAGGCACCTTTATTATCATTACAGGACGACGCGGGAGGTTTCGTGGTATATAGTGATGCATCGCACAAGGGACTTGGTTGTGTGCTAATGCAATATGACAAGGTTATTGCGTATACATCACGACAACTAAAGAATTACAAAAAATGATACTCTACTCATGACTTAGAGTTAGCGGTAGTAGTTTTTGCGTTAAAGATTTGGAGACATTATCTATACAGAGAGAAATGTGAGATATACACGGACCAAAAGAGTCTGAAATATATCTTCACACAGAAGGAGTTCAACCTGCGACAGAGGAGGTGGTTAGAGTTGATCAAGGATTATGACTGCGAAATTCTTTATCACCCGGGAAAGGCAAATGTAGTAGCCGATGTGCTGAGTAGAAAAAGAAGGGAGAATGTGTTCCAATTGACGACTCAAGAGGAATTACTATGAGAGATGGAGAAATTAGAGATAGAGGTAATGGGACCGGGGAGGTCTGAAGAAAAATTATTTGTAATAAAAGCTCGTCCAACATTATTGGATAGAGTAAAGGAATCACAAGAGAAGGATAAGGAATGCAAGAAAATAAGAAAGAGGATAGTAGAAAATGAAGAAAAAAGATTCAAAATGGATAAAGACGGTATTTTGAGATTCGAAGGAAGAGTATGGGTGCCAGATGTAACTGAACTGAGAGAAGAAATCTTGCACGAGGCACACAATATGACGTATTCTGTTCATCCAGGAGGCACAAAGATGTACTGAGATCTTAGGCAACATTTTTGGTGGCCCAATCTGAAACGAGAGGTTGCAGAGTGCGTTAGTAGATGTCTTACTTGTCAACGAGCCAAAGCAGAGCACTAAAGGCCGAGTGGTCTACTTCAACCATTGGAGATACCAAAATGGAAATGGGAGCACATTACGATGGACTTTATGGTGGGACTTCCAGTCACGCAGAAAGGGTATGATGCCATTTGGGTTATTGTGGATCGACTAACGAAGACATCTCATTTTCTACCCATCAAGATCCGATATAATCTAAATAAATTAGCGAGTCTTTATGTAAAGGAAATTGTTTCACGACATGGAGTGTCGGTCTCAAATGTCTCCGATCGAGATCCGCGCCTCACGTCAAATTTTTAGAAAAGCTTGCAAGAGAGAATGGGAACACAATTAAGATTGAGTACAGCTTATCATCCTCAGATGGACAAACAGAGTGAGTGAATAATACAAACGCTAGAAGGCATGCTTAGAACTTGCGTGATGGACTTCAGAGGGAATTGGGACGATCACCTACCCTTAGTAAAATTTGCTTACAATAATAGTTATTATGCGAGTATCGGCATACCACCGTATGAAGCTCTTTACGGGAGGAAATGCAGAACGCCGTTATGTTGGGACGAAGTCGAAGAACGACAAATTTTGGGACCAGAATTAGTGCAACAAACAACAGATGTGGTGACAATAATAAGGGCCAGATTAGTAGCAGCTCAAGATCGCCAGAAAAAGTACGCAGATTTGCATTGTCATGATCGAGACTTTAAAGTTGGTAGTTTAGTATTCTTGAAGGTATCTCCCTGGAAAGGAAAGTTACAATTCGGTAAGAAGGGAAAATTGAGTCCGAGGTTAATAGGGCCATTTGAGATATTGAAGCGAGTGGGCGAAGTGGCATACAAAGTAGCATTACCACCCGAATTGGAACACATCCACAACGTGTTTCACATTTTAGTGTTGCATCCATACAAGCCCAACTATAATCACGTGATCTCCTATAAGCCCATTCAAGTAGAGAAGAATCTGGCGTATGAAGAAATTCCTGTCCAGATACTAGATAGGAAAGAACAAACACTAAGAAATAAAGTTATAACTTCTGTAAAAGTAGTTTGGCGAAACCACGATGCCAGGAGGCCACATGGGAATTAGAAGATATGATGAGAAGAGACTATCCCCATCTTTTTGTGTAACCTTGTACCAATTTTGAGGATGAAATTTTTGTAAGGGGGGAGGATGTAATATCCGTGAATTTTATAAATAATATTAATATTAATCCTAATAAACGTGTGAATATTTATTTTAATATAAATTTTTATGTGGCACAAGGTGAAAAACTCAATTAAATTAAATTGAATTTATGATAATTGAGAGAATGTGGAGACTTTATGATGAGCTCGTGAAATGCCTTGTGTGGCACGATGATGAAATAAATGATAATTTAATTAAATTAAAGAAATAATAAATTAATAAGTGAAGGATTAATTAATATTATATTGTTAATTAATTGTTATTATGAGTAATAGCCTATTAATGAGTAAATGATTAATTAATATAGTAGATTAATGTTTATTCAATTAACTGCTATGTACTATAATATGTAATGAGTGATCATATGCTATATAGTATCTACATATATTTATTATGAAATGAGGTGTGACATTACAATGTGATTATATAATATATGAAACTATATGGTAAAATTAAATGAATTATATAAGCTACATAAATAAACTTATGTGACAACAGATTACGTGTGGATACATTAAATGTGTACTTTAATGAGAAGAATTAAATTAGAATAAATAAATATTTATTATTAAACATTTATAATTATGTATACTTGAAATAATAAAGTTTTATGATAATATGGAATGATAGTGCACAACTAAATTATATTCAGTATTATCTGGACTAATCAAATGTACATGGATTATATAATGATGTGTAAATATATACCACTAATTTACTATAATGTAATAATGTTTCCTCACTAAAACTACATTGTAACTTAAAAGGAAAGTTAAACCTAAGTATACATATATACATTTGTGTAGGGATATATATATATAGACCTAAGTAATATGTTGGCATTATTGTTTCTCAATTGCTGAGTATTAGGAATTGTCCCACATTCATTGGCCCTTTCTCTTCCTCACGTGTATAGGCCAATGGACTAAAGCCTAGTCCTTGTCAAACTCAGTGAAATGCATGATGGTGATCATGGTAAGGGGAGTGGGTTGATGGGGTGGTTAGCAACTATTTCACCAACTTATGTATATCCATCATCTTCTTCCTTCTTCCTTTAGTTTAATTCAATGAGCAATGACCATGAATTGGTCCCTAGCTTCTCTATAAATTGGAGACTTATCTTCTCAATCTCTTTTTGTTAGAACATTTGTGAGTTGCGATTAGAGTGATAGTATACTGAGAATTGAGAGAGAAATCTGAAGTGAAGAATCAAGAGCATTAATTTAGCTTCAAGAGGTATAATGCTTAAACATATTTAAATATTTGTAATTCTTAGAAATTGCATGAATTAGTTGAAGATTGATATGTGAAATGATGTTAACATGTTAGTAGAGTTTATATGTATGTTATAAAGGAATGTAATCATGTTTCATGAAGGTTTTTGAATTTGGTTTTGAAGCTCTGCATTTGCGAAAAGCTTCCTGTGTTAGAACCGAAGTGGCGCGGCCGCGCTCCTCCATAGTACAAACACGGCGCGGGCGCGCCGTTCTGCTGAATCGAAATCCATTTTTTGTGTTTTTTGATATGTTGAGCATGTTAGTGTGACTTGTTTATGCCTGTATATGTCCCTAACATGCTAACATAGGTTGCCTTACATGTAGTCACTTACCTTAGCTTGGTTTAAATGGTTTTCTAAAGGAAACTTAAGGTTTACAAAAAACAAACTTGGTGAATCTCGTGACCTTTGAATTCTGAACCTGTGAGCATGCTTATGTGACTTAGTTATATATATACATGAGTATGAAGTATGAAATCAAAGTGTCTCGCATGCTTAGTTGGTGTAACATAAAATTTTCAAAGAAAACTTAAGATTTGAAAACTAACGATGTTAATAAGTACCTTATGTTATATTCTGAAAATTTCAACTACATATGTTATGCATCTAGACATGATTGACATAAACACCTATTTAGCTATGAATGTGCGAACTAGTCAAGCATAGTTTCAAATTAGTTTCAAGAAGTAAAACTATGCTACTTTGAAATACACAAACTAGGATTACTTGAGCATGTATGTTAAGGTTTAGTAACCTCATTACGAAAGTATAATGGCAAAACATGAGAAGCCTTTTGAATTGAACTCCTTAAGCCTTGTTAAATGAAAAGTTGATGTAAAACTATGTTGGAGGTAAACCTAAGGTAAGACAAGAGCCGAACTTAATCATAAACCTCATAACATGTATGTTCTTCATGTATCATCATCTAGAGTACGCTATTGGACAAGCTAGATTTCTGCAGGAGCAAGCCAGCTTTGGCTTGAACTGGGAGCAACTCGCCCGCGCCACTCCTTAGTTCAAATCCAGCGCGGCCGTGCCACCCTTCAATGTGGTCTGACCATTTTAATTTCTTTATGAAAATTGATACATGCTATTACTAATGTCCTAAACTACAATACATGTATAGTGGGGTGTTCAAGTGTTAATGAGCATGTTGACGATAGGAGACCATAGATTGATAAGTGTTTATACGACTTTCAAAACGCTAATTCAACGATGATTACGAGCTATGTTATGTGATTCCATAATAACATATAAACTGATTTTGTGCCATGTGTATGTAAGGTAGGCAAGGATTGTATGACTAAGTTAAGATCTTATATATGTGTTTAACTTACATATCAAGTATATGTATTCAAAGTATGTAACTAATTAATATCCTTATGTAACTATGTTACAAAAGGATTACAAGTGTTGATAAGCTATAAATTGGTAAACTAAGCTTAAGAAAAGTATCATAACCCTTGCGTTTACTTTATGCAATGGACCTTGTAAGCAAGTTTTCTAACTTCATTTGATTTTGATATTAAATGCAAGTTCCCTAACTCTTTTCACTTTACATATTGTATAAATCCGAATTGTTGCCGTATCAACTATATTTACATCAAACAAATATCTGTTACTATTCAAAAATTAATATTGTATCTTGATGTTGTTGCAAGCATTGAACTTATCGTTCCTAAATGCAATACAAAAGTTGTCTAAGTCATTTGATTTGGCTAGACTAATATCGTATGTTAGAAAGCTATCCAAATCAATTGACTTGGTGCGGACTCTTATAATTCTACTGAGATGAACAACCCTCATGGAAGGGAAAAATTATATACAACTGTCGGGGAACCGACGTGCGCATATGAGTATGATTAAATGTTATGCATAATGTAGGGTACTTTAGGCTGATCACCAGTTGTACTTGTTTTATTGGATTTTCAGCATAATACTGTTAATTATAGTAAGAGTTCATAGTCCTTAGTGACTGCTCGGTGTTCATTATTCTTGAACCTTGAAATGGTTAAACTTTGAATCTTATTGATATCTTTTTGTCCATAGTGACGTTTATTGAGAACTATTGATACTTCTTGTTATTCTCGAATTATCATTTACTGTTATACCCTTGAGATTTGAAATATATATTATTCATGTAAGACCCCAAATTTTTTAAATAAAGATTTATTTATTTTTATATATTATTTCAAAATGGTAAGGTGTTGATTTGATAAATGTGAAAAATTATGGGTGAAATGTGCAAATATTTCAAAATGAGCAAGTGGTTATAAAATATTCATTGTTGTCGGGGAATATTCGTTTGGTCGTGGAATATTCTTGTTGTTGGGGAATATTCGTACGACGACGCAGCTATTTGTGGGCCCCACAACGGAATAACTGTCGGATATAGAAAGCGACAGAAATAACATTTTTATAAAATAACGGCGTAGTTGTTACCGTTAGTACTGTTGAAATACCCGGTGGTTAAAATACAGTAATACGCGGTGCTGCACAGTAGCACACGGTATTGCACAGTATATTTTGAATTATTGATTCTTACGTAAGAAGTCACTACTCAATTATTGTTACAGTAATTACTGTTCAATATTTTATATTATTGATTCAATAATTGCATGATATTTTATTGATTCAATAATTGCTACGTTGATATTTTATATCAATAATTGATACGTTGCTATTTTATATGATTGATTCAATAATTGCTACCGTTGATATTTTGTATTATTGATTCAATAATTGTCACTGCACAGTATTTCACACTATCAACTCAATAATTCATATTATTTGAATAATATTATCAGATAGCATTATTGACAATGTCTAAGGAAGTTCTGTCTAGGAGGGGTTATTTAATTGCGCGACAGTAAGGAGAAGTCCTTATCGGAAGGCCCCCTCTTTCCTAGGAATAACATGGTTGTCAATATTGTAGTTCTGTAATATTATTTATGAATAATTAATTATTGATTTATATGATAAGGAAATATTTATTTTTTGGATATAAAAGAAAGAATTAGTGCTGATGTATTTTATCAGTATTTTGGTGTGGAAAATCATCCGTTTATGAAATTCGGATAATTTATGTTTGGAATTTGGAAAAACTTCCTTATACAAAGTTGTAGAGAATTAAATTTCCTATGGAAAGGACATAGAATTTGTATTTTTATGACAAAAGGGCTATTTATTATGAATTATTGAAGTTTTAAAAAATAAATATTTTTTTAATGGGAGGTGGACCCCACCGGTGGCTGGTGGCTGATGGCTTTTGGCAGGCGGCGGAATTTTTTTTTTAAAAAAATATTATTTTATTAAAAAGTCTACTTTGGCATCCTAAGCTTTTCCTATAAATAGAGTGCTTAGGTTAGAATTGAAAATCACACCAGAATCAGAAGTTTTCTCTCTCTATAATATCGAGCGTATTTTTGTGAGTATTTAGATACTTTGAGTGTTACTATTCAGTGCAAGTTTCCTTCGGTGTTATATCCGATATTCCAGTCAGAAGTACTATTCTTTTGAGGTAAGGGATGTTATTTTCTTTCGTAAATGATGTTATTCTTTTCAATATCATTATATCAAAATATTGTCATGGATTTTATTATGAAATTCTTACTTTTTCCGTTGGGGTTACTATTCACGTGTACGACACTATTCATGTATACGACACTATTCACGAAAAAACTAAATTTTCTTATATTTGTCCAAATTGTCTGTTATGGTTACTATCTTTGATTGGATCTAAGTTTTGAGCTTTATTCTTGAATTTTGCTCCACAAAGTATTATTATGGAATATTCTTAAACTTGAATAAACTAAAATACGAATCCTTAATCTTGTCCTTTATTTCACTGAATTCGTTATTTATATTGTTTTTCATCATCCTTAGTCCTAAAAGGTGATATAACTGAATATCTTTGGCCTGTAGAACAAAGATGAATGATTGCCTAATAAATATCTTTGGCCGTAGTGCAAAGATGGACAGGTGTTGAGATGAACATGGCCACTGGTGATACAAATGAATATCTTTGGCCCGTAGTGCAAAGATGAATATTTGATTTGAGATGTATATTGATTGATGTTACAGGGATAAAATATTGATGATGGACTTTTAAATCATAGAAGATAGTAGACTTCATTCTCTACTTAACTCTTCCAATGAATTGTTATTTCCGCTGCGAATATTGATCTAAAACTTGTTATCAATAATTTTTTATCTGAATTGTTGAAGACTAACGATAATTTATTTTTCATTATCTTAGTCATAATATTCTTTACTGAGCTAGTTGAGTTCATCTTTTTCATCTATTGTCCTCTTTAGGAAATGAGAATGTCGCAGGAACTAGTCGGGGGACAGAGTGATGGTCCGAGTTAGAGCAGTAGTAGTCCTCATTATTTCTAATAAATAGTGTGAGAATAATTGTAATGAGGACTTAGTTTGAATGTTAATATTTTTTACATATTTGTATTGACACTCACAGTTGTGTGGTCGTATTTTGCACGACCGTGTGATATAAAGTTTGTATTTGAATTTTGTACTATGTATTTGGCGACTCAGAATGGGTTGGGTTGACTGGACCTATTCTGGGGGGCGTCACAATTCACCCTTATTGCTATATTACTTGCTAAGCAAAATTGTTGCTCATTCTTGCTTTCCCTAAAATATTTCAGTTAAGGCAGAGCAGTGTGGACCTTCGGGCACAGACAAGGGCAAGGGCAAGGCTACGGCGTAGCTTTGTATTCATTTAGTAATATTATGATGATTGTAATAAGACTTATTTCGTATTATGTATTAGTTATGTCTAAGCTATGTTTAAGAAAATGGAGATATGTTTATGTTACGAGACCATGGGACCCGATTATTTATATTAAATAAATATAAATCATTCTATTATTCTATTGCAAGAGATGTTAGTATGTTATTAGAATTTAGAACGTGATGTGTCAAATTCAAGACACGTGTGGTCTGAATTTGGGGGCGTCACACCTATTGTAGAATAAATATTATTTATTTAAATAGAT
Organism: Panax stipuleanatus; assembly: GCA_020205555.1. NCBI lineage: Eukaryota > Viridiplantae > Streptophyta > Magnoliopsida > Apiales > Araliaceae > Panax > Panax stipuleanatus. The sequence continues at coordinate 68,286,942 of CM035119.1, read as the reverse complement.
TATTAGATTAATTTATTTATTTAAATAAGATTAGAATTGTTCTAATTGATTTATTCACAACCGGTTTAATATAGAGAACCTAAAGAGTCACAAAATAAAAGGAAGAATAATTATTTAAGAAGGTAATTGCATAATCGTAATAATGCATTAAGTGTAATTAATTTAATCTATGGTGATAGAATAAATTAAATAGCTTAATGTTTATTATTTAATATTTTAGAATTATTAAATATAAATTAATAAGAGGAGTCTTATTAATATTATTATAATTAATATTATTTTAATTACTAAATGAGTTTAGAAATTAATTTCCTATTAATACTCTCATTTATTAATTATTCACAATGTGGTGGGAAACCTATATTAATTAAAGGAGTTTAATTAATTAAATAAAATCTCATGTCTAATAGGATTAGAAGGGTTGACCAATATCTATATAAGAGAAGTCTTATAATAGATATCAGGTGATGCAATTTCAATGGTTGGAGAGTACTCCTTTTCTATAGAGAATAGAAAACTAGGGTTTAGCCAACCACCCTCCTTCTTGATAATTCATCTTCTTTGGTGGATCACCTCTAGAGGCTAAACAATTGAGTGGCTAAAGTTGATCAAAGGAAGAAATTTAACCCGGAAATTCAAAGAGATCACGAAGAACAAGGAGTTGAACTCGTACATGTGGAAGCTTGGTCCTACAAGGGTATGATTCCATAACTTCTTATTTATCATTTTAAATTAATAATTTGCATAAAGGATGATCCGAACAATGATTTTGTAGAAAATTTTTAAACACTGATATACCATGCTTATGCTAATTTTTTCAATTTGATTGCGCCATGATTTCGTACAAATCCAACAAAAGAAAAATGGTGAGCTCAACTAGCCTAGTAAAGAATATCATAACTAAGATAATAAATAATGAATTATCCTTAGTCTTCAAAAATGAAAATCTGATAGAATATAATAGACAACAAGTTTTAGATCAACCATTGTAGCGGAACGAACAATCCATTAGAAGAGTCAAATAGACTAATGTCTATTATCTTTTTCATGTTAAAAGTCCACCAACAATATTTTATCCCGGTAACATCAATCAACAGTTCCTGCCCACAATCATATAAATAGTTTATGATCATAATTGTGTTGATTAATTCCTCTTTGCACCTAGGACGAAGATAATTTTCATCACCTGTAACACCAAAGATTATGGTTATATTAACTCACAATTCATGTTCATAATCATGTAAATGTACAGTTTCTCCTTGCAACAAAGGCTTAATAGAACTTTCACTTAATGTCCTTGTCAAAAAGGCTAAAGACACTTAATAATCATATCATCTTTACACCCTACACCAAATATATTCAAACGTAACAACTATGGTCATGATCATACCAATCAATTATCTATCTTTACACTATAGGCCAAAGATATTCAGTTGTATCATCAGTGTTCATGATCATGCCGTACACTTGTCCATCTTTGTACAATGGGCCAAAGATATAAATCAGAAGTTCATCTTTGCACTACAGGCCAAAAATATCAATCAACAGTTCATCTTTGCACTACGGGCCAAAGATATCAATCAACAGTTCATCTTTGCACTACGGGACAAAGAAAACTTTCACCACAATTTAAGTCTGAGGATTATGACAATGATATAAAGAATGAAGCAAGTGAGATCAAGGATAAATATTAGAGATTTATAATTCAATTTATCCAGAGTTCAAGAATGTCCAAATTGTCAATATAATGATCAAAACATGAATTCGATTTCAAGAATAAGATTCATAAAAGATAACTTAGACAAAGAAAAGAAAATTTAATTTTATTGTGAATGGTACTCATGAATAGTAACATATGAATAGTACCCCGACATGAAAAGATTAAAATTTAATAAGAAAGTTCAGACCAATATTCCAGTGAAATGATATTAGATGAAGCGCAAACCTTAAGGAATTTCTAATCATTTCAGGAATTATAGAAGCAATACTTACCATATTAAGTTTAAATTTAGGAATATGAAATGAAATAATATCACTTACATAATATGGATTATGAAAGAAAATGATATCCCTTACGAGTATTGAAATAAAATAATATCCTTTATGTATATTGATAGAAAATAATATCCTTTACGAGAAAAATAATATCCTTTACCTTAATGGGAGACTAGATTTAACTGGAATATTAGAGATTATCTTGAGAAAATCTTGTACTATTTGCTACGCTCAAAGTATCCTTATACTAAAAAGAAATACGCTCAATATTATAGAGAAAGAATTTTCTGATTCTGGTGTGATTTTTATTTCTTAACTAAGCAACCTATTTATAGGAAACTGCCAGCACACCAGGATTGACTAAATATACCCACAATTGTTTTTCACCACCACACTTTGAAAACAAGGTTTTCAAAAGAAATTTGCTCACTTCCATTCCTTTATCACATGTTTTTTTTAAAATTATAATTAAAAAGAATCCAAATTCAATTTGCTCTCTTCCACCTTATTTTATTCTTAAGCCATAAATTTATTATAATAATATTACCATTTAAAATTATAAAATTATACTATTATATTATCACATTATACTATTATAATATAATATTATAATAATATATTTGAATGAATTATTTTATTAGAGAAGATAAAATGCCAACTTTCAACAAATGTCTTATGCTAAAAATTCCTCCATGTATATCAAAATTGAACAAATATTTACTTATCATATTTATCAATAATTTTTATTTTATTCATCAATTATTATTCACAATTAATATTATAGAATCACAATATTGAAAATAAGGATTTCTCCTTATTGGTGCGCAATTAAATAACCTAACTCCTTTTCTCGATAGAACTCTCTAGACTTTATCAATAACGCAAATAATAATATGCATAACTGTGTCGTCTCAATTATTTATTTAATAATATAAAATATTGTGCAAATGTTACTGAAACAATTATTGAATCAATAATATGAGATACTATGCAGCAACTACTGTGACAATTATTGAATATTGAGTGGCTTCTTACGCAAGCATCAATAATCAGAGATACTGTGTAATACTACGTACCACTGTGGAATAACGCGTATTACTGAACTTTTATCACCGGGTATTTCAATAATTTAACGGTAAAAAGTCTTACCGTTATTTTTATAAATAAGGTTATTTATGTCGCTTTCTATATCTGACAATTATTCTGTTGTGGGGTCCACCAATGATTGCGCCGTCATACGAATATTCTCTGACAAAAAGAATATTCTCCGACCAAACGAATATTTCCTGACACAACGAATATTTTATGACACCTTGCTTATTTTGTAAAATTTGCACATATTACCCTTAACTTTAACCTTTAATCAATTTAACCATTTACTGAATAGAATAATAATTATAAGAAAAATTGAATACTTTTATTTCATAAAATTCGGGGTCTTACAAAGTGGCTACAAGAAAAGCATAACCGCACATTCATTGGTTGGTTTCGCAAAAGGGTAAAATTGTGTTTATCTTTGTAAATGTTTGCTGGTTGGTCTTATATATTTCTTGATTTATACTATTTTGGATTCAGGTTGCACATGAACTTACCCAAGCATCTAATGACATAACGAAGACTTTGCGGTGAATTTCGGATGGACCTTGTATGGAAGTACTAAAGTATAAAAGCTACATTGTTAATGGGGTGCACTTTAACACCAAGTCACGTGATAATGTGTGAGCTGTTCAAAATAGTGGAGTGCACCTAGTAGCAAAGACAATACAAGTTTCTAGTGCAAAGGATAAAAATCTTGTTGTGGGAGACATGAGTTTCTATGGGGTCATTCAGGTAATATGGGAGCTAGATTATCATAAGTTTAGAGTACCTACCTTTAAGTGCGATTGGGTTGAGAACAATAATGGTATTAAAGTACATGAACTTGTATTTACTTTGGCCAATCTTGATAGGATAGGTTTTAAAAATGATCAATTTGTTATGACTAACCTAGTCAAACAAGTCTTTTATGTTGAAGATCCTTTAGATTCTAGGTGGTCAGTTGTATTATCAACCCCAAATAGGAATTATAATGATTGTGCCAATGATGATGAGCTAGGGGAAATTGCAATTAACCACAAACCCTTTACAAGGGGTGTGACGCCCCCAAATTAAGATACTTATACTTTAAATTCGGTGCTTCACGATCTAACTCTAATAACAACTAAAATCTCGAACAACAAAATAATTGAATAATTTACATTGTTATAATATAAATATTCTCGTCCCAAGGTCTCACAACCATGACTAATACACTTCATAACTTAATCCCAACATAACTTAATACATAACATTAATTAAGTCTTAATACAAATAAAGAAAATATCCTAGCATAAAAGAGCAAAGCTACTCCATAGCCTTGCCTTCGCTCTTGTCATGTCCTGGGGTTCCACCTTGCCCTGCCCTAACTGAAATGTTTAAGTGAAGCAAGAGTGAGCAACAAATTTTGCCAGCAAGTGATATGACAATAAATGTGAACATGTGTATATGGTTCTTAATCTCAAGGGTAAAACGGTAATCAATAGCTCAGGAATTTAAATAAGAATGTTGTGAACAAAGTCAATATCAATGGTTCCAAATATATCCTTTGAAGTCAATAAAGAGTCACTATGGACCGAAAGATTATAAAAGCATTCAAAGGTTTCAACAATTTCAAATGACTGAATAGATGTCACTGAGTGTCACTGTGGACCACGATTTGTAAAATCAAAAGATTTCATCAAATTCCAAAATAAATATTGAATACTGAGTAGTCGCTATGGACCATGAACTCCTGCTAGAATTAACAGTATAACCCTGCTAGTTCAATAGGTATAATAGGTAATCAGCCTAAAGTACCTGGTGTTATGTGTGACACCCCCAAATCGGGGTACTTTAATTCTGCAGGATTTGGTATTCACTATCCAATAATAACACATCTATCTACCCATAATAAATGAAACTCATAAATATAAAGAAATCCTCCCCTTAAGGGTTTTGTCGACGTCGGGAAAAAATCCTATCATCGTTGGACCGAATCTCTCTCTTCCTAAGTTTTGTTGCTTTCTACCCTTATTTATCTTCTCTGCTTTATGAAGGGTGAAAAGGTTTTTTAGGAAAAGGCCAACATGTATCATGTCGACGATTTGAATGGTTTACAGAGTCGCCAGTTGGTAGAATTGAAATGGTTGTACCAACTCAATCGAGTTTTGTTTAAAAGTAGGCCCAATTGCTGGACACTGTCAAAACTTGACCTTTGAAACTGAAGTTCTAAATTCGGGGGCTTGGTTAAGTGGGGGGAAGGTGTTAGGCACCCCCCAACTCCTGTGAAAACACGGTACCGTATCTTTTCAATATTTTCCTTTTTATTTGCAATGTGTGTCTGAATGCTGGAAGAAATTGGGCACGCTTGTTTATTTTGAAAGTATGGGCATGCTTCATTGAACCTATATACGAAGGGTTTGATTTGATTTGCAAAAGTCCTTTTTAGATAGGATATTAAAATAATGTTTTGAAAGGTGGTTTTCAAACCCTTACGCTCACGTAGGAATTGAAGCATGTTGATACTTCCATTTTTTATCTTTTCAATTTTTTGGCTCAATTTGAATGGTGATTGTCGGGCTACGAAGCATCCTCGACAACAAAATATATACCAGTGCCAGTCTTCTCATGGGCATGACAGCCATCGGAGTGACTCTAGCACGACAAGCCATTATTTTATTATGTTCGAGACCTTAAACACGGATAACCGTTTTAAGATATTTCGGATATACATTTTTTATAGAAAAACTAGTAGGGTACATTTGTAATGTGGAGTTTGTTCATCATGGGAATCAGATTCTGATCAGTTTGATCATGAATCCCACGATTCCTAGGCTCACAAAGGGAAGCCAAGTAAACATGCACACCATAAATATTTATAGAAAATGGATATTTACATCCAGACGTCGCAAAAACCAAGGATTCATTAGTCAAATCCTGGCCTGCGCGTAGCCAAAGCTTCTTGTTCCCACTAGATAGCGATCTAAGGGTCTGAGGTTGCTTTAATAATGAATAAAGCTAGAAAGAAAGTCAGATTTAAATGAATCTCAACCATTCTAGTTTTTCAATTCCGGTTGGACCTATTTTGAACCGTTTGAAAGGTAGAAATGGCTAGATTTAAAGAAATCTAGTTCGCCAAATGGATATCAGTGCCAATTCATATCAAAAGAATATTTAAAGCAGAAATTTAATCACAATGGATATCAGTGCCAATTCATTTACAGCTTTTATACATATATATATATATATATATATTTTAATTCTGTCCAGTCTGGAATACTCCGTGGCTCTTTACAACTTTTATAAATATATATATATATATATATATATATATATATATATATATATATATATATTCCAGTTCGGGTAAAGGATGGCAGATCCGTTGCCCTTTATAGCTTTTATACACACACATATATATATATATATATATATATATATATATATATTTCCATTTCTGTTCGGGCATAGGATAGCAGATCCGTCACCCTTTATAGCTTTTATACATATATATATATTTCAATTCTGTCAAGTTTGAAATACTTCGTGGCTTTTTACATCTTTTATAAATATATATATATATATATATATATATATATATATATATATATATATATATATTTTCATTTCTGTCCGGGTATAGGATGGCAGATCTGTCGCTACCGATTTTATATATATAACTATATAAAGCTGTAAATGAATTGGCACTGATATATATATATATATATATATATATATATATATTTTAATTAATCCAGGCTCGACAGAATGGAAATATATATATATATATATATATATATATATATATATTAAAGCAATAAAGGTCGCAAATTTAGCAATCCAGGCCAAACGAAGTCAGAAAAATTTATATATATATATATATATAGTTATATATATAAAATCGGTAGCTACCAAGGATTTGCCATCCGGGCTTGACGTAATTAAAAAGTTAGTATATATATAGTTAAATATATACAAAATAAAGCCAAAACGGCCACGAGTCAGCAACCCAGGCCGAAAAAGTTAATACAGATATATATACATATATATAGAAGCGAGTAAAAGCCGCAGATCGTTGATCCGGGCTGTGCAAATGCAAGAAAACGCAAAAATGTACTAAAATGTACTAAAAAGTACGTAAAAACAGCCACAGAACTGAGTTTTGGGCAAAATCAGAAGATGAAACTTTACGTGCACATGTATAAATGCACAATGAAGTAGGAAACGTGTTTTGATAGTAAAAAGACTTATAATGGACTGCTACACGGGCTGTTGGCCACTTGGTAGGCTTCAAATGGGCGTTTTTAGCGGTTAATTTTTGGTATGTTGTAGTATATGAGTATACCTACATGTTAGAGTAATAAAATCTGGGTTTGGAGTACTAGAAATCGGGCTAGGAAATGAAATGGGTGGAGTTTCAGAGTGTTTTCTATTTTTTTTCTTTTTTTGGCAAGGGGAGGCTTGTATTTAAAGACCCGATGGGAGCGGATCTGCCAGCGACAGCCGCTGGTCTAACTGCTGTTCCACATGGTAGGCCCCACCCGGTGGGTCCCGTTATCTCAAAGTACGTGCACTCCAAGCAATGCGATGTCAGGTTCGAAACTTTCTAACTTTTGATCGGAGCATCCGTTTGAGGCGTGCTATACCTTTTCAGAAAGAGCTCACCGAGAGCGTCACAATGACATGAGACTTAACCTTTTCTGAGTCTAAGAAGACGGGTTCATGACCGGATCTTCGTTTCTTCATAGTTTGTCCGTGAAGCTATATTGTGTTGTTTTCACTCGGGATCAATGTTATGGTTCTTTCTAACCTTGATTACATCAATTCGGCTTGATTTTAACTGGATTGTCTTCAAGTTAGTAAAATGACCATTTTGCCCCTCCAGGGGTTGTCTCCTATACTAGCACGGTCTTCGATTGTTTTCCCGGGGTTATTTTCGAGGTTTTGATCCCAGTCGACTCTGTTTGTCCTCAGGGTTGTCTTCGAGGCTGAATTGGTTTCCCAAGGTTATCTCTAGGGATGATGTGATGCTTTGGGGTTATCTCTGAAGGTTGGATCAATTTCTTGGGGTTGTCACAGGGGCTGCTTGACATCCTGGTATGGTCCCCGAGGCTTTAATTGACATCCCGGTGTTGCTGGGGTTTGACTTGACATCCCGGTGTTGTCGGGGTTTGATTTGACATCCCGGTGTTATTGTGGTTTGACTTGACATCCCAATGCAGTGACCGGGGTTGAGTTTGACATCCCGGGGTTGTCGCTGGGGCTACTTGACATCCCGGTATTGTCACCGGGGCTTCACTTGACATCCCGGTATTGCCGGGGTTTGACTTGACATCCCGGTGTAGTGATCAGGGTTGAGCTTAAAATCTCAGGATTGTCAACCGGGGCTGCTTGACATCCCGGTATGGTCACCGGGGCTTCTTTTGACATCTCGGTGTTGCTGGGGTCTGACTTGACATCCCGGTATAGTGGCCGAGTTTGAGCTTGACATCCCGGAGTTGTTACCGGTGCTGCCTGACATCCCGGAGTTGTCGGGGTTTGACTTGACATCCCGGTGTAGTGACCGAGGGGAGCTTGAAATCCCGAGGTTGTCGCCGGGGCTGCTTAACATCCCGGGATTGTCGTCGGGGCTGCTTGACATCCCGGTATTTGTCACTGGGGCTTTACTTGACATCCCGGTGTTTTTGGAGTTTGACTTGATATCCCAGTTTAGTGATCAGGGTTGAGCTGGACATCCCGGGGTTGTCGTCGGGGCTGCTTGACATCCCGGTGTAGTGACCGACAACTTGGTTGCTGTCGTCTAGCACTACAAAATTTACCTTAGTCTTTATTAAACTAACTCAAGAATTAGTATAGTTATAAGCAAGGATCGATCCCACATAGAGTGAATTGTCTTTTAGTTATCCAATGATTTCCAATGAATTGGGGGTTGTTAGTTTTGAAAACAGTTTAAATTAACTAAAGTGAATTAATAAGAAAATATCAATGAGTAAAAGAGTTCAATTCCTCAGTTCAGTATCGTCTTTTCATAATTATGATTTAATAAAGTTATTATACTATTTACCCTTTCAATGAGATTAATAACCCTAGACGATCACAAAATACCCGAAATTCTCCATACGTGTAGATCTAATGCGATGATCGCCAATAAAAGATTCTAACTAACATATAACCTAGAACTATCAGTCTAGATTTAATATGATAAAAGCATTAAGAATGAGAATTAGATTATTCCAAGCAATAATTACACAATCAGGAATTATTTAACTTGTCTTCTGAAAAGCTTAACAATATTTCAAAGCTTGACCACAATAAAATATCATTAATTGTTACTTAGATTAGACACACTTCATTTGCTTAAAATATGTCTTAATCTAACAGATGATGTAACGACCATGAATTTTAAACTCCTTATTTATTAAATATGTGATTTAATTTTAACGAGTTAGTTTTGTGAGTTTATTTAAACCTTATGTGGTTATGTGAATTTGTGAAATAATTAAGGAAGTCACTAATGGTTTATTTAAATTAGTGGACTAGCCCTGAGACTTTAATATCAGAAAATTGATAGGATTATTAACAATTAAATATTCAATTTATTTGAATATAGTGGCAAGATTTGAACCTATTGATTAATTTTAATGATGATTAATTAATCGATAATGTGTTGTTTAATTATTATTATGAATAAATAATAATTAATGAGTAAGAGAACTGATAATATAATATTATTATATTATATTTATTTGATTTATTGTTTTTATACAAGCATGCAATATGTTAAACCTTTAATATATGATAGTTAACTATATATTATATATAGTACAAGGTGACACATTAATATGATTATACATTATAAACTATATAGTAAGAATAATTACAGTATGAGAGTTACATACTAATGTTTATGTGACAATACATGTGTGGGAAAACATTAATGTATACCTCATCAACATATAGTAATATCAATAAAAAAATTAATCTCAGTAAGTTATTATAATGATAACAGTTATAATAATGAGTAATAATAATACCCAATTACTTTACATTCGGTATTAAGGAAAAATGTGCATGAATTATATGTATGTACACTACTTGATACATTGCATTATTTTGGCTCATTAGAAATTGTGACTTTAAACTTAAGTATATACTATGTGTATATATATTATACAACCTAGTGTATTTATTATATGACTACTGTTGGACACATATGATATATACCTTGCTAGTAGCTACATTGCTGAGTTAATTGGCTTGTCCCATAATTAGAGTTCCATCCTTAAATTCCTCTTCACGTGAGAAGCTAGCCTATTCTATATCTTCCTCAAATTCACAAATTCTAGCTCATGATTGTAGGAGATGTGGGATTCATGATTGAATCTACCAACTCTCACCAACTTCTTCTTATCCATTATACATTCTTGCAATCCTTTGAATTGATTTGAAGGAGAATTGCATTAACTGGTTATTGAATTATCTATATAATGAGCTTCCTCCTTCTCATTTACAATTGCTGTGATATTGGTAAGTAGAGCAATTTTATTGAGAGAGTGAGAGATAGCAGCAAGTTTAGTTTTCATTTACAGAGGTATAACTTCATTTTAATTTCTGTAAAATTCTTAATCTTTGATTCTTGGAATTAAGCATGTAATTGTTGATAATTGATTTCGTACAGTCTTGGACTTGTACATTATTTAAAGTTCTACAATTCTTGAACTATGTCAGATAGAGTCTGAACCCTTGTTCGGTCAGACAATTGTATAAAAATTTTATAAAAGCTATCCTAACCAATTGATGGTAAGGATTCTTAGACTGAAAGAACACCCCTTGTATATATAGGGGAGTACCCCAGGTATCTAGTATAAAGATACAAACAGCAGAGTTGAATGTTATGCATATACATAGCGTACGCGAGGCTGATCCCCTCAAGTACTTATTTTGTAGCCAGTAAACAAAGGGTCAATCAGCTATTGATTTCGTTGGAGTTTTATAGTTCAAAAGTCTACTTGACTATCAGTTATTCTAAAAGCAATTATTATTCTTGCTTCCGATATTCATATTGTTGAATTCATTATCAGATATATTCCTTTCATCATGATATATCCTTTATTGTTGTATTTCAACTTGCTGAGCAAACTTGTTGCTCATTCTTGCTATATCATGACTTATATTGCAGTTAAGCCAGAGACTTCAGGAAAGGACAAGGGTAAAGGGAAGATGTAGGATTAGTTTGCGAGGAGCAGACTTTATCTTTATGTTTAATTAATTTACTGTTATGTAATATGAACCCTATTGACTATTCTAGGGTATGTTTGTATGTTTTGAATTTAAGGTTATCGAATCTTGGGACTAGTAGCACCTTTTGAATGAACGATGTATGTTTATTATATTTCGCATTTTAGTTATCGTATGTTGTTTAGAGGTAGATGTTTATGTTAGATCGTGACGACCGGACCAGGGTCAGAGGACCCGGATTTGGGGCTGTCACAGATGATATCAATTTACTAATTTAATCCTGCAATAACCAAATTAGTCAATTGAATAACATACATGGAAGTTTATAAGGATAATCAGAATAAATCTCAATATGAAAAAATAAATATTATCAACTTAATCAAACCATAAAGTGTTAATCAGGTTCAACATCCCTTCAGAATTGAATAAGTGAATTAGCCTGACATGCCTTGATGAATAGCCTCCAAGATGAGAGATGAATAGATGATTCAAAGATTAAAAAGATAGTCTAAACCTCATAGAACAACTTATATTTATAGCCTAGACAAACTCTAGTTAAATTAGGCAAGTCCCCAATCCTATTCCTACTCAACTGATGATTTAAAAAACCTAAAATCTTGTCAGGCCGTCAGAGTCACGCGGTCCGCGTGAGATTTGCTTGTATAGCTGCGCGATCAGCGCCCGTAATGCAGCACTTGATTCTGAACCAGCTCGGTCTGCGCTTCATCCCTTGTGTCCCCAGCGCGGTTAGCGCTTCACTTGCAGAGACTCCATCATGCTATCTCACGGTCAGCGCTTGAATTACCCTAACCATGGCGTGGTCAGCGCTCCTCTATCAATCTTGTCCGAATTTCATTCTCTTCAGCTTCAAGTCCATTCCAACCTTCATACGTGCATTATAAACACAAAACACCAAAAGTAATACGAACAATACCTAAAAACTCACAATATAACAAGCTAAATGAGATCAATTCATAGGTTTTCAACCTGCTCATCAAATTTCCCTAAACTTTAACTATTGCTTGTCCTCAAGCAAACACAATGATACTAATACTAAACTACGATGAATGCAACTACAGAGATCGAACAATAATCATGGTAATTGGATGAATTATATACCTCAGAGATAAAAAACTATTATGCCATCAATATTACATCACATATTATCCTAATCTTTTCACATCCTCACCTCACAAACATAAGATTTGCATGTTTCTGTGCGTGTGTCCAACATGACTCCAACAACAACAATGATCAACATAGATAAATTCATATGCATGCAAAACATTCATAACCTTCATTGTAGCATACACACAGATACAAGGGAAATCAACATTTTTAACCAAGCTCTTTATACCAACTGAGTGCATTTTAATGCTCCATCTCACTAATTATTTCTTAAGTCTGACTTGTGCATTGCTCAATTCCCTTAGGCTTTTCAATGCTACCCATGTAACGAACTTTCGGCCAACGACTCCCAAACCCGAAGGTTTTAGGGCGCTAGGTGTTAAGACATCCCCTAGGGTTTACTTGTCCGAGTAACAAATGCCACGAAATTGAATTGAGCCATTTAAGATTTTTATTCCAGAACTATTTTTTCTTTTTCTGATTTTTCTTTTCTTTTCTTTTGAGCCACTGTTTCCCCCAAACTTATGTGTAAGCCACTGTTAAATCTTAATCCGTGATCGAATAAATATATGCCAATGTTCTATCTTGCATTTATTTTCTCATTATTATTGAAAATCAGTTGATGTGCTTAATTTTTAGAAAACACCAAACTTATGTTATGAAGTTCCTTTGGTTAAAATTAGTCAACACATGATGATCAATTTAGGCATGCAAGTCATAAACCAAATTCCTCATTGGCTTTTATCATAACTAACAAGGTTTATTTGCTCAATCTCTATGTAATCTAACAAATTTCTATATGAATGGAAATATATATATATATATATATATATATATATATATATATATTATATGAATATGAACTATATGAATTATCCTAATCTATATGTAACCTAGTATGCAAAAACCAAAAATAAAAAAAATATATAATACCCCCCAACTTAATTCAGGTAATGTCCTCATTACGTGTATATAAAGAGTTTAAGCACGAGGATTTCCCTACGAGACGAGTCAATGCTCATCTTGAGATCCTTCATTGTCCGAAGGAGGGTAGGCAAGTAGGGTGGTCGGATTTAGAAGATGGACTTGCTCATTTGGATTAATACGGGAGAATGCATCTGCCAATGTCGTGAACGCGCCAATGTTATAGGTATGCATTTGGTCTTGGCGTTGCGCAAGGCGGAGCATCTGCTTTCAATTCCTTGTTTTTGATGGGCCAGCTTTGGCTGTGGCTGGTGGTGGTGAGGCGGTGTAGGAGGTGGTACCATTATGTAGCCCTCGCCCCTAGGATGTGACAGTCCGCCCTTCCATTCTTTATAGGTGAGGATAGTCTTGTGATCTATGGCCCCCGTGGGCTGCTGAACAGGCTCTGAAGCATCCCACTAGACTCCTGCCTTTCGGCATAATTTAGTGATGAGAAATCCGTGTAATAATTTGCCTGTTGTGATGCCACGCATTGCCCTATCAATGGATTATTGGATACACATGCCGACATCCACCGAAGAGAATTCCACGACATTCGCCCTGTCATACCATGAATGGACGATCCCGTAGAGAAGGCGTGCTCTTTCCACCGTGACTTCAATCTGGTGAGTTGAAGGCATGAGCCTAGCACATATGAAAGCGTACCAAGCTTTTCCATATTTGCTCAGCTCGAAATGGGGAAAAGTGACTTTGATGTCCGTTCCAGGCTTGGTGACCAACTTTGTTCCGGGTTTGCATAGGCGAACAATTTTCTCGTCCAAGCTTGGAAGGTTGTCTTCATAGCGGTCCCCCATCGGTGTCTCCAACCCAAAATGATCATTGATGGCTGTGTGGTGGAATGAAACTGACTTGCCTCTGACTCGCACAACCCGCCCTTCATGCTCTATGGCATTGGCATAGAACTCCTTTACGATGTTGAGCACTTCGGGTCATGGTTGTTCGACCAGTTTAAACCATTGCCTTTCAACTATCATTAACGCCATGTCACCATCCAAGTTCACATCGGGTGTCAACCCCCTTTTCGGAACAAGAGACTTTTTGGTGAGCACGACGTTGTAACGGGCCGCCGCCGTTTCGCTTACGAACTTGGAGGTGTCAAAAGGTGGGCGAGTTCTAGAGGTCGACGTTCTAGGCCTTTTTGAAGACATGATGTGGAGATTTTCACAGAAAGGTTGAGTTGGACAATTTGACGAACACTTGGCGTGCACCCTACTTTTTTCCCCAAACCTAACTTCTTTGCTATCACAATCTAATCCACAAATTAGTAACAAAAAAAACCTTGGGTTTTCAGTAACCCAATCACAAGTATAGCAAAAAAACTAACAAAATTTATTATTATATGAGTTTCAATAAGTAAGAACAACAATTTGTTACCTTTTTATGCTTTTAACCTTGCTTGATGCTTTCCCTTTGTGAAGATGAGATGGATAGGAAGAAGAGTGTATGGTGATATGAGATGTGAATTGATGATATAGAGTATGGTGATGGAGGGGATTGTTAATGTATTGTGGAGTGTAGAGGTTGTGGGGTTGTAAGTCACGAATTGGAGAGAGAGAATAGGGAAAGGAAGAGGGATTTGTTGTGGAACGGCAATGGATGCTATGATTGGAGAGATAAAATAGGAGAGGAGGTGTATATTTAGGGTAGAAATCGAATAGGATAGGGAGATTAGGAAGTAGAAAGAGAAACGAAAAGGGAGAATTTGGTTTTGGGTGCACGAACTCGATCAGATTTCAAATTAGAATTTAAGTCAGCCGTAAGGCGCGGTCAGCGCGATCTAAGGCGCGGTCAGCGCTTGGGCATGATAAATCCTGGAAATTTTTCTGTATAGGTTGCGCGGTCAGCGCTTCTTGACGCACGCTCAGCGCTTGCCTGAGGCAGACATTGAATTTGGTTCTGCATAAGCTGCGCAGTGAGCGCCGTTTGGGGCGGGCTCAGTGCTTCCCTTAAAACTCAAAATTTTGCCTTTTGTTCTTCTTATTTCCTGTATAATTATAAATCCACTATCAGAATCCAAAAATTCTAAAAAAAGTGTTTAACTTATAAAAATACTACCCATTACAAAAATGTTATAAAAATTATGGGTTGTGTGACGCCCCTAAATTCAGGACCGCCACTTGGTCATTCGAATTCGGTTCGTCACGTTCTCATGATAATACATCCTAATAATAATAAGACTAAATGTCGTATCGCACAACGGAATATAATGCACGACTACTACCGAAATAGATTACATTTAGATAATATAATTTATTCACGTCCCAAGGTCTCGTAACTTAAACAGTGATTACATAGCTTAGACATATCTTAAGCATAAATAACCTTAACTAGTACATAATATCATAAGTTCTTTATTACAATCATAAGTCCTACATAATTAAAGCTACTCAGTAGCCTTTCCCTTGCCCTTATCTGTGCCCGAAGGTCCGCACTGCTCTACCTTAACTGAAATATTTTAGGGAAAGCAAGAATGAGCACAAATTGCCCAGCAAGTAATATACAATAAGGGAGAGTAATAAAATTCTCAATTCTTGAAAGGGTATAGCAAGGTTTGATAGTTCAAGGATAACAAGAATATCAACAGTTCTCAATAACAGTCGCTAAGGACAGAATAATATCAATGTGATTCAATAATAAATCAATTCAAGATTTCAAGATAACTGAATACTGAGCAGTCATTAAGGCCTATGAATTTCTACTAGAATTAACAGTATTAAACTGATAACCCAAATAAAAAACAAGTACAACAGGTAACCAGCCTAAAGTAATCTATGTTATGCATAACAATCAATCATACTCAAGTGCGCACGTCGGTTCTCCGATAATTATATTTTTCCTTCAAAGAAGGTTGTTCTTCTCAGTCAAATACGAGATCCCGCACCAATAAATTGGTTTGGGTCGCTTTTCAATAATATAAGTCTAGCCGAATCAAATGGCATAAACACTTTCACAATATTCAAGAATAATACCAAGTTCAACATGAATAATAGCTTTAATGAAATAAGAGTTCAAGTATGCTAATTCAATTCAAACAAGTAAGTAAAGAAACTAGCTCGCAATATACAAGGATAGAATACTTACACCGTAAAAGAGTGTAAGTTAGGAAACTTGCATAAAGTAAATGTGTCGGTTAGGATACTTGCCTTAAGCGTAGTTTATCTCCGTAATTTAATCAACAATTTTCGAATCCTATCGTAATATAGTTACGTATATATGATATCCATTAGTCATATAGTTTAACATTATATCTCATCTCATATATACGATTAACACATAAGCTAAGTCTTGACCTAGCGACACAGTTATACTATGTATAGTATCATACAATTTCACAAGTCTCGACTTTTAATATCTTTTATCATTAACGTTCCTCTTCTCAAGTTAATCGTCTTCATACATCATTACTATCATGTGAGACTACAACAATTAGCAACATACTCTATTTTAGCAAGTTATAACATTACTATAAGTTAACCGTCGATATAGGATTCAAATATTAACATATGATCTCACGTAGCACGTATACATATCAAAGAATACTTTCATGATCGTTCACCCTTTTCATATTCAATTTGCATGATGTAGGTTCTAAGTTAATACCCTTAATAACTCAAGTCCATTCAAGGTTATAAAGTCACAAGGTCTAGTATGCTTGGTTTTCTTTCATTATATCAATCGTACAAGAACTATGTTTAGAGACATAACGAATGTAAAAATGTTATGTTTTAGATTCTTTAGAACTTAACTACTTATATTGATGCAATTGGTTTAAAAACTTGTTCAAGTTCGCCTTAAAATCATTTTAAGCTTGAATAATGCAATTCAACACATACAAGATCTCTTTAAAGTTCTAATAATGTGTAGTCTAGTCATGTTAACATCTTCTCAAGATCAGGATGTATATCATGTAGTATTCGTACATATTTACTTTGATATAACAAGCTTTACTTGAAAATGTTCTCTAATACAAAGCCTAACGAGTTCGGTCATAAACAAGGAACTATAACTCCTACATCATGGAACATATACGTACATGGTATCACATTCTTCATGCATTTCTAGTCCTACTAACATGCTCAAGTCAGAATATAATCATAATACTTAAGTATCAAAATCCCCTTTTTAAAACTTCTAAGTTACTTTGAAGAACATAATTCTTTTTGTGAAAATGTATACCATCTTGGTCTAAAACATATTTACATTGCCTTAGTACATTCATATGTATGTATTCATCATGCTTGCATGCTTATTCTAATCCGTTTCAATAATTATCACTTAGCAGCAATCAAGCAGGAACAAAATCTGCAGAAAACTGGGAACATGGCCCGGCGCAGCTGCGCCGTGCCTGGTTAAGTTCAAGACACAGTCTGCTTCGGCAGACTTTATCCCAAAACACAGAATTACTTCACGAAATCGATTCTAATCACCCACATTCCAGTTTAAACATGTAAATAAGTTCATATCACAACTAAGTAAGTGTCCCACAACCTAATTTCAAACCAAATTGGTCATGATCAAGATTTGAACTTTTATCAGAAAACAAAAATAAAATGAAGAACATGGGAGTTGTTATAAGAATTTGATTGCTAGTAAGCCACATTACATTCTAAGATGTTACTAAGTCTATATAACAACCAACAATTACAACCCAATCAATTTATCATGATAACCATGCTTAATTCAAGAATTTGAAAATCTTAGAGAACGACAATGGAGAATAATGAAAATGCGATTATACCCTTTGCTATGAATTAAGCTTGTTGCTACTGAAATCTCCCACTGCTAGAATGATATTACTAAAGTATATATATGCTCTCAATTTCAAACTTTAACCAATTCTCAGCAAAGAAAAATATGAATAGAAAGGGCCATATATATATCAAAATAAAAACACAGACCATGCATATGTACAACAAATTAAACTAACGTAAGTTTGAATTGCATGCTAGATAAGAGGGGGTTGGTAAGAGTTGTTGAAATCCATCATTTTTCCCACTCCCTTGCTCATCATGAGCTATGAAGCTAAGGAATGCTGAAGTTGAGGAAGTATAGGCTTTAGCCTTTTCACGTGTGAGGGAAATGAGCTTCATTGTGGGACAAGATCTAACATCTCAGCATTTGGTAATATGAAATGTAGCAACACTAAGGCTTAAACATTTATATACTCACTTAGGTAGTATAAAGTATACTTAGGCTATAATAAAATGCCACAATATATTTTAATGAATAAGTAACACTTCAATATAATAATATTCTTTGCACATATATAATGCATGTACATTTTATCACACCGATATATTCTAACCGGATATTACCACATTACATTGTCTCTTACATTATTAAATTCTATTATTCCATTATATATAGAAGTAATCCTTAATTATGCATATATTTATGATACATTATTTTAATGTATATCCACACATCATTTGTCACCTACACATATCATAACATATAGTTTCATAAATCTTAATATATGGTCACACTACACTTTACAATTTGCATAACATATAGTTAGTTACTATACATTTAATTCGCATGCTTGCACATAGAAGTAAATGATTTAATTATCTTATTAATTAATTTAATAATAATATCAATTAATCCTTTTCTCATTCATCAATGAAATTATTAATATTCACAACAATTAATTAACACATACATGATTAAATATCTCATGAATGAATATAATCTTATTAAATTTATAAACACATTGTTTATTATTATTATATTCCTAATAATAATAATCACATATCACTTAATTAATCATCGTTAATAGTTTACAACAATTAATTAATATTCTACGATACCAATTAATTAATATTCTATAATTAACAATTAATATAGATTAATTATTCGGTTAACAATTCGTTCGTTAATTAATTACATCACATCACTGTGCCACACAAGGCTTTCACGAGTTTATTATCAACTCCACATTTTTCTCAATTATTATAATTATTCAGTTTAATATAATTGAGTTACTCACAAAATCATTTATATTCAAATAAATATTCATTCCCATTAATACATTTATTTATTAATACTAGGAAATTTCTCGTGTATTACATCCTCCCCCCTTTATAAAAATTCCGTCCCGGAATTATTACAAGGTTACACAAATAAATGGAGATAATCCTTCATTATCCTATCTTCTAACTCCCACGTTGCCTCCTCGACATCGTGGTTACGCCAAAGTACTTTTACAGCAGATATAATTTTATTTCTCAAAGTTTGCTCTTTCCTATCTAGTATCTGGACAGGAATTTCTTCATAAGCCAAGTTCTTCTCCACTTGAATGGGCTCGTAAGAAATCACATGCTTAAAGTCGACCTTGTACGGTCACAACACGGAAATGTGGAACACGTTGTGAATGTGCTCCAACTCGGGTGGTAACGCAACTTTGTATGCCACTTCACCCACTCGCTTCAGTATCTCGAACGGTCTTATGAATCTTGGACTCAATTTTTCTTTCTTGCTGAAGCGGATTTTTCCCTTCCATGGAGATACTTTCAAGAAGACAAAACTGCCGACTTTAAAGTCCTGGTCCTGCCGATGCAAATCTACGTATTTCTTCTGGCGATCTTGAGTTGCTACAAGTCTGGCTCTTATCACTGTCATCACGTCTGCAGTTTGTTGTACTAACTCTGGTCCGAGTATTCGTCGCTCTCCGACTTCGTCCCAACATAATGGCGTTCTGCATTTTCTTCCGTAAAGAGCTTTGTACGGTGGCATGCTGATACTTGCATGATAACTATTATTATATACAAATTCTACTAAGGGTAGGTGGTCGTCCCAGTTTCCCTTGAAGTCCATCACGCAAGCCCTAAGCATGTCCTCCAGCGTTTGTATTGTTCGCTCACTTTGTCCGTCTGTCTGAGGATGATAAGCGGTACTCAACCTCAACTACGTTCCCATTCTCTCTTGCAAACTCTTTCAAAAATTTGACGTGAAGCGCGGATCTCAATCGAAAATAATTGACCCTAGCACTCCATGTCGTGAAACAATCTCCTTTACGTATAGGCTCGCTAACTGATTTAAACTGTAACAGATCTTGATCGGTAAAAAATGTGCGGTCTTGGTAAGTCGATCTACGATAACCCAAATGGCATCATAACCCTTCTGCGTGACTGGAAGTCCTACCACGAAGTCCATCGTAATATACTCCCATTTCCACTCCGGTATTTCCAACGGTGTAGTAAGCCACTCGGCCACTGATGCTCTGCTTTAACGCGTTGGCAAGTCAAACATTTACTAACGCACTCTGCGACTTCCCGTTTCAAATTGGGCCACCAAAAATGTTGCCCCAAATTTCAATACATCTTTGTGCCTCCCGGATGAACGGAATATGTCGTATTGTGTGCCTCGTGCAAAACCTCTTCCCTTAACTCGGTTACCGCTGGTACCCACACTCTTCCTTCGAATCTTAAGATACCGTCTTTATCCATTCGAAATTTCTCTTCTTCATTTTCTGTGATCCTCTTTCGGATTTTCTCACACTCTTCATCCTTTTCCTGGGCTTCCTTTACTCTATCCAACAACGTCGGACAAGCTTCCATTACAAATAACTTCTCACCAGACTTTTCTGGTCCTTTCACTTTTATCTCCAATTTCTCCATCTCTCTTATCAACTCTTCCTGAGTCGTCAAATGAAATAATTTCTCCCTGTCATTCCTGCTTAGAGCGTAGGCAACCACGTTTGCCTTTCCCGGGTGATAAAGAATATCGCAATCGTAGTCTTTGATTAATTCTAACCACCTCCTCTACCGCTTGTTCAGCTCCTTATGTGTGAAGATATATTTCAGACTCTTGCGGTCCGTGTATATCTCACATTTCTCTCCGTACAAATAATGCCTCCAAATCTTTAACGCAAAAACTACTGCCGCTAACTCTAAGTCGTGAGTGGAGTATTGTTTTTCGTAATCCTTTAATTATTATGATGCATACACAATGACTTTGCCGTGCTGCATTAGCACACAACCAAGTCCCTTGTGCGATGCATCACTATACACCACAAAATTTCTTGCATCATCTTGTAATGATAATACAGGTGCTTCGCTCAATCTCTTCTTCAGTTCTTGAAAACTTTCTTCGCATTTGTCGGTCCATACAAATTTCACCGTCTTCCTCGTCAGATTGGTCAACGGGTTTGCTATCTTAGAAAAATCTTGAATAAATCTTCGATAGTACCCAACTAACCCTAAAAAACTTCTCACCTCCGTCGGTGTTCTTGGTTGCTTTCAATTACTCACTGCTTCGACCTTTGCAGGGTCTACTGAGATTCCATCTTTATCCACCACGTGACCTAAGAATTAAACCTTTTCCATCTAAAATTCGCACTTAGAAAATTTTACATACATCTTTTCTTTCCACAGTGCCTCCAAAACAATCTTCAGATGTTCAGCGTGTTCTTCCTCTGTCTTCGAGTAGATCAAAATGTCGTCGATAAAAACCACTACAAATTTATCCAAGTATGGCTTGAAAACTCTGTTCATCAAGTCCATAAATGCTGCCGGAGCATTAGTCAAACCAAATGACATTACCAAAAACTCGTAGTGTCCATAACGGGTTCGAAACGCAGTCTTTGGTATGTCCTCATCCCTCACTTTCAGTTGATGATATCCTGTTCGTAGGTCGATATTTGAGAAACACTTTACTCCCTTCAGTTGATCAAATAAGTCGTCTATCCTGGGTAGCGAATATCGATTCTTGATTGTTACTCTATCCAATTCTCGATAATCGATACAAATCCTCATCGATCCGTCCTTTTTCTTAACGAATAACACTGGTGCTCCCCAAGGAGACACACTCGGTCGAATGTAACCCTTATCCGATAATTCTTGCAATTGTATCATTAATTCCTTCATTTCTACTGGCGCCATACGATATGGAGCTTTCAAAATCGGTGCCGTTCCCGGTGCTAAATCTATTACGAATTCAATTTCTCTGTCTGGCGGAAGACCAGGCAAATTGTCTGGAAACACGTCTTGGAATTCATTCACTATGGATATATCCTTAATTTTTACTCCCTTTTTCCGAGTATCAACGATGTAAGCTAAATAACCTACACATCCTTTTCTTAACAATTTCTTGGCCTGCATCATCGTAACGCAACACGATTGCTTAAACGATGAGCTACCATAAAACACTACCTTAGACTTACTCAGAGTCTGAAGGTTCGCACACTTATTCTGACAATCAATTATCGCTGCATGGTTATACAACCAATCCATTCCCAGTATTACATCAAATTCTCCCAGCCTAATAGGAATCAAGTCTACGCTCAGTTCATGTTCTCTAATGTTTGCGCGATAATTTTGATAAACGTATTCTACAGGGATCAATTCCTTATTAGCAACTTCTATGATCAAAGGATTTTCTAATAGTTCTCAGGGTGTACTAAGTTTACTAGCAAATTCTTCAGATATAAAAGAACAGGTGGCACCCGAATCAAATAATACATAAGCATTTATATCATTGATTGGGATTATACCTGACACCACGTCCTTTGCAGCCACGGCGTCCTGGACAGTTATGTTAAAAGTTCTGGCGGTTGGGCGGTTGGATTGTGCCGGCCCGCTGATCATAAGCTTGTTTCCTCCCCCTTGTTGGCTACCACTTTCGCCACTTCCCTTCTTCGGGAAATCCTTAATACGGTGCTTAGTTGAGCCGCAAGCAAAACACCCTTGGATCTTCTTTAGCTTCGGACAGTTTGGCGATATGTGCCCCTCTTGGCTACAGTTATAACACGTGCCCTTTCCTTTCCAGCACTCCCCTTGGTGACTTTTTCCACACTTATTACAAGCTCCACTCCTTTTCTTAAAATTTCCCTGGTGACTCCCACCTTGATTATTGTTTTTGTTGTTGTTGTTGTTGTTGTCCCACTTTCTCTTCCCGGAGTTATTCCCTCCGACACTGCTTCCTCCACGATTTTCACTACTAGTGTTCTTTCCTTTCTTCTCTTTGTTATACAAGCTCAAAGCATCACTTCCTCCCTCGGCGATAATAGCCTTCTGCAGCTGTGTTGCAAAAGAATCGATCTGAAGAACTGACACCTTATTGAATAGCCAAGGCTTCAGTCCTTGTTCGAATCGTCTAGCCTTTATCTCTTCATCTCCTACCCGGTGCTCCGCAAATCGGGCTAGTTTGTTAAACCTAACCGCGTATTGCGCCACCGTCATCTCCCCTTGTTTTAACTCTAGGAATTTCACCTCCATCCTATTTTTCATGCTTTTCGGGAAGTAATTCTCGAAAAACAGCGTCTTAAACTTATCCCAAGCTATTATGCCTTCTCCAGCTCTTTGTTGATTAGCCTCCCACCAGTAGTTTGCTTCTCCCCTCATCATGTACGTGGCAAACACCGTCTTTTGATCTTCACCTACGCGAGCTATAGTGAAAGCTTTTTCGAACTCCTTGATCCACGTTTGTGCGACGATTGGGTCGGTAGTTCCCTCGAACTCCGGGGGTCCTACACTCTTAAAGTCTTTAAAGGTTGTTACTGGCACATCCTGAGGGTTGGGGCGAACGGATTCATTGTTCCTTCCTCTTAATGCCTCTCCTAACAGGTCTACCAATTTTTGGATCGGGTCTACTTGTTCCCTCTTATTGTTCACTAACTCCTCAGGTGCAGTCAATCTACGTCTGGGCGGCATTATCTGCATCACAAATTTTCATTTTATTATTATTCAAGTATATTACTTAAGTATTTCTTTTAAAACAAAAAGAATAAATTTATAACATATTTCTGAATAAACTCCATTTATATTCATATGCCATTTCATTTCATTACATGATTGTCCTAGCATACTGCTATAAATGTCATCACATATATCCCCTAATATCACAAAAGACGGGGAATATACCAACCTACTACCACACTACCCCTCTAACAAAAGTTAACTCGGGGTTTACATCACTATCCCACATCTTACACAAAGGATTGGGATTAAAACATAGTATATATAATACATAAAGAGAATACTACTAAACTACTACTAATTCGTCTAAGGAAATCTCGTCACATCATGCCACGCTCCACAGCGCTTTTGTACTCTAACTGCGCTATATAAGCTACCAACTCTCGACTCATAGTGTGTAGAGTCTGTCCCTGCTCTGCCGGGTAGTGGTACACACCATCAAGCACTCTCTCAAATGCCGAACGGAACACGTATCCCATCTTGTTTATTTTTCTCTTCTTACCTCGGACCTCATCCTCCAGGTCGTCAGCTCTCTCATGGGCAGCCTCCCACTTCTCCTCGAAGTGTATCCTATCCATCACCTCTAATTCTAACTGAGTGCGAAGTACTTCTTTCTCAGTCTTCTCGCTTAGTTCCCTCTGTTCGACCTCTTCTAGCTTCCCTGCTATATCCATGTTCCTAGCCACTGCCTTGTGAAATAGGGTTCCCATCTGGATTCTCGCCTCTTTGCGATAAGCAATTTCTACTTCCAACTCTTGCATAGCCAGCTTCCTTTGGTGGTCTTCGTCCCGTAGTTTCTGTAACTCTGACTCTCTCTCCTTAGCCTCTTCCTCTATCTCCTGGACTCTGCAGTCCAACTCTAGGATCCGCTCTTCATACTTGCCTAGCATCTGCTCCTCTACAGTAGCCTCATCAGAGTCCATCACTGGCTCATCCTCCATCGGCTCGTCCTCCATCGGCTCCTCCTCTGGATCGGACTCTATCTTAATCTCGTCCTCGTCGTCAGACTCGAACTGTGCAACAGCCTGCACTGGCACAGCCTCTATCGGTGCCTCGTACACTACATGGATATCCCTGGGCTCGTCCTCAGCGTACTCCCATATCTGCCATCTACAATCACAAACACAAGACAAGAAACAGCAACCCCATTAGAATGTTAAACAAAACATAAGTTCATTGTATAAAATGAAGTTACATTTCATAACAAACTAAGTCTCTCAAGGAAAACTCTATATGAGTTTTATCTCCTTCCTAACTTCTAAGTTCGCCTAAGTTATAGTCTAAGGACACTCATTCCTAAGGTTTATAACTACAGCTCTGATACCAACCTGTGACGCCCCCAAATTAGGGTCCGCCACTTGGTCACTCGAATTCAGTTCGTCACGTTCTCACGATAATATATCATAATAATAATACGACTAAATGTCGCATCGCACAGCGAAATATAATGCACGACTACTATCGAATAGATTACATTTAGATAATATAATTTATTCACGTCCCAAGGTCTCGTAACTAAAATAGTGATTACATAGCTTAGACATATCTTAAGCATAAATAACCTTAACTAGTACATAATATCATAAGTTCTTTATTACAATCATAAGTCCTACATAATTAAAGCTACTCAGTAGCCATTCCCTTGCCCTTATCTGTGCCAGAAGGTCCGCACTGCTCTGCCTTAACTAAAATGTTTTAGGAAAAGCAAGAATGAGCACAAATTGCCCAGCAAGTAATATACAATAAGGGTGAGAAATAAAATTCTCAATTCTTGAAAGGGTATAGCAAGGTTTGATAGTTCAAGGATAACAAGAATATCAACAGTTCTCAATAACAGTCGCTAAGGACAGAATAATATCAATGTGATTCAATAATAAATCAATTCAAGATTTCAAGATAACTGAATACTGAGCAGTCACTAAGGACTATGAACTTCTAATAGAATTAACAGTATTAAACTGATAACCCAAATAAAAAACAAGTACAACAGGTGATTAGCCTAAAGTAATCTACGTTATGCATAACAATCAATCATACTCAAGTGCGCACGTCGGTTCTCCGACAATTATATTTTTCCTTCAAAGAAGGTTGTTCTTCTCAGTCAAATACGAGATCCGGCACCAATCAATTGGTTTGGGTCGCTTTTCAATAAAATAAGTCTAGCTGAATCAAATGGCATAAACACTTTCACAATATTCAAGAATAATACCAAGTTCAACATGAATAATAGCTTTAATGAAATAAGAGTTCAAGTATGCTAATTCAATTCAAACGAGTAAGTAAAGAAACTAGCTCGCAATATACAAGGATAGAATACTTACACCGTAAAAGAGTGTAAGTTAGGAAACTTGCATAAAGTAAATGCATCGGTTAGGATACTTGCCTTAAGCATAGTTTATCCCCGTAATTTAATCAACACTTTTCGAATCCTATCGTAATATAGTTACGTATATATGATCTCCATTAGTCATATAGTTTAACATTATATCTCATCTTGTATATATGATTAACACATAAGCTAAGTCTTGACCTAGCGACACAGTTATACTATGTATAGCATCATACAATTTCACAAGTCTTGACTTTTAATATCTTTTATCATTAACGTTCCTCTTCTCAAGTTAATCGTCTTCATACATCATTACTATCATGTGAGACTACAACAATTAGCAACATACTCTATTTTAGCAAGTTATAGCATTACTATAAGTTAACTGTCGAAATAGGATTCAAATATTAACATATGATCTCACGTAGCACGTATACATATCAAAGAATACTTTCATGATCGTTCACCCTTTTCATATTTAATTTGCATGATGTAGGTTCTAAGTTAATACCCTTAATAACTCAAGTCCATTCAAGGTTATAAAGTCACAAGGTCTAAGCATGGTTGGTTTTCTTTCATTATATCAATCGTACAAGAACCATGTTTAGAGATATAACGAATGTAAACATGTTATGTTTTAGATTCTTTAGAACTTAACTACTCATATTGATGCAATTGGTTTAAAAACTTGTTCAAGTTCGCCTTAAAATCATTTTAAGCTTGAACAATGCAATTCAACACATACAAGATCTCTTTAAAGTTCTAATAATGTGTAGTTTAGTCATGTTAACATCTTCTCAAGATCAGGATGTATATTATGTAGTATTCGTACATATTTGCTTTGATATAACAAGCTTTACTTGAAGATGTTCTCTAATACAAGCCTAATGAGTTCGGTCATAAACAAGGAACTATAACTCCTGCATCATGGAACATATACGTACATGGTATCACATTCTTCATGCATTTCTAGTCCTACTAACATGCTCAAGTCAGAATATAATCATGATACTTAAGTATCAAAATCCCCTTTTTAAAACTTCTAAGTTACTTTGAAGAACATAATTCTTTTTGTCAAAATGTATACCATCTTGGTTTAAAACATGTTTACATTGCCTTAGTACATTCATATGTATGTATTCATCATGCTTGCATGCTTATTCTAATCCGTTTCAATAATTATCACTTAGCAGCAATCAAGCAGGAACAAAATCTGCAAAAATTGGGATCAGGGCCCGGCGCAGCTGCGCCGTGCCTGGTTCAGTTCAAGACACGGTCTGCTTCGACAGACTTTATCCCAAAACACAGAATTACTTCACGAAATCGATTTTAATCACCCACATTCCAGTTTAAAAATGTAAATAAGTTCATATCACAACTAAGTAAGTGTCCTACCACCTAATTACAATCCAAATTGGTTTTGATCAAGATTTGAACTTTTATCAAAAAATGAAAATGAAAATGAAGAACATGGGAGTTTTTGTAAGAATTTGATTGCTAGTAAGCCACATTGCATTCTAAGATATTACTAAGTCTATATAACAACCAACAATTACAACCCAATCAATTTATCATAATAACCATGCTTAATTCAATAATTTGAAAATCTCAGAGAACAACAATGGAGAATAATGAAAATGCGATTATACCTTTGCTATGAATTAAGCTTATTGCTACTGAAATCTCCCACTGCTAGAATGATATTACTAAAGTATATATATGCTCTCAATTTCAAACTTTAACCAATTCTCAGCAAAGAAAAATATGAAGAGAAAGGGCCATATATATAGCAAAATAAAAACCCAGACCATGCATATGTACAACAAATTAAACTAATGTAAGTTTGAATTGCATGCTAGATAAGAGTGGGTTGGTAAGAGTTGTTGAAATCCATCATTTTCCCACTCCCTTGCTCATCATGAGCTATGAAGCTAAGGAATGCTGAAGTTGAGGAAGTATAGGCTTTAGCCTTTTCACGTGTGAGGGAAATGAGCTTCATTGTGGGACAAGATCTAACATCTCAGCATTTGGTAATATGAAATGTAGCAACACTAAGGCTTAAACATTTATATACTCACTTAGGTTGTATAAAGTATACTTAGGCTATAATGAAATGCCACAATGTATTTCAATGAATAAGTAACACTTCAATATAATAATATTCTTTGCACATATATAATGCATGTACATTTTATCACACCGATATATTCTAACCGGATATTACCACATTACATTGTCTCTTACATTATTAAATTCTATTATTCCATTATATATAGAAGTAATCATTAATTATGCATATATTCATGATACAATATTTTAATGTATATCCACACATCATTTGTCACCTACACATATCATAACATATAGTTTCATAAATCTTAATATATGGTCACACTACACTTTACATTTTGCATAACATATAGTTAGTTACTATACATTTAATTCGCATGCTTGCACATAGAAGTAAATAATTTACTTATCTTATTAATTAATTTAATAATAATATCAATTAATCCTTTTCTCATTCATCAATGAAATTATTAATATTCACAACAATTACTTAACACATACATGATTAAATATCTCATGAATGAATATAATCTTATTAAATTTATAAACACGTTGTTTATTATTATTATGTTCCTAATAATAATAATCACATATCACTTAATTAATCACCGTTAATAGTCTACAACAATTAATTAATATTCTACGATACCAATTAATTAATATTCTACAATTAACAATTAATATAGATTAATTGTTCGCTTAATAATTTGTTCGTTAATTAATTATATCACATCACTGTGCCACACAAGGCTTTCACGAGTTTATTATTAACTCCATATTTTTCTCAATTATTATAATTATTCAGTTTAATATAATTGAGTTACTCACATAATCATTTATATTCAAATAAATATGCATTCCCATTAATACATTTATTTATTAATACTAGTAAATTTCTTGGGTATTACAGGTTGTCTCTCACACAGCTGCCCTTGTTTAACGTCGTTAGCTCGATTGAACTTCATTCAATTATTCAGAAACCGGATCCATCAATGTCATGACCTCGACCTCCTCAACTTGACTGCTATCCAGAAACGGCTTTAGCCTATGCCCGTTCACTTTGAACACATTTCCTGTCTTTGGATTGTTAATTTCTACTGCACCATGTGGAAATATGTTAGTGACTACAAATGGTCCTTCCCACCGAGAACGCAACTTTCCTGGAAATAATTTCAAACATGAATTAATTTATCTAAGTTTGTCAATGTTTTGGTCCAAGACAGCGCCGAAATTTGGTAGCTGTCGTCTAGCACTACAAAATGTACCTTACTCTTTATTAAACTAACTCAAGAATTAGTATAGTTATAAGCAAGGATCGATCCCACATAGAGTGAATTGTCTTTTAGTTATCCAATGATTTCCAATGAATTGGGGGTTGATAGTTTTGAAAACAGTTTAAATTAACTAAAGTGAATTAATAAGAAAATAACAATGAGTAAAAGAGTTCAATTCCTCAGTTCAGTATCGTCTTTTCACAATAATGATTTAATAAAGTTATTATACCATTTACCCTTTCAATGAGATTAATAACCCTAGATAACCGCGACCACAAATTACCCGAAATTCTCCTTACGTGTAGATCTAATGCGATGATCGCCAATAAAAGATTCTAACTAACACATAACCTAGGACTATCAGTCTAGATTTAATATGATAGAAGCATTAAGAATGAGAATTAGATTATTCCAAGCAATAATTACACAATTAAGAATTATTTAACTTGTCTTCTGAAAACCTTAACAATATTTCAAAGCTTGACCACAATAAAATATCATTAATTGTTACTTAGATTAGACACACTTCATTTGCTTAAAATATGTCTTAATTTAACAGATGATATCAATTTACTAATTTAATCCTACAATAACCAAATTAGTCAATTGAATAACATACATGAAAGTTTATAAGGATAATCAGAATAAATCTCAATATGAAAAAATAAATATTATCAACTTAATCAAACCATAAATTGTTAATCAGGTTCAACATCCCTTTAGAATTGAATAAGTGAATTAGCCTGACATGCCTTGATGAATAGCCTCCAAGATGAGAGATGAATAGATGATTCAAAGATTAAAAAGATAGTCTAAACCTCATAGAACAACTTATATTTATAGCCTAGACAAACTCTAGTTAAATTAGGCAAGTCCCCAATCCTATTCCTACTCAACTCATGATTTAAAAAACCTAAAATCTTGTCAGGCCGTCAGAGTCGCGCTGTCCGCGTGAGATTTCCTTGTATAGCTGCGCAGTCAGCGCCCGTAGCGCAGCACTTGATTCTAAACCAGTGCGGTCTGCGCTTCATCCCTTGTGTCCCCAGCGCGGCCAGCGCTTCACTTGTAGAGACTCCATCATGCTATCGCGCAGTTCCCTCTTGCAGGGTTAGTAACAGGAATACGAAATTTCGAGTGTCTACAGATGCCCCTCTTTATCATGTTTATGCAATGTAGTAGAATAAACATGATAAAGATTTACTAGACACTTAAAATATGACAAGATATATTTTTAATGATGCAAATCGCAATGCAATGAATGTCAAAATGTTTTCGCACTTCGCAAATCGCATATCATATCCCAAATCGCATCGCAAATCGCATATCACATCGCAAATCGCTTACCCTTACCGGTGCTTGTGTTAGGGCTGATCTCCACAGTTGACTTTTATCAGTGATGATGATGTCTAGCTGGTGTTGACTCCCATAGTTTGATTTCTATCGGTGTTGCTGTTGCTTGTTTGATGAAGATAAATTGAAATGTTTTCTACATCTCTACTGGGGATGATGTTCTGAAATCATTGAATCGTCCTGATGTTTACATTGGTAGTGTACAACGGTGCCTACCCTGTTGGTAGTTTGACAACGAAGCCGACCCTGCTGGTAGTTGACAATGGTTTATCACCGGACTGTCTAGATGCCTACTCGAACGGTAGTTTACAAAGATTTATCTCACCGAACTGTCTCGATGCCTACTCAAACAGTAGTTTACAAAGCTTTATTTCACCGAACTGCCTCGATGCCTACTCGAACTGTAGTTTTCAACAACAAAATTTTTCTCGAGTCTGGGTACTTAATGCATATGCATATTTAACTCTACTGGGTATGCATGCTTAGTTTTTTAACGGAGATGTGCGCTGATATAGCGCTTGTTACATATGTGCAGATCAGGCATGATGTGATGATCTTAATTTGTCCTAGGTTGATGCTTATACTTAAATGAATTGATGTAGAACCCTACCTCACCCTTTCTGAGGCGATTTAGATTCTCTTTTCAGGCATAGATTTTGATAGGCCTATCAGCTTCAACTCCCGTGTGGCTCCTTTTGTCATTCACAGAGCAGATTCGGATGTTCCCCTTCCATATGTTGTCTTTGGTGGGGACCTCGCAGAGGCTGTTATTTTTCTTTCTGAATCTGGACCTGGTGCTGGTCCTTCTGGCGGTTCAGATAATGATGGCTTTATTCGGAGATATCCCGATATATTTGTTGAAGTAGTGTTCAACGACTTACATCACCGGATCCTTCCCCGATGGTACGCTGGATTAACTCCAACGGTTTGATCATTGATTATGAAAAGGGGCGAGCTCTTTACTTGCGACCCTGCTGAGTTAGATGCTGGCTTGGCTGATGACCCGGGTGTTGCTGACGTCCTGGAGGATGTAGCACTTTCTTTTATTGCCTAGATTTGAACTTCGGTGTAGAGGCCTCGACTTGTGAGGGCTTGGCGCAGGTTAACATATTTGATGATGTAGATTTCATTTGCCAGACCTTTTGTTATCGAGCATCTTTTTTTTCCGAGTTAAGGACTCTTTTTAGAATTTTCCTTTCTTTTGTCTGGGCAAGTTTATGTCGCCTTGATTTCTTTCAGGAGTTCTCCCTTTGCTTTTGATGAGAGGCTTAATCTCGCCTTAGATCCTTTCCATTTCATTGAATAGCGAAATGCCCCAGCCCTTTTGCATGTTGTTACTGGGGTTCATAGAAGAAACTCGATTTGTTGACCACATCCAGTGTGAGCAAAATCCTGCATATTGGATAAATAAAAAAATACGCCAAAAGCTTGATGGCTCGGGCCGTCGGGATTAGTATGAACTTGTGAATTAGGCATTTAAAGTTAAAGTTTATAAAATTGAATGCTTGTATTCATTGCACTTTTATCTTATCGGTAAAGATCTTGACATTGATTATGAAAATGAATTTTTTCTAAGGAAATCGAAATTTTCATTTGACAAGTTATGAAATCGTAAGAAAACTTTTAAGCATCCATGATCATTTTTCATGGGTAGGATCAGATTCAAAAGACTTATCTCCCTCTATCAGAGACACCTCTTCTTTGCTCTAGACATTGCTCTTCACAAAATTAACAGCGTATGATATATTCACTATGAGTAACGCAACCCTTAGTAGGGGTTTCTCTTCTATGACTTTAGATAATCTCATTTTTATCTTGCAAAATATTTCCTGCTTTCCTCGCTTAACTTTGTCTTGTTTTCTTAGGCTATTCAGAGTTACCCATTTAACGAGTTTTGGACCAATGACTCTTAAACCAGACGGCTTTAGGGCACTAGATGTTAAGACACCTCTTCAGGTTTACTGGCTCGAGTAACAAAGGCCGCACTTCGAGACAAGTCAGGCTGTCTATTCTATTTTATCCTCGCCTGAGTTTGTACAAGATTCATTTTCTTATGCTCTGAATTACCCGTGTAGCGAGTGTTGGGCCGGTGACTCCCAAACCAGACGACTTTAGGGCACCAGGTGTAGAGACACCCCTCGGGCTTAATTACTCGAGTAACCTAGGCTACGATTCAGATCTACTCAGGTTTTGCATTCTTCTTCTTGGAATGCTCGTTTTCTTAGGCACTGAGTTACCCAGGTAATGAGCGTTGGGCTGGTGACTCCAAAACCAGATGGCTTTAGGGCACCAGGTGTAAAGACACCCCTCAAGATTAATAACTTGAGTAACCCGGACCACGATTCGAGATATTAGGCTGGCTACTAATTGTCATCCTTGTCGCCATAGTTTTATACCCCACAGCTAAGAGTTATGGCGATCACAAAGTGCAGACATGCATATGAGGTCAAGTTTGTTCCAAAAAGCGCTTTAAATTAGGATGTCATGCCTAATCAGAAGGTTAAATTGCCTTAATTCTCTAATCGTTCCTATGATTCTTGCTCCACAGACGCTTATCAAAATTAATCCAATTCATAACAAGTTAAGCAAAAATCTCATCTTTTTAAGACCTTTTTCTAAGATTTTAACGCAAGATTTATCCATACTTAACATGTATACCATTGCCAATGCATGTAACTGGAAATTAGAAGCACATAAAGAGATGAAAGAGTCATACCTTATCAGTGGATTGCAGTATTCTAAGAAAATTATTATTTGAAAAGACCGATTGATCATATCGAATCGCTGATAATGGAAGCTTTTATGATGACAGATTATGCTGATGGTGCCGACTGGTGCATTTTCATTGGATAGTTGATAAATGCCGTAGTGTTGAGTTGTCGCAATTTTTGCAATTTCCCCAGTCTTGTTGTAAGGGCCCCAACATCGAGTTGTCATCGATTCTGAAATAGCCTCAGTCTTGCTTGTCATCTGGGTGATTGCTTTGTTATATGTTTGACAGATGGGCTGATAAGACGCTAAGATTGTAAGAGTCTTTTACCTCATAACCCATATGGTGAACTGGTAGTGGATATGGGCCTTAATGTTTGGATGCCCCAATCATTGTTTCTGACTTGTGGGCGTAATTAACTTTGATGGTTGATGTCAAAAGGCCTGCGGATTCCATTGAATTGGACTTAAGGTCTTGTGATGATTGGTGATGTGATAACTTTAACCAAATTTTGTTTGATCTGTGAGGCTTAATCCGTGGCCTTTTGCTCAGGGACTAGATCATCAGCTATGAGATAGAATTTTTCATGACGGTCGCCCTTATTCTTATGTAGGTCAAGAGAGATAAAGTCTTCTCGCCCTTCAGGAATGATGAGTTGTTGAAGGTTTGCATCTTAGGATATATACTATTTCATCACTGGGACTGGCTGTCTTAATACATTGATGGAACAATATTAAGGTGTCGTTGAGGTCCTCTCAACATGGGTCATCGATCTTGAGTGTCTTTCTTGGATGTAGGCTTTTTAAGTTTGGCCTTCATTAGTTAACTCCTACGTTGGAGGACTGTGAGTGCCTCATGGGTTTGGCATTAGATCTACCCTGTGGCAGGACAGTCATTAATGACATGAGATGACCGTTCAAGACCATGACTGGTCTGAGACACAGAATCGTCACTGAGGAGATTACTGCGGGACATGTGGCGTCCCTGGGCTTTTTGATCAATCACTTCGACCGACTGGATAGCTATGAGCGATATTCATGAGACTTCATCATCCCTGCAGATGAGTGGCATTTTGCACACGTGGACGTTCTGTTAATGTGCGTCACAGCTTATATGTACATTCCACTATATATTGACCACTTAGATACTAGCTTGATGGTAGTGGTTTGTGCTGTCAGAAAGGGTTGTACTATCCTGCCGATGATATTAGCCAAGACCTTGAGGTCGGCTACATTCTGCATTACCCATCCAGAGGGGTTTTTTCAGGGGTAGCGCCGTTCTGCTGTACGTGTGGTTCATGACTCATTTGAGTCCTATCGGCACTTTCAGACATCATGGGTACTACTTTACCCATGGGATAGCCATGTCCTACTCTTTTCAGCAGGTAGAGTGTACAGATGCGGCATCCTGGTTAGCCTTTATGATGGCAATTGATCACCCATTTTTGATCTTGTCGTGCTCAGGTTTTAGGTCCCCTTACAGCTTCATCACTCATTGGGACGATATGGATTACCTGTCCTTGGCTGGTTTGAGAAGGGTGACCACATATCATCCGCTGGCAGTCATGGGCCAATTTGATCAGTTTCAGAGCCTTCACCACTTTAAGGGGGCTATGGATCAGCGAGTATCAGCTTCATCTTTGTCGTCAGCCAACCTCACTAGGACTTATAAGTGTTGGACTCGTAGGGAGAGGGCTGATTTTTCTACTAGCCAGCCAGATCGTTCCCCAGAGTATTCTGCATGGTTGGAGGCAAATATCGCATTGGATGCGTTTATCCAGTCAGCTCTGAGCATTGATTCTGATAAAGAGAAGCCTATGGAGGATCCTGATTCTCCCACGGAGGATGATTTATTTGCTGGTTTGACAACATCTTTGGTTAGTGACCCACCGAGCATTCCGACTGGGACAGATCTAGCTTTTATTAATTCACTAACTCGGATAACCTTTGAGAGGGATCATGTTAGGGCGTTGATGTTAACAGCCCTTTCTGGCAGGGATATTGCTTTTCCTGCTAGAGACGAGGCTCGAGCTATCGGGATGCAACATTTGTTGAGATTGAGGAGGCTTTAGTTGCCCGGGATGATAGATGGTCACATCACCACTATAAAGATGGTCATGGATGTTCTAGCCCGTATGGAGATCGAGGGCCATGAGCTTGCAGCTGCTCCTCCATCTTCTGAGAGGGATGCCATTTTGGCACTGGTATCCTGTCTATCCTCGGGTTCATAGACTAGCTTTTACTTTCCTACACATACAAGATCAGTCATTTTTGTCATGTACAGGATATAGTGTATATATCAAACAGTTTTATATAGCCGAGAAATATATTTTGATTCACTTCCCTGTTGGATATGTATTGTCGTTGTTGAGTGATTACCACTTCTTTCATTACTTGCGATCTTGATGTATCATGAGCTTTTCCTTGATGGATTGACATTAAGATTTCAGAGAGTACCTCAGTAGGGCCTGTTGACCAGGGAGGCTTGATAGTATTTCGGTTTTATATGGTTTCGGTGTCTTGGGACTGGTTTTTATTGGTTTTTTATTCTTCTTGAAGGTCAAACTGCACTATAAATGGCTGCCTACGTACTCCCGAGTTAAGGGAGATCAGGTCATTCGTAGTTCGAGCTTGGACAAAACCTGATTGGTATGAAAAGTGTTTAATTTGGGTTTGAACTTGTTTTGATGGGTTTATAAGTTTGGTTGGACCGCACCGTAAATGACTGCCTACGTACTCCCGGTTTGAGGGAAATCAGGTCATTCGTAGTTCGAGCTTGGACAAGACCTGATTGGTTTGATTTTAATTTTTTAATTTTTTGATTTTTATATGCATGGAAAATAAAAGGCATAACGCTAAGAAAGTGATAATGTTCCAACATCTCCTAGAACTCACAACTTTCCTCTTTATCTACTTCTTCTTGGCTAGATGAGGCCTGATAGTCCAGTTATCAGTAGTTATGTTACCTTTAAGGCTCGTGATAAAGGTTACCTCATAGTTCTGAATATCTTCACTCATGGCCATAACTTGATCTTCTTCTGATTTAGCATATCTCTTAAGGAGGCTCAAATTGGACTCGTCGCAAAAAGGGATGGACTCTTGATTCCTCGATGGGTTGGCTTTCTCGAGAGCTTCACTACATTTTTCTTCATCTATTTCTTCACCTTTCTCATAGGTTTGAGTGGATTCGAGTATGAAATCACTCTCGAACTATTGTTGTATTTCTCGCAAGGAACTTTCCTTTTTAGCTTTTTCCACGCTGGGAAGGATCAGTATTTCCTCCTCATCATCCAGGAGGGTAAAGTCAGGAATGTGGTTGCTAACTTTTGGCAACAAGATGTTAGATAATGGTGGATGAATTTCCTTGGGGGATTATCGTGTCTCCTCTGTCACACCCAGCATTAGAATCAGTCCACCTTGTGTTCGGCCAGGATTGGTGCTCATAATCGTCGCCCCTTTGAACTGCCTGTTTTGAGTGGACATCCTGAGCTCTTTATTTCCATTTCGCCTTTCCTGGTCATGGGGACTTCTATCTTTAATTCTCCATTTTTAATGAGATCCTGGATTTTGTGCTTTAGAGACTAACATTCCTCAGTTGCATGTCCAGGTGAGTTAGAATGGTATAGACATATCTTGGTGGAATCATAACTTTTCACCTCGGGCTTGGCATGAGGCAGCAACTCAGTAATCTTTTTCTGCTCAACTAACAATGCTAACACATTTTACAACGAGACCCCCAAAGGTGTGAATACTCTTCTCCGCCTACTCTCCCCAACTATCGGTGCCGTAGGATTTCGAGGGTTGGCCAGTGTTTGGAATGTTGCTTGGTATTTCCTATTTGGGAATTTGCATTCCTCCGAACGATTTTTCCTCTGGCAAGATCTTCTAGTAATTTTATCATTCCACCTTTCTCATCCATTCAACATGCTTTGACCTTCTTTATTTAGCTAGCTGATCTTGGAAGGAGATAGGCTTACATTCTGAATAACCTACCTTTTCTCTTGGCTTTCTGATAGTTGAGTGAAAAGATGCCCTGTATCCTGATGTTGGCGCACTATCAGATTAGCCAACAGAGTTACTTGATGCCGGATTGTATCCAATTTTTGCATCACCATCATACCTTCCTCCGAATTTTCCAACTCTAGGGCATTTTTTTTGTTCCTTTGGGGGTAATCCTCCATCCTTCGTATGTATTTACGATTTGGATGCATTTCATCGCTTCCTGACCCGATCATGTTTACTCCCTCCGTATCATGCTGTATTAGAAGGTTGGTGTTGACATTTGGACGGTTAGGTTATTGGACGACAACATTGCCATTTTCGATTAGGTTTTGGATTTTATGCTTCAAGGACCAACAATCTTGTGTATCGTGTCCCGGAGACCCTGAATGGTAAGCACATCTTTGGCTTAGATTGTATATTTTGCTTATTGGATCCAAAGGTGGAGCCAGTTTAATAATTTTCTTATGATCCACTAACATCACAAACATGTTTTCAAGGGAATCGCCTAGTGGAGTGAACACCCGATTTTCCATTTTTTCAAATTTTCTTTTTCTGTCCTGGCATTAGTTAAATGCAGTTTGTTGTTGAAATGATAAATTGCCTTCCCTATTCCAAATGGGGGTACTATGGTTGGGTCTCCTAGATTGCCCTTGTACAATGAGGGGTACTTCTTCATCGCCTTTCATAGGTACCCTATTGGGAGCGTTTGCATAGTTGTCAGACTGTATATGCTCGATGACTGCTTCCAAGGCAGTGAAATCTTTAATCTTTTCTACTTTCAGGCCCATCTCTGCCATTTCACCGTGTTTGATCATCTCTGAGAATGGCTTTCCTATTCCAGCTAGGATCCTCTCATAGTAAGGTGCCTCATGGATGTCTTTGAAAATCATCACCATTTTAGTTTCTGTCATAGTTAGGCTGACCTGTGCTGCCTGACGTCTCCATTTTTGGGCATACTCTCGGAAAGACTCGTTGCTTTTCTTTTGACCTTTGTCACTTGATATAGATCCGGAGCCATCTG
This sequence comes from Panax stipuleanatus, assembly GCA_020205555.1. Classification (NCBI taxonomy): domain Eukaryota; kingdom Viridiplantae; phylum Streptophyta; class Magnoliopsida; order Apiales; family Araliaceae; genus Panax; species Panax stipuleanatus. The sequence goes on along the minus strand of CM035119.1, from coordinate 68,248,089 downwards.
AGACTGGAAGCTGTATTGATTTAGGAAGGCATGAGCTAGCTCATCCCAGCTATGGATTTTGGCATTGTCAAGTCAGGCATACCATGTCCTAGCCTCTCTAGTGAGACTCTTTTGGAAAAGTTGCATTATGAGGCTTTCATCTTCAGCATAAGACCCTAACTCGCCAATGTATACATTCAAGTGCGTATAGGGATCACCTGCCCCATTGTAATTTTCAAAATCTGGGACTTGGAATTTTTCCGGATATCTAGCCCTTGGGAATATGCAGAGATCTGAATAGGTGACACTTCCAAGGTTTTCAGTCCCTTTGATTGCCCGAATGGTTTCTTCCATTTGTTGGACTTTCCTTCTGATATCGCCTGTTTCCTGATCTTTCCTGAGATTTGTGATTTCAGGGGTTTTGTGGGTTCTTTCACTGGATCGAGGTTCAGGGATATGCATTTCCCCCTTTTTGTTAGCACTTTGATTGCCACCCTGTGAGGAGAACTCTGTTTGATTGGGCATTGCCTGGCCATGAGTGCTTTTACTTTGTTCTTTTAGGAGGATAACCAACTCTGTTATTTGATTCTTTAGTCCATCAAACTCCTTTCGAGATACGGAACTTGATTCATATTGGGCACTTTCTGCCATGCCGGTTAATATGCTTTGTGCTTTCTTAGATATAGTAATGACACATGCTATGCAATGTGTCAGTGTTAGGAATTTTTATCTTCCTGCAAAACAGGGGTCAATTATTTTGATGACAGGATAGCATGACAAGATTTGATATGTGTACAATAATAGAATTAACAGTGAATGGAATGATATTTATATGGAACTAAAAGAGGAAGGCATGAAGAGGCTTCCTTTTGGATTTGGTTAAACAGAGACTGACCTATCTTAGGCTATTCTCGCGGTTTTTCGGCATGAAGGTCCCCAGATCATCGCAATCTACTAGAGGGGAAATTAATCCGATCTTTCAATTGGAGCGGATCTGAGTGGTGCCTTTCTTGAACCCCGCAGGATTAGTCTCCTTTGAGTCTAGTAATCAAACACTGACGGGTTTGCGTCCTTGTGGAGAAATCACACAATATACATTCACATACATTGTGTCTCACCGTGTGAAATGATGATATTTGTGCGAAGCACTAACATAAAGTAGTAAAGCATTCATTCACATCCATTTAATGTAAAACACAACATCCACACACACGCAGATATAAAAGGAAATTTTGAAAAGATTTGAATGCGACCTAAGCCCTCTACTGTCCCCAGCAGAGTCGCCACCTGCCGACGTTGGGAAAAAATCCTGTCATTGTTGGACCGAATCTTTCTCTCTTTGCTCTGCTTTATGAAGGGTGAAAAGGTTTTTTAGGAAAAGGTCAACATGTATCATGTCGACGATTTGAACGGTTTACAGAGTTGCCAGTTGGTAGATTTGAAATGATTGTACCAACTCAATCGAGTTTTATTTGAAAGTAGGCCCAATTGCTGGACACTGTCGAAACTTGACCTTTGAAATCGAAGTTCTAAATTCGAGGGCTTGGCTAAGTGGGGGGAAGGTGTTAGGCACCCCCCAACTCCCGTGAAAACACTGGTACCGCATCTTTTCAATATTTCCCTTTTTATTTGCAATGTGTGTGAATGCTGGAAGAAATTGAGCCTACGTTTGTTTGTTTTGAAAGTATGGACGTGTTTCGTTGAACCTATATACGAAGGGTTTGATTTGATTTGCAAAAATTCTTTTTAAACAAGATATTAAAATGATGTTTTGAAAGGTAGTTTTCGAACCCTTACGCTCACGTAGGAATTGAAGCATGTTGATACTTTCATTTTTTATCCTTTCAGCCTTTTGGCTCAATTTAAATAATGATTTTCGGGGTGCGAAGCATCCTCGACCACAAAATATATACAAATGCCGCTCTTCTCATGGGCATGACTGAAAGTAGTATGCATACAAGCCAATCATGTATGATGATAAAGCATATACTTTGGAGACGATCTTATTTATTTATTAATAAAAGAATTCATTTATTAAAGGCATTTAATTATCTACATGATGCTGTTTTTATAATATATAAATAACCCATAGTTTTAAGCAATACTTTTAGAATCATGATGTTGGTCATTCTAATGAGATCTAAATTCTTAGAAAGCTTAAAACTAAAATAATTTTTAATCGTTGGATTACTAAAAAGAGGATTAGTAAATCCAGATAGATTGGTACATATGTTGCTTGCTTATTGGATGAGGATGATTGATCTCATGATCATTTGTGTGGAGACACTAAAGCAAGTATGTAGGTGCTTATTGGAGAATAAGTTCACTGAACGTGACCCGCTATGGAATACCTAATGGAGTTTTACTTGTCTGTCAATAGAAATTCCTAATGTGATAGTAGTACAAATGATCTTTGGACTTGAGATCATTATAGTATCTTGTATGTAATGAATTATACTTTGACTTATTCCTTAAAAACCCTTAGGTTATATAAAAGGGTATGCTTGGGTATAATGAGTTACATATGGAGATAATGAATGATCAATAAAGAATCTAACACTTCTAGTAAAAGAAGAGATATGTCCTTTGTGATTTGTTAAATGACAACGCAGTAGTCCTTGGCCAAGGCAGAATGAAATTAGAAAAGAGTTTCTAATTTGCATTATTTGGAGTTGTGCATTTTCAATCAAAATACATATGTTAAATAAAATAAGACTTGACAGTAATTCCATGTCTTATATTTAATTGGGACATTGTATGGTGGAAGGATTGAATTGTACGGTAACTATTTACTCACAGGTTCTTGTATGGTTGATGTTGAAATCTATATTATCTGAAAAGTCGTTGATCGCCAGGGAGGTTTATCCCTATTATAGAATAAATATTATTTATTTAAATAAATTATTAGTTTAATTTATTTATTTAAATAAAATTAGAATTGTTCTAATTAATTTATTCACAAGCGGTTTAATATGTAAAACCTAAAGGGTCACACAATAAAAGGAAGAATAATTATTTAAGAAGGTAATTGCATAATCGTAATAATGCATTAAGTGTAATTAATTTAATCTATGTTGATAGAATAAATTAAATAGCTTAATGTTTATTATTTAATATTTTAGAAATATTAAATTTAAATTAATAAGAGGAGTCTTATTAATAATATTACAATTATTATTATTTTAATTTCTAAAGGAGTTTAGGAATTAATTTAATATTAGTACTCTCATTTATTCCTAATAAGATTAGGAGACAAATTAATTAAATGAATTTAATTTATTATTCCCAATGTGGTGGGAAGCCTAAATTAATTAAAAGAGTTTAATTAATTAAACGAAACCCTATGTCTTATAGGATTAGAAGGGATGATCAATATCTATATAAGAGGAGTCATATAATACATATCAGTCGATGCAATTTTAATTGTCGGAGAGAACTTATTTTTTATAGTGGATAGAAAACTAGGGTTTAGCCAACCACCCTCCGTCTTAATAATTCCTCTTACTCGGTGGATCACCTCTAGAGGCCAAACACTTGGGTGACTAACGTTGATCAAAGGAAGGAATCTAACCCCAAAATTCAAGGAGATTATGAAGAACAAGGAGTTGAACTCGTACCTGTGGAAGCTTCGTTCTATAAGGGTATGATTCTATAACTTCTTATTTATCGTTTTAAATTAATAATTTGCATAAAGGATGATCCGGGTAATAGTTTTGTAGAAACTTTTAAACTCTGATACATATATAGATATATGGAATGTTTTAATTTATAAGATAAATATTTATTTATTGATGCATATTTTGATATGTATAAAAATAAATGGGGTTGATTATGGACTATTGACCAATGTGATTGGATTTTATTTTAGTTAAATGCTTGAATGAATGAGTTTTATTAAATGGGGCCTCCGTACGTCGTCTTCTCTAGTTTTTTTTTTGATGTAAAATTCTGTCTCCCTCTTATGTATTTTCCCTTGACTGCTGATCAAGGTTTCTATTTTATTTAAATAGTTTAATGTAATAGAAATAGTTAAAATTATATTGAAGAAATTGGAGACCAAGGAGCAAGGAGCGCGTGAAGACCCATTTGTAATAGAGCCCGGGTTTAAATGTAATAGTTACGTTTAAATTTAAATTCTTGCACTCTTAGGTTTGACCTTTTGGTTCACTTGGTGGCTCTAGTGAACCAAACTAAAATAAAAGTCCATAATCAATCCACGTAGAATATAATATTCTATACGTGCATGCTATTATTATATATATTATATTTTATGAAGACATGCTTTGCATGTTTAAAAAAATGACACGTAATTTATATATATATGTGCATGCGCGCTAAACAAGATGAGACAAATAATAACAAAGCCTCAAAGAAATTATATTAAGTCTAAAGCGTTCAATGATATTTGGAATATCGAACGTCGCCTTCTAGCATGATAAATTAATAGAGTATTAAATATTTAATACGAGTTTGTTGTGTTATCCACAAGGTAAGTATTGCGTATTTAAGATATTAATTTAATCACATTTGATGCTTATCAAGAAAATTGAACAATATTGTTTTGTTGTGCTATTCACAAGGACAATATTTTTCTTTTTTGAATTTATAGAAGTGCTCGGTTGGACTTAACTTAAATTATTTTAGTTCGGATGTGCACACACTTGACCATTATGATTTAAGATGCAAAATATAAGGAGTCACATGTTGATATGATTGACAAGAGATGTCTACCTATTTATTTATATATCGTTTGTTGAGTACACACAAGGCTATATACATTTGAAATGGGATCCTTAATCTCACTAACAAATTTTTAATTAGATTTTGTCGAACTATATATCTGAGGGTAATATAGTTTGAAAAAAATAGTGGGAGATACCAATTTAAAATAAGACCTAATTTATTTTGGTATATAAAATTAATTAAATGAATGTTTGCCAAAATGTTGTATTTTCACATACAAAAATTTAAAAATGTCAAAATCATTAATTTCACTGCGTAGCATACTTGATGCTAACAAACTGACCGGACCGAATTACACGAACTGGTTAAGGAATCTGAGAATAATTCTCACTGCTGAAGAGATTTCTTATGTCCTAAATTCACCTGTCTCTGGAACTGTTCCAGATTCAGCTTCTGAGGAAGAGATTGCCAGCATAACAAAGTGGTAAGATGATGCATCTGTGGCTCAATGCATCATGCTCTCATCCATGAATAGCGAGCTTCAACGTCTATAACGCCCGAGAAAATCGAACGATTATGTAAATGGATTTTATTTGATTTATTAAATAAAATTCGATTATTTGTTTATTTAATTGAGTAAGCAAATTAAAGGTCGTTTTATGACCTAGAGAAGTTCGAAAGGGTTAGTATTCTGGCTATGTGCTAGAAATAATGAATTTGAATTTTCAAGACAAAAATAAAGTCTTTATGAGAAAATGACGAAATAGGCACTATTTATAAAACCCTAAGGGTTAGGGTTCATATAACCCTAAGCAGTTTTGAGAGTTCTGAATGTCGGAATGACATTTTGTCGAAAGATTTGACGGTAATATACCGTGAAAAGTTGAGTTAGCTGAGAAAAGTTTTTTCGAGAGAAAAAGTACGAAAATCACTATTCATCCGTTTCTGCTGGGGAATTTATTTTGAAATTTCAAGAAACGCGTAATGATACGATTTCAATACGAGATGGAATATGTAATAATATTTCGTTTATGGCTCACGAAGTTTTCGCGTAGGGACTTAAAATCCTAAGCGTTTGGGAAAGTAAAAATCAAAGATTAATTGTTTACGTATAATAATAAATGATTATTATACGAAAAGAATGCGCATATAATACGAGGTATTATACGAGAATAATACGGGAAGGATACGAGAATTATACGACGTATAATATGAATTTAATACAGAGTAAATACGTGAAATAAATTTAAATTGAATTAATATTAATAATTTAACTCGTAGGTTGAACCGTTGGGTAAACGTGTAGGTTAAACCCATTGGGTAACCCATGGGGCAACCCAAGGCCACATGGGTGCATGTGGGAGCACAAGGGGGGCCATGTGCTAGCACATGCTAGTACATGGGCTCAAACTTGGTGCGAAAGAAAGGGGAGGAGGTGGAGATAGTAGAGGAGGTTGGGCCTAAAAGACCAATCTACCCTAAGTCTTTCCAACTTCTATAAATACAGAGCTTGCTCTTCATTGTTTTGTTGTTTGAGAATCCACCAACTTCTGGAGAGAGAAAGAGAGAGAAGAAACTAGCTTAAGCTTTGTGAAGAACAAACATCAACCAAGAAGAAGAAAGCCTTTGAGTATCCATACTTCTTCAATAAAGAACAAGAAAGGTATAACACTAAGAAGTTATATAATTCTCTTCTTTCAATAACAATTTTGATAGAGAAGTGATTGAAGAAAATATGATTTTGAGGAAGTAATAAGGATGGCTTAATAGTAAATTAAGAACCTTAACAAGCCATGCATAATGAGATAATAAAATTTCATGAAAGTAGTAATGAAAAACTTAGTGAATTCATAAGAATGAACTAATGAAATTGCTAAGCCATAAAAACTTAAATGTTTTGAATGATTAGAAATGGTAATAATCAACCATGGGATTGATTCCCATTGGTTTGACGTAATAATAACGAAGAACGAAGATTTGGTGAACGTTACGCGATTAGACGATAATCGTCGAAAACGTACTTTTCCCGGATTAGGAGTCAAAAGTCGCCGTATGTCTCGAAAATGGTGGTTTTCGATGGTAACACGTGTATTCAGGTAATTAAGACTTGCGGGAGCAAGAACAATTGAATTTCGGCTTAAAATGAAGAATTGAGCGTCGAACGTTCACGAACGCGTAAAAAAGGACTAATCGGCCAAATTATCGCCGACGGATTTTGGAATGAATTCCGACTTGATAGGATGATAGAACTTAGCGTTTATGAACTTTTGGCTTTGGAATGAGCCAATTTCGAGTTATAACGATCACGTTATAGACTCAAAAATTTCAAAAATTTTCTTAACTTAGAAAATTTTTCTGAGATAAAGGGCCGGCGATGCCGCGTCGCACAGAAGGCCTAATCCGGTGCTGCTGCGCCAGCCTCGGGACAGGATCTCTGCATGGTGGGCACCACAGCATCACCATCAAGAGTAATTTCGATGCCGCCGTGCCAGGACAGAGGAACTTCCTTGCATAAGAGGCGCCGCTGCGCTGTTTAACAAGGGGAAGCTGGCGCTGCCGCACCAGCAGGGGAAAATGGCTGACCAAACTGGTAATTACTTAACCTTTTTCATATCGACTAAGGGTTTAGTAATTGACGAATGTATACCTTTAAACAATATGTTTAACCAAGGGTTTATAAGTATTAAACGTTAACCAAACGTATTTGAACTTAAGTTTTGGAAACGTTATCCAAAGTTTAGGTTGAAGAACAACTTAAGAACTCGTTTATCATCATGCCTAGTGATGATTAAAAAGACTTGGTTTATAACACAGGTTGTTAATAAGACGTAATGAACATTAAATAACTTAAATGAATGTTCTTAGTTTAACGTTTCGATTAAGTTATACAAGAAGGAGAAGTTAGGCTATACTTGGTATATCGATGATGAATTCTCATGGGTATGCTCTGTGTTATGTTTTGTAGACGTTGTAAAGACTAAGTATACTACGTATAAAGGTTTAAGAGATGCAAAGGCAAGTTTCCTAACCTTGTTTAAGTTCTACTTGATGCAAGTTTCTAAACTTTTGTCTATACGTTATAGTTGGACAAGTTGTCATTGTGCATATGATCTTATACATGAATTGTTATTGAATAGCGATGCCATTTGATTCGGCTAGACTGAGACTTAGCGTATTTTGGTGGGTTTTCCACAAATCTTTCCAAAATACTTACAATATTGCAATCCTATGCCAATTGTTTGGCACGGATTCTCAGGTAAACATGAGCATGAATAAAATAGAGGTTTTAAACGTCGTTAATTCGACAGGCACGTGAGGTTGCCACCAATTAAAAGTAAACAATTTTAATGAATGAGTGTTGATCAACATAGAGTACTACAGGCTGATCACCTGGATGTGCTCGTAAGCTATATCGAACTTACGGCCTTCGTGCCGGGTTGTTCCTTTTATGAATGAGAACTAAAAAATGGTTAGTGGTCGTTAATCCATATGGATTTCAAAGAGGCTATAAAGTCCTTGGAAATGGTTTTAAAGGAATCAAAATGATATTTTGATTATTCTTAAGTACTTCATAACTATTGTACAGTTATTAAAGACCAGGAGATATGATTCTTGATTTTGTGGTTTCAAGATTTAATGTTAAACTTGCTGAACTATTTATGCTAATTCTTGCTTAAAACTAAATGATTTTAGCTAAGAGCGAATGGACCGAAGAATCCAGTAAAGACAAAGGCAAGTCCAAGCTGGACAAGTAGCGACCTTTGTAATAGTATAGTATTAGTAGTGTAATTACTGATATTATGACTCAGAACAATGTAATGATTATCAAGAACCTGGGAAGGATTGAATAGAATGTAATATTTAGTAAACTCGTGCGTGATATTGAAGTCTTTCAGTTAAAAGTATGAGTAGACAGTAGTGTACCGTGTAGCACTATATCCAGGGTTTGAAGGTACCTGAATTTTGGGGCGTCACAGCGTCAGCACGAAAACATGGATGCTCCTACTATGTTGCTTCACCTCAAAGAGTTGTATGGTGAACAAAGTAGGACTTCTAGATATGAGATATCTAAGGAGCTCTTTTGATCTCGGATGACCGAGGGCACAGCCATTGAGACTCATGTCCTTTGAGTGATCAATCTAATTGAACGCCTCGGACAGCTTGGGTTCGTCATGGATGGGGAGTTGAGTCAAGACATAGTCTTCCAGTTACTCCTTGAGACCTTCTCGCAGTTCGTTGTTAATTTCCACATGAATAGGTTAGATGTCAGCTTGCCTGAATTACTTAACATGTTGAAAACTACAGAAGGCCACTTCCCATCCAAGAAGAACCATGTCTTAATGGTGGATTCTTCCAAGAAAAGAAAGAGGCCCAAGGTATCTTCTGAAAAGAAGAAATCTAAGAAGGCTAAGGTCAAGGTAAACATGAAGGAACAAAAGAAATTTGATCCAGCTAGCAAAGAAATGTGCTTCCATTGCAACGAGCCGGGTCACTAGAAGAAGGACTGCAAGAAGTTTCTGGCAGAGAAGAAGTTTGGAGAAGCTTTGACTTCCAATCAAGATTTATTCATGATTGAAATTATTTTTTTAGAAAGTCAAAATTCTACTTGGGTATTGGATACCGGCTGTGGTTCTCACATATGTAATACTATGCAGGGACTAGTTAGAAGTAGAAAGCTGAACAAGGATGAGGTTATCCTACGAGTGAAAAATGGAGCAAAGGTTTCTGCACTAGCTGTAGGCACTTATTGTTTAACACTACCTACGGGCAAGTCCATTTATTTAAATAATTATTATTTTTTCGAATATCATTAGAAACATTATTTCTATTTTCGTATTAAATATGGATGGATTTGACATTATAATAAAAAACACCAGTTGTTCTATTTATAAAAACAATGTTTTATATGGTGTTGGTAATTTGCGAAATGGACTTGACATACTTGACTTGCATGAAAATATATTTCAAATAGAACAAACTAAGAAAAGGAAAAGAGATGATGTTAATTATACCTATATGTGGCACTGTAGACTCGGTCATATCAATGAAACAAGATTATCCAAGTTGCATAAAGATGGGCTCTTAGAGCTATCCAATTATGAATCATATCCAACTTGTGAATCTTGTCTCATGGATAAAATGACTAAATCTCCTTTTAGAGGAAAAGGAGAAAGAGTGACAGAGTTGTTAGCGTTGGTTCATACAGACGTTTGTGGAACTATAACAATAAATGCACGGGGAAAGTATTCTTATTTTATTACTTTCACTGATGATCACTCAAGATTTGGAAATGTATATTTAATGAAATATAAATCTGAATCATTTGAAAAGTTCAAAGAGTTTAGAAGTGAAGTAGAGAAACAAACGGGCAAGAGTATTAAGATTCTTCGATCAGATCGAGGTGGAGAATACTTAAGCGGTGAGTTTCTCAATTGTCTCAAAGATAATGGTATAATCTCACAACGGACTCCACCAGGTTCACCATAGTTAAATGGAGTATCTAAAAGGAGAAATTAAACATTGTTGGACATAGTTCGTTCCATGATAAGTTTTACCAATATTCAAATTTTATTCTGGGTTCATGCCCTAGAAACGACTACATATCTACTAAATAAGGTCCCCTTGAAATCCGTCCCCAAGACTCCATATGAGATGTGGACAAGGAGGAAACCTTGGTCTTAAGCATGTTAAGATTTGGGGATGTCCAACTTATGTGAAAAAGTTTTAAAATGATAATCTTGGGACAAGATCTGATAAGTGCACGTTTGTGGATATCCTAAAGAAAGTTTGGGATACTATTTTTACAATCTTACTGAGCAAAAGGTGTTTGTTGCGAAACACGCTGCCTTCTTGGAAAAAGAGTTTATCCTTGAAGGGGCTAGTGTAGGAAAAATAGATATTGAAAAAAATTCAAGAACCACGAAACATTACAAATCAATTGGATGAACCTGTCCAAGTAGAACACCTACCGTACAACACCCTATTCGTAAATCTGGAAGAGTACCAAAGATACCTGAAAGGTATGGATTCGTCATAGAGGATGATGATGAGGTACACGTCATGAATGATGATGATCCATTGAATTACGAACATGCTATGAGTAATTAAGACTCAGAGAAATGGTAGATGGTCATAAAATCTAAAATGGATCTTTGAAGCTATGCTCAAGTCCATTCGGATTTTGCTTGCTATTGCAGCTTATTATGACTATGAGATCTTGCAGATAGACGTGAAAACGGCCTTCCTCAATAGGAAACTTGAGGAGGATGTGCGTATGACACAGCCAGAGGGATTTGTTTCAAAGGTTAGAACAAATCAAGTCTGTAAGCTGCAACAATCCCTTTATGGATTGAAGCACGCTTCTCGTAGATGGAACATCCGTTTTGATGAGACAATCAAAGAGTTTGATTTTATCAAAAATGAGGATAAACGATGTATGTGCAAGAAGGTTACTGGGAGCGCAGTTTCATTCCTTTTATTATATGTTGATGATATATTACTGATAGGTAATGACATTACTACAATCGATCAAAATAAAGTTGTCTAAACATTCCTCCATGAATGATTTGGGTAGAACATCCTACATTGGGGGAATAAATTTGTATAAATATATTTAAAAGGAAGTTTTGCTTAACCCAAGGAACATATATTCATTAGATGCTAAAGACGTTTAGCATGGAAAACTCCAAAAGGTGTCTCATGTTGATGAGCCATAGATTGTGTAATACCCGAGAATTTCTATATATTATTAAATAAATATATTAATGGAAATGAGAATTTATTTGAATATAAATGATTTTGTGTTATGAGATGAATTAATTCAATTATATATAATTGAATAATTATAATAATTGAGAAATTGGGGGAGTTTGTGATAAACTCGTTGATTGCCTTGTGTGGCACAGTGACGTAATATAAGAATGATTATATTAATTTAAGCGCACAATTAATCTATATTAATTGTTAATCGAAGAATATTAATTAACTGTTATAAAATACTAATGAGGATTGATTAATAATATGTGATTATTATTGCAAGAAACATAATAATAATGAGCAACGTGTTTATAAATATAATAAGATTATATTAATTGATATGTGAAAATGTGCAATATTTGAATATATAAAGTATATGGAATACAACTATATTATATAGTGTAGAGAGACACTTAAGTGTGACCATGCATGTATATACATAAACTATGTTATATAATGCAATGCGAATATATTACACATAGAAACCATATATTACATGAAGCATAATGTGATTATGTTAAAACTATATGTTATGAATGCATGATAATACTGATGTGACAATAAATATGTGAGAATACACTGTATAATATATCATGAACATATTGTAAACTATTAATAAAGTGAGACATCATGAATATATGGTGAACAATTTAATAATACATGAGATAATGTAATGTGATAACATCCGATTAAATTATACCAGTATGATAAAAATGTACATGAATTATATGTGCACAATTCACACTTATTACATTATGTGAATCCATGTTAGTATCATTAGAATTACATTGTAACTATAATTGTGGCCTAATTATATAGTATATATACATGTAACATATTTTGGCATAAGTGTTGTGTATATATACAAATTATAGAATGCTGATATATGACCTTGTTCCAATATAATAGTCACTCTCCTTCTCCTTCACGTGTATGGCAAAAAGGCTAAGGCCTATTCTCCCATTCTTCTCCCAAGCTTAGCTAGCAATAATTATATGAGGAGGGGCTCTAATGATGGCTTTCAACAACTATTTACCAACTTCCTCTTATCTAGCATGCAAATCAAATTTCTGTTAGTTTGAAATGGTAGGCAATTGCATTGTCTGTATCTTGTTTTCTCTATAAATATGGCTTCCTTTCTTCCCATTTCACATTGCTGAGATTTTGTTTGAGTTGATAAGTTGAGAGCATATACATATATCAGTATAATAGCATTGTGAGATATCAGCAAGCTTACTCCATAACAGAGGTATAAATCCTCTTCGTGTCTTCATTTTCATTTTCTGTCAAAAGAACTCCATTGTTGTTCTCTGAGTTTTGTTGAAATTCTTGATTATGCCAAATAGGTTCATGATTGGTTTGTAGACCCCTTATATTGTTGTTATATGAACATACCCACATGATGGAACCACTGAATAGTATTTCATTTCCATTGTTCCTCTTCAATTTCTGTAAATACATGAAATTCGTAAATTAGTTAGAGTTCATGAAATTGGGAATTGATAATTGTTATTGACTGTTATATAAGCATATATGTATGTGTTAGTAAGTTAAACAAGGATAATATCTGGGTAAATCGATGAAATGGGAGGTTTTGGGTCGGTTTTCGCTGCAATCTGAACCAGAAAACTGCCTCGACGCCGCAGTGCTGCAGCCCGCGCCGCAGTGCCACACGCGCCGCAACCCGCGCCGCAGCGCCGCACGCAGCGCCACTCGCGCCGCAGCGCCAGTATTGCCGCGCCGCAGCGCCAGCCTCTGTGTTCAGTTTTCTGCATTCTGCAGCAAAACTGTTATGTACCAATTTTTTGATTTTTGTTTAAACAAGCATGGGAGCATGATTAATACATATATATAAACCTAATGAGGCAATGTAAGCATGTTTTAGTATATTAGCATGCATGGTTAACCAAACGACACATAGTTTGGAAACGAATTTAAAGTTTCATAAACGACGTTAACATATATGAAGCATGTATACATTCTGACTTTTCGAGCATGTTTATAGGGCCTTGAAATACATGAAAAGCATGTTAACTTACATATGTAGGTTTCATAAGGAAGCATGAACATGATAGACCTCATTAATGAACTATACTAACAAAGTATAAACTTTGAACGTGAACGTTGGTATGTTATGACGAGAATTAGAATTTGACATTTATGGACACATGTGATAGTTCTCTTAGACTCATTCATGTGTCATGCATGTATATATACCATGATTAGTTGCCGTGATTAAAGTTTAGCATGAACAAAGCATGTTTTCAAGATAATAACAATGCTAGCTACATATATGCAATACGAGTACTACTCATGAGCATGACTAATACAAGTTATATGAATATCTTATGTGTTTAAAAGCAATCATGTTAGACCATATGAGTTCGTGTCCTTGAATGGCTTTAAGTATTAACTTAAGAACCTATACCATGTACGATTGGATTTGGAAAAGTTATACAAGCATGAAAGAATCCTTTAAATATGAATACATGCTACACGATATTATATGATGTTACTTGAACCCGATTTTGACGGTTAACTTAAGGAGATGCCGTAACTTGCTAAAATGAAATATATTTAGTATTGATTGTGGTCTTATGTGATATTAATAATATGCAAGCATGTTTGCTAATTGTTGAGATCTTATATAATATGAGAATGCGTTTAAACTCTAAAGAATGAACGTTAAGGATAGAAATTATATTCTATATAACTGTGTAGCTAGGTAAAGCTTAGCTTATGTGTTGATCGTATATTCAAAGAGAAAATGTGAAGTTAAATTATATGACTAATGAATATCATATATATACGTAACTGTATTACGATAGGAATTCGAAAGTGTTGATTGCTTTTCGTGGATAAACTACGCTAAAGGCAAGTTCTCTTACTTACACTCTTTTAAAGTGCAAGTATCCTAACCGACGCATTTACTTTATGCAAGGAAATCTGTGATTGTGAAAGTTTCCTAACTTATACTCTTTTACTATGCAAGTATCCTATCTTGTGTATTGCGAACTAGTTTCCTATTTAATCGGTTGAATCGAATTAGCACACTTGAACTCTTATTTCATTAAAGCTATTATTCATGTTGAACTTAGTATTGTTCTTGAATATTGTGAAAGTGTCTATGCCATTTGATTCGGCTGGACTTATGTTATTGAAAAGCAACCCAAACTAATTGATTGGTGCGGGATCTTATATTTGACTGAGAAGAACAACCTTCTTTGAAGGGAATATATAATTGTCGGAGAACCGACGTGCGCACTTGAGTATGGTTGATTGTTATGCATAACAAGGGTACTTTAGGCTGATCACCTGTTGTACCTGTTTTTGTTGGATTTTCAGTTTATTACTGTTAATTCTAGTAGAAGTTCATAGTCCGTAGTGACTACTCAGTATTCAATTATTTGAAATCTTGAATTAACTTATTATTGAATCATATTGATATTATCCTGTCCTTAGCGACTGATATTGAGAACTGTTGATATTCTTGTTATTCTTGAACTATCAAATCTTGTTATACCCTTTCGAGAATTGAGAATCTTATTACTCACCCTTATTGTATATTAATTACTGGGCAATTTGTGCTCATTCTTGCTTTCCCTAACACATTTCAGTTAAGGCAGAGCATGGTGAACCTTCGGGCGTTGATAAGGGCAAGGGCAAAGCTACCAACTAGCTTATGTCTGTTATGTTTTAAATATATTAATATTGTATGAAGATGATGTAGTAAGACTGGATTTGATTATGTTTAAGCTTAAGTTAGATTATGTAATAAGTCGTTAACTGATATTATTATGTAATCTATTAAGTACTGTAGGTTGCGAGACTTGGGGGAATAATTATAATAAATCATTGTAAATTATTCTAGAATAGATTTTCCGCTGTGATCGTATGATATTTAATTATTATTATTGTGATGTATTACCATGAGCACGTGATGAACCGAATTCGAGAGACCAAGTGGCGGTCCTGGAATTTGGGGGCGTCACAGGTTGGTATCAAAGCCGTAGTTATAAACTTTAGGAACGAGTGTCCTTAGACTATAAATTAGGCGAACTTAGAAGTTAGGAAGGAGATAAAACTCATGTAGAGTTTTCCTTGAGAGACTTAGTCTGTTATGAAATGTAACTTCATTCTATACAATGAACTTATATTTTGTTTAACATTCTAATGGAGATGCTATTTCTTGTCTTGTGTTTGTGAGTGTAGGATGACAGACACAGGGGTACCTAGTAGAGTTGCAGAGGAGGAGCCCAGGGATATACACGTAGTATACGAGGCACCTCTAGAGGCTACACCAGTGCAGGCTATTGCACCATTCGAGTCTGACGACGAGGACGAGATTGAGATAGAGTCTGATCCAGAGGAGGAGCCGATGGAGGATGAGCCAGTAGAGGACTCTGATGAGGCTACTATAGAGGAGCAGATGCTAGGAGAGTATGAGGAGCGGATCCTAGAGTTAGACTGTAGAGTTCAGGAGCTGGAGGCAGAGGCCCACGAGAGAGAGTCTGAGTTCCAGAAGCTAAGGGACGAGGACCACCAGAGGAAGCTGGCTATGCAAGAGTTAGAGGTGGAAATTGCCTACCGTAGGGAGGCAGGGATCCAGATGGGGACTCTGTTTCACAGGTCAGTGGCTAGGAATGCAGATTTGGCAGAGAAGCTAGAAGAGGTTGAGCAGAGGGAACTGAGTGAGAAGACTGAGAAAGAGGCACTCCGTACTCAGCTAGAGTTGGAGGTGATGGATAGGTTACACTTCGAGGAGAAGTGGGAAGCGTCCAATGAGAGAGCTGACGACCTTGAGGATGAGGTCAGGTGCAAGAAGAGAAAGATGAACAAGATGGGGTATGTGTTTCGTTCAGCTTTTGAAAGGGTGATTGATGGTGTGTACCACTACCCTGCAGAACAGGGACAGACTCTACATACCTTGAGCCGAGAGCTGGTTGCGTATATAGCACAGTTGGAGTACAAGAGCGCAGTGGAGCGCGGGATGATGGGATGAGATTTCCTTAGTCAGTCTAGTGGTAGTAATAGTTGTGTCTTTATGTATTGTATATACTATGTTGTAATCCCGATCTTTTGTGTAAGATGTGGGATGATGATGTAAACCCCGAGTTAGCTTTTGTTAGAGGGGTAGTATGGTAGTAGGATGGTATATTCCCCGTCTTTTGTGATATTAGGGGATATATGTGATAACATTTATAGCAGTATGCTAGAAAAATCATGTAATGAAATGAAATGGCATATGAATATAAATGGAGTTGATTTTCAAAACGTGTTATAAATTTATTCTTTTAGTATTAAAAGAAATACTTAAGTGATATACTTGAATAATAATAAAATGAAAAATTGTGATGCAGATAATGCCGCCCAGACGTAGATTGACTGCACCCGAAGAATCCGTTAACAATGAGAGAGAACAAGTAGACCCGATCCAGAAACTGGTAGACTTGTTAGGAGAAGCCTTAAGGGGAAGGAACAATGAACCCGTTCGCCCGAACCCTCAGACTGTGCCAGTAACAACCTTTAAAGACTTTAAGAGTGTAGGACCCCCAGAGTTCGAGGGAACTACCGACCCAATCGTCGCACAAACGTGGATCAAAGAGATCGAAAAAGCTTTCACTATAGCTAGCGTAGGCGAAGATCAGAAGACGGTGTTTGCCACGTACATGATGAGGGGAGAAGCGAACTACTGGTGGGAGGCTAATCAACAAAGAGCTGGAGAAGGGATAATAGCTTGGGACAAGTTTAAGACGCTGTTCTTCGAGAATTACTTCCCGAAGAGTATGAAGAATAGGATGGAGGTGAAATTCCTAGAGTTAAAACAAGGTGAGATGACGGTGGCGCAATACGCGGCTAGGTTTAACGAACTAGCGCGATTTGCGGAGCACCAAGTTGGTGATGAAGAGAGGAAGGCTAGACGCTTTGAACAAGGGTTGAAGCCATGGCTGTTCAATAAGGTATCAGTTCTTCAAATTGATTCCTTTGCAACATTACTGTAGAAGGCAATCATTGCAGAAGGCGGCAGTGAGGCCTTAAGTCTGTATAACAAAGAAAAGAAAGGAAAGAATACTGGAGGAGAGAATCGTACAGGAGGAAGCAGTAGCGGAGGAAGCAACTTGGGAAAGAGAAAGTGGGAGAACAACAACAACAACAAAAATAACAATAATAATCAATCAGGGAATTTTTGTGGAGGTTTCAAGAAGAGGGCTGAAGGATGCCCGAAGTGTGGGAAGAATCACCAGGGCGAGTGCTGGAAGGGACGTGGCACTTGCTACAACTGCGGACAGGAAGGGCACATCTCGCCCAACTATTTGAAACCAAAAAAGATACAAGGATGCTTTGCGTGTGGCTCGACGGAGCACCGAATTAAGGACTGCCCAAAGAAGGGAAGTGGCGGGGGTAGTAATCAGCAAGGAGGCAACAAGCTGATGATCGGTGGACCGGCACAATCCAACCGCCCAACCGCCAGAACCTTTAACATGACCGTCCAAGACGCAGTGGCTGCGAAGGATGTGGTGTCAGGTATAATCCCAATCAATGATATAAATGCTTATGTATTATTTGATTCGGGTGCCACCTGTTCTTTTATATCTGAAGAATTTGCTAGTAGACTTAGTACACCTCGAGAACTATTAGAAAATCCTTTGATCATAGAAGTTGCTAATAAGGAAGTGATCCCTGTAGAATACGTTTATCGAAATTGTCGCGCAAATATTAGTAAACATGAACTGAGCGTAGACTTGATTCTTATTAGGCTGGGAGAATTTGACGTAATACTGGGAATGGATTGGTTGTATAACCATGCTGCGATAATTGACTGTCAGAACAAATGTGTGAACCTTCAGACTCCGAGTAAGTCTAAGGTAGTGTTTTATGGTAGCTCATCGCTTAAGCAATCGTGTTGCGTTACGATGATGCAGGCCAAGAAATTGTTAAGGAAAGGATGTGGAGGATATTTAGCTTACATCGTTGATACTCGAAAAAAGGGATTAGAAATTAAGGATATATCCGTAGTTAATGAATTTCAAGACGTGTTTCCGGACGATCTGCCTGGTCTTCCGCCAGACAGAGAAATCGAATTCGTAATAGACTTAGCACCGGGAACGGCACCGATTTCAAAAACTCCATATCGTATGGCGCCAGTAGAAATGAAGGAATTGATGATACAATTGCAAGAATTATTAGATAAGGGTTACATTCGACCGAGTGTTTCTCCTTGGGGAGCACCAGTACTATTCGTTAAGAAGAAGGACGGATCGATGAGGCTCTGTATCGATTATCGAGAATTGAATAGAGTAACGATCAAGAACCGGTATCCGCTACCGAGGATAGACGACTTATTCGATCAACTGAAGGGAGCAAAGTGTTTCTCAAAGATCGACCTACGAACAGGATATCATCAACTGAAGGTACGGGATGAGGACATACCAAAGACTGCGTTTCGAACCCGTTATGGACAGTACGAGTTTTTGGTAATGTCATTCGGATTGACTAATGCTCCGGCAGCATTTATGGACTTGATGAACCGAGTTTTCAAGCCATACTTGGATAAATTTGTAGTGGTTTTTATCGACGACATTTTGATCTACTCAAAGACAGAGGAAGAGCACGCCGAACATCTAAAGATTATTTTGGAGGCACTAAGGAAGGAGAAGATGTATGCAAAATTTTCTAAGTGCAAATTTTGGATGGAGAAGGTTCAATTCTTAGGCCACGTGGTGGATAAGAATGGAATCTCAGTAGACCCTGCAAAGGTCGAAGCAGTAAGTAATTGGGAACAACCGAGAACACCGACGGAGGTGAGAAGCTTTCTAGGGTTAGCTGGGTACTATCGAAGATTCATCTAAGATTTTTTTAAGATAGCAACCCCGTTGACCAATTTGACTAGAAAGACGGTGAAATTTGTATGGACCGACAAATGCGAAGAAAGTTTTCAAGAACTGAAAAGGAGATTGAGCGAAGCACCTGTGTTATCATTACCAGATGATGCGGGAAATTTTGTGGTGTATAGTGATGCATCGCACAAGGGGCTTGGCTGTGTGCTCATGCAACATGGCAAGGTTATTGCATATGCGTCACGACAATTGAAGGATTACGAAAAATGATACCCTACTCATGACTTAGAGTTAGCAGCAGTAGTTTTTGCGTTAAAGATATGGAGACATTATCTATACGGAGAAAAATGTGAGATATACACGGACCACAAAAGTCTGAAATATATCTTCACACAGAAGGAGTTAAACATGCGGCAGAGAAGGTGGTTAGAATTAATCAAAGACTATGATTGCGATATTCTTTATCACCCGGGAAAGGCAAATGTGGTTGCCGACGCTCTGAGCAGGAAAGGAAGGGAGAAGTTGTTTAATTTGACGACTCAGGAAGAGTTGATAAGAGAGATGGAGAAATTGGAGATAGAAGTGAAAGGACCAGAAAAGTCTGGTGAGAAGTTAATTGTAATGGAAGCTTGTCCGACGTTGTTGGATAGAGTAAAGGAAGCTCAGCAAAAGGATGAAGAGTGTGAGAAAATCCGAAAGAGGATCACAGAAAGTGAGGAAGAAAAATTTCGAATGGATAAAGACGGTATTTTGAGATTTGAAGGGAGAGTGTGGGTACCAGCGGTAACCGAGTTGAGGGAAGAGATTTTGCACGAGGCACACAATACGACATATTTCGTTCATCCGGGAGGCACAAAGATGTACCGAGATCTAAGGCAACATTTTTGGTGGCCTAATTTGAAACGGGAAGTCGCAGAGTGCGTCAGTAAATGCTTGACTTGCCAACGCGTTAAAGCAGAGCATCAGCGGCCAAGTGGTTTACTACAACCGTTAGAAATACCAGAGTGGAAATGGGAGCATATTACCATGGACTTCGTGGTAGGACTTCCAGTTACACAGAAAGGTTATGATGCTATTTGGGTTATCGTGGATCGACTAACGAAGACCGCACACTTTCTACCAATCAAGATCCGCTACAGTTTGAACCAATTAGGAAGCCTATATGTAAAAGAAATTGTTTCACGACATGGAGTGCCAGTGTCAATTGTCTCTGATCGAGATCCGCGCTTCACGTCCAATTTTGGAAGAGTTTGCAAGAAAGAATGGGAACGCAGTTGAGGTTGAGTACAGCTTACCATCCTCAGACAGACGGACAGAGTGAGCGAACAATACAAACGCTGGAGGTAATGCTTAGGACTTGCGTGATGGATTTTAAGGGAAATTGGGACGACCACCTACCCTTAGTCGAATTTGCGTATAATAATAGTTACCATGCGAGTATCGGCATGCCACCGTATGAAGCTCTTTACGGGAGAAAGTGCAGAACGCCGTTATGTTGGGACGAAGTTGGAGAACGACGGATACTCGGACCAGAGTTAGTTCAACAAACCGCAGACGTGGTGACAATGATAAGAGCCAGACTTGTAGCAGCTCAAGATCGCCAGAAGAAATACGCAGATTTGCATCGGCAGGACCGAGACTTCAAAGTCGGCAGTTTCGTATTCTTGAAGGTATCTCCATGGAAGGGAAAAATCCGTTTCGGCAAGAAAGGAAAATTGAGTCCAAGATTTATAGGACCGTTCGAGATACTGAAGCGAGTGGGCGAAGTGGCATACAAAGTTGCGTTACCACCCGAGTTGGAGCATATCCACAACGTGTTCCACATTTCCGTGTTGCGACCGTACAAGGCCGACTACAAGCACGTGATTTCTTACGAGCCCATTCAAGTGGAGAAGAACTTGGCGTATGAAGAAATTCCTGTCCAAATATTAGATAGGAAAGAACAAACTTTGAGAAATAAAGTTATTTCATCTGTAAAAGTACTTTGGCGTAACCACGATGTCGAGGAGGCAACGTGGGAGTTAGAAGATAGGATGATGAGGGACTATCCCCATCTATTTGTGTAACCTTGTAGCAATTCCGGGACGGAATTTTTATAAGGGGGGGAGGATGTAATACCCGAGAATTTCCATATATTATTAAATAAATATATTAATGGAAATGAGAATTTATTTGAATATAAATGATTTTGTGTTATGAGATGAATTAATTCAATTATATATAATTGAATAATTATAATAATTGAGAAATTGGTGAAGTTTGTGATAAACTCGTTGATTGCCTTGTGTGGCACAGTGACGTAATATAAGAATGATTATATTAATTTAAGCGAACAATTAATCTATATTAATTGTTAATCAAAGAATATTAATTAACTGTTATAAAATACTAATGAGGATTGATTAATAATATGTGATTATTATTGCAAGAAACATAATAATAATGAGCAACGTGTTTATAAATATAATAAGATTATATTAATTGATATGTGCAAATGTGCAATATTTGAATATATAAAGTATATGGAATACAACTATATTATATAGTGTAGAGAGACACTTAAGTGTGACCATGCATGTATATACATAAACTATGTTATATAATGCAATGCGAATATATTACACATAGAAACCATATATTACATGAAGCATAATGTGATTATGTTAAAACTATATGTTATGAATGCATGATAATACTGATGTGACAATAAATATGTGAGAATACACTGTATAATATATCATGAACATATTGTAAACTATTAATAAAGTGAGACATCATGAATATATGGTGAACAATTTAATAATACATGAGATAATGTAATGTGATAACATCCGATTAAATTATACCAGTATGATAAAAATGTACATGAATTATATGTGCACAATTCACACTTATTACATTATGTGAATCCATGTTAGTATCATTAGAATTACATTGTAACTATAATTGTGGCCTAATTATATAGTATATATACATGTAACATATTTTGGCATAAGTGTTGTGTATATATACAAATTATAGAATGCTGATATATGACCTTGTTCCAATATAATAGTCACTCTCCTTCTCCTTCACGTGTATGGCAAAAAGGCTAAGGCCTATTCTCCCATTCTTCTCCCAAGCTTAGCTAGCAATAATTATATGAGGAGGGGCTCTAATGATGGCTTTCAACAACTATCTACCAACTTCCTCTTATCTAGCATGCAAATCAAATTTCTGTTAGTTTGAAATGGTAGGCAATTGCATTGTCTGTATCTTATTTTCTCTATAAATATGGCTTCCTTTCTTCCCATTTCACATTGCTGAGATTTTGTTTGAGTTGAGAAGTTGAGAGCATATACATATATCAGTATAATAGCATTGTGAGATATCAGCAAGCTTACTCCATAACAGAGGTATAAATCCTCTTCGTGTATTCATTTTCATTTTCTGTCAAAAGAACTCCATTGTTGTTCTCTGAGTTTTGTTGAAATTCTTGATTATGCCAAATTGGTTCATGATTGGTTTGTAGACCCCTTATATTGTTTTTATATGAACATACCCACATGATGGAACCACTGAATAGTCTTTCATTTCCATTGTTCCTCTTCAATTTCTGTAAATACATGAAATTCGTAAATTAGTTAGAGTTCATGAAATTGGGAATTGATAATTGCTATTGACTGTTATATAAGCATATATGTATGTGTTAGTAAGTTAAAAAAGGATAATATCTGGGTAAATCGATGAAATGGGAGGTTTTGGGTCGGTTTTCGCTGCAATCTGAACCAGAAAACTGCCTCGACGCCGAAGCGCCGCAGCCCGCGCTGCAGCGCCACACGCGCCGCAACCCGCGCCGCAGCGCCGCACGCAGCGCCACTCGCGCCGCAGCGCCAGTATTGCCGCGCCGCAGCGCCAGCCTCTGTGTTCAGTTTTCTGCATTCTGCAGCAAAACTGTTATGTACCAATTGTTTGATTTTTGTTTAAACAAGCATGGGAGCATGATTAATACATATATATAAACCTAATGAGGCAATGTCAGCATGTTTTAGTATATTAGCATGCATGGTTAACCAAACGACACATAGTTTGGAAACGAATTTAAAGTTTCATAAACGACGTTAACATATATGAAGCATGTATACATTCTGACTTTTCGAGCATGTTTATAGGGCCTTGAAATACATGAAAAGCATGTTAACTTACATATGTAGGTTTCATAAGGAAGCATGAACATGATAGACCTCATTAATGAACTATACTAACAAAGTATAAGCTTTGAACGTGAACGTTGGTATGTTATGACGAGAATTAGAATTTGACATTTGTGGACACATGTGATAGTACTCTTAGACTCATTCATGTGTCATGCATGTATATATACCATGATTAGTTGCCGTGATTAAAGTTTAGCATGAACAAAGCATGTTTTCAAGATAATAACAATGCTAGCTACATATATGCAATACGAGTACTCATGAGCATGACTAATACAAGTTATATGAATATCTTATGTGTTTAAAAGCAATCATGTTAGACCATATGAGTTCGTGTCCTTGAATGGCTTTAAGTATTAACTTCAAAACCTATACCATGTACGATTGGATTTGGAAAAGTTATACAAGCATGAAAGTATCCTTTAAATATGAATACATGCTACGCGATATTATATGATGTTACTTGAACCCGATTTTGACGGTTAACTTAAGGAGATGCCGTAACTTGCTAAAATGAAATATATTTAGTATTGATTGTGGTCTTATGTGATATTAATAATATGCAAGCATGTTTGCTAATTGTTGAGATCTTATATAATATGAGAATGCATTTAAACTCTAAAGAAGGAACGTTAAGGATAGAAATTATATTCTATATAACTGTGTAGCTAGGTAAAGCTTAGCTTATATGTTGATCGTATATTCAAAGAGAAAATGTGAAGTTAAATTATATGACTAATGAATATCATATATATACGTAACTGTATTACGATAGGAATTCGAAAGTGTTGATTGCTTTTCGTGGATAAACTACGCTAAAGGCAAGTTCTCTTACTTACACTCTTTTAAAGTGCAAGTATCCTAACCGACGCATTTACTTTATGCAAGGAAATCTATGATTGTGAAAGTTTCCTAACTTATACTCTTTTACTATGCAAGTATCCTATCTTGTGTATTGCGAACTAGTTTCCTATTTAATCGGTTGAATCGAATTAGCACACTTGAACTCTTATTTCATTAAAGCTATTATTCATGTTGAACTTAGTATTGTTCTTGAATATTGTGAAAGTGTCTATGCCATTTGATTCGGCTGGACTTATGTTATTGAAAAGCAACCCAAACTAATTGATTGGTGCGGGATCTTATATTTGACTGAGAAGAACAACCTTCTTTGAAGGGAATATATAATTGTCGGAGAACCGACGTGCACATTTGAGTATGGTTGATTGTTATGCATAACAAGGGTACTTTAGGCTGATCACCTGTTGTACCTGTTTTTATTGGATTTTCAGTTTATTACTGTCAATTCTAGTAGAAGTTCATAGTCCGTAGTGACTACTCAGTATTCAATTATTTGAAATCTTGAATTGACTTATTATTGAATCATATTGATATTATCCTGTCCTTAGCGACTGATATTGAGAACTGTTGATATTCTTGTTATTCTTGAACTATCAAATCTTGTTATACCCTTTCGAGAATTGAGAATCTTATTACTCACCTTTATTGTATATTAATTGCTGGGCAATTTGTGCTCATTCTTGCTTTCCCTAACACATTTCAGTTAAGGCAGAGCATGGTGAACCTTCGGGCGTTGATAAGGGCAAGGGCAAAGCTACCAACTAGCTTATGTCTGTTATGTTTTAAATATATTAATATTGTATGAAGATGATGTAGTAAGACTGGATTTGATTATGTTTAAGCTTAAGTTAGATTATGTAATAAGTCGTTAACTGATATTATTATGTAATCTATTAAGTACTGTAGGTTGCGAGACTTGAGGGAATAATTATAATAAATCATTGTAAATTATTCTAGAATAGATTTTCCGCTGTGATCGTATGATATTTAATTATTATTATTGTGATGTATTACCATGAGCACGTGATGAACCGAATTCGAGAGACCAAGTGGCGGTCCTGGAATTTGGGGGCATCACAGATTGTATCTCTCTAAAATTGTCCTCAATAAAAGAGAGATCGCATGAGTTACTATCATGTATGCAATGAAATATACGAGACTTGATATTGATCAGTCATATTCTGGAGAAGATCACTGTAAGACAGTGATAAACATCTTAAAGTACTTTACTAACACTAAAGATGTCAACATGACACATGATGGGTCTGAATTAAACTAGAGGACTAAACAGACTAAAGTTTTCAGATTGACCAAGACGACATCAAATCCACTTTAGGGTAAGTCGTTACCTTGAAAGGTGGTGCAGTGAATTGAAAAGGTTCCAAACAGCAAAATGTTGCTGATTTAGTGACAAAGACAAAGTATATAACAGTAAGTGAAGCTGCAAGTTGATGTTTCGGATGAAAAGTTCATTATAGAACTAGGAATTGTTCCTAAGTCTCATCTTGAATCCAAACATGTGTTGCGGCACTTTGATTAAAGAAATCATTGAAAAAGGAGCGTGTAGACTCTCAAGACAACATTGCAGATCCATTTACTAAAGCTTTAACACAACAGCAGTTTAATCGCCACTTAGAGAAGATGGTTATGAGATACCATGACGATTGGCTTTAGTGCAAGTGGGAGATTGAAAGTAGTATGCATACAAGCCAATCATGTATGATGATAAAGCGTATACTTTGGAGACAATCTTATTTATTTATTAATAAAAGAATTCATTTATTAAAGGCATTTAATTATCTACATGATGTTATTTTAATAATATATAAATAACCCATAGTTTTAAGCAATGCTTTTAAAATCATGATGTTGATCATGCTAATGAGATCTAAATTCGTTGAAAGCTTAAAACTAAAATAGTTCCCAATCGTTGGATTACTAAAAAAGGGATTAGTAAATCCAGATAGATTGGTACATATGTTGCTTGCTCATTGGATGAGGATTATTGATCTCATGATCATTTGTATGGAGACACTAAAGCAAGTATGTAGGTTCTTATTAGAGAATAAGTTCACTAAACGTGACTCGCTATGGAATACCTAATGGAGTTTTACTTGCCTATCAAAAGAAATTCCTAATGTGATAGTAGTACAAGTGATCCTTGGACTTGAGATCATCATAGTATCTTGTATGCAATGAATTATAATTTGGCTTATTCTTTAAAAACCCTTAGGGTATATCAAAGGGTATGCTTGGGTATAATCAGTTACATATGGAGATAATGAATGATCAATAAAGAATTTACCACTTCTAGTAAAAAAAGAGATATGTCATATGTGATTCGTTAAATGACAACCCAGTAGTCCTTGGCTAAGGCAGAATGAAATTAGAAAGGAGTTTATAATTTGCATTATTTGGAGTTGTGCATTTTCAATCGAAATACATATGATTAAATAAAATAAGACTTGACAGTAATTCCATGTCTTATATTTAATTGGGACATTGTATGGTGGAAGGATTGAATTGTATGGTAACTATTTACTCACAAGTTCTTTTATGATTGATGTTGAAATCTATATTATCTGAAAAGTCGTTGATCGCTAGGGAGGCTTATCCCTATTGTAGAATAAATATTATTTATTTAAATAGATTATTAGTTTAATTTATTTATTTAAATAAAATTAGAATTGTTCTAATTGATTTATTCACAATCGGTTTAATATGGAGAACCTAAAGGGTCACACCATAAAGAAAAAAAATAATTATTTAAGAAGGTAATGGCATAATCGTAATAATACATTAAGTATAATGAATTTAATATATAGTGATAGAATAAATTAAATAGTTTAATGTTTATTATTTAATATTTTGAAAATATTAAATATAAATTAATAAGAGGAGTCTTATTAATAATATTACAATTATTATTATTTTAATTTCTAAAGGAGTTTAGGAATTAATTTAATATTAGTACTCTCATTTATTTCTAATATGATTAGGAGACAAATTAATTAATTATTCCCAATGTGGTGGGAAGCCTAAATTAATTAAAAGAGTTTTATTAATTAAATGAAACCCTATGTCTAATAGGATTAGAAGGGTTGACCAATATCTATATAAGAGGAGTCTTATAATAGATATCAGTTGATGCAATCTCAATTGTTGGAGAGTACTCATTTTCTATAGTGGATAGAAAACTAGGGTTTAGCCAACCACCCTCCTTCTTGATAATTCCTCTTACTTGGTGGATCACCTCTAGAGGCCAAACACTTGGGTGGCTAACGTTGATCAAAGGATGGAATCTAACCCGAAAATTCAAGAAGATTACGAAGAACAAGGAGTTGAACTCGTATCTGTGAAAACTTCGTTCTATAAGGGTATGATTCTATAACTTCTTATTTATCATTTTAAATTAATAATTTGCATAAAGGATGATCCGGGTAATGATTTTGTAGAAATTTTTAAACTTTGATATACCATGCTTTCGGTAATTTTGCAATTTGATTGCGCCCATGATTTCGTACAAACCCGACAATGACAACCATCGGAGTGACTCTAGCATGACAAGCCATTATTTCATTATGTTCGAGACCTTAAACACGAATAACCGTTTTAAGGTCTTTCGGATGTACATTTTTTACAGAAATATACTGGCATGGTACATTTGTAATGTGGAGTTTGTCCATCATGGGAATCAGATTCTGATCAGTTTGATCATGAATCCCATGATTCCTAGGCCCACAAAGGGAAGCCAAGTAAACCTGCACAACACAGATATTTACAAAAAATGGATATTTACATCCAGACGTCGCAAAAACAAAGAATTCATCAGTCAAATCCAGGCCTGCGCGTAGCCAAAGCGTCTCGTTCCCAATAGATAGCGATCTAAGGGTTGCGAGGTTGCTTTAATAATGAATGAAGCTTGAAAGAAAGCCAGATTTAAATGAATCTCAGCCATTCTAGCTTTCCGGTTCCGATTGGACCTATTTTGAACCGTTTGAAAGGTAGAAAGGACTAGATTTAAAGAAATCTAGTTCACCAAATGGATATCAGTGTCAATTCATATCAAAAGAATATTTAAAGCAGAAATTTAATCATAATGAATAAAGAATATATATATATATATATATATAATTATATATATACAAAAGCTGTAAAGGGCGATGGGTTTTCACTCTCAGGCCCGTACTAGAATGTAAATATATATGTAAAAAGCCACGAAGTATTCCAAGCTTGACAGAATTAATATATATATATATATATATATATATATATATAAAAGCTGTAAAGGGCGACGGATCTGCCATCCAATGCCCGAACAGAAATGGAAATATATATATATATATATATATATATATAAAAGCTGTAAAGAGCTACATAGTATTCCAGGCTTGACAAAATTGAAATATATATATGTATAAAAGTTGTAAAGGGCGACGGATCTACCATCTTTTGCCCGAACTAGAATGGAAATATATATATATATATATATATATATATATATATTCATAAAAGCTGTAAAGAGCCACGGAGTATTCCAAGATGGACAGAATTAAAATATATTTATATATATGTATATGTATAAAAGTCGTAAATGAGATACGAATTAATCCAGGCTCGACAGAATAGAAATATATATATATATATATACTGACAGCTTCAGTTGAGGGATCCCTCAAATAGTGTTATTTGAGGGATGGGGGATCAACCGTTGGATCTGCATCCATGTGGATAATATTATTTTACATCTTCACACTCCTAGCCCACCACAAACTCCACTTAGGTAATCTTATCCACATGGATGCAGATCCAACGGTTGAACCCCCATCCCTCAAATAACACTATTTGAGGGATCCCTCAACTGAAGCTGACTATATATATATAAAGGCCATGAATTTCCAATCTAGGCCAAATTAAAATATAAATGTTAATATATAAAGTTAGTATATATATATATTAAAGCAATAAAGGCCACGAATTTAGCAATCCAGGCCAAACGAAGTCAGAAAAATTTATATATATAGTTATATATATAAAAGTGATAGCTACCACGGATTTGCCATCCGGGCTTGACATAATTGAAAAGTTAGTATATATATAGTTAAATATATACAAAATAAAGCCAAAACGACCACGATTCAGCGACCCAGGTCGGGAAAATTAGTACATATATATACATATATATATATAAAAGCGAGTAAAAGCAGCAGATCGTCGATTCGGGCTGTGCAAACGCAAGAAAACGCAGAAATGTACTAAAATGTACTAAAAAGTACGTAAAAACAGCCACGAAACTGAGTTTCGGGCAAAATCAGAAGATGAAACTTTACATGCACGTGTATAAATGCGCAATGAAGTAGGAAACGAGTTCTGATCGTAAAAATACTTTTAATGGACTGCTACACGGGCTTTTTGCCACTTGGTAGGCTTCAAACGGGCGTTTCCACCGGTTAAGTTTTTGTATGTTGTAGTATATGAGTATACCTACGTGTT
The DNA here is from genome assembly GCA_020205555.1 of Panax stipuleanatus. Classification (NCBI taxonomy): domain Eukaryota; kingdom Viridiplantae; phylum Streptophyta; class Magnoliopsida; order Apiales; family Araliaceae; genus Panax; species Panax stipuleanatus. The sequence goes on along the minus strand of CM035119.1, from coordinate 68,218,283 downwards.
AGAGTAATAAAATCTGGGTTTGGAGTACTAGAAGTCTGGCTAGGAAACGAAATAGGCGGAGTTTCAGAGCGTTTTCTATATTTTTTTTCTTTTTTTGGCAGGGGAGGCTTGTATTTAAAGACCCCATGGGAGTAGGTCTACCTGCGACAGCCGCGGGTCTACCTGCGGCTCCATGTGGTAGGCCCCACCCGGTGGGTCCCATTATCTTGAAGTATGTGCACTTCAAGGCACTCGATGTCAGGTTTGAAAATTTCTAACTTTTGATCAGAGCTTCTGTTTGAGGCGTGCTATAACTTTTTGGAAAGCCCTCGCCGAGAGTGTCACAATGACATGAGACTTAACCTTTTCCAAGTTAAAGAAGACAGGTTCGTAATTAGATCTTTTTTTATTCGCAGTTTGTCCGTTGAGCTGTATTGTGCTCTTTTCACTCGAGATCAATGTTATGGTTCTTTCTAACCTTGATTGCATCAATTCGGCTTGATTTTGATCGAATTGGCGTTAAGTTGGTAAAATGACCATTTTGCCCCTCCAGGGGTTGTCTCTTGTACTGGCACGGTCTTCGACTATTTTCCCGGGGTTATTTCCAAGGTTTTGATCCTAGCCGTCTCTGTTTGTCCTCAGGGTTATCTCTGAGACTGACTTGGTTTCCTAGGGTTGTTTCTAGGGATGATGTGATTCTTCGGGGTTGTCTTCGAAGGTTAGATCGATCTCCCGGGGTTGTCACCGGGGCTGCCTGACATCCATGTATGGTTCCCGGGGCTTCAATTGATATCCCGGTGTTGCCAGGATTTGACTTGACATCCCGATGTTGCTGGGGTTTGACTTGACATCCCAGTGCAATGACCGGGGGGGTTGAGCTTGACATCCCGGGGTTGTTGTCAGGGCTGCTTAACATCCCGGTATTGCTGGGATTTAACTTGACATTCCGGTGTAGTGACCGGGGTTGAGCTTGAAATCCTGGGATTGTCACCGAGGCTGTTTGACATCCTGATATGGTCACCGGGGCTTCACTTGACATCCCGGTGTTGTCGGGGTTTGACTTGACATCCCGGTATAGTGACCGGGGTTGAGTTTGACATCCCGGGGTTGTCGCCAGGGCTGCTAACATCCCAATATTGTCACCGGGGATTCACTGGACATCCCGGGGTTACCGGGGTTTGACTAGATATACCGGTGTAGTGACCCGGGGGAGGTTCACATCACGGGGTTGTCGTCGGGGCTGCTTGACATCCCGATATTTGTCACTAGGGCTTTACTTGACATCCCGGTGTAGTGACCGTTTGACTTGACATCCTGGTGTAGTGACTGGGGTTGAGCTTGACTTCCCTGGGTTGTTGCCGGGGCTGCTGACATCCTTGTGTTGCCGAGGTTTGACTTGACATCCCGGTGTAGTGACCGGGAAGAAAAAAGACGATTTTACTATAAGACCCCAACTTTTATGAATAAAGATTTGATTTTCTTTATATATTGTTTTAAAACAGTAAGGTGTTGAGTTAATATAATGTTATAGTTATGGGAGATATGTGCAAAATTTTCAAAATTAGCAAGTGGTAAAAAATATTCATTGTGTCGGGAAATATTCGTTTGGTCATTGAATATTCTTGTTGTCGGGGAATATTCGTACGACGGCGCAGCCATTTGTGGGCCCCATAACAAAAAATTGTCGGATGAAGAAAACGACAAGAATACGTTTTCTAAAAATAACGGCAAAACTTTTACCGTCAAAACTGTTGAAATACTCGGTGATAAAAGAACAATAATACGCATTGTTGTACAGTAGCACCTGGTATTTCACAGTAGCACACGGTATTACACAGTATTTCAAATTGTTGGTTCTTACGTAAGAAGTCACTTACTCAATAATTGTTACAGTAATTACTGTTCAATATTTTATATTATTGATTCAATAATTATCACAGTAACCACTGCATAGTATTTTCCATTATCAAATCAATAATTCATATTATTTGAATAATATTATTAGATAGCATTATTGGCAATGTCTAAGGAAGTTCTGCCTAGGAAAGGGGTTTGGCCACCTAATTGCGCGCCAGTAAGGAGAAATCCTTATCGGAAAGCCCCCTCTTTCTTGGGAACTACCTGGTTGTCAATATTGTAGTTCTGTAATATTATTTGTGAATAATTAATTGTTAATATATCTGATAAGAAAATATTTATTCAATGTGGATATAAATGAAGGGATTAGTGTTGATGGTTGTTTTTATCAATATATGTATTTTGTCGGAATGGAGATGTGGAAAAATCATCCATATGTAAATTTGGATCATTTTTCGTTTGGAATTTGGAAAAACTTTCTTCTACAACGTTGTAGAGAATTAAATTTCATATGGAAAGGACATAAGATTCGTATTTCTCTGATAAAAAAGCTATTTATTATGAATTATTGAAGTTTCAGAAAAAAAATATTTTTTTAATACATATGGTGGGCCCCACTCTTGTCTTTTGTTTGTTAAATGCTGAAATTTCAATTCAAGTGTGATGTGCGTTGCAAATTTCAAAGGGTGAAGCCACCGGTGATAGGTTTGTCAATTCTGGTGTGCTGGCACTTTCCTATAAATAGGGTGTTCAGGTTAGAATTGAAAATCACACCAAAATCAGAAGTTTCTTTCTCTATAATATCGAGCGTATTTTTGTGAGTATTTCGATACTTTGAGTGTTGCGATACAATACAAGTTCCTTCAGCATTATATCCGATATTCCAGTCAGAAGTACTGTTCTTTTGAGGTAAGGGATGTTATTTTTAAAAAAAATAATGTTATTTCTTTCAATATCATGACATCGAAATATTGGTATGAATTTTATTGTGAAATTTTTACCTTTTTATATTGGGGTTACTATTCACGTATGCGATACTATTCACGTATACGATACTATTCACGAATACGGTACTATTCACAAAAAAATTAAATTTTCTTTTCTTTGTCCAAGTTGGCTATTATGGTTTCTATCTTTGATTGGATCCAAGTTTTGATCTTCATTCTTGAATTTTGCTCCACAATTGATTATTATGGAGTATTCTTGAACTTGGATAAACTAAATTATGAATCCTAATTTTTGTCCTTTATCTAACTAGATTCGTTCTTTAAAATATTTTTCATTATCTTTAGTCTTAAATGGTGATACAAAAGAATATCTTTGGCCTGTAGAACAAAGATGAATGATTATTTGATGAATATCTTTGGTCTGTAGTGCAAAGATGAATGATTATCTGATGAATATCTTTGGTCCGTATGTAAAGATGGACAGGTGTTGAGATGAACATGACCAACTGGTGATACAAATGAATATTTTTGGCCTGTAGTGCAAAGATGAATATTTGATTCAAGATATATATTGATTGATGTTACAGGGATAAAATATTGATTATGGACTTTTAAATCATAGAAGATAGTAGACGTTATTTCCTACTTAACTCTTCTGATGTATTGTTAATTCCGCTGTAGTTGTTGATCTAAAACTTGTTGTCCATAATATTTTATTTGATTTGTTGAAGACTAATGATAAATTATTCTGCATTATCTTAGTCATAATATTCTTTACTGGGCTAGTTGAGCTCACCTTTTTTATCTATTGTCCTTTTCAGGAAATGAGAATGTTGCAGGGACTAGTCGGAGAACAGAGTGATGGGCAGAATTAGAGCAGTAGTAGTCCTCACTATTTTTGTATAATAGTGTGAAAATAATTGTAACTATTGAAGACTGAATTTAAGTGTTTATATTTCGTATTATATACAATTTGTATTGACACTCACAGCTTGTATGGTCGTCCTGCTCATGACTTTTTTTATATAAAAGTTTGTATTTGGATTCTGTACTATGTGTTTGGCGACTTAGAATGGTTGGGTTGATTGGACCTATTCTGGGGGCGTCACAGTTGGTATCAGAGCTTAGGGATATGGTCTCTGACGGAAATCGGGGAATAGAACTAGGAGGGGAGAGACGAGTAAATCCTTCACTAGTATATCCTACCTAAGCTTATGTGGTATTTAATTGGTCGGTCGGAGTATAGGGTTAATATGGGATATATTAATTTGTTTAGTTAACCCTTGTTTTATGGCAGTATTTGAGAATGGCAGCTGAGAATGTTAACAATGGAGTGAATGAGACCGTTGAGACACCTTTAATCACCAACCAGGAGAATGTGCAACAAGAAGGCAATATTCCTACTGTAAAAGCCCCACCTATCAAACGATGAATGATGGGATGTTTAGAAGCTTTTTGTAGTTCATGAAAAACCAGACGAGGGAGACTCGGGTGCAAAATACAGGTGGAGATAATAACAACTCGCGGCTTGTCACTGCCAAGCAGTTCAAAGGGTTGGGACCACCAGAGTTTTTGGGAAAGCCGGATCCGATCAAGGCGGAAATGTGGGTTAATCAAATTACCAAGATATTTGATATCTTGGGATGCACGGAGGAACAGAAGTTTCCATTCGCCACCTTTATGTTCCGTAGAGAGACAAATTACTGGTGGGAATCTGTGAAGCGTACCCAGCCTGCCGCACTCAAGATGTCTTGGGAAGCGTTCCAAAAACTGTTCAATGATAAGTACTTTCCTGAAAATATTCGTCATATAAAAGAGGTAGAGTTTATCAGACTGGAACAAAATAACATGACTGTGTCCCAGTACGAGACTAAGTTCGCGGAGTTATCCCGGTTTGCATCTCATTTGGTGGAAAATAAGGAACGTATTACGCGGATGTTTCTGAGAGGTTTGAAACCCAAAATTAGTCAATACCTCATTTCTCACAAATTTTCTCTATATTCCGATGTTGTGAACATGGCTCAATTATTAGAGCGAGATAATGAGTCTGTTCAACCAAGGGACCACAACCAGGGTCGTACCGGTGGCAGCAGTCATCGGAGCAATGACAACCAACGGGGAGAAAAATATCATGACAAAAGCGATAACCACTCTGGTGGTAATCGTGGCCATGATAATAGAAGAAGTGAGTCGGAGGGAGATTTCAAAAAGAGAAGGTACAACAATGACAACGTGGAGATGTCAGCACCAGCATCAACTGTTTCTAGGGGAGGAGAATGACCACCGGTCGTATGTTATAATAATTCAATGTGTGCTATAACTGTGGAAGGAAGGTCATATAGCTCGGGAGTGTCCTGTAGCGAAACCAAGTCCAGCGGGGATGGTGCCTCCAAAGGCTGTCCCGGACAAGTCGAAGTCAGTGGTACCTGGAAGAGCGTTTGTCGTGACTACCCAAAACGCGAGGAACCCGAACGAGGTGATCACTGGTAAGCTAATCATAAACTTTTGCGAAGTTTATACCTTATTAGATATCGGTGCTACCCATTCTTTTATTTCACCTGCTTGTGCTCAATATTTCAACTTGACATCTGAGAAATTAGACTTTGACTTATCTTATGAAACTCTGTTGGGAGAAACCTTTGTTACATCTACAGTTTATAAATCCTGCTTGATTCAAATTGGTAACCTCACCCTACCTGTTGATCTTATATCTTTGAAAATACTTGCATTTGACGTGATTTTAGGAATTAACTGGTTAACCACTTATCATGCCAAAATTGATTATTTTTGTAAGGTTGTTAGTTTTCATATTCCTAACCAACCTGTTGTGCGAATCCAAACAACCAAACCACTAAAATCAATCAATATCATTTCAAGTCATAAAGCTATTCGTTTATTGAAAAAAGGATGTCAAGCTTTCTTAGCCCATGTCACTGATCTAAACCAGAATATGTCTGATTTGAATAATATTTATGTTGTTAATGAGTTTCCTGATGTATTTCCCAAAGAACTTTCAGGTCTACCCCCAGAACGTGAAGTTGAATTCTTTATTAACATTGAACCCGGTACAAAACCTAATTCTAAAACTCCATATCGAATGGCTCCTATTAAACTTCAGGAGTTAAAGGTCCAACTACAGGAGTTGTTAGACATCGGTTTTATTCGTCCTAGTACTTCTCCTTGGGGTGCTCCTATTTTATTCGTAAAGAAAAAAGACGGAAGTATGCGACTTTGTATTGACTATCAGGAGTTGAACTATGTCACCATCAAGAATAGGTATCCTCTACCTCGTATTGATGACCTGTTCGACCAGTTGCAAGGTGCATAATTCTTTTCAAAGATCGATATTCGTTCTGGATATCATCAGCTAAAGATTAAAACTGAGGATATTACGAAGACTGCCTTTAGAACTCGGTACGAGCATTATGAATTCTTAGTCATGTTTTTTGGATTGACTAATGCTCCTGCTATTTTCATGGATATGATGAACCGTGTGTTCAAGGATATTTGGATCAGTTCGTTGTTGTCTTTATTGATGTCATCCTCATCTATTCCAAAAGCCGTGAAGATCATGAGCACCACTTGAAGCTGGTACTTCAAAGGCTTCGTGATAACAAGCTATATGCCAAGTTGAAGAAATACGAGTTCTGGCTTGAGGAGGTAGCATTCCTTGGGCATGTGGTGTCAAAACATGGAGTATTTGTTGACCCGGTGAAGATTGAAGCAATACAAATTTGGGAGCAACCGAAGTCGGTGACCGAAGTACGTAGCTTTCTAGGCTTAGCTGGTTATTATTGGAGATTCGTGGAAGAATTTTCTCGAATCGCTACTCCATTAACTCAGCTGACTCGAAAAGATACAAAATTCGTATGGAGCGAGGAATGCGAGAAGAGCTTCCAAGAGCTCAAGAGGAGACTTATCTCGGCACCTGTTCTGACAATACCATCTGGTTCAGATGGATTTATTATCTATAGCGATGCTTCAGACAAAGGGTTAGGATGTGTTCTCATGCAACATGGGAAAGTCATAGCCTATGCCTCGAGACAACTCAAGGAATATGAGAGGAATTATCCTACTCATGATCTAGAGTTGGCAGCAGTCGTTTTCACGTTGAAGATCTTGAGACACTACCTGTATGGAGAGAAAGTGGAGATCTATACGGATTATAAGAGCCTTAAATTTTTTTCACTCAAAAGAAACTCAACATGCGGCAACAACGTTGGCTTGAGCTATTGAAAGATTATGACCATACCATCCAATACCATCTTGGTAAAGCGAACGTGGTAGCTGACGCGTTAAGTAGAAGATCATATGCGGGAACGAGTGCAATGCTGTCAATAAAAAGGCCTATTCTGTGTGACTTACAAAAGATGGAGATAGAGTTCAAGACTCTAAGGACCCACATGATGATGTCAAGTATACGCGTAGAACCAGCTTTGATTGATAAAGTTAAAGCTGCTCAAGCTACAGACCCGAAGCTGATGAAGATGAAGAAGAAAGTGCAAGAAGGTGCTATTCCAGAAGCAAGAATTGATGAAGAAGGAATACTTTGAGTCAACTCCAGACTTTGTGTTCCTAACGATTCTGAATTGAAGTATAAAATCCTGATGGAGGCACACAACACACCGTTTGCAATCCATCCTGGTAGTACCAAAATTTATCATGATCTTCGACATACATTTTAGTGGAGCAATATGAAGAGAGAGATCGCTGAGTTTATCTCGAGGTGTTTAACTTGTCAACGTGTAAAGGCGGAGCATCAAGTGCCGAAGGGTCCATTACAACCACTCGAGATTCCAAAATGGAAGTGGGAGCACATTACCATGGATTTCGTTAGGGGTCTTCCTAAAGTTTCTTAAGGCATAGATGCGATTTGGGTTATTGTGGATAGATTAACTAAGTCTGCTCATTTCTTACCTGTACGAGAGACTTATTCACCTGAACATCTTGCTCGTATGTACATAAATGAGATTGTGAGGTTTCATGGCATGCCAGTATCCATACTTTTGGATCGTGACCCAAGATTCACTTCACAATTTTGGGTCAGTTTACAGAAAGCTATGGGCACGGATTTACGATTCAGTTCAGCATATCATCCTTAAATGGACGGGCAATCGAAAAGGATTATTCAAACTATTGAAGATCTATTGAGACTCTATGTTCTAGACTTCAAAGGGAGTTGGGATAAGCACCTACCATTGGTTGAATTCTCCTATAACAACAATTATCAGGCAAGTATAGGCGTGGCTCCATTCGAGGCGTTGTATGGGAAAAAGTGTCGTTCTCCAGTATGTTGGGATGAGGTGGGTGAAGCAACATTGTTGGGACCGGAATTAGTACGTATGACCACAGAAAAGATCCAAATGATCCGACAATGTATACAAATGACACATGATCGACAAAAGATTTATGCGGATCTTCATCGAAAGGACGTGGAATTTAATGTTAGGGATCATGTACTATTACGTGTTGCTCCGTGGAAAGGAGTTACAAGATTTGAGAAGAGAGGAAAGCTCAACCCACGATTTATTAGTCCATTTGAGATTCTTGACCGAGTAGAAAATGTGGCCTATAAACTCGTTTTACCTCCAAGCATGTCTCATGTTCATAACGTATTTTACATATCCGTGCTACGTAAATATGTAAAAGACCCAAACCACATTATTGAGTTAGAACCAGACGAGATAGCTGAAGATTTAATGCATGAGGAGGTACTTGTCAAGATCTTGGATAGGAAGGAGCATGTCCTACACACAAAGGTTATACCACAAGTCAAAGTTTTGTGGAGGAACCATGTTATTGAGGAAATGACTTGGGAGTTAGAATCGAAAATGAAAGTGAGGTATCCTCACCGTTTCGAAACACCAGGTAAGTACGTCAATTTCGAGGATGAAATTTCATAAGGAGGGGAGGTTGTAAGACCCCAACTTTTATGAATAAGGATTTGATTTTCTTTATATATTGTTTTGAAATAGTAAGGTGTTGAATTAATATAATGTTATAGTTATGGGAGATATGTGCAAATTTTTTAACGTTAGCAAGTGGTAATAAAATATTCATTGTGTCGGGGAATATTCGTTTGATCGTGGAATATTCTTGTTGTCGGGGAATATTCGTACGACGGCGCAGCCATTTGTGGGCCCCATAACGAAAAACTGTCGGATGAAGAAAACGACAAAAATACGTTTTCAAAAAATAACGGCAAAACTTTTACCGTTAAAACTATTGAAATACCCGGTGATAAAAGAACAGTAATACGCGTTGTTGCACAGTAGCACCCGGTATTGCACAGTAGTACACGGTATTGCACAGTATTTCAAATTATTGGTTCTTACGTAAAAAGTCACTTACTCAATAATTGTTACAGTAATTACTGTTCAATATTTTATATTATTGATTCAATAATTGTTACAGTAACCACTGCACAGTATTTCCCATTATCAAATTAATAATTCATATTATTTGAATAATATAATTAGATAACATTATTGGCAATGTCTAAGGAAGTACTATCTAGGAAAGGGGTTTGGTCACCTAATTGCGCGCCAGTAAGGAGAAATTCTTATCGAAAAGCCCCATCTTTCTTGGGAACGACCTGGTTGTCCATATTGTAGTTCTGTAATATTATTTGTGAATAATTAATTGTTGATATATATGATAAGAAAATATTTATTCAATGTGGATATAAATGAAGGGATTAGTGTTGATGGTTGTTTTTATCAGTATATGTATTTTGTCGGAATGGAGATGTGGAAAAATCATCCGTATGTAAATTTGGGTCATTTTTTATTTGGAATTTGGAAAAACTTTCTTCTACAAAGTTATAGAGAATTAAATTTCATATAAAATGGATATAAGATTCGTATTTCTCTGATAAAAGGCTGTTTATTATGAAGTATTGAAGTTTCAAAAATAAATATTTTTTTAAAACATATGGTGGGCCCCACTCTTGTCTTTTGTTTGTTAAATGCTGAAATTTCAATTCAAGTGTGGTGTGCGTTGCAAATTTCAAAGGGTGAAACCACCGGTGATAGGTTTGTCAATCCTGGTGTGCTGGCACTTTCCTATAAATAGGGTGCTTAGGTTAGAATTGAAAATCACACCAAAATCAGAAGTTTCTTTCTCTATAATATCGAGCGTATTTTTGTGAGTATTTCGATACTTTGAGTGTTGCTATACAATACAAGTTTTCTTCAGCATTATATCCGATATTCCAGTTAGAAACTCTGTTCTTTTGAGGTAAGGGATGTTATTTTTTTCAAAAATGATGTTTTTTCTTTCAATATCATGACACCGAAATATTGGTATGAATTTTATTGTAAAATTTTTACCTTTTCATGTTAGGATTACTATTCACGTATACGACACTATTCACGTATACGGCACTATTCACGAATACGATACTATTCACAGAAAAATTAAATTTTCTTTTCTTTGTCTAAGTTGGCTATTATGGTTCCTATCTTTGATTGGATCCAAGTTTTGATCTTTATTCTTGAATTTTGCTCGACAATTGATTATTATGGAGTATTCTTGAACTTGGATAAACTAAATTACGAATCCTTATTTTTTGTCTTTTATCTCACTGGATTCGTTCTTTAAAATATTTTTCATCATCTTTAGTCTTAAATGGTGATACAAAAGAATATCTTTGGCCTGTAGTGCAAAGATGAATGATTATTTGATGAATATCTTTGGCCTGTAGTGCAAAAATAGATGATTACCTGATGAATATCTTTGGCCCGTAGTGCAAAGATGGACCTGTGTTAAGATGAACATGACCAACTGGTGATACAAATGAATATCTTTGGCTCGTAGTGCAAAGATGAATATTTGATTCAAAATATATATTGATTTATGTTACAGGGATAAAATATTGATTATAGACTTTTAAATCATAGAAGATAGTAGACGTTATTTCCTACTAACTCTTTTGATGTATTGTTAATTCCGCTGTAGTTGTTGATCTAAAACTTGTTGTCCATAATATTTTATCTAATTTGTTAAAGACTAACGATAAATTATTCTGCATTATCTTAGTTATAATATTTTTTACTGGGCTAGTTAAGCTCACCCTTTTCATCTATTGTCATATTCAGAAAATGAGAATTTTGCAGGAACTAGTCGGGGAACAGAGTGATGGGCAGAATTAGAGTAGTAGTAGTCCTCACTATTTTTGTATAATAGTGTGAAAATAATTGTAACTATTGAGGACTAAATTTGAGTGTTTATATTTCGTATTATATACGATTTGTATTGACACTCACAGCTTGTATGGTCGTCTTGCTCATGACTTTTTTTATATAAAAGTTTGTATTTGGATTCTGTACCATGTGTTTGGCGACTCAGAATGGGTTGGGTTGATTGGACCTATTCTGGGGGTGTCACATTTACCCTCCTGCAGAGTTAGTAACAGGAATGCGAAAGTTTGAGTGTCTACAGGGTTACAACATCTGAACGAGTAAATCCTAGGTTAACTAACCTTAAACATCAAATGCAGAAACATAATTATACAGTTAAGTCTTAACATAACATCATAAGTCTTTAAACAAAACATTCTCAAATAAATAACAAGTTTTCATCACTTGTACATTTTTTCCTTGCCTTTATTAGTGGAAGGCTCTTTAGTTCTTTCAGCCTTAGCTGCAATGTTATTATACAAGAGTGAGCAATGATTGCCCACAAGTATAACAATATAACAATAATAATAACATACGAGGAATCAATGAGTTCTGAATAATAGAAAGCTCGATTTTTGAATCAAGACTAGAAACAAGAATCAAAAGTATATCTGAGGGTCACAAGACCAAGAACTATGTCCCAGGTTATCAAGTATTTCTACTTTAAACCTTTAACAGTCGTAAGACTATATGGACTCTACTTCTTGTAGTTAGGGGGATCAACCCTTAGTACCATGTATGTGCATATCATCTCAACGCTAACGCATAAATAATCCCCTATAAAGGGTTGTTCATCTCAGTTTGACATTAGAGTCCGCACCAGAGGAAGTTTGGTTTGGATAAGCTCAACAACAGTTCTAGAATTTAGAACGCTCATCAACTATGGACTAGTCGAATCAATAAAGGTTCGCTAGTCTTTCAGGGTTCAACAATAAAATTGATACTCAAATCAAATAATGAATCTCAAAGGTATACGATTGACTAAGCATTGTATAACCGAAGTATTACTTCAAAAGAATTAAGACATCTCATATGGAATCTTGAACATGAATAAACAAGGGTAAGAACTTGCTTAATAAAATGATAGGATTTATAACTTGCGCAAAAGTAATCAAGATGGGATAGGAAAACTTGCATAATGTAAAAGTAAAGTTTAGGAACTTGCCTCGTGCGTAAGCTACAATTATAAATCACGTTCCTTAATTAATCCTACATACCATTACATTCACAATACCAATTAATTCTAAATCTGATTATACTCATCGAATCACAAACATCACTTCTTGAACACGTTATTAGACTTCATGCATAATCAAGTTTAAAATACATATTCAACTTATCCATTAATCACGTAAAACATCATTGACAAGTTATTAAAATCTATTTTAACATCCCAATATATGATTAACACATTATCATGTTCATTACATAAGATTTGAAATTGCATTTATGAACTTAAACACTTAAATAAAATTCTCTGGGTCATTCTACTAGCCGGTGATGCAGTGCCCAGTTTAAAATGGGGACCGGTGCTGCGACGCCAAGCCTACGTCAGCAAGCCCTTAGCCTGGCGTTGCAGCGCTGGGTTCCTTCACAGAACCGGCGTTGCGACGCCGTGACACGTTAGCCAGCACCGGCCTAGCGTTGTAGCGCCCAGTTTCTTCACAGAACCGGCGCTGCGGCACCGCGACACAGTGAGGTCTAACAGGGTTCGTGAAGAACACAGAAAAAAGCCATTTTATGCCAAAATCATACTCAAACATCAAATTTAATGCTACTTATACAATCTGAACTTAACAGAAACATTATATAACATTCTTAGCATGCTTTTAACAACTTAAATCACATAAACAACTAAATTAGAACACCTAATTTTCATGTTCTTGATATTTTTCATAGTTTCGTCAATTTTCATGAAATCATGCATTACATATTCGATATAACACCGAATCAGTCCGTTTAAGTTTCGTTCTCTTCGTTTTTACATGCATAAACATAATCAATCATCAATTTTCAGTTTAATATACAATTGAAGCATGAATTTTTGTACATATAAGCCATATTCATACGTTAATACTCTGTAACTATAAAACTCCAATTAAAACTTGATTTCATGGATTAATTACTCTAAAACATATATAAATCATGTACCATTGAATTATACATACTAATAAACATTTAACACCAAGTTCTTAACAATTAAATAATGAAATTATATTTACAGAGAACTCAAGTATACATTAATGGAGAAAACTAAGAACGTGAATTTAAAAGCTTAAGATAAAGGAATTACCCTTGCTTTCTTGTTTAGATTGTTAGAAACCTCTTTTTTAATTCTACAAATCTTCTTCAATCTCTTAATTCTCTCAATCTCTCTCTCTTTTTCTCTAAGTTTAGCCTTAGGAATGAATAAGACTGATGATATAACTGTGATACAATATAATACGTATATGATATAATTGAAGAGTTCATGGGTGTCAGTTAATCCCTTAATGGTTTTAACTGCTCCCATGATCTTAAGGCTCCGTTTGGTTTGTCATAAAAAGCTCTTTTTTTCATTTATTTTAATTAACTTGTTTATTATATAGTTTATTTGTCATATTTAATTAATCAAATAATATCATTTAAATTCAATTAAATAAAAGGCAATATTACACATTAAGTCAAATCATCACATAATTAAAATTCTCATTTATTAATAATAACAAATCATTAAATCTCTAATTAATTATTAAATTAATTAGAATAATATTATAATTAATAACAACTCATTTAATTTAATAATCTCATTTAAATTCACACGTTGAACTATAAAATTTCTCAACATTAATTTAATCAATGTAACACATATAATTAAATTAATCTACCACAATTCCATCAAATATTTATTTAACTCAATCAATAAACCAACAAAAATATTTATTTAATTCAATAAATATTTAAAATAAATTACAAAATTCTCGTTCGTCACATCTTTCCCCCTTTAAAAGGATTTTATCCTCAGAATCACGATTCAATTAATTCGTCCCGTTACATTATGCATAACGTACCCTACTATTCGTGCAATGTTGGCACCCCTACTGTATAGTTTCCTCTTCTATGATGGTTGTTCTGTTAGGTTTATATGAAATCATGGCACACTCAAATTGCAAAAATTAGCGAAAATATGGTAAAATCAAAGTTTAAAATTTTTCTACAAACCAATTACCCAGATCATCCTTTATACACAGTTATTAATTAAAACAAAATATAAGGAGATTAGATTCATACTCTTGTAGAACTAAGCTTTTACAGATACGAGTTCACCTCCTTGTTCTTCGTGATCTCCTTGAATCTCTAAGATTGATTCCTTTCTTTGATCAATGTTAGCCACCCAAGTGATTGACCTCTTCTAGAGGTGATCCACCAAGGAAGAAGCATTGTTCAAGAAGGAGGATGGTTGACTAAACTCTAGTTTTCTATTTTTTATAGAAAAGGAGTACTCTCCAATGATTGGAAATGCATCATCTAATATCTAACATAAGTCTCCTCTTATATAGATATTGGTTAACCATTCTAATTGTGACGAACGAGAATTTTGTAAAGATATTTAAATATTTATTAAAATAAATAAATATTTTAAATGATTTAATTATTGAGTTAAATAATTAATTCATGAATTTATGGTAGATTAATTTAATTATATGTGTTACATTGATTAAATTAATGTGTAGTAATTTAATAGTTCAAAGAATATATTTAATTAAGTTTATTTGATTAAATAAATTAATTAAATAAGCATAATGTTACTTAATTAATTTAATAATTAATTGAGGAATTAATGAATTGACATAATTAATAAATAAAAATATTAATTATGTGACAATGTTATTTAATGTGAATTATCTTATTTTATTTAATGAATTTAAATAAGATTAATTGAATTAATTAAAGTGTTACAATTAACTATATACTAAACTAGTTAATTAAAATAAATGAAAAAGGAATTAAGGGTGTAGCCAAACAAGGCCTTAAGGGGAGTTAGTCCGTTTATTATACAACGGATATATTATATATACGTATATTATTCTGTTTAACGTATTTGTTTCAATACTTTCAAAGTCAGAAAAAGAGAAACTTAGAAATTTTCAGAGAGAAGGAGAAAAGATTGAGAGAAATTGAGAAAGGAAGAACTGAGAGATCATTGTGTTGTTAACTTTGATTCATCTTCACTACTAAAGGGTAATTCTTCTTTTAAGTTTTCAAAATTAAGATTTCTTAAATACGTACTTTTAAGTTTTCTGTGAAAATTGGGGTTTTCAATTGGGTTATGATATGGCTTTATCTATATGGGTATGTAATCATAACATGTTTTCTAACATATAATCATGTTTTAAAGGATCAATTTTATTTAATTTGGCCTTAATTGGATTTTGGAAAAATTACAGAGTTTTTATTCACGTATTGTGAAAGTTCTCTGTTAATGGTTGTTTTGGAAAATTAAGTGACATATGATTATATAGGGATTGGTATATGTTAGTATCATGTGTGAAATCATGTATATGTGATTTACATTGATCACACCATGGAATTTTGTTAATAATTAGATTCTTGAAATTACAGAGTGTTGAATATGGATGAATAACCTATATGAGTTAAATTAATGATTGGATCATATGTTTATATTTAAATTGATATATGAATATGATTATATATGTTAAAATAAAGAGAATGGGATTGAAATGAATGGATTCGGTGTAGTAACGAATCCGTAGAGATAAATTGCTTGTTTTTCATTAAACTTTGCAAAAGTTATGAACAACAGTGAAATTGATGATTTGAATTAGGATAATTTTATGTGTTAGAATATTAAGAACATGATATACGTGTTGTGTAATGTTTCTATGAAGGTTATACTTCATGGGTAATATTATAAATCAGTGTAATGATGTAAATTGGGAGAAAATTGGATAAAATCTGTGTTCGTTTGCGAACTTCAGATTCTGAAATTCCGCAGCCGCGCAGCCGCGCTGAGTGCAAGGCCAAAACGCGCGCGGCTGCGCCTGTCCGAATTTTTTGAAAAAAAAATGCTAAGTGTTGGAAATTTGTAAAATGTGTTTTTAATCTAATGAACATGAAAACATTTTGTAAATATGATAGGATGTTGATATGAGTTTAATAAATTATGTTACGTGATTAATTAATGAATTAATTATGTGACTTAAATTATTATTTGTAAACTTTAAATAATGTGATATAAATATGAAGACATTATTTTAAAGAATACTATTGTAAATCAATAATCATATCGAACCTGTGATTAATTGATATTGTAAATGTGTGATAGGTAAGAGTAATTAAAGAAGTGAGTAATAATTGTAGCTTGCACAAGAGGCAAGTTTTCTATCCCTAACTTACTATTATTGTTGGGCAAGTTTCCTAAACTAAACTCTTTAAATTGAGCAATTGCTATGCTTAATTACTATTGTTGAGCAAATTCTTACTCTTGAATATTCAAGTTTAGAATTTCACATGAGATGCTATGCTTTTTAAAAAAGTATCATTTAAGTGTACAATACTTATTCGATTGTATACTTTGAGAAGTTAATATTCAATTTGAATATCATTTATTGAGTTATCCAAACCAACTTTATTTGGTGCGGATTCTGATGTCAAACTGAGATGAACAACCGTAATATAGGGGATTAATGAAGATACTTTAAGCGTTAAGATAGTGTGCACAGTATCAGTACAAAGGGCTGATCTCCCTAAGTACGAGAAGTAAAGTCTATAGTCTTATGACTGTTAAAGGTTTGAAAGGTTAATATACTTGACAACCTAAGACTCGGTTCAAGGTCTTAATGACCCTCAGAAGTAATTTGATTCTCGATTAATATTCTTGATTCAAAAGTTGAGCTTTCTGTTATTCAGAATTCTTTTATTCGCATGTTATTATTATGTCATATTTTTATACTTGCAGGCATTCATGCTCACTCTTGCATAATAACATTGCAGCTAAGAATGAACAGTCTGGTGAGCCTTCTAGTAGCAAGGGAAAAGAAAAATCTAACAAGTGATGAAGACTTGTGTTGTCATTAATAATGTTAAAGTTTAAGACTTATGTGTTATGATTTAAGACTTATTTATTTACGTTTTCGCAACAGAGATTTATGGTTAAGTATAACTTGGGATTTATGATGTTTTATTATGTCTAATGATGATTTATTTATCTAATAAATAAATTTCATTATTTATGGGTAGATAGTTGTATGATATTGGAACAGTGAACACTAAATTATGTGGAAATTAAGATATCGGATTTGGGGGTGTCACAAGTTGGTATCAGAGCCGTATGTTATGAACCTTAGGTGGGGGGAAAACCTTAGGATAGTAGCCTTCGTGAAGATAGTAATGATAACTCTGATTGAGTTCTAAGAAAGATAATAAAATTACTTTATGTGCTATGTGCTTATGTGTTCATACTTGTTAGAGTATTGATTAGCATCACGTAAAAACTAAGACTTAAAACTTATTTTGTCAGGATGTCAGATACTGGAGGAGCTAGTCAGCCCAGGGATGTTGTACCCCTAGAGACTAGAGATGAGGAGCCCCGGGACATACATACTGTTTGGGAGCAGTTAGTACTGTAATACCCGAGAATTTCCATATATTATTAAATAAATATATTAATGGAAATGAGAATTTATTTGAATATAAATGATTTTGTGTTATGAGATGAATTAATTCAATTATATATAATTGAATAATTATAATAATTGAGAAATTGGTGGAGTTTGTGATAAACTCGTTGATTGCCTTGTGTGGCACAGTGGCGTAATATAAGAATGATTATATTGATTTAAGTGAACAATTAATCTATATTAATTGTTAATCGAAGAATATTAATTAACTGTTATAAAATACTAATGAGGATCGATTAACAATATGTGATTATTATTATTGCAAGAAACTTAATAATAATGAGCAACGTGTTTATAAATACAATAAGATTTATATCAAAGTGATAATTAATCATATAAGGGTTAATTAAATTGTTATGGAGGTTAACAATTATATTGATGGATGTAGGATATGTGTATATTATTAATTAATATTCAAATTATAAGATGAGAAATTATATGTGCAAGCATGCGAATTAAATGTATAGTAACTATATGTTATGATATGTGTAGGTGACAAATGATGTGTGGATATACATTAAAATAATGTATCATGGATCTATTATAAATAATTGTTGAGTAATACAATTTAATAATATATGATATAATGTAATGTGGTAGTATCCGATGGTATTATATCAGTAAGATAAACGTACCTGGATTATATGTGTGTAAATTACACTTATTACATTATGTGAAGTACATTGTGATTTAAATTATAACCTAAGAGTACATATATATATAACATATGTATATGGTGTGTATATACAAGTGTAGTATTTGCAAATGCTGAGGAGTTAAATCAATTGTCTCATTTTAAGTGTCCCATTTGCTCTTCACGTGCTTGACATACAGCTAAGGCCTATTCCTTCTTCTTCTCCCCAAACTCAGCAACTAGCATTTCATAGCTCATGATTGTGGAGGGAGTGGGATTCATGATGAATCCAACCACTAATTACCTACCCTTTGATAACCTTCATGCATTCCTATAATCCGTTAGTTTGATATGGGATACAATTGCTTTGTCTGTATAATGGGAGTTCTATAAATATAGCCTCATCTCCTTCACATTTCTTTTGCTGAGCATTTTGGCTAAGTGAGACTAGAGAGCATATATATATATATATCAGTGTTATTGAGATAGCAGCAAGCTTAAATCATTTACAGAGGTATAAATCCTCTTCGTATCTTCATTGTCATTTTCTGTCAAAATTTCTATTCGTGAATTCTTGATTTCAGTTGGAAGTTATGGTTTTGTGAATTGAGAATAATAATTAGTTGTTTAAAGGACTTATATATGTGATTAGAATTACTATATATGCTTCATTGCTCTTCAATTTCATTTTTGGTGTTTCCATTTCTGAGATTTCTGTAAAAACATCAAATATCGTGAAATTGGTTGGTGTTCATGAAATTGGGAATTGATAATTGCTATTGACTATTATATAAGCATATATGTACGTGTTAGTAAGTTAAACAAGTCTAATAGCATTTGGGTATGTTGAAATCGATGAAATGGGAGGTTTTTGGTCGGATTTCACTGCAGTCTGAACTGCAGAAAACTGCCTCGACGCCGCAGCGCCGCAGCCCGCGCCGCAGCGCCACTCGCGCCGCAGCCCGCGCCGCAGCGCCGCACGTAGCGCCACTCGCGCCGCAGCGCCAGCAGTGAGCTGCTGTGCCGCGCCGCAGCGCCAGCCTCTGTGTTCAGTTTTTCTGCATTCTGCAACAAAACTGTTATGAACTAATTGTTTGATTTTTGTTTAAACAAGCATGAAAGCATGATTAATACTTATATATAAACCTAATGAGGCAATGTGAGCATGTTTTAGTATATTAGCATGCATGGTTAACCAAACGACATATAGTTTGAAAACGAACTTAAAGTTTCATGAACGACGTTAACATATATGAAGCATGTTAATATTCTGACTTTCGAGACATGTTAGTATGACCTAGAAACACATGAAATGCATACTAACTTATGTATATAGGTTCCGTGATATAATATGGACATGTGAACCCAACTAGTGCACCTTTCTAACAAAAATACAAGTTTTGAAGGTTGATATTGACATGTAAAGACCATGTATACATTCTGACTTTTCGAGCATGTTTATAGGGCCTTGAAATACATGAAAAGCATGTTAACTTGTGTATATGGGTTTCATAAGGAAGCATGAACATGATAGACCTTATTAATGAACTATACTAACAAAGTATAAGCTTTGAACGTGAACGTTGGTATGTTATGACGAGAATTAGAATTTGACATTTATGAACACATGTGATAGTACTCTTAGACTCATTCATGTGTCATGCATGTATATATACCATGATTAGTTGCCATGATTAAAGTTTAGCATGAACAAAGCATGTTTTCAAGATAATAACAATGCTAGCTACATATATGCAATACGAGTACTCATGAGCATGACTAATACAAGTTATATGAATATCTTATGTGTTTAAAAGCGACCATGTTAGACCATATGAGTTCGTGTCCTTGAATGGCTTTAAGTATTAACTTAAGAACCTATACCATGTACGATTGGATTTGGAAAAGTTATACAAGCATGTAAAGTATCCTTTAAATATGAATACATGCTACGTGATATTATATGATGTTACTTGAACCCGATTTTGACGGTTAACTTAAGGAGATGCCGTAACTTGCTAAAATGAAATATATTTAGTATTGATTGTGGTCTTATGAGATATTAATAATATGCAAGCATGTTTGCTAATTGTTGAGATCTTATATAATATGAGAATGCGTTTAAACTCTAAAGAAGGAACGTTAAGGATAGAAATTATATTCTATATAACTGTGTAGCTAGGTAAAACTTAGCTTATGTGTTGATCGTATATTCAAAGAGAAAATGTGAAGTTAAATTATATGACTAATGAATATCATATATATACGTAACTGTATTACGATAGGAATTCGAAAGTGTTGATTTGCTTTTCGTGGATAAACTACGCTAAAGGCAAGTTCTCTTACTTACACTCTTTTAAAGTGCAAGTATCCTAACCGACGCATTTACTTTATGCAAGGAAATCTATGATTGTGAAGGTTTCCTAACTTATACTCTTTTACTATGCAAGTATCCTATCTTGTGTATTGCGAACTAGTTTCCTATTTAATCGGTTGAATCGAATTAGCATACTTGAACTCTTATTTCATTAAAGCTATTATTCATGTTGAACTTAGTATTGTTCTTGAATATTGTGAAAGTGTCTATGCCATTTGATTCGGCTAGACTTATATTATTGAAAAGCGACCCAAACTAATTGATTGGTGCGGGATCTTGTATTTGACTGAGAAGAACAACCTTCTTTGAAGGGAATATATAATTGTCGGAGAACCGACGTGCACACTTGAGTATGGTTGATTGTTATGCATAACAAGGGTACTTTAGGCTGATCATCTGTTGTACCTGTTTTTGTTGGATTTTCAGTTTATTACTGTCAATTCTAGTAGAAGTTCATAGTCCGTAGTGACTACTCAGTATTCAATTATTTGAAATCTTGAATTGACTTATTATTGAATCATATTGATATTATCCTGTCCTTAGCGACTGATATTGAGAACTATTGATATTCTTGTTATTCTTGAACTATCAAATCTTGTTATACCCTTTCGAGAATTGAGAATCTTATTACTCACCCTTATTGTATATTACTTGCTGGGCAATTTGTGCTCATTCTTGCTTTCCTTAAAACATTTCAGTTAAGGCAGAGCATGGTGAACCTTCGGGCGTTGATAAGGGCAAGGGCAAAGCTACCAACTAGCTTATGTCTGTTATGTTTTAAATATATTAATATTGTATGAAGATGATGTAGTAAGACTGGATTTGATTATGTTTAAGCTTAAGTTAGATTATGTAATAAGTCGTTAACTGATATTATTATGTAATCTATTAAGTACTGTAGGTTGCGAGACTTGGGGGAATAATTATAATAAATCATTGTAAATTATTCTAGAATAGATTTTTCCGCTGTGATCGTATGATATTTAATTATTATTATTATGATGTATTACCATGAGCACGTGATGAACCGAATTCGAGAGACCAAGTGGCGGTCCTGGAATTTGGGGGCGTCACAGGTTGGTATCAGAGCTGTAGTTATAAACCTTAGGAACGAGTGTCCTTAGACTATAGCTTAGGTGAACTTAGAAGTTAGGAAGGAGATAAAACTCATGTAGAGTTTTCCTTGAGAGACTTAGTCTGTTATGAAATGTAACTTCATTCTATACAATGAACTTATATTTTGTTTAACATTCTAATGGAGATGCTATTTCTTGTCTTGTGTTTGTGAGTGTAGGATGACAGACACAGGGGTACCTAGTAGAGTTGTAGAGGAGGAGCCCAGGGATATACACGTAGTATACGAGGCACCTCTAGAGGCTACACCAGTGCAGGCAGTTGCACCATCCGAGTTTGATGACGAGGATGAGATCGAGATTGAGATAGAGACTGATCCAGAGGAGGAGCCGATGGAGGATGAGCCAGTAGAGGACTCTGATGAGGCTACTATAGAGGAACAGATGTTAGGCGAGTACGAGGAGCGTATTCTAGAGTTAGACTGTAGAGTTCAGGAGCTGGAGGCAGAGGCCCACGAGAGAGAGTCTGAGTTCCAGAAGCTGAGGGACGAGGACCACCAGAGGAAGCTGGCTATGCAAGAGTTAGAGGTGGAGATTGCCTACCGTAGGGAGGCAGGGATCCAGATGGGGACTCTATTTCACAGGTCAGTGGCTAGGAATGTAGATTTGGCAGAGAAGCTAGAAGAGGTTGAGCAGAGGGAGCTGAGTGAGAAGACTGAGAAAGAGGCACTCCGTACTCAGCTAGAGTTGGAGGTGATGGATAGGTTACACTTCGAGGAGAAGTGGGAAGCGTCTAATGAGAGAGCCGACGACCTTGAGGACGAGGTCAGGTGCAAGAAGAGAAAGATGAACAAGATGGGGTATGTGTTCCGTTCAGCTTTTGAAAGGGTGATTGATGGTGTGTACCACTACCCGGCAGAACAGGGACAGACTCTACATACCTTGAGCCGAGAGCTGGTTGCGTATATAGCACAGTTGGAGTACAAGAACGCAGTGGAGCGCGGGATGATGGGATGAGATTTCCTTAGTCAGTCTAGTGGTAGTACTAGTTGTGTCTTTATGTATTGTATATACTATGTTGTAATCCCGATCTTTTGTGTAAGATGTGGGATGATGATGTAAACCCCGAGTTAGCTTTTGTTAGAGGGGTAGTATGGTAGTAGGTTGGTATATTCCCCGTCTTTTGTGATATTAGGGGATATATGTGATAACATTTATAGCAGTATGCTGGGGAAATCATGTAATGAAATGAAATGGCATATGAATATAAATGGAGTTGATTTTAGAAACGTGTTATAAATTTATTCTTTTAGTATTAAAAGAAATACTTAAGTAATATACTTGAATAATAATAAAATGAAAACTTGTGATGCAGATAATGCCGCCCAGACGTAGATTGACAGCACCCGAAGAATCTGTTAACAATGAGAGAGAACAAGTAGACCCGATCCAGAAACTGGTAGACTTGTTAGGAGAAGCCTTAAGGGGAAGGAACAATGAACCCGTTCGCCCGAACCCTCAAACTGTGCCAGTAACAACCTTTAAAGACTTTAAGAGTGTAGGACCCCCGGAGTTCGAGGGAACTACCGACCCAATCATCGCACAAACGTGGATCAAAGAGATCGAAAAAGCTTTCACTATAGCTAGCGTAGGCGAAGATCAGAAGACGGTGTTTGCCACGTACATGATGAGGGGAGAAGCGAACTACTGGTGGGAGGCTAATCAACAAAGAGCTGGAGAAGGGATAATAGCTTGGGATAAGTTTAAGACACTGTTCTTCGAAAATTACTTTCCAAAAAGTATGAAGAATAGGATGGAGGTGAAATTCCTAGAGTTAAAACAAGGTGAGATGACGGTGGCGCAATACGCGGCTAGGTTTAACGAA
Organism: Panax stipuleanatus; assembly: GCA_020205555.1. NCBI lineage: Eukaryota > Viridiplantae > Streptophyta > Magnoliopsida > Apiales > Araliaceae > Panax > Panax stipuleanatus. The sequence continues at coordinate 68,194,671 of CM035119.1, read as the reverse complement.
CTGGCGCGATTTGCGGAGCACCAAGTTGGTGATGAAGAGAGGAAGGCTAGACGCTTTGAACAAGGGTTGAAGCCATGGCTGTTCAATAAGGTATCAGTTCTTCAAATTGATTCCTTTGCAACATTACTGGAGAAGGCAATCATTGCGGAAGGCGGCAGTGAGGCCTTAAGTCAGTATAACAAAGAAAAGAAAGGAAAGAATACTGGAGGAGAGAATCGTACGGGAGGAAGTAGTAGCGGAGGAAGCAACTTGGGAAAGAGAAAGTGGGAGAATAATAACAACAACAAAAACAACAATAATCAATCAGGGAATTTTCGTGGAGGTTTCAAGAAGAGGGCTGAAGGATGCCCGAAGTGTGGGAAGAATCACCAGGGCGAGTGCTGGAAGGGACGTGGCACTTGCTACAACTGCGGACAGGAAGGGCACATCTCGCCTAACTGTTTGAAACCGAAGAAGATACAAGGATGCTTTGCTTGTGGCTCGACGGAGCACCGAATTAAGGACTGCCCAAAGAAGGGAAGTGGCGGGGGTAGTAATCAGCAAGGAGGCAACAAGCTGATGATCGGTGGACCGGCACAATCCAACCGCCCAACCGCCAGAACTTTTAACATGACCATCCAAGACGCAGTGGCTGCGAAGGATGTGGTGTCAGGTATAATCCCAATCAATGATATAAATGCTTATGTATTATTTGATTCGGGTGCCACCTGTTCTTTTGTATCTGAAGAATTTGCTAGTAGACTTAGTAAACCTCGAGAACTATTAGAAAATCCTTTGATCATAGAAGTTGCTAATAAGGAAGTGATCCCTGTAGAATACGTTTATCGAAATTCTCGCGCAAATATTAGTAAACATGAACTGAGCGTAGACTTGATTCCTATTAGACTGGGAGAATTTGACGTAATACTGGGAATGGATTGGTTGTATAACCATGCTGCGATAATTGACTGTCAGAACAAATGTGTGAACCTTCAGACTCCGAGTAAGTCTAAGGTAGTGTTTTATGGTAGCTCATCGCTTAAGCAATCGTGTTGCGTTACGATGATGCAGGCCAAGAAATTGTTAAGGAAAGGATGTGGAGGATATTTAGCTTACATCGTTGATACTCGGAAGAAGGGAGTAGAAATTAAGGATATATACGTAGTTAATGAATTCCAAGATGTGTTTCCGGACGATCTGCCTGGTCTTCCGCCAGACAGAGAAATCGAATTCGTAATAGACTTAGCACCGGGAACGGCACCGATTTCGAAAGCTCCATATCGTATGGCGCCAGTAGAAATGAAGGAATTAATGATGCAATTGCAAGAATTATTGGATAAGGGTTACATTCGACCGAGTGTTTCTCCTTGGGGAGCACCAGTACTATTCGTTAAGAAGAAGGACGGATCGATGAGGCTCTGTATCGATTATCGAGAATTGAATAGAGTAACGATCAAGAACCGGTACCCGCTACCGAGGATAGACGACTTGTTTGATCAACTGAAGGGAGCAAAGTGTTTCTCGAAGATCGACCTACGAACAGGATATCATCAACTGAAGGTACGGGATGAGGACATACCAAAGACTGCGTTTCGAACCCGTTATGGACACTACGAGTTTTTGGTAATGTCATTCGGATTGACTAATGCTCCGGCAGCATTTATGGACTTGATGAACCGAGTTTTCAAGCCATACTTGGATAAATTTGTAGTGGTTTTTATCGACGACATTTTGATCTACTCAAAGACAGAGGAAGAACACGCCGAACATCTGAAGATTGTTTTGGAGGCACTAAGGAAGGAGAAGATGTATGCAAAATTTTCTAAGTGCAAATTTTGGATGGAGAAGGTTCAATTCTTAGGCCACGTGGTGGATAAGAATGGAATCTCTGTAGACCCTGCGAAGGTTGAAGCAGTAAGTAATTGGGAACAACCGAGAACACCGACGGAGGTGAGAAGCTTTCTAGGGTTAGCTGGGTACTATCGAAGATTCATCCAAGATTTTTCTAAGATAGCAACCCCGCTGACCAATTTGACTAGAAAGACGGTGAAATTTGTATGGACCGACAAATGCGAAGAAAGTCTTCAAGAACTGAAAAGGAGATTGAGCGAAGCACCTGTATTATCATTACCAGATGATGCGGGAAATTTTGTGGTGTATAGTGATGCATCGCACAAGGGGCTTGGCTGTGTGCTCATGCAACATGGCAAGGTCATTGCATATGCATCACGACAATTAAAGGATTACGAAAAACGATACCCTACTCACGACTTAGAGTTAGCGGCAGTAGTTTTTGCGTTAAAGATATGGAGGCATTATCTATACGGAGAAAAATGTGAGATATACACGGACCACAAAAGTCTGAAATATATCTTCACACAGAAGGAGTTAAACATGCGACAGAGAAGGTGGTTAGAATTAATCAAAGACTATGACTGCGATATTCTTTATCACCCGGGAAAGGCAAATGTGGTTGCCGACGCTCTGAGCAGGAAAGGAAGGGAGAAGTTGTTTAATTTGACGACTCAGGAAGAGTTGATAAGAGAGATGGAGAAATTGGAGATAGAAGTAAAAGGACCAGAAAAGTCTGGTGAGAAGTTAATTGTAATGGAAGCTTGTCCGACGTTGTTGAATAGAGTAAAGGAAGCTCAGGAAAAGGATGAAGAGTGTGAGAAAATCCGAAAGAGGATCACAGAAAGTGAGGGAGAAAAATTTCGAATGGATAAAGACGGTATTTTGAGATTTGAAGGGAGAGTGTGGGTACCAGCGGTAACTGAGTTGAGGGAAGAGATTTTGCACGAGGCACACAATACGACATATTCCGTTCATCCGGGAGGCACAAAGATGTACCGAGATCTAAGGCAACATTTTTGGTGGCCTAATTTGAAACGGGAAGTCGCAGAGTGCGTCAGTAAATGCTTGACTTGCCAACGCGTTAAAGCAGAACATCAGCGGCCAAGTGGTTTACTACAACCATTAGAAATACCAGAGTGGAAATGGGAGCATATTACCATGGACTTCGTGGTAGGACTTCCAGTTACACAGAAAGGTTATGATGCTATTTGGGTTATCGTGGATCGACTAACGAAGACCGCACACTTTCTACCAATCAAGATCCGCTACAGTTTGAACCAATTAGCAAGCCTATATGTAAAAGAAATTATTTCACGACATGGAGTGCCGGTGTCAATTGTCTCTGATCGAGATCCGCGCTTCACGTCCAATTTTTGGAAGAGTTTGCAAGAAAGAATGGGAACGCAGTTGAGGTTGAGTACAGCTTATCATCCTCAAACAGACGGACAAAGTGAGCGAACAATACAAACGCTAGAAGACATGCTTAGGACTTGCGTGATGGATTTTAAGGGAAATTGGGACGACCACCTACCCTTAGTAGAATTCGCATATAATAATAGCTACCATGCGAGTATTGGCATGCCACCGTACGAAGCTCTTTACGGGAGAAAGTGCAGAACGCCGTTATGTTGGGACGAAGTCGGAGAACGACGAATACTCGGACCAGAGTTAGTTCAACAAACCGCAGACGTGGTGACAGTGATAAGAGCCAGACTTGTAGCAGCTCAAGATCGCCAGAAGAAATACGCAGATTTGCATCGGCAGGACCGAGACTTCAAAGTCGGCAGTTTCGTATTCTTAAAGGTATCTCCATGGAAGGGAAAAATCCGTTTCGGCAAGAAAGGAAAATTGAGTCCAAGATTCATAGGACCGTTCGAGATACTGAAGCGAGTGGGCGAAGTGGCATACAAAGTTGCGTTGCCACCCGAACTGGAGCATATCCACAACGTGTTTCACATTTCCGTGTTGCGACCGTACAAGGCCGACTACAAGCACGTGATTTCTTACGAGCCCATTCAAGTGGAGAAGAACTTGGCGTATGAAGAAATTCCTGTCCAAATATTAGATAGGAAAGAACAAACTTTGAGAAATAAAGTTATTTCATCTGTAAAAGTACTTTGGCGTAACCACGATGTCGAGGAGGCAACGTGGGAGTTAGAAGATAGGATGATGAGGGACTATCCCCATCTATTTGTGTAACCTTGTAGCAATTCCGGGACGGAATTTTTATAAGGGGGGGAGGATGTAATACCCGAGAATTTCCATATATTATTAAATAAATATATTAATGGAAATGAGAATTTATTTGAATATAAATGATTTTGTGTTATGAGATGAATTAATTCAATTATATATAATTGAATAATTATAATAATTGAGAAATTGGTGGAGTTTGTGATAAACTCGTTGATTGCCTTGTGTGGCACAGTGGCGTAATATAAGAATGATTATATTGATTTAAGTGAACAATTAATCTATATTAATTGTTAATCGAAGAATATTAATTAACTGTTATAAAATACTAATGAGGATCGATTAACAATATGTGATTATTATTATTGCAAGAAACTTAATAATAATGAGCAACGTGTTTATAAATACAATAAGATTTATATCAAAGTGATAATTAATCATATAAGGGTTAATTAAATTGTTATGGAGGTTAACAATTATATTGATGGATGTAGGATATGTGTATATTATTAATTAATATTCAAATTATAAGATGAGAAATTATATGTGCAAGCATGCGAATTAAATGTATAGTAACTATATGTTATGATATGTGTAGGTGACAAATGATGTGTGGATATACATTAAAATAATGTATCATGGATCTATTATAAATAATTGTTGAGTAATACAATTTAATAATATATGATATAATGTAATGTGGTAGTATCCGATGGTATTATATCAGTAAGATAAACGTACCTGGATTATATGTGTGTAAATTACACTTATTACATTATGTGAAGTACATTGTGATTTAAATTATAACCTAAGAGTACATATATATATAACATATGTATATGGTGTGTATATACAAGTGTAGTATTTGCAAATGCTGAGGAGTTAAATCAATTGTCTCATTTTAAGTGTCCCATTTGCTCTTCACGTGCTTGACATACAGCTAAGGCCTATTCCTTCTTCTTCTCCCCAAACTCAGCAACTAGCATTTCATAGCTCATGATTGTGGAGGGAGTGGGATTCATGATGAATCCAACCACTAATTACCTACCCTTTGATAACCTTCATGCATTCCTATAATCCGTTAGTTTGATATGGGATACAATTGCTTTGTCTGTATAATGGGAGTTCTATAAATATAGCCTCATCTCCTTCACATTTCTTTTGCTGAGCATTTTGGCTAAGTGAGACTAGAGAGCATATATATATATATATATCAGTGTTATTGAGATAGCAGCAAGCTTAAATCATTTACAGAGGTATAAATCCTCTTCGTATCTTCATTGTCATTTTCTGTCAAAATTTCTATTCGTGAATTCTTGATTTCAGTTGGAAGTTATGGTTTTGTGAATTGAGAATAATAATTAGTTGTTTAAAGGACTTATATATGTGATTAGAATTACTATATATGCTTCATTGCTCTTCAATTTCATTTTTGGTGTTTCCATTTCTGAGATTTCTGTAAAAACATCAAATATCGTGAAATTGGTTGATGTTCATGAAATTGGGAATTGATAATTGCTATTGACTATTATATAAGCATATATGTACGTGTTAGTAAGTTAAACAAGTCTAATAGCATTTGGGTATGTTGAAATCGATGAAATGGGAGGTTTTTGGTCGGATTTCACTGCAGTCTGAACTGCAGAAAACTGCCTCGACGCCGCAGCGCCGCAGCCCGCGCCGCAGCGCCACTCGCGCCGCAGCCCGCGCCGCAGCGCCGCACGCAGCGCCACTCGCGCCGCAGCGCCAGTAGTGAGCTGCTGTGCCGCGCCGCAGCGCCAGCCTCTGTGTTCAGTTTTTCTGCATTCTGCAACAAAACTGTTATGAACTAATTGTTTGATTTTTGTTTAAACAAGCATGAAAGCATGATTAATACTTATATATAAACCTAATGAGGCAATGTGAGCATGTTTTAGTATATTAGCATGCATGGTTAACCAAACGACATATAGTTTGAAAACGAACTTAAAGTTTCATGAACGACGTTAACATATATGAAGCATGTTAATATTCTGACTTTCGAGACATGTTAGTATGACCTAGAAACACATGAAATGCATACTAACTTATGTATATAGGTTCCGTGATATAATATGGACATGTGAACCCAACTAGTGCACCTTTCTAACAAAAATACAAGTTTTGAAGGTTGATATTGACATGTAAAGACCATGTATACATTCTGACTTTTCGAGCATGTTTATAGGGCCTTGAAATACATGAAAAGCATGTTAACTTGTGTATATGGGTTTCATAAGGAAGCATGAACATGATAGACCTTATTAATGAACTATACTAACAAAGTATAAGCTTTGAACGTGAACGTTGGTATGTTATGACGAGAATTAGAATTTGACATTTATGAACACATGTGATAGTACTCTTAGACTCATTCATGTGTCATGCATGTATATATACCATGATTAGTTGCCATGATTAAAGTTTAGCATGAACAAAGCATATTTTCAAGATAATAACAATGCTAGCTACATATATGCAATACGAGTACTCATGAGCATGACTAATACAAGTTATATGAATATCTTATGTGTTTAAAAGCGACCATGTTAGACCATATGAGTTCGTGTCCTTGAATGGCTTTAAGTATTAACTTAAGAACCTATACCATGTACGATTGGATTTGGAAAAGTTATACAAGCATGTAAAGTATCCTTTAAATATGAATACATGCTACGTGATATTATATGATGTTACTTGAACCCGATTTTGACGGTTAACTTAAGGAGATGCCGTAACTTGCTAAAATGAAATATATTTAGTATTGATTGTGGTCTTATGAGATATTAATAATATGCAAGCATGTTTGCTAATTGTTGAGATCTTATATAATATGAGAATGCGTTTAAACTCTAAAGAAGGAACGTTAAGGATAGAAATTATATTCTATATAACTGTGTAGCTAGGTAAAACTTAGCTTATGTGTTGATCGTATATTCAAAGAGAAAATGTGAAGTTAAATTATATGACTAATGAATATCATATATATACGTAACTGTATTACGATAGGAATTCGAAAGTGTTGATTTGCTTTTCGTGGATAAACTACGCTAAAGGCAAGTTCTCTTACTTACACTCTTTTAAAGTGCAAGTATCCTAACCGACGCATTTACTTTATGCAAGGAAATCTATGATTGTGAAGGTTTCCTAACTTATACTCTTTTACTATGCAAGTATCCTATCTTGTGTATTGCGAACTAGTTTCCTATTTAATCGGTTGAATCGAATTAGCATACTTGAACTCTTATTTCATTAAAGCTATTATTCATGTTGAACTTAGTATTGTTCTTGAATATTGTGAAAGTGTCTATGCCATTTGATTCGGCTAGACTTATATTATTGAAAAGCGACCCAAACTAATTGATTGGTGCGGGATCTTGTATTTGACTGAGAAGAACAACCTTCTTTGAAGGGAATATATAATTGTCGGAGAACCGACGTGCACACTTGAGTATGGTTGATTGTTATGCATAACAAGGGTACTTTAGGCTGATCATCTGTTGTACCTGCTTTTGTTGGATTTTCAGTTTATTACTGTCAATTCTAGTAGAAGTTCATAGTCCGTAGTGACTACTTAGTATTCAATTATTTGAAATCTTGAATTGACTTATTATTGAATCATATTGATATTATCCTGTCCTTAGCGACTGATATTGAGAACTATTGATATTCTTGTTATTCTTGAACTATCAAATCTTGTTATACCCTTTCGAGAATTGAGAATCTTATTACTCACCCTTATTGTATATTACTTGCTGGGCAATTTGTGCTCATTCTTGCTTTCCTTAAAACATTTCAGTTAAGGCAGAGCATGGTGAACCTTCGGGCGTTGATAAGGGCAAGGGCAAAGCTACCAACTAGCTTATGTCTGTTATGTTTTAAATATATTAATATTGTATGAAGATGATGTAGTAAGACTGGATTTGATTATGTTTAAGCTTAAGTTAGATTATGTAATAAGTCGTTAACTGATATTATTATGTAATCTATTAAGTACTGTAGGTTGCGAGACTTGGGGGAATAATTATAATAAATCATTGTAAATTATTCTAGAATAGATTTTTCCGCTGTGATCGTATGATATTTAATTATTATTATTATGATGTATTACCATGAGCACGTGATGAACCGAATTCGAGAGACCAAGTGGCGGTCCTGGAATTTGGGGGCGTCACAAGTACAGCCAGAGCCATCTCATGTGATTCCATATTTTCGTCAGGAGCATGAGCCAGAGACTGACTCAGAGGAGGACCCTGAGGAGGTTGAGATTTCCACTGAGGCAGCCGAGGAGGAGAAAGAAGAGGAGGAAGACCCTGAGGAGTTCCCACCGAACTCTGTCAGTGCTGATATGTATAATTTATTATATGATCGCAACGTATAGTTACGAGATACAATTCAGGAGTTGGGGGAGCAGTCAGTTGCTCAGGGTGGTGAGATTGAGACACTCCACACCCGTCTTGGCAATGTGGAGTGGGATTTTGTTCATGAGAAGGGCCAAATTGAGCAGAAGACAGAGTGGAAGAAGCTTGGGTGAGAAATGCACGACGTGCAGATCTGGCAGAGGATGATGTGCTTGCAAAAAGAGTTAAGGTTGCAGAGACGTGCTACATGTTTCTGAGGGCAATGGATAAGACCCAGGACCGAGTTATGAGATATCCAATTCAGTTCGAGGGACTGCCTGGGTATATGTTAGATCGCAGGACTATGTCCCACATTATAGAGGAGGAGCGTAGTGAAGCTGTCCGACGCCTTAGTAGGTCGTGATAAGACAATATGATATTGTTAATGTTTTAATAATCGTAAATAATGTAAATTCCGATGTGGTTATAAACAAAGGAATATTGTGATAATGTAAATCTTGTAGAAACTTTATTTCAGGATAGTTGATGTAAATGGCAGAAATGCTATCGTATTGTATTAAAAGCTTTTGGTTTTAATAAATTAATAAAGTTTGTTCAAGATGATATGGGTTAAATGAGTATGCTAAAGTATTTAACATTATGTGATACTCTTCGGAGTAGTTAATGTAAATTCCGATGTGATTAAAAACAAAAGAATATTTTGAGAAACTAAATCCTAAAGATTTTTTATCTTGGGATAGTTAAAGTAAATGGCAGAGATGCTATAGTACCTTGTTTAAAACTTTTGATTTAAATAAAATATCAAAGGTTATTTGAAAAGAAAAGAGTTAAAGTGGTTATTTTAAATATTTGAGTTAAGTCTTAAATATTTAAGAGATTGAATAAAGATCTACTGAGCGTATATTTTTAACAGAAATATGCCGCCAAGAAGAAGACAAAATCGTCGACAAGCCCAAGAAGGGTCAACCAATAACAATAATAACAATTATGCAAATGCGAACCCCATTCAGCAGTTGGTAAATCTGTTGACTGGAGCGATGAACAATCAGCCTCAAACACCACCGAACACCTCATTTAAAGACTTTAAGGCAATGGGACCACCAGATTTTAAGGGTTCCACGAACCCGATAGAAGCTTAGACTTGGGTTATGGAAATGGAGAAAATTTTTGAGGTTGCCCGAGTTAGGGAGGACCAAAAGACCGCCTACGCGACATTTATTTTAAAATCAGAAGCCAGCTACTGGTGGCAGGCAAATAAGATCAGGGGAGGAGAAGGTGTAATAACCTGGGAAAGGTTTAAAGAAATGTTTTTTGAGATGTATTTCCCGACCAGCTCCCAGAATTAAATAGAGGTGCTGTTTCTAGAGTTGAAGCAGGGGAATATGTCTGTGCCCGACTACGCGGCAAAGTTTAACGAATTATATAGGTTTGCCCAATATCAGGTGTATACCGACGAAATAAAGGCTAGGCGTTTTGAACAGGGACTGAAACCCTGGTTGTATAGCAAGGTGTCAATGTTTCAATTGAACACTTTTGCTGGAGTTTTGGAGAAGACCATCCTCGCTGAAGGTGGAAGCGAGGCAGCGTCCAAGTACAATCAGGATCAAAAGAAGAAGAAGAATGATAGTGAAGGAAACAATAAGGCTAGTGGCAGTCACACAGGGGGAATAATAATCATAAACGAAAGTGGAATGACAACCAGTCGTCTGTAAGTCAGCAAGGTAGTCAGAAGAAAAAGTTAGAACCATGCCCAACTTGTGGGAAGACTCACTTGGGAGTCTGCATGATAGGAAAAAGAGTTTGCTACAATTGTGGTCAGGAAGGCCACATAGCACCTAACTGCCCTAACCCTAAGAAGGGTGCCTGCTACACATGTAGGTCAAAGGATCACTTGGCTAGAGGCTATCCAAAGAAGGCATCTGGAGGGGAAGGGTCAAGTGGAAATAAGGGAAATAATAGTGGAAATCTTCTTACCATTATCGGACCGACTTCGACAAACCGACCAACTACAAGGACATTTAACATGACCGTACAAGACGCTGTGTAGTCTCGTGATGTGGTGTCAGGTATCATTCCGATCAATAAAGTCAATGCTTATGTTTTATTTGATTCGGGTGCTACTTTTTCATTTATATCCGATGACTTTGCAAAGAATTTATAATTGCTTAAAGATGAATTAGAAATGCCTATGAACATAGAGATTACGAACAAGAAAGTAATTCCTGTTAAGTATATTCACAAGAACTATAGAGTAGATATTAAGGGTAACGTTATGAATGTAGATCTTATCCCGATTAAACTTGGGGAATTTGACGTTATCCTGGGAATGGATTGGTTATTCAATTATGGAGCAGTAATTGATTGCCAGAAGAAATGTATTAACCTTATGACTCCGTCAAAGGTTGTATTTTATGGCTGCAAGTCGCCTAGACAAGCAAGTTGTTTGACGATGATGCAGGCCAGGAAGTTATTAAGATAAGGCTGTGTGGGGTATTTAGCCTACATAGTCGATAGTCGTAAAGAGAATCCAAAGTTAGAAGAAATACTAGTCGTAAGAGACTTCGTGGATGTTTTTCTGGATGATCTTCTAGGACTTCCGATTGACAGGGAAGTAGATTTTGTTATCGATTTGGTGCCAAGAACGGCTCCAATATCGAAAGCACCGTACCGGATGGCTCCGGTAAAAATGAAGGAATTGATGGTACAGCTACAAGAGCTGTTAGACAAGAAATATATTCAATCGAGCGTATCACCGTGGGGAGCGCTGGTATTATTTGTTAAGAAGAAGGATGGAACGATGCGACTCTGCATCGACTATAGAGAATTGAACAAGGTTACCATTAAGAATAGGTATCCGTTGCCAAGGATTGATGATCTGTTTGATCAATTAAAAGGAGTGAAATATTTCTCAAAGATAGACCTGAGAAGTGGTTATCATCAGTTGAAGGTGAGGCCAGAAGATGTCCCGAAGATAGCGTTATGACACGATATGGTCACTACGAATTTTTTGTTATGTCATTTGGTCTAACAAATGCGCCTGCAGCATTTATGGGCCTAATGAATGGAGTGTTCAAGCCGTTTCTGGACAAATTCGTAGTGGTTTTTATTGATGATATATTGGTGTATTCTAAGATCAAGGAAGAACATGCTGAGCATTTGAAGTTGACATTAGAAGTATTAAGAAGAGAGAAGTTGTATGCCAAATTCTCAAAGTGTGAATTCTGGATTGAAAGGGTGCAATTTCTCTGACACATGATTGATAAAGACGGAATTTCGGTGGATCCCTCCAAAGTCGAAGCAGTGATGAATTGGGATCAGCCGAAAACACCGTCGGAAGTAATAAGTTTTCTTGGATTAGCCGGTTATTACGGAAGATTCATTCAGGATTTTTTTAAGATCACCACTCCATTAACGAATTTGACTAGGAAAGTTGTGAAATTCGTTTGGACGAAAAAGTGTGAGGAAAGTTTTCAAGAACTTAAGAGAAGGTTAAGTACAGCACCTGTGTTGTCCCTTCCGGATGACACAGGAAATTTTGTGGTATATAGTGATGCGTCGCATAAAGGGCTAGGCTGTGTGCTTATGCAAAACGGCAGAGTCATTGCGTATGCGTCACGATAACTAAAAGATTACGAGAAGGGATATCCAACCCATGATTTGGAATTGGCTGCGGTGGTATTTGCTTTAAAGATTTGGAGACACTATCTCTATGGGGAGAAGTGTGAAATATATATACAGACCATAAGAGTCTGAAGTATATTTTCACACAGAAAGACTTGAATATGCGCCAAAGAAGGTGGCTGGAGTTAATAAAGGATTATGATTGTGATATCTTATACCACCCAAGCAAAGTAAATGTTGTAGCCGACGCCTTAAGCAGAAAGGGTAGGGAAAAGTTGATGATGCTGACAGCACAGGAAGAATTGATTTCAGCATTGGAAAAGCTGGAATTGGAAATAGGATGTCCAATGGAGATTGATGAGAAGCTGTTCTAGATGCAAGCTAGTACAACTTTATTGGATAAGATTAAGGAAGCTCAAATACTAGATAAGAAATGTGAGAAAGTAAAGAAAAATATATCTGAAGGGACTGAACTTAGATTTAAAATGGATAGCGAAGGATTGTTGAGATTTAAAAGTAGAGTTTGGGTACCGCCAATACCAAAAATCAAGGAGGACATTCTGAGCGAGGCTCATAGTTCGAGGTATTCCATTCACCCCGGAAATACCAAGATGTATCAGGATTTACGACAACACTTTTGGAGGCCAAATATGAAGAAAGACGTTGCGGATTGTGTTGCCAAGTGTCTGACTTACCAAAGGGTCAATGTAGAACACCAAAGACCAAGTGGTTTGCTACAACCTTTAAAAATCCCTAAATGGAAATGGGAACATATTACAATGGATTTTGTTGTTGGCCTTCCGACGACCCAGAAAGGTTATGACGCAGTATGGGTTATCATCGACCGATTAACGAAATTCGTACATTTTCTTCCGATCAAAATCAGATTTAACCTAGAACAATTGGCGAAGTTATATGTAAAAGAGATTGTTTCGAGGCACGGGGTGCCAGTGTCAATTGTTTCTGACCATGATCCGCGCTTCACATCGAATTTCTGGAAGCGACTGCAAGAATGCATAGGAACACAGTTAAGGATGATCACTGCTTATCACCCTCAGACTGACGGGCAAAGTGAAAAAACAATCCAAACATTATAGGATATGCTGAGAGCATGCATAATGGATTTTAAAGGCAATTGGGATGATCATTTGCCACTTGTAGAATTTGGTTATAATAATAGTTACCACGCTAGTATTGGTATACCGCCTTACGAAGCGTTGTACGGTAGAAAGTGTAGAACTCCACTGTACTGGGATGAAGTTGGTGAAAGACAATTGCTAGGATCAGAGTTAGTCCAACAAATGGCAGACATAGTTAAAGTAATTCGGACAAGATTAGTAGCGACTCAGGATAGGCAGAAGAAATATGCCGATCCACACCGCAAGAATGTAGAGTTTGAATCGGGTAGCTTTGTATTTTTGAAGGTCTCTACTTGGAAGGGAAAGATCAGATTTGGTAAGAATGGAAAATTGAGCCCGAGGTTCATTGGACCCTTTGAGGTATTACTACGGATTGGAGAAGTAGCCTATGAGGTAGCTTTACCTCCGGCACTGGAACATGTCGACAATGTTTTTCATGTGTCGGTATTATGACGTTATAAACCCGATTACAAACATGTGATAGAATATGAACCCCTACAATTTGAGAAAGATTTATCATACGAAGAAGTTCCTATTCAGATTGTTGACAGGAAAGAGCAAGTTCTCAGGAACAAAGTAATACCTTTTGTTAAGATAATTTGGAGGAACCACAACGCTGAAGAAGCTACGTGGGAACTCGAAGAAAATATGATGAAGAATTATCCCCACTTATTTTCTTGAATAGGTGAACGCGATTCTGGGGACAAAATCTTTATAAGGGGGGGGGGAGGAGAATGTGACGAAAGAAGAAATTATTAATCGAACCGTGATTCTGAGGACAGAATCCTTTTAAGGGGGGGGGGGGTGGGAAAGATGTGACGAACGAGAATTTTGTAAAGATATTTAAATATTTATTGAAATAAATAAATATTTAAATAATTTAATTATTGAGTTAAATAATTAATTCATGAATTTGTGATAGATTAATTTAATTATATGTGTTACATTGATTAAATTAATGTGTAGTAATTTAATAGTTCAAAGAATATATTTAATTGAGTTTATTTGATTAAATGAATTAATTAAATAAGCATAATGTTACTTTAATTAATTTAATAATTAATTAAGGAATTAATGAATTGACATAATTAATAAATAAAAATATTAATTATGTGACAATGTTATTTAATGTAAATTATCTTATTTTATTTAATTAATTTAAATAAGATTAATTAAATTAATTAAAGTGTTACAATTAACTATATACTAAACTAGTTAATTAAAATAAATGAAAAAAGAATTAAGGGTGTAGCCAAACAAGGCCTTAAGGGGAGTTAGTCCGTTTATTATACAACGGATATATTATATATACGTATATTATTCTGTTTAATGTATTTGTTTTCATACTTTCAAAGTCAGAACAAGAGAAACTTAGAAATTTTTAGAGAGAAGAATAAGAGATTAAGAGAAATTGAGAAAGGAAGAATTGAGAGATCATTGTGTTGTTAACTTTGATTTATCTTCACTACTAAAGGATAATTCTTCTTTTAAGTTTTCAAAATTAAGATTTCTTAAATACGTACTTTTAAGTTTTCTGTGAAAATTGAGTTTCCCAATTGGGTTATGATATGGCTTTATCTATATGGGTATGTAATCATAACGTGTTTTCTAACATATAATCATGTTTTAAATGATCAATTTTATTTAATTTGGCTTTAATTGGATTTTGGAAAAATTATAGAGTTTCTATTCACGTATTGTGAAAGTTCTCTGTTAATGGTTGTTTTGGAAAATTAAGTGACATATGATCATATAGGGATTGGTATATGTTAATATCATGTGTGGAATCATGTATATGTGATTTACACTGATCACACTAAGGAATTTTGTTAATAATTGGGTTCTTGAAATTATAGAGTGTTGAATATGGATGAATAACCCATATGGGTTAAATTAATGATTGGATCATATGTTTATATTTAAATTGATATATGAATATGCTTATATATGTGAAAATAAAGAGAATGGAATTGAAATGAATGGATTCGGTGTAGTAACGAATTCGTAGAGATAAATTGCTTGTTTTTCAGTAAACTTTGCAAAAGTTATGAAGAATAGTGAAATTGATGATTTGAATTCGAATAATTTTATGTGTTAGAATATTAAGAACATGATATAATTGTTGTATAATGTTTCTATGAAAGTTATACTTCATGGGTAATATTACAAATCAGTGTAATGATGTAAATTGGGAGAAAATGGGAGAAAATTTGTGTTCGTTCGCGAACTTCAGATTCTGAAATTCCACAGCCTCGCGGCCAGGCCGAGTGCGTGGCCAAAAGGCGCGCGGCCGCGCCTTTCCGAAAATTTTGAAAAAAAAATGCGAAGTGTTGGAAATTTGTGAAATGTGTTTTTAATCTAATGAATATGAAAACATGTTGTAAATATGATAGGATGTTGATATGAGTTTAATAAATTATGTTACGTGATTAATTAATGAATTAATTATGTGACTTAAATTATTATTTATAAACTTTAAATAATGTGATATAAATATGAAGACATTATTTTAAGTCTAATAAACATGAAGACATGTTATGTATGTAATAAGTTTTTAATACAAGTTAATAACTTAAGTTATGCGGTTAATTAATAAATTAATTAATCAACGTGAACCATTATTGAAAAACCTAATAATGAGTTCGAAGAATACTATTGTAAATCAATAATCATATCAAACTTGTGATTAATTGATATTGTAAATGTGTGATAGGTAAGAGTAATTAAAGAAGTGAGTAATAATTGTAGCTTGCGCACGAGAAAAGTTTTCTATCCCTAACTTACTATTATTGTTGGGCAAGTTTCCAAAACTAAACTCTTTAAATTAAGCAATTGCTATGCTTAATTACTATTGTTGAGCAAATTCTTACTCTTGAATATCCAAGTTTAGAATTTCACATGAGATGCCATGATTCTTTTAAAAGTATCATTTAAGTGTACAATACTTATTCGATTGTATACCTTGAGAAGTTAATATTCAATTTGAATATCATTTATTGAGTTATCCAAACCAACTTTATTTGGTGAGGATTCTGATGTCAAACTGAGATGAACAACCATAATATAGGGGATTAATGAAGATGTTTTAAGCGTTAAGATAGTCTGCACAGTATCAGTATAAAGGGCTAATCTCCTTAAGTACGAGAAGTAAAGTCTATAGTCTTATAACTGTTAAAGGTTTGAAAGGTTAATATACTTGATAACCTAAGACTCGGTTCAAGGTCTTAATGACCCTCAGAAGTAATTTGATTATCGATTAATATTCTTGATTCAAAAGTTGAGCTTTCTGTTATTCAGAATTCTTTTATTCGCATGTTATTATTCCGTCATATTTTTATACTTACGGGCATTCATGCTCACTCTTGCATAATAACATTGCAGATAAGAATGAACAGTCTGGTGAGCCTTCTAGTAGCAAGGGAAAAGAAAAATCTAACAAGTGAGTAAGACTTGTGTTGTTATTAACAATGTTAAAGTTCAAGACTTATGTGTGATGATTTAAAACTTATTTATTTACGTTTCCGCAACAAAGATTTAAGGTTAAGTATAACTTGGTATTTATGATGTATTATTATGTCAGATGATGTAAGATGATGATTTATTTATCTAATAACTGATTTTCATTATTATGGGTAGATAGTTGTATGATATTGGAACAGTGAACACTAAATCCTGTGAAAATTAAGATACCGAATTTGGGGGTGTCACACTAATCCAATTAGAAATAGAGTTTTATTTAATTAATTAAACTCCTTTAATTAATTAGGCTTCCCAACCCATTGGAAATAATTAATTAAACTCTTTTAATTAATTTACCTCCTAATCTTATTAGGAATAAATGAGAGTACTAATATTAAATTAATTCCTAAACTTCTTTAGAAATTAAAATAATAATAATTAAAATAATATTAATAAGACTCCTCTTATTAATTTATATTTAATATTTCCAAAATATTAAATAATAAACATTAAGCTATTTAATTTTATTATATCACCATAGATTAAATTAATTACACTTAACATATTATTACTATTATGCCATTACATTCTTAAATAATTATTCTTCCTTTTATGGTGTGACCCTTTAGGTTCTCCATATTAAATCGGTTTTGAATAAATCAATTAGAACAATTCTAATCTTATATAAATAAATAAATTAAACTAATAATCTATTTAAATAAATAATATTCATTATACAATAAGGATAAGCCTCCGTAGCGATCAACGACTTTTCAGATAATATAGATTTCAGCATTAATCATAAAAGAACCCTTGAGTTAATAGTTGCCGTACAATTCAATTCTTCCACCATACAATATCCCAATTAAATATAAGACATGGAATTACTGACAAGTCTTATTTTATTTAATTATATGTATTTCGATCAAAAAATGCACAACTCCAAATAATGCAAATTAAAAATTCCTTTCTAATTTCATTCCACATTGACCAAGAATTCCTGGGTTGTCATTTAACGAATCACATAGGACATAACTTTTCTTTTACTAGAAGCGGTAGATTCTTTATTGATCATTCATTAGCTTCATATATAACTTATTACACCCAATCATACCCTTTGATATATCCTAAGGGTCTTAAGGAATAAGTCAAAGTATAATTTATTATACACAACTTACTATGATGATCTCAAGTCTGAGGATCACTTGTACTACTATAACATTAGGAATTCCTATTAACAGGCGAGTAAAACTCCATTAAGTATTCCTTAGCGAGCCACGTTCAGTGAACTTATTGTAGAGCCACCAAATTCGGGTCCCCAGAACCTCGGACCTGGTACGTTACGATACAACATTTCTATAACTTTTGCGAAAGATATAAACATAATTTGTTTATGCATTAAACTTTACACATAATCCCCAAGGTCTGAAACCTTAACTTACTACACATATTCATATTCTACACGACATACTATGCCATTATAATACATAAACCAATGATGGAACTGGCTTTGTTTTTGCTTGTTTCCGACGTATTCGTCCTAATCTGCAATGTTTATCATGATATAGCAAGGGTGAGCAATAAGTTTGCCCAGCAAGTTTAAGTTCAATAAAGGATATATCATGATTGAAAAGAATAATAAGCTGACAAACTTTCAACAATATAAGAATTGTGAAAGAACATGAATCAATAATGATGAATAGCCAACAATGAACATGAATAAATTTAACTGAACCTTAGGGTAATGAAGGTGATCAGCCTTTCATACCTGATGAACATATACAATATGCACAACGTGCGAATCAATAAATCATAGATGTGACATAATCAACAATGATTAATCACGAACATGCTTTACAATAACAAATCGAGTTCGAGTTAGGAAACTTGCTCAATAAAAGAGTTATAGGAACTTGCATGTACCGTCGATTACTGCTACGCAATTGAAGTTAATCGCTTTATTAAAAAGACCTAACAGTTATAAGATTGATCTTTTAATTAGCATAACATACTTTATAAGTAAACTATCTAATATTTAAACACATCGTCAAATATTAAATAACCTTAACACTATACATACACAAGTCTAATCCTAGCACACATCGAGTCTTTAATAGTATTCAATATAGTATACTGAGTGATTTTTCACAAACAATTAACAAATTAACTTCCGTCTAGTCTACACTATTTTTATAGTGAGTTGGATCGGTTACTTCGTAGATCCCTTCCCCATATGAAGGAGTCGTTTAACCCAGCTACTATACATCAACCATTAAAGGGTACGATTGCACTATCTTAGACTTAACACTTACTCGTTCATTTATAAGTTTCTTATTATGACTCGGTAACTATTTACGATTTCAAAAGACTGCATACATCATTTCAGCAAGATGAAACCAAACTGTCTTCCTTTTCTAATAATTTCAGTTTTCCATTTCGGTACCCTGAAATTATTTATTTCAAGAAGCTGAAATACACTATTCACAAAAATATCAAATTATCTTATTATTTTTTTATCCTTTGGTCAAACACATATCCATATATTTCATACACAAAAATAATTTTTTGAAAATTTTCAACTCCCTTGAGTATTTTTCAAAAATCCATTTCTAGTTAATCTTTTAACAAATTAGCTACCTCATGTTTAACTCCAAAAATTCTCAACTCTTGGCAGGATCTTACACATGTTAACGTGGACTTACAGTTTAAATTGTTTTGCCATCGGAGTTATACAACTCCGGTTATAGCGATTTTTATCGAAAAAATGCAAATATTGAAATAGTCATAACTTGCTCAATTTAAGTCGAAATGAGCTCATTTTCGGACACAAGCTAGTTTATAACATATATTTTAATGTCCCAAAAGGCCTGATGTTATTTCATAACTTAAGTGGCCAAAACAGCTCCTTAAATTTCCAGACAGCCTACTCTTTAACCTTTTTTAGATTTTGCTTCATTTACTCAAATCAGTCCACACGAAAATCTATAACTCCTTTTTACGAGATTCCACTTGGAAAAGTTAGAAGACTTATATATCTATCTCCAGAAATTGACCAC
This sequence comes from Panax stipuleanatus, assembly GCA_020205555.1. Classification (NCBI taxonomy): domain Eukaryota; kingdom Viridiplantae; phylum Streptophyta; class Magnoliopsida; order Apiales; family Araliaceae; genus Panax; species Panax stipuleanatus. Next base: position 68,174,991 of record CM035119.1, on the reverse strand, counting down.
ACTTAAAAATTCAAAATATACTGGGAGATATGGTCATTTGAATTTCATACTTCGTTTTTATAAAAATCAGATTTTTCATACTTGATGATTTATGAGAAAACTTTCATATTCCCACCTAATAACCAACATAATCCATCATCAAACATCATAACACAAACTAATACCAAATATATTCATGGATCTATCATGATCCATGATGTATTTCAACAATCTATCACAAAATCCAAACAAAACACAAGTTAAGAAATATTAAGTTTTCTACTTTTTGAAAAACTTATTTCCTATTTCATGCTTTAGATCCAACTTCTAACACTTGAATAAAATAGATCCATACTTGAATCTATATAAAACACATATATTAAAGATTTTTAAACTTCAAAATCATAAACCCCTTTCTCCATCAAATCACTAAAAGAAAAAAAAATAAAGCTAGAAATTATACCTTTGCTTGATTCCTCTTCTTCTTCTTCCTAAGATTTATTTAGGAAACTATGAAACACCAAAATTCTCCCTCTCTCTTCTCTTGAGGTGGCCGAACCTCTCCTCATTTCCCCCTCTCTCTCTATCTCTCTCTCTCTCTCTTAGTGCTTGCTAGCTTATGAGATGAAAGAGAAAAGAATGAAATGAAATGAAAAGTAAAGGATATACTTGATTTATTTTGTTAGTAAAAATGAATAGATATAAAGTGTATATCTATCATAATCTCCCACACTCTCTTTTTCATCATGTTTAAGCTTGCTTGCACTCCAAAGGTTGCTTGAAAACTTGGTTAAAGTTGGTGGCTAAATAGAAATTGGACACCTAAGGTGTTAGTTCACCAACTAAAGCTATTATCATCATTACATACACTTCCCCTTGTTTCTTCTCCATAATTTCGGCCCTAAGGCTTTCTTGGGCCCTAATTGGTTTTATTTTAAAGGCCCAAATTGCTTACTTAATGTCCAATTGGTCCTCACTCCATTGGGCCACCAATTGGGCTACTCAAATATATTTTTGGGCTTGCACTTTTCTTAGTTTACTTACTAATAAAATGAGCTTGGGCTTCCTCCATTAATTAAATTGGATCACCACTATACTTGTTCTATACATAATATATTGGGCTACTTATCAACTTTAATTGCTATAAAATCAAATTAGCTACCAGTCCAATCCTTAAATAAATAATTGGGCTACTTATACAATTCTTTGGGCCATACAATCATCTTAGTCCATTAAATCTATTATCACTAGAACTAACGCTCAACATTTTTGATATATACATATTCTTAATTATCTCTATATACAAAATAAATGTATACACATTATATAATGTATATTTATTTAATCATACACATAATCCACATAATCAATCACATATTCTAAAAGTTTATTAACTAAATAACCATATTTGGCTTAATGAGTTATAAACACTCACACTTACATAATCATACAAGATAACCCTTGAAGTTATTTGATTCAAATACCTAATTTATATATTAGGTCACCAAACTTTATAGGTATCGTAGTACCTTATCCTCAATATTCTATCAAACACATATAGATTCATCTCTAGGGTTTAGAAATTTTGTAACCAATAATTCCTCTATTCTCAATCAAATAATAAACCATTTAGTTTCTTCTTTAAATTTTTTAACTAAATCCTCAAATTCCCATCTAGGTTTTATTTCTTAACCTTTATTTAATCATTTAAAATTTTATAAATTCTTGGGTTGTCACATTCACCCATTCTTCTAAGAATTTCGTCCCCGAAATTTACCTTACAGCTTACTCCTTTCATACTCATCATCACATGCTACCCAAAACATCACTCACCAGAGTTAAAATTTTCAAATCATGCTGAGGAGTCATATAGATTACGAACTTTTAATTTTAAAAAAGTTATACAGAAATTTATCCGCTAACCGTCATGACTTACGGACACAAAGGGTAATTAGCCTATTATGCCCTGTACTTATTAAGTACTGCTTGTCGAAATAATTTTTCCCCGTTCCTCTCATCCGCTTTAGGCGCACAAAATTTTCCCAAATTTTGGGATGCTTACCTCAGTCTTATCGGATTCCGCACTAAAATAATTTGGTTCGGGAAAATTTCCAAAGAACGCTCAGAATTTTCATAAACGTTGGTCTAGCTGAATCAAATAGCTTAGAATCATACCAATAATTCAATTTCAATCTTAATATTTATGTATAGCCAAACCCCGTTGGCAATTAATTATAAAAATATTTTGAAAATGACGTCATGATACCGTACTGTATTTACAGCCAGTTTGAGGATTCCGTCATTGTGTGACTTTGTTATAACACATCATACAATAATGGGACAATGATTTTTAGATCGAATTCAACACTAAGTATTCCTGTATTTACAACTTCATCAACTTTTTATCATCTCTGCACCAGGTTACATAATGCATCAATGATAAATAAAACACATTTTAATATTTCAAATCATTGTCGTCTAGCTGAAACAATTAGCATAGACTATTCTTTAAACGGTTCAAAAATTATTGTAAATCAGTTTTATCATCTCAACAGGTAACGATGTGTCAATGTTTCGAAGTCCACACATACACACTAATCACCGAGATTTGAGAATAAAAATTTATTTTGAAAAGGCACATAGTGCGTATCTAGCTTGATGTCAAAAATTTTGAAATCTAGCATAGCTAGAAGTTTTAGAATACCTACGCTTCCACTAATTCCTATTATCCTTAATACTCCATTCACACTTAATTATACCCAGTTCGTCAAACTTACCACACGTTATGAGTTCAGGAACTTTCCACAATCATATGAGTTTAAGAACTTGTCCTAGACAGACCATTGGCGTCCATTCGTTGAGGGGTTTAAAACATTTCATATAATTATAAGTCACGAACTTACCATAAATATGAGTTTAAAGAACTCGCACCTAATCTTATATTCTGTACCTATCTGTTATACACATGAGAAAAGAATTACCTTCTCATCATACATATAGCGAATAGCGCGACACCGATATTTCAATGATTATCAATGTGATAAACTAAGTAGTCGTTAGACCAAGCACAAAACCCCCACCCATACAAAGGTTTGTACAACTCAGCTATCATATGAGTCCTAAATTAAAATCCCACATAATCCTAGCTCCCTCAATACTCGATACGAATTTCATTTAATCCGTATCTACAATACTACAACTCTTTCCTGAGTTTAACTCATACTATATCATAGTACCACTATCATACAGCAATTCTGCTATAAAGTTTTCAACCATTTGATTGATCATCTGTCCTTTGTATGACCTCATCAGATCACGTTGTGATCTCATATTATAATCGTATTATATTAATATTCTTTTCTATGTTATGAGCGTTTTATTTTATGATCTTCTTTCCCCGTACTTTTAGTCTTTTAGACTCTATCTATTCATTACTACTGTTCATCTTTATTATCAGAGTTAGGTAACTCTGGATCTTTTATAATTTATCGAGATTTGTCTTTGAATCTTATCAACGCACTAACTCTATTTGAGTTATCCCACTGCGGTTAATAGCCTAAGGTAACCCTACCTAAGGTTTATAACCTATTGCTTTGATACCAACTATAGCACCCCCAAATTCGGGTCCCCAGAACCTCGGACCTGGTACATTACGATACATCATTTCTATAACTTCCGCGGAAGATATAAATATAATTTGTTTATACATTAAACTTTACACATAATTCCCAAGGTCTGAAATCTTAACTTACTACACATATTCATATTCTACACGACATACTATGCCATTATCATACAATATACAAGATTTATCTATAATAAAAACCAATGCTGGAAATGTCTTTGTTTTTGCCTGTTTCCGACGTATTCGTCCTAATCTGCAATATTTATCATGATATAGCAAGGGTGAGCAACAAGTTTGCCCAGCAAGTTTAAGTTCAATAAAGGATATATCATGATTGAAAAGAATAATAAGCTGACAAACTTTCAATAATATAAGAATTATGAAAGAACATGAATCAATAACGATGAATAGCCAACAATGAACATGAATAAATTTAACTGAACCTTAGGGTAATGAAGGTGATCAGCCTTTCATACCTGATGAACATATACAATATGTACAACGTGCGAATCAATAAATCATAGATGTGACATAATCAACAATGATTAATCACGAACATGCTTTACAATAACAACTCGAGTTCGAGTTAGGAAACTTGCTCAATAAAAGAGTTATAGGAACTTGCATGTACCGTCGATTACTGCTACGCAATTTAAGTTAATCGCTTTATTGAAAAGATCTAACAGTTATAAGATTGATCTTTCAATTAGCATAACATACCTTATAAGTAAACTATCTAACATTTAAACACATAGTCAAATATTAGATAACCTTAACACTATACATACACAAGTCTAATCCTAGCACACATCGAGTCTTTAATAGTATTCAATATAGTATACTGAGTGGTTTTCCACAAATAATTAACAAATTAATTTTCGTCTAGTCTACACTATTTTCATAGTGAGTTAGATCGGTTACTAATTCGTAGATCCCTTTCCCATATGAAGGAGCCGTTTAGCCCAGCTACTATATATCAACCATAAAAGGGTACGATTGCACTACCTTAGTGTGATGAACGAGATTTTTGTAATTTAATTTGAATATTTATTGAATTAAATAAATATTTTTGATGATTTAATTATTGAGTTAAATAATTAAGTGATGAATTTGTGGTAGATTAATTTAATTATATGTGTTACATTGATTAAATTAATGTGCAGAAATTTTTATATTCAATGATGTATTTAACTGAGCTTATTTGATTTAATATATTAATTAATAAGCATAATGTGTTCTAATTAATTAATAATTAGTTAGAGATTTAATGATTTGACATAATTAATAAATAAGAATTTTAATTATGTGACTATGTGATTTAATGTGGATTTATGATATTTTATTTAATTAATTTAAATAACATTATTTGATTAAATTAGGTGTGACATTAATTAACTATATAATAAGAGTTTTACTAAAATTAATGGGAAAGGAAGAATATAAGTGGCAAGCAAACAAAGCCTTAGTGGGGGTTGGAGCCAGTTAACCCATTATGGGATTAACTGACGACCCATAACCCACGACTTCTAATTATGCGTATAATCTATTAACTTACATATACATATTAGTTCATATATTTTGTAAGACACTAAGTTCCAGAGAGAAAAAGAGAGAATTGAGAGAGAGTTGAAAAGAATTGAAGAATTAAAGTGCATCATCTTCATAGAGTTAGCAAGGGTAACCTCTTGATTCAATCTTTATATTTACGTATGTATATGTTTCTTCCATGAAAAGCCAACTTGAGTTCTCTGTGAATAAAATTGGTGTTAATTACTTGAGTTATGATCATATACATGTTAACTGATGTTCATAACATACTTTCTATAACTTATGTATGTTTTAAAACAATCAAATTCATGATTATATGCCTTAATCAAAGTTCTGCAAAAATTTCAGAGTTTCATTTATGTACTTTTAAAAAATCCTCTAATAAGAACTGTTTTTGATAATTAACTTAAGATGTGATCGTATATGTGTTAGTATATGTTAATAACATGTTATATATCACGTATACATGATTTTCAGTGGTCATACCATGAAATTTTGTTGATAATTGGATTTTCAAAAGTTACAGAGTGTAGAAATTGTACATATGGCCCATATGGCTCTTATGTACAAAATCTACACGCCTTATGCGTTTATTTAACTTAAATTGACACGTGATTATGATTGTGTACGTTTAAACGAACAAAATGGAAGTTGAACAAACGGATTCGATGTTATAACGAATCCGTAACGTTGAATTTCTTGTTTTCCTTCAAAATTTTACAAAGTATGAAAAATAGTGAATTTGATTGCTATAACTTGTGTAATTACGTGATTTAGAATGCTAAGATCATGCTAGAAATGTTGTATAGTGTTTCTGTGAAGTCCATACTTCATGGGTAGCAATTAAATTGTTGTGGTAGCATTAAATGGTAAATTCTGGGCCTGGTTCTCTAATATTCGTGAACTGCAAATTTTGAAACTGGCGTGTGGAGCTGCAGCGCCAACTTTAAGCCTAAGAGTGGGGCTGCAGCGCTGGTGGAGCTGCAACACCAGCTTTAAGCCTAAGATTGGGGCTGCAGCACCAGTGAAGCTACAACGCCAGACTTAAGCTTAAAGTTCGAGCTGCAGCGCCAGTGGAGCTGCAGTGCCAGTGGAGCTGTAGCGCCACTTGGCAGATTTTACCTATAAATGAGAATTTTAATTGTTTTAGTCCAGGGAATGTAATAGTAACCTAATCTAATTAAGATAAAATGTGTTAGACATATAATGCAATGTTAAAATAGATTCTTAACATGTCAATGAGTTACTTACATGTTTAATTGAACTGTTGAACGCATAGTTCGCTAGTCGTTCATGAAATCTAATATTTTGTGAAGACAAATATTGTGATTTGGTTAATATAATCAAAATCAGAGTTTAGACAAAAGAGAATGAACTTGTGATGCTAGTTACGTTATTGATTAATGTGTATTGTGAATGTATTGGTATGTAGGACTTAATAAAGAACATGAATTATAATTGTAGCTTGTGCAAGAGGATAGTTTCCTATCCTTAAACTTGTTTAATATTTTGCAAGTTTCCTAAACTCAAACTTTACTTTTACATTGAGAAAGTATCCTATCTCTAACTTATTGTTATTAAGCAAGTTTCTTAACATTCTAAGTTATTCATTTATCAGGTTTTAGACTTGTGTTCTTTATCGAGCAATCTCTTGTTTTTAATTGTTCAAGTTCAAAGGTTTCATATTTGATGCTATAACTCTTTTAAGCATGATTCAGCTATACAATACTTATTCGATTGTATACTCTTGAGATTTACCATTCAAGTTGAATATCGATGTTATTGTTGAACTTATAGGACTAGTGAACCCTTATTTATTCGACTAGTCCATAGTTGATGTACGTTCTAAATTCTAGAACACTTATTGAGCTTATCCAAACCAAACTTCCTTTGGTGCGGACTCTGATGTCAAAACTGAGATGAACAACCCTGTAAAGGGGATTATTTATGCTTTACGTTGAGATATTGTGCACAGTATGGTACTAAGGGCTGATCACCCTAAGTACGAGAAGTAGAGTCCATAGTCTTATGACTGTTAAAGGTTTAAAGTATAAACACTTTACAACCTAGGACATAGTTCAAGGTCTTATGACCCTCAGATGTTCTTTTGATTCCTGTTATTTATCCTCGAGTCAAAAGTTGAGTTTCTTTATTTAGATGTCTTTGATTCACTCACATGTTATTATATTGTTGTCATATTATTATACTTGTGGGCAGTCGTGCTCACTCTTGTGTAATAATAACATTGCAGTTAAGAACAAAAGGTCCGACGAGCCTTCTACTAACAAAGGCAAGGGCAAGGTCAACAAGTGATGAAGACTTGTTGTTTATTTTATGTGTTTATGTTTCAAACTTATGTTAAAGTTGTGTAAGACTTATTTATTTATTTATGTCCCGCACAGATGTTTAAGGTTAGTATGACCTGGGATTGTATTTATTATTCAGATGTTGTAATCCCATAAGGGGAGGATTTATTTCTATCTATCGCATGGTTTGCATTTATTATGGGTAGATAGATAGATGATATTTGTACAGTGAGCACCAAATCCCGTGGAATTGAAGCACAGTCTATATAACCAAGCCACACACACAAGCCAACACAGTGTTTACAGGACAACGTCCCAACCTTTTATTGCTCACTCAATAACAAGGAAATACAATATATGACTAGGGGCTCGCAGGCTACACTTGCTCAGTGATCTCTGCCTTGCCAAGCCCCCTGGTTGTACATATAAATACACATTAGGCTGCAGTTGACACCCCCAACTGCTAGGACATTTAGAACCAATAGGAAACCAGCATTTTGAATTCACAACTGCCTGCCAACTGCCCACTAGCAGATATGTGCGTCCCATAATGTGTAACTACCCATCAACTGCCCACCAGCAGAATATGTGCCCCCCATGATGTGCAACTGGCTGGAGACATGCCAGTCATGTGCATGGAGGTTGATTGCCAGCAACTGTCCACAACTGCCTGTCAGTTAGGTCTTGCTCCAGTCAACCAATCCTAACTGCCCACAGTGTCAGCCCATCTTTTTGATGTCCTCAACCACCAGTGTATCAGCCCACATTGTTGATATTTCAGCCCACGAAGTTGCCCAATCATGTTACCACAAGATGCTATCCATTTATCCCACGAATTTCCAACTAGCCCAGCACTTGCCCAGGGTGCTGTCCAAGTCTGCTGTGTACGTCCATCCCATGCGTTTGCCCATATGCTTCAGCCTTGTTGCATGCTGGGCACCTACCCATGCCATGCTTGCATGCTGGGTGCTAACCCATGTCATGCCTTGACATGCCAGCCCAACGTATGTGCCATGCCCAATGCCTGCCCAACATCATTCTTGCTTGTTTATGCCCAGCTCATGAACGATCTTCGATGATCCGATCCAAGCCACCAATCTGATGTTTGACATTGTTGGAGGGGAGCCCAATAATGCCCCAACGTCCCGCACGCATCGCCCATGGCACCTGCCCATGGTCCCGGGTAACCTTCACGGAGTACCCCTCCACAAGGAACATACAATCTACTGCCTTTTGCATAAAGCAACTCATCTTCAAACAAGTAGTGTTTCCACGTTTCCAAGCAATGCATCACTGCAGTCATCTCCTTCTCGTGAGTACTGTACCTTTGTTCAGCATCCTTTAATTTTCGGCTTTCATAGGCAACTGGATGCTTGTTCTGAACTAACACCCCACCAATAGCCCTGTCCGACGCATCCGTATATACCTCAAAAGGAATTTCAAAGTCAGGAAGCTTCAACACCGATTCAGATGACACAGCTTCTTTTAATCTCTCAAACGCTTCTTGACATCCCGCTGTCCATTCCCACTTACTATCCTTCTTGAGTAAGTCAGTCAAGCGAGACACTATCTTCTAATATCCCCTGATGAACTTTCGATAGTAGTTTGCTAATCCCAGAAATGATCTCAACTCAGCAACTTTTATAGGAGCAATCCATTCAACAATGGCTTGGACTTTTCTCTCATCCATTCTCACCTGTCCTTGGCTAATCCAGTGCCCAAGGAACATGGCCTCTGCTCTACAAAACTCACATTTCTCTTTTTTCACATATAATTGATATTCCCTCAATTTTTGAAATACTAATCTTAGATGTTCCACATTAGCATCTAGTGTTTCACTATATACAACAATGTCATCTAGATAAACAACAACAAATCTATCCAGATACTCATAAAATACATCGCTCATAAGATTACATAAAGTAGCAGGGGCATTGGTTAAGCCAAATGGCATAACAAGAAATTCATACGAACCATACCTTGTCACACAGGCTGTTTTAGCTTCATCACCAGCAGCAATTCTCACTTGCCAATACCCAACTCTCAAGTCCAACTTCGTAAAGTATTTGGCTCTGGACAAACGATCAAACAAGTCAGCAACATTAGGAATAGGGTACTTGTTTTTGATAGTGACCTTATTCAATGCCCTGTAGTCCATGCACATCCTCATCGAGCCATCCTGTTTCCGCTGAAACAACATAGGAGCGCCATAAGGAGCCTTGGAGGGTCGCAGAAAGCCAGATTCTAGCAACTCTATCAATTTCTTTCTCAACTCTACCAACTCAGAAGGCGCCATCTTATAAGGGGCTTGAGTAGGGGGTCTTGCACCCTGCTCCAATTCTATCTTATGATCAACAACACGCCTTGGAGGAAGGGTCTTTGGTAGTTCTGGAGGCATCACATCTTTGAAATTGTCCAGCAACTTAGCAACAACATCTGGCACCTCTTAGACTACACCAGGCTTGATCTCAATCAAAGCACACAAATAGGTTTCTTCGCCCCTTTTAAGCCCAGACTCAAGCTGCAACGCAGACAACAAACCAGTCTTTTGCTTGCCTTCCTTCTTCTCCAGATTTGGGTATATAGCATTCACGAAACCTGGCATCTTGTCATCAGTGATCATTTGTCCTCCAAGATGAGGCATCACCATGCACTTCGCCGTCATCAGAAAATTGATTCCTAGGATAAGATCAAAGTCATCCAAAGGAACTGCCATCAAGCTGCACTTTCCCTCCCATGGGCCAACCTTCAAATTTGCCACCGCTGTGCCACGAATGGGTTGTGCCTCAGAGTTTACAGCCTTGATTTTACTTGCATTTTGCTGCAAGTCCAACTTCAGATTTTCCACTTCCCTTTCTGTAATAAAGTTGTTGGTAGCTTCAGTATCTACCATGGCCAACACTTCTCGGCCATTAACAACCACTAACAATACATCAGTGCATGTGGAGTGGGTGTCTTTGCCTTTTGGGTCTGCAAATCACCCAACAGTTGTAATGGGTTCATTCTTGGGCCATCTGATGTTCCTTCTTCATTCGAGTCATTTGTAACCAGGGCATTCACTTTCTCTTTCTTTGGGCATTCCTTCATTCGATGGGGACCACCGCATATGAAACAACCTTTGCTCTTGTCCTTGGACTGTCCATCAGCTTTAGGTTTTGACTATTTGTCACCACCTTTCTTCGATTTCTTGTCCTTCTTGCCATCTTTGATACTGCCCTTGTCTTTCTTTCCCGCTTGCTTCTTTTTCCCAGCAGCAGCATTTGGGCAAGAAAATTTGTAGTCTACAAGACTGTCAGCCGCTGCAATTGCTGTGGGTAGGTCTTTGACACTTGCCTACGCAATTCAGTCTGTGCCCACTGATGCATACCCGACATGAAATTGAACAGTTTATCCTCCTCAGACATGTTCTTGATGTCCAACATCAACGAACTGAAATCCTTCACATACTCTCTAACAGATCCGGGCTATTTCAAATGCTTCAAACTGTCCCTCACCAGCTATGAAGTATTGAGAGGCAGAAATTGATCCTTCAATTCCTTCTTGAGAACAGCCCATGTCTCAATCTTCGGTCTGCCCGCACTCACATCATCCTCAGTTCGAGTTCGCCACCAGAGTTTAGCATCCTCCGTCAGGTACATGCTTGTGATCGTGACCTTCTCTCGATCTAGGATATGGGCAGCCATGAAGTATTGCTCCATGTCCCATAAAAAGTTCTCCAATTCCTTGGCATTCTGACTGCCCCCAAAGGCTTTGGGTTCAGGAACTCTAACCTTCGTCAAGTGTCCATCTCCACTCGTGGGGCCAACAGCCACATCACGTCTCACCAGCACCATGTCTTCAGCCATTTTCTCGAATCGCTCGGTCACTTCGAGGGTCCGATTCGTGACAGCCACCAGATCTACAGTTAGATCGTCAACCTTCTTATTAAACTCGACGACATGATCTGCAACTTCAGTACAAAGGTTCTCCAATAGAGCAGATGATGCTCTGAATTGGTCCACCAACGAACCTTCTTCACCATATCTCCCACTTTAAATTCGAGCGGCCTCCTGTGTGCATCATCATACTTCTTCATCCTTTTCACTGCTTTGCTCAAGCTATCTCTTGCCTCTGCAATCAACTCTATTCTAGGTCTTGCAAATCTGTAAGCAGCAGGACAATTACCTCCGGTACGCTGTACAGCCACATCATTTGGAGTCCTCGACTGATAACCCATGCTCAGCTCAAAGGGACTCATACCTGTTGCAGAAGATTGATGCAAGTTGTAACAAAATTGAGATGGCTCTAACAACTCCAGCCAATTTTTCTGACTTGCAGTAACATAATGTCGCAGATACTCCTCGAGCAGCTGATTCATCCTCTCAGTCTGATCATCTATTTGAGGGTGATTCGCTGTACTGAACTTCAATTCAGATCCAACCTAACCAAAAAGAACTGTCCAAAACCTGCCCGTGAACCGAGTATCTCGATCACTTATGATATCTTCAGGCAACCCAAAATATTTAACAACATTCTTGAAATATAATTTAGAAGCAACATCTGCCGTACAAGAATGTGGTGCAGGGATGAACACCGCATACTTGGAAAAATGATCAACTATAACAAATATTGATCTCATCCCATCAACCTTCGGCAATCCAGAAAAAAAGTCCATCGACATTGATTGCCATGGTCTGTCAAGAATGGGAAGAGGCTGCAACAAGCCTGTTTCACTCTTTTTCTCAAGTTTGTCCACTTGGCACACTAGACAAGACTTGACATACGCCTCAACGTCATTTTCCATCTTAGGCCAATAGTATGAACTAGACAGCAAAGCCAACATTCCCGCATGCCAAGTGCGTGTCAACCCACTAAGGGGCTAACAAACCACCCCCACCAGAAGAGCCCGACGTCCTCGTCGGTGGGTGTGCTTGAGTACCGATTAGCATGACGTAATAACTAAGACTTAAAATTCTATTTGTCAAGATGACAGATGTTGGAGAACCTAGTCAGTCCAGGGACCTTGTACCCCTAAAGGCTAGAAAGGAGAAGCCCCGAGATATCCACGTAGTCTGGGAGCAGTTAGTCCGACGAGAGCCATCACCCTTGATCACAGTCATTGGTCAGGAGTATGTGCCGGTGTCTAATTCAGAGGAGGACTCTGAGGAAGACCCTGAGGAGATTGAGGTTCAGGCTGAGGCAGCCGAAGAGGAGGAGGAAGACCCTAAAGGGTTCCCGCCGAGCTCTATCAGTGCCGAGATGTATGACGAGCTGTATGACCATAACATAGAGTTACGTGATTATGTTCAGGAGGTGAGGGAGAGATCGGTTACTCAATATTCTACCATCGAGCTGAGGGATGGAGAGGTTGAGGCTCTTCACACACGTTTGGGAAATGTAGAGTGAGATTTGGCTCACGAGAAGGGCCAAACCAAGCAGAAGTCAGAGGAAATGGAGGAATTGAAGAATGAACTAAAAGAGAAATCAGCAAAGCTAGCCATAGCAGAGGAAGCCTGGGTAAGGGAATCACGACGAGCAGATCTCGCAGAAGATAACTGTCGGGCGAAGAAGGCCAAGCTTGAGGAGACGTACTCTACACTTCAGTATGCAATTGATGAAGCCCAAGATCGGGTTATGAGGTACCCAATTCAATTCGAAGGACTACCGTCGTACATGCTAGATCGCAGAACGATGTCCCGAATTATGGAAGAAGAGCGTGGCAAAGCTGATCGTCGCCTTAATCGGCAGTGATAGGAGCATTTGATTTTGTGAAACCTATCTGGTAGTTAATAATGTAAATTCCGATGTGTTTATAAACAGAGGAATATTTTGATGTTTTAAATCCTGTAGATTCTTTATCTCAGGATAGTTGATGTAAATAGCAGTGATGCTATCGTGTTATGTTAAAACTTTTAATTTAATAAAATATCAGAGTTTATTTGAGATAATGTGTTGACTGATGGTGTCTAAATATTTAAGTTGAGGCTTGGATATTTAAAAGATTGAATAAAGATCTAATAAGCGTATTTTTTAACAGAAAAATGCCGCCAAGGAGACGACCTAACCGTCAACAGGCCCAAGAAGGGTCAACAAACAACAACAATGACGCCAATGCTAACCCCGTTCAGCAGTTGGCGAACTTACTTGCTGGAGTGCTTAACAACCAACCTCAAGCTCCACCGAACACAACGTTCAAGGACTTCAAGGCGGTGGGACAGCCAGAGTTTAAAGGTACCATGAACCCGATAGAAGCTCAAACCTGGGTGATGGAGATGGAGAAAGTTTTTGACGTCGCCAGAGTCAGAGAAGACCAGAAAACTGCCTACACAATGTTCATGCTAAAATTCGAAGCCAGCTATTGGTGGCAAGCGAATAAGGTCCAGGGAGGTGAAGGTGTGATTACCTGGGAGAGGTTCAAACAGATGTTCTTCGAGATGTACTTTTCGACCAACTTGCAGAATCAAATGGAGATTCAGTTTCTAGAGCTGAAACAGGGGAATATGTCCGTACCAGAATATGAGGCAAAATTTATTGAGTTGGCTAGGTTTGCCACGTATCAAGTGCACACCGCTCAGAGGAAGGCAAGGAGGTTTGAACAGGGCCTGAAGCCCTGGTTGTATAGCAAAGTGTCAATGTTCCAATTGAACACTTTTGCTGGGGTGTTGGAGAAGGCCATTCTCGCTGAGGGCGGGAGTGACGCTGTTACAAAGTATAACCAAGATCAGAAAAAGAAGAAGAGTGAAGGTGAAGGAATTAACACGGGAGGGAGTAGTAATCAGAAGAAGAGGTGGAGTGATAACTCATCAACTGGAAATCAGTAAGGAGGTCAGAAAAAGAGGATCAAAGCTTGTCTGACCTGCGGGAAAGCTCACTTGGGAATTTGTATGAAGGGAAAATGAGTATGCTACAATTGTGGTCAGGAAGGCCACATAGCACCTAACTGCCCTAACCCAAAGAAGGGCGCTTGCTTCACTTGCAGCTCAAAGGACCATCTGGCAAGGAACTGTCCCAAGAAGGGATTTGGAGGGGCATGATCAGGAGGGAACAAGGAAAATAGCGGTGGAAGTGCTCTAACTATCACGGGACCAACTGCAACCAACCGACCAACCGCCAGAACCTTTAACATGACCGTGCAGGATGCTGTCTAGTCTTGCGATGTGGTGTCAGGTATCATTCTGATCAATAAAGTTAATGCTTATGTACTATTTAATTCGGGTGCTACTTGTTCATTTATATCCGATGACTTTGCTAAGAACTTAGAACTTCCTATGGACGAGTTAGAATACCCCATGAACATAGAGATTGCGAATAGAGAAGTGATCCATGTTAAGTACGTACACAAGAACTGTAGGGTGGATATTAAGGGTAACATTATGAACGTAGATCTTATCCCGATTAGGCTTGGGGAATTCGATGTTATCCTGGGAATGGATTGGCTAGTAAATTATGGGGCTGTAATTGATTGCCAGAGGAAGTGTATCAACCTTATGACCCCATCAAAGGTTGTGTTTTATGGCAGCAAATCGCCTAGACAAGCGAGTTGTCTGACGATGATGTAGGCCAGGAAGTTGTTAAGACAAGGTTGTGTAGGATATTTAGCCTACATAGTCGATAGTCGTAAAGAAAATCCAAAAGTGGAAGATATACCAGTCGTGAGGGACTTCATTGACGTATTTTTGGATGATCTTCTAGGACTTTTGCCTGACAGAGAGGTTGAGTTTGTAATCAATTTGGCGTCAGGGACGACCCCAATATCGAAGGCACCATACCGGATGGCTTCGGTAGAGATGAAAGAGTTGATGGTACAACTGCAAGAGTTACTGGACAAGAAGTACATCCAACCGAGCGTATTGCCATGGGGAGCGCTGGTGTTGTTTGTGAAGAAGGACGGGACGATGCAGCTTTTCATCGACTACAGAGAACTGAATAAGGTCACAATTACGAATAGATATCCATTACCGAGGATCGACGATCTGTTTGACCAATTGAAGGGTGCAAGGTACTTTTCAAAGATAGACTTGAGGAGTGGCTATCATCAGCTGAAGGTGAGGCCAGAGGATGCTCTGAAGACAGCATTTAGGACTCGATATGGTCACTACGAATTTCTGGTAATGTCATTTGGTCTAACGAATGCTCCTGCAGCATTCATGGGCTTAATGAATGGAGTGTTCAAGCCGTTTTTGGACAAATTCGTGATGGTCTTTATCGACGACATTTTGGTATACTCGAAAACCAAGGAAGAACATGTAGAACATCTGAAGTTAACATTAGAGGCATTGCGAAGAGAGAAGTTGTATGCCAAATTTTTGAAATGTGAATTCTGGATTGAAAGAGTACAATTTCTTGGACATGTGATCGACAAGGACAGAATTTTGGTAGATCCCTCTAAAGTCGAAGCTGTGATGAACTGGGATTAGCCGAAAACACCGTCGGAAGTGAGGAGTTTTCTTGGATTAGCGGGCTATTATAGAAGATTCATTCAGGACTTTTCCAAGATCGCAACTCTGCTGACGAATTTGACTAGGAAATCGGTGAAATTAGTTTGGACGGAGAAGTGTGAGGAAAGCTTCCAAGAGCTTAAGAAGAGGTTTAGTTCAGCACCTGTGTTATCTCTTCCGGACAACACAGGAAATTTTATGATTTATAGTGATGCGTCGCATAAAGGACTTGGCTGTGTGCTTAAGCAAAACGGCAGGGTCATTGCATATGCGTCACGACAATTGAAAGACTATAAGAAGGGGTATCCGACCCATGACTTGGAGTTAGCTGCAGTGGTATTTGCTTTGAAAATTTGGAGACACTATCTTTATGGGGAGAAGTGTGAAATATATACAGACCACAAGAGTCTGAAATATATTTTTACACAAAAGGACTTGAATATACGCCAGAGAAGGTGGCTAGAGTTGATTAAGGACTATAACTGTGAAATCTTATACCATCCGGGTAAGGCTAATGTGGTCACCGATGCCTTAAGTAGGAAGG
The DNA here is from genome assembly GCA_020205555.1 of Panax stipuleanatus. Taxonomy (NCBI): domain Eukaryota; kingdom Viridiplantae; phylum Streptophyta; class Magnoliopsida; order Apiales; family Araliaceae; genus Panax; species Panax stipuleanatus. Next base: position 68,158,572 of record CM035119.1, on the reverse strand, counting down.
GCCGGGAGAAATTGATGATGTTGACTGCTCAGGAGGAGCTAATTTTAGCAATGGAAAAACTGGAATTGGAAGTGAAGTATCCGATGGAGATTGACAAAAAGTTGTTTCAGATGCAAGCTGGTACAACCCTATTGGATAAAGTTAGGAAAGCTCAACTTTAGGACCAAGAATGTGAGAAGGTTAAGAAAAAGATATCTGAAGGAACCGAACCAAGATTCAAGATAGACAGTGAAGGACTACTGAGATTTGAGAACAGAGTTTGGGTACTGTCAGTGCCAGAGATTAAGGAAGACATTTTGAGCAAGGCTCATAGCTCACGATATTTGATTCACCCCGGTAGTACCAAGATGTACCAGGATCTTTGACAGCACTTCTGGTGGCCGAATTTGAAACGAGATGTTGCTGAGTGTGTTACAAAGTGTCTGACCTGTCAGAAAGTAAAAGCAGAACATCAGAGACCGAGTGGTTTACTACAACCCCTGGAAATCCCAGAATGGAAATGGGAACACATTACGATGGATTTCGTGGTTGGCCTTCCGACGACTCATAAAGGCTACGACGCAGTATGGGTTATCGTTGACCGACTGACAAAATCCACACACTTCCTTTCGATCAAAATCAGATTCAACTTAGACCAGTTGGCAAGGCTATATGTGAAAGGGATTGTTTCGAGGCATGAAGTTCCGGTGTCAATTGTTTCCGACAGAGATCCGCGCTTCACATCGAACTTCTGGAAGCGACTACAGGAATGCATGGGGACAAAGTTGAGAATGTGTACGGCTTATCACCCACAGACAGACGGGCAGAGCGAAAGAATGATCCAGACATTGGAAGATATGCTGAGAGCATGCATTATGGATTTCAAAGGCAACTGGGATGACCACCTACCGCTTGTGGAATTCGGTTACAACAACAGTTACCATGCTAGTATTGGCATGTCGCCTTACAAAGCGTTGTACGAAAGAAAATGCAGAACCCCGCTATATTGGGATGAAGTTGGCGAGAGACAACTACTAGGTCCAGAACTGGTACAGCAGACAACAGAGATAGTCAGAGTAATCAGAACAAGACTGGTAGCAGCTCAGGATAGGCAGAAGAAATACGCCGATCCACACCGTAAAAATGTTGAGTTTGAATCGGGTAGCTATGTGTTCTTGAAAGTCTCTCCTTGGAAGGAAAAGATCAGATTTGGTAAGAAGGGGAAATTGAGCCTGAGGTTCATTGGACCCTTTGAGGTACTGCGAAGGATTGGAGAAGTTGCGTATGAGGTAGCCTTACCTCCGACGCTCGAGAATGTCCACAACGTTTTCCATGTTTCAGTTTTACGACCTTACAAACCCGATTACAAGCATGTGATTGAATATGAAACCCTACATTTTGAGAAAGACTTATCCTATGAAGAAATTCCTGTTCAGATAGTTGACAAGAAAGAACAAGTCCTCAAAAACAAAGTTATACCTTCTGTTAAGGTAATTTGGAGGAACCACAATGCTGAAGAAGCTACGTGGGAACTCGAAGAGCATATGATGAAGAATTACCCACATTTAATTACTTAATTTATGTGTATGCGATTCTGGGGACAGAATCTTTGTAAGGGGGGAGAATGTAACTGGACGAAATTTAATTGAACCGTGATTCTGGGGACAGAATCATTTTAAGGGGGGAAAGATGTGACGAACGAGATTTTTGTAATTTAATTTGAATATTTATTGAATTAAATAAATATTTTTTGATGATTTAATTATTGAGTTAAATAATTAATTGATGAATTTATGGTATATTAATTTAATTATATGTGTTACATTGATTAAATTAATGTGAAGAAATGTTTATATTCAATAATGCATTTAACTGAGCTTATTTGATTTAATATATTAATTAATAAGCATAATGTGCTCTAATTAATTAATAATTAATTAGAGATTTAATGATTTGACATAATTAATAAATAAGAATTTAATTATGTGACTATGTGATTTAATGTGAATTTATGATATTTTATTTAATTGATTTAAATAACATTATTTGATTAAATTAGGTGTGACATTAATTAACTATATAATAAGAGTTTTACTAAAATTAATGGGAAAGGAAGAATATAAGGGGCAAGCAAACAAAGCATTAGTGGGGGTTGGAGCCAGTTAACCCATTATGGGATTAACTGACGACCCATAACCCACGACTTCTAGTTATGCGTATAATATATTAACTTACATATACATATTAGTTCATATATTTTGTAAGACACTAAGTTCCAGAGAGAAAGGGAGAGAATTGAGAGAGAGTTGAAAAGAATTGAAGAATTAAAGTGCATCATCTTCACAGAGTTAGCAAGGGTAACCTCTTGATTCAATCTTTCTATTTACGTATATATATGTTTCTTCCATGAAAAGCCAACTTGAGTTCTCTGTGAATAAAATTGGTGTTAATTACTTGAGTTATGATCATATACATGTTAACTGATGTTCATAACATACTTTCTATAACTTATGTATGTTTTAAAAAAATCAAATTCATGATTATATGTTTTAAATCAAAGTTCTGCAAAAATTTTAGAGTTTCATTTACGTACTTTTAAAAAAAATCCTCTGATAAGAATTGTTTTTTATAATTAACTTAAGATGTGATCGTATATGTGTTAGTATATGTTAATAATATGTTATATATCACGTATACATGATTTTCAGTGGTCATACCATGGAATTTTGTTGATAATTGGGTTTTCAAAAGTTACAGAGTGTAGAAATTGTACATATGGCCCATATGGCCCTTATGTACAAACTCTACACCCCTTATGCGTTTATTTAACTTAAATTAACACGTGATTATGATTGTGTATGTTTAAACGAACAAAATGGAAGTTGAACGAACGGATTCGGTGTTATAACGAATCCGTAACGTTGAATTTCTTATTTTCCTTCAAAACTTTACAAAGTATGAAAAACAGTGAATTTGATTGCTATAACTTGTGTAATTACGTGATTTAGAATGCTAAGATCATGCTAGAAATGTTGTATAGTGTTTCTGTGAAGTCCATACTTCATGGGTAGCAATTAAATTGTTGTGGTAGCATTAAATGGTGAATTCTGGGCCTGGTTCTCTGTTATTCGTGAACTGCAGATTTTGAAACTGGCGTGTGGAGCTGCAGCGCCAACTTTAAGCCTAAGAGTGGGGCTGCAGCGCCAGTGGAGCTGCAGCGCCAGCTTTAAGCCTAAAATTGGGGCTGCAGCGCCAGTGGAGCTGCAGCGCTAGACTTAAGCTTAAAGTCCGAGCTGCAGCGCCAGTGGAGCTACAGCGCCATTTTTAGTTCAAATGGTGGAGCTGCAGCGCCACTTGGCAGATTTTACCCATAAATGAGAATTTTAATTGTTTTAGTCCAGGGAATGTAATACTAACCTAATCTAATGAACATAAAAATGTGTTAGACATATAATGGAATGTTAAAATAGATTCTTAACATGTCAATGAGGTACTTGCATATTTAATTGAACTGTTGAACGCATAGTTAGCTAGTCGTTCATGAAATCTAATATTTTGTGAAGACAAATGTTGTGATTTGATTAGTATAATCATAATCAGAGTTTAGACAAAAGAGAATGAACTTGTGATGTTAGTTACGTTATTGATTAATGTGTATTGTGAATGTATTGGTGTGTAGGACTTAATAAAGAACGTGAATTATAATTGTAGCTTGTGCAAGAGGCAAGTTTCCTATCTTTAAACTTGTTTAATATTTTGCAAGTTTCCTAAACTCAAACTTTACTTTTACATTGAGCAAGTATCCTATCTCTAACTTATTGTTAATAAGTAAGTTTCTTAACAGTCTAAGTTATTCATTTATTAAGACTTAGATTTGTGTTCTATATCGAGCGAGCTCTTGTTTTTAATTGTTCAAGTTCAAAGGTTTCATATTTGATGCTATAACTCTTTTAAGCATGATTCAGCTATACAATACTTATTCGATTGTATACTCTTGAGATTTACCATTCAAGTTGAATATCGATGTTATTGTTGAACTTATAGGACTAGTGAACCCTTATTTATTCGACTAGTCCATAGTTGATGTACGTTCTAAATTCTAGAATACTTATTGAGCTTATCCAAACCAAACTTCCTTTGGTGCGGACTCTGATGTCAAAACTAAGATGAACAACCCTGTAAAGGGGATTATTTACGCTTTAGCGTTGAGATATTGTGCACAGTATGGTACTAAGGGCTGATCCCCCTAAGTACGAGAAGTAGAGTCCATAGTCTTATGATTGTTAAAGGTTTAAAGTATAAATACTGTACAACCTAGGACATAGTTCAAGCTCTTATGACCCTCAGATGTTCTTTTGATTCCTGTTATTTATCCTCGAGTTAAAATTTGAGTTTCTTTATTCAGATGTCTTTGATTCACTCGCATGTTATTATATTGTTGTCATATTATTATACTTGTGGGCAATCGTGTTCACTCTTGTGTAATAATAACATTGCAGTTAAGAACGAAAGGTCCGACGAGCCTTCTACTAACAAAGGCAAGGGCAAGGTCAACAAGTGATGAAGACTTGTTTATTTTATGTGTTTATGTTACAGACTTAAGTTAAAGTTGTGTAAGACTTATTTATTTATTTATGTTCCGCACAGATGTTTAAGGTTAGTATGACCTGGGATTGTATTTATTATTTAGATGTTGTAACCCCATAAGGGGAGGATTTATTTCTATCTATCGCATGGTTTGCATTTATTATAGGTAGATAGATAGATGATATTTGTACAGTGAACACCAAATCCCGTGGAATTGAAGTACCCGTATTTGGGGATGTCACATTAGACTTAACACTTACTCGTTCATTTATAAGTTTCTTATTATGACTTGGTAACTATTTATGATTTCAAAAGACTGCATACATCATTTCAGCAAGCTGAAACCAAACCGTCTTCCTTTTCTAACAATTTCAGTTTTCCATTTCGGTACCCTGAAATTGTTCATTTCAGGAACCTGAAATACACTATTCACAAAAATATCAAATCATCTTATTAGTTTTCTATCCTTTGGTCAAACACATATCCATATATTTCATATACAAAAATAATTTTCTGAATTTTTTCAACTCCCTTGAGTATTTTTCAAAAATTCATTTCTAGTCAATTCCTTAACAAATTAGCTACCTCATGCTTAACTCCAGAAATTCCCAACTCTTGGAGGGATCTTACACATGTTAACGTGGATTTACAATTTAAATTTCGTGGCCATCGGAGTTATACAACTCCAGTTATAGCGATTTTCGTCAAAAAAAATGCAAATATTGAAATAGTCATAACTTGCTCAATTTAAGTCGAAATGAGCTCATTTTCGGACACAAGCTAGTTTATAACATATATTGTAATGTCCCAAAAGGCCTGATTTTATTTCATAACTTAGGTGGCCAAAACAGCCCCTTAAATTTCCGGACAACTTACTCTTTAGCCTTTTTCAGATTTTGCTTCATTTACTCAAATCAGTCCACACGAAAATCTGTAACTTCTTTTTAAGAGATTCCACCTAGAAAAGTTAGAAGACTTATATATCTATCTCCAAAAATTGAGCACACTCAAAAATTCAAAATATACTAGGAGATATGGTCATTTGAATTTCATACTTCATTTTTATAAAAAAATTGATTTTTCATACTTGATGATTTCTAAGAAAACTTTCATATTCCCACCTAATAACCAACATAATCCATCATCAAACATCATAACACAAACTAATACCAAATATATTCATGGATCTATCATGATCCATGATCTATTTCAATAATCTATCACAAAATCCAAACAAAACACAAGTAAAGTTAAGAAATATTAGGTTTTCTACTTTTTGAAAAACTTATTTCCAATTTTATGGTTTAGATCCAACTTCTAACACTTGAATAAAATAGATCCATACTTGAATCTATATAAAATACATATATTAAAGATTTTTAAACTTCAAAATCATAAACCCCTTTCTCCATCAAATCACTAAAAGAAAAGAAAATAAAGCTAGAAATTATACCTTTGCTTGATTTCTCTTCTTCTTCTTCCTAAGATTTATTTAGGAAACTATGAAACACCAAAATTCTCCCTCTCTCCTCTCTTGAGGTGGCCGAACCTCTCCTCATTTCTCTCTCTCGCTCTCTCTCTCTCTCTCTGTCTCTTTCTCTCTTAGTGCTTGCTAGCTTATGAGATGAAAGAGAAAAGAATGAAATGAAATGAAATGAAAAGTAAAGGATATATATGACACCCCCAAATTCGGGTACTTCGTTTCCACATGACTTGGTGTTCACTTTCTAACTATAACAAATATCTACCCAATATATCTCAAAATAAATTATAATCTTTATTCAAAATAATAAAATCTCACTTAAAACAAGGGTTACAACCTTCTCAAAACTCAATTCCAGGGTTACTCTAACCTTGACTTAACAATAAAGTGCGGAATAAAAACATGACATAAAAGTCTTATTACAATCATTTCAAAATAATTAAACAAGTCTTCATTTGCTTTACTTTCCCTTGCCCTTACTCGTAGACAGGGCATCAACGTTATCAACCTTAACTGCAATTGTTATTTAATGCAAGAGTGAGCAAACAACAACTCACTGGAGTTTAACAATAATAAATATATGAAAGGATATCTTTAAAAAGATCTGAATAACTTAGCTTACTTCAACAATAAAGAATTGAATAATAATTCTCTATCAACATTAAAATTCGAATATAGAATTTATCTGAAAGTCATAAGACCTTTGAACTCTTGTCCTAGGTTATAAATATTTCTATTTAAACCTTTAACAGTCAATAAGACTATGGACCTTAACTCGTACTTAGGGGGATCAGCCCTTCGTACCATGTATTGTGCACAAACATCTTAACGCTATGCGTAATAACCTTACCTAATAATTAGGGTTGTTCAACTCAGTAATTTGAATTCAAGTCCGCACCAAAGAAAGTTTGGTTTGGATAAGCTTACAAGGGTAATTTAGAATTCACGTTCATCAACTAAGGATTAGTTGAATCGACTTTTACTAATTCATAAATAAAAGAATTATGAATTAACATATGCTTTAGAAGTAAACTTAAAGCATTTAAAATAATAAACTGGATCTTACTTGAACAATAAGTCAATATATCTTCGGTTAAGTAAATAATTGTCCAGTATAGAAATGAAAGGACATTCTCAACAATGAATATATGAACTCTAAGAAACTTGCGTAGAAATAGCGAGTTTAGGGTTTAGAAGACTTTCCTCAAGCGCAAGCTACTTAACACACTTCACGTACTTTAATACTTCCTACACATATATATTTGATCACAATAACCTAAATTAGTTAACACATAACTAACTCACATAATTGGTCAACTCTCATGGTTAACTCATTCTAATTAAATAACAATTAAGCATCACATATGCATGCTCACATAACTAAATCAATTATGTGTTTAACTAAATTATAATTAAACAATTATAATTTAAACACTTAATCTAATTATAATTACTTAAATTATAATTATATCTTAAATTATAAATAATTATAATTTAAAATCAATTAAACTACATCATACATTATAATTACACAATTTACAATTAATCATGTATTTATCAATTATAATCTACAAAAATCATGCATTTATTAAATTATAATTACATAAATTATAATTTAAATTAACATCTAATTGATTAAAATAAATCAACTTCTATACATTATAATTTCACAGAATTATAATTTATATTAAATATTTACTCTTAATTATAATTAATCAAATTATAATTAAGTAACTTATTTTACAATTAAACAATTATAGCTTAATTTAAATAACTATATTAAGGTTTTCAAAACTTCTTTTTCTCAAATTATGAAATTGTCAACTTCATGTTAATCATAGGTTATAGTCACTGAATACATGCTCATCATCAAAACCATTTAGCTTAAAGCTAGAATAAAAACTACACAATCTAATCAAACCAACTCACTGTCTCTGCACAGCCAGTGGCGCAGCTGTGCAGCCAGGAACCTTGGTACCGGCGCAACTGCGCAGGGGTCGAATCTGGGAAAGGCAAGCGGCGCAGCTGCGCTGCTTTTGGCTGTACTACCGGTGCAGCTGCGCAGGAGCACAGACAGAGGCAGACAGTCACGATACTCTGCTTCATCGATTAACCCAAACAAGCCAACAAACGACAATTCACAGTAAATTAAACATTGTAAATCATACCTATGCAATAATACATATATATAACATGCTTCTAAAACACAAAATCATCTAAACAATAAGAATCAACGGTTTTAAAAGTCCAATTTGGCTATTTTCATAAAAACTCATATATTTGCCAAAATAATCCACTGTAACTATTTCTCTCAAGCAATTCAACCCTATATGCATTATACTTGAAATTGAAGATAGCATCAAGTACATACCTAATAAGCATATTAACATATATCAATTTTATTTATTTTCATTCTAAAATTGGTCAAAACCGTATGAACACATAAGAACATAAATTCTTATTAAAACATATTAAATCACCAATTTATTTTTCTGAAAACCATTGATAGTAATTAACCTACTATGAACAACACATGAATAGAATTATATATATAATCCATGTTTACATAATTTCATGAAAACTTATTTTTAATAGAGGATGAACACACAAAAATATATAACGGAGTTCCATAATCATTAGAAATTATAGATGATACCTTTTTGCTAATGAGTTGACGAAGAAGATAATATGTGTTTGATTCTAGGAACTCTTCTTCCTCCTTGCTCTTCTTCTCCAACTCTTCTCTGCTTTCTCCTTTCTTCTTAGCTCTTAGACTTAGGCTAATGATAATTCACGTAGTATAGACTAACGTAGAATAAAACTGACATAATATAATATAATACGCGTACTAACTATACTTAATACACTAATTAAATTATCAGTTACATAAGTTTCAAAATTTAAAAAAGCCTTAAGGCTTTGTTTGGCCAAATCTCTTTAATTTAAAAACAGATTTTAGTCACTAAGGCCATGTTTGGTAAAATAAGTTTAAAAACAAATGCAAAGCCTTGTTTATTTAAAATTATTTTTTTTTATTTTAACAAATCATTTTAACACATATTTTAAATGTCACATTTTAATTAATTAAACATAGAATATTCTTATTTAATCAATTAATCACATAAAATAATTTATCACATCATTATAATTACTCGCTAATTATAATTCACGTAACACTTAACACACAATTCATCTAATTTAATTCTCTCAATTAAATTAGAACTACAATATAAAATTAATATATACACATCAATTAAATAACATTCATTAAATTAATATGTAACACTTAATTAAATCACTCTCATAATTCACGTAATTATTTTAACTCAATAAATAAATCACATAAAATATTTATTTAACTCAATAAATATTTAAAATTAAATATAAAATCTCAATCGTTACAATCTTCCCTCCTTAAAAAGATTTTGTCCCCAGAATCACACAAAAAAAAATTCTCGTCTATTACATTCTTTCCTCCTTAAAAGGATTCTGTCCCCGAATCAGTATATAAGGGTTTACACAAAACTATTCAAATAAATGCGGATAAGATTTCATCATAACATCTTTGAGTTCTCACGTAGCTTCTTCAGCAGTGTGGTTCCTCCAGATTACCTTAACAGAAGGTATCACTTTATTCCTAAGTACTTGTTCCTTTCTATCAACTATTTGAACATGCACTTCTTCATATGTTAAGTCCTTATCAAATTGTAAAGGTTCATATTCTATTATATGTTTATAATCATTCTTGTAAGGTCTTAACATAGAAATATGGAAGACATTATGTATATTCTCGAGCTTCGGAGGTAATGCAATCTCGTAAGCTACCTCGCCAACTTTTCGCAACACCTCAGAAGGTCCAATAAATCTGGGACTCAACTTTCCCTTCTTACCAAATCGAATCTTCCCCTTCCAGGGAGATACTTTCAGGAACACAAAACTTCCTGGTAAGAATTCTCAGTTTTGTCGATGAAGATCGGCATACTTCTTCTATCTGTCTTGAGTAGCAACTAATCTCGTTCTGATTAGCTTCACAATTTTGGAGGTTTGTTGTACCAATTCTGGTCCCAACAATTGACGTTCACCGACTTCATCCCAGCACAAAGGAGTTCTGCATTTTCTGCCATATAATGCTTCGTAAGGCGGCATGCCAATACTCGCATGATGACTATTGTTGTAGGCAAACTCCACCAACGGTAGATGATCCTCCCAGCTTCCTTTGAAGTCCACACAAGCTCAGCATATCCTCAAGCTTCTGAATTATTCTCTCGCTTTGTCCATCAGCCTGAGGATGATACGCTGTACTCATTCGCAATTGCTTTCCCAGACATTCTTGCAATCGCTTCCAGAAATTAGACGTAAAACGTGGATCTCTGTCGGACACAATTGACACCGGAACACCATGTCTAGAAATAATTTCCTTCACGTATAGCTTCGCTAGCTTATCTAGGTTGTACTTAACCTTGATCGGCAGAAAGTGGGCTGACTTCGTCAGTCGATCCACTATAACCCATATCGCTTCAAATCCCTTTTGAGTCGTTAGAAGACCTACCACAAAATCCATCGTGATGTGCTCCCACTTCCACTCTGGAATTTCTAACGGTTGTAGCAATCTGCTAGGTCTCTGGTGTTCTACTTTGACTTTCTAAAATGTTAAGCATTTTGCAACGCATTCAGCAGCATCCCTCTTCATATTCGGCCACCAGAAATGATGCCTGAGATCCGGGTACATCTTCGTACTCCCGGGGTGAATAGAATATCTAAAACTATGAGCTTCGCTCAGAATCTCCTCATTGACCTCAGGTACTGGCGGTACCCAGATTCTACCTTCAAATCGTAACAGACCGTCATTATCGATCTTGAACTTGAACTCTTTGCCATCGGTTATCCTCCTCCAAATCTTCTTACATTCTTCATCGTGAAGTTGTGCTTCTTTCACTTTGTCTACTAGAGTAGAACCAGTGGTTACTTGAAACAACATCTCATCCGATTCCTTCAGAAGCTTCACCTCCAACTCCAATCTAGCCATCTGTTCTATTAACCAATCCTGATTAGTTAACACGTTCAGCTTCACCTGACCTTTCTTGCTCAAAGCGTCGGCGACAACTTTAGCTTTACCCGGATGGTAAAGTATCGCGCAATCGTAGTCTTTAATCAGTTCCAACCATCTTCTTTGGCACATATTCAAATCCTTCTGGGTAAATATATACTTCAGACTCTTGTAATCTGTGTGTATTTCACAGTTTTCTTCATATAAGTAGTGCCTCAAAATCTTTAGGGCAAACACTACTGCCGCCAATTCTAGATCATGGGTCGGATACCCCTTGTCATAATCCTTTAGCTGACGTGACGCATAGGCAATGACTTTGTCGCTCTACATCAACACACAGCCTAATCCTTTATGTGAGGCATCGCTATATACTACGAAATTCCCCGAACTATTCGGTAAAGACAATACAGGCGCAGTACTCAGCCTTTTCTTCAGCTCTTGAAAACTTTCCTCACATTTCTCTGTCCAAACAAATTTAAACATTTTACGAGTCAAATTCGTCAACGAAGTTGCGATTCTAAAAAAGTCTTGGATAAATCTACGGTAATAGCCTGCCAATCCCAAGAAACTCCTCACTTCAGACGTCGTCTTCGGCTGATCCCAATTTATTACCGCTTCAACCTTCGACGGATCCATCGAAATACCATCCTTGTCGATCACGTGGCCAAGAAATTGCACATGTTCCAACCAGAATTCGCACTTCAAGAATTTAGCGTAAAGCTTCTCTTATCTCAGGGCTTCTAAGGTTAGTCATAAGTGTTCAGCATGTTCCTCCTCGGTCTTGGAATAAACCAGGATGTCATCTATGAACACTACCACAAACTTGTCCAGAAATGGCTTGAACACCCTGTTCATTATGTCCATAAATGCAGCTGGGGCATTAGTGAGACCAAATGACATCACCAGGAACTCGTAATGACCATATCGAGTCCTAAAAGCCGTTTTAGGTATATCTTCCTTCCTCACCTTCAATTGATGATACCCACTTCTCAAATCAATTTTCGAGAAGTACTTCGCACCCTTCAGTTGATCAAACAAGTCATCGATCCTAGGTAAAGGATACCTATTCTTGATCGTAAACTCCCTATAATCAATGAAAAGACACATCGATCCATCCTTCTTCTTCACAAACAAAACAGGCGCTCCCCACGATGAAACGCTCGGTTTAATATACTTCTTGTCCAGTAATTCTTGTAGTTGAATCATCAGTTTCTTCATCTCAACTGGAGCCACTCTATACGGAGCCTTCGAAATCAGAGCAGTTCCCGGCGCTAGATCGATCATGAACTCTATCTCCCTATCTGGCGGAAGTCCTGGCAAATCGCTCGGAAAAACGTCCACAAACTCCTTAACTACCGATATCTCCTCCACCTTCGGGCATTCCTTACGCGTATCTACTATGTAGGCTAGATATCCCCCACAACCTTGCGTCAGAAGTTTCTTGGCTTGCATAACCGTCAGAAAACTCGCTTGTCTAGGCGATTTACTACCATAGAACACTAACTTCGATGGAGTCGTAAGGTTTACCGACTTCTTCTGACAGTCGATTATCGCCCCATGGTTGAACAACCAATCTATACCCAGTATGACGTCGAATTCCCCAAGTTTTATCGGAATCAAATTTACTCTAAGCTCCTGACCCTTAATGTCCAATCTACAGTTCTTATAAACGCTCCTAACAGGAATAACTTCCCTATTTGCAATCTCTATGTTCAAGGGGTAAACTAACTCTTCTACAGGTAAGTCTAGGGTTTTAGCAAAATCATCAGATATGAATGAACAAGTAACACCCGAATCAAATAATACATATGCACTTATACTATTGACCAGAATAATACATGACACCACGTCTTTTGATTACACAGCATCCTGCACCGTCATATTAAATGTCCGTGCAGTGGGTTGAACAGCTTGCAATGGTGCAGCGATAGTCACGGAACTGCCGCTTCAATTCCCTCCGCTTCCTATTGACCCCGCCGTCAGCTTCTTTGGGCAGTTGTGGATCCACATGTGAAACAAGATCCCTTCTTCGGGTTTAGGCAATTAGGTGCAATGTGGCCTTCCTGACCACAGTTGAAGCACACCCGCTTCCCCTTCATGCACACGCCAGTGTGATTCTTACCGCATGTAGCACATGCTTCGAACTTCCTCTTCTGCTGGCTTCCTTGCTGACTCCCAGCAGAGATGTTGTCATTCCATTTCCTCTTCTGATTCACAGCGCTGCTACTCCCAGCCTTGGTTTCTACCTTATTCTTTTTCTTCTTATCTTGGTTGAACTTCGTCACCACTTCACTTCTTCCCTCAGCAAGTATGGCCTTCTCTAGCACAGTCGCAAATGTGTTCAGCTGGAACATGGAAACCTTGCTGTAGAGCCAGGGCTTTAGCCCCCGCTCAAACCTTCTCGCCTTCCTAGCGTCAGTGCTGACCTGGTATGTAGCGAACCTGGCCAGCTCGTTAAACTTAGCGACATACTCGGACACCGTCATCCCTCATTGCTTAAGCTCTAGGAACTGGACCTCCATCTGGTCCTGGGCACTCACTAGGAAGTACATTTCGTAGAACATTTCCTTGAAACGTTCCCATATTATGACTCTTTCTCCCTCCCGAGTCTTATTAGCCTACCACCAGAAGCTAGCATCCGACTTCAACATGAAAGCCGCGAACGCTGTCTTCTGGTCTTCCCCTACCCTAGCCACGTCAAATACCTTCTCCATTTCCATAACCCACGTCTGAGCCTTAATAGGGTTGGTCGATCCTTTGAATTTAGGCGGTCCTACTGCCTTGAATTCCTTGAACGTAGTACCCTGCACTTGCTGCTGATTCGTAAGAACTTCTGTAAACAGGTTCACCAACTGCTGAACCGAGTTGGGATTCGTCCCATCGTTATTGTTGTTGTTCGTCGAACCCTCAGGGTTTTGACGTGTTGGTCTTCTTCCAGGAGGCATTTTCTGTTAAGAAAATATTATTATTAGATCCTTTATTCAATTTTTAAATATTCAAGTTCATACTTAAACGTTCGAATAACTTAGTTCACATAGAACACATAGCACATCAATAAACTTCTTTTATTCATCAGTCGTAGTTTAAAAACATCAACCAGATAGCATTTCTGCCATTTACATCATCCTTCCTGAACTGGAAAAGTTGCAGGAGTACATTATTAACTTATCCCATTCTTATCTTAAATTATGAGATTTACTTTATTTACTACAAAAAGCAACACATAAACAAAAGCTCTACTACTACTGCTACTGCTACTGCTACTGCTACTGCCTAGGCATATTAATACGTCGCACAGCGTCTCTGCATTCCTCTTCCATTACCCGAAACGCCGTTCTTCGGTCCACCACATACCACGGTAAACTTTGGAACTGAGCTGGGTAGTAGAAAACACGGTCCTGAGCTCTTTCTATAGCTGTATGAAAAGCATATTCTGTTTCCCTCAGCTTGGCCCTCTTGGCTTCAGCTTCACCTTTAGCTCGATTGGCTCGTTGATTAGCCCTCAAACTTATCTCTTCAGCTCTGGCTCGCTTCCTTGACTCCTCCTGAATGTCTTGCTTCAGCTTTGCCAGTTCAAATCGAGTAGCATCTCTATCAACCTCCATATGTATCAAGTTCCACTGTGCATCTCCTAGGTCACTTGCCATTTCCTCGATCGTCTCGTCTGGCTGCTGAATGGTTTCTTCGAGCTCTCCGACTCGACCATGAAGCTCCACGTTGCTATCGTAGACTGCCTCGTACATCTCAGCACTAGTAGAGTGAGGTGGGAATTCCTCTTCGGGATCCTCTTCCTCCTCTTCAGACTCTTCCTCCTCCTCTTCTTCTGGAATAGGTCTCAGCTCACGCTCCTGACCAGCTACGGTGATCACTGGAGATGGCTCTCTCCTAACTAGCTGCTCCCAGATAATATGTATGTCACGGGGCTCCTCCTCTCTAGACATCTGAGGTACATCCTCTCTAGCCTGACTAGGTTCTTCAATGTTTGACATCCTGATAAAATAATTTTAAAGTTCATTATTACGTGATAACGAATCGTCACTCTTCGAATACTAAAATGTAAACACATAGCACATAAGGTAGTTTATTATCTTTACCTATCACACCTATCTTTTCGATCTTACCATAAGGCTACTACCTACGATTTTTCCCCACCTAAGGTTTCATAACCTACAGCTTTGATACCAACCTGTGACACCCCCAAATCTGGGTACTTCGTTTCCACATGATTTGGTGTTCACTTTCTAACTATAACAAACATCTACCCAATATATCTCAAAATAAATTATAATCTTTATTCAAAATAATAAAATCTCCCTTATAACAAGGGTTACAACCTTCTCAAAACTCAATCCCTGGGTTACTCTAACCTTGACATAATAATAAAGTGCGGAATAAAAACATGACATAAAAGTCTTATTACAATCATTTCAAAATAATTAAACAAGTCTTCACTTGATTTGCTTTTCCTTGCCCTTACTCGTAGACTGGGCATCAACGTTATCAACCTTAACTGCAATTGTTATTTAATGCAAGAGTGAGCAAACAACAGCTCACTGGAGTTTAACAATAATAAATACATGAAAGGATATCCTTAAAAAGATCTGAATAACTTAGCTTACTTTAACAATAAAGAATTGAATAATAATTCTTTATCAACATTAAAATTCGAATAAAGAATTTATCTGAGGGTCATAAGACCTTTGAACTCTTGTCCTAGGTTATAAATATTTCTATTTAAACCTTTAACAATCAATTAGACTATGGACCTTAACTCGTACTTAGGGGGATCAGCCCTTCGTACCATGTATTGTGCACAAACATCTTAACGCTATGCGTAATAACCTCCCCTAATAATTAGGGTTGTTCAACTCAGTAATTTGAATTCAAGTCCGCACCAAAGAAAGTTTGGTTTGGATAAGCTTACAAGGGCAATTTAGAATTCACGTTCATCAACTAAGGATTAGTTGAATCGACTTTCACTAATTCATAAATAAAAGAATTATGAATTAACATATGCTTTAAAAGTAAACTTAAAGCATTTAAAATAATAAACTGGATCTTACTTGAACAATAAGTCAAGATCTCTTCGGTTAAGTAAATAATTGTCCAGTATAGAAATGAAAGGACATTCTCAACAATGAATATATGAACTCAAAGAAACTTGCGTAGAAATAGCGAGTTTAGGGTTTAGAAGACTTGCCTCAAGCGCAAGCTACTTAACACAATTCACGTACTTTAATACTTCTTACACATATATGTTTAATCACAATAACCTAAATTAGTTAACAAATAACTAACTCACATAATTGGTCAACCCTCATGGTTAACTCATTCTAATTAAATAACAATTAAGCATCACACATGCATGCTCACATAACTAAATCAATTATGTGTTTAACTAAATTATAATTAAACAATTATAATTTAAACACTTAATCTAATTATAATTACTTAAATTATAATTATCTCTTAAATTATAAACAATTATAATTTAAAATCAATTAAACTACATCATGCATTATAATTACACAATTCATAATTAATCATGTATTTATCAATTATAATCTATAATAATCATGCATTTATTAAATTATAATTACATAAATTATAATTTAAATTAACATCTAATTGATTAAAATAAATCAACTTCTATACATTATAATTTCACAGAATTATAATTTAAATTAAATATTTACTCTTAATTATAATTAATCAAATTATAATTAAGTAACTTATTATACAAATAAACAATTATAGCTTAATTTAAATACTATATTAAGGTTTTCAAAACTTCTTTTTCTCAAATTATGAAATTGTCAACTTCATGTTAATTATATGTTATAGTCACTGAATACATGCTCATCATCAAAACGATTTAGCTTAAGCTAGAATAAAAACTACACAATCTAATCAAGCCAACTCACTGTCTCTGCGCAGCCAGCGGCGCAGCTGCGCAGCCAGCAGCCTTGGTACCGGCGCAGCTGCGCAGGGGTCGAATCTGGGAAAGGCAAGCGGCGCAGCTGCGCTGCTTTTGGCTGTACTACCGGCGTAGCTGCACAGGAGCACAGACAGAGGCAGACAGCCACGATACTCTGCTTCACTGATTAACCCAAACAAGCCAACAAACGGCAATTCATAGTAACTTAAACATTGTAAATCATACCTATGCAATAATACATATATATAACATACTTCTAAAACACAAAACCATCTAAACAATAAAAATCAACGGTTTTAAAAGTCCAATTTGGCTATTTTCATAAAAACTCATATATTTTCCAAAATAATCCACTGTAACTATTTCCCTCAAGCAATTCAACCCTATATGCATGCATTATACTTGAAATTGAAGATAGCATCAAGTACATACTTAATAAGCATATTAACATATATCAATTTCATTATTTTTCATTCTAAAATTGGTCAAAACCGTATGAACACATAAGAACATAAATTCTTATTAAAACATATTAAATCACCAATTTGTTTTTCTAAAAACCATTGATAGCAATTAACCTACTATGAACGACACATGAATAGATTTATATATATAATCCATGTTTACATAATTTCATGAAAACTTATTTTTAATAGAGGATGAACACACAAAAACATATAACGGAGTTCCATAATCATTAGAAATTATAGATGATACCTTTTTGCTAATGGGTTAACGAAGAAGATAATATATGTTTGATTCTAGGAACTCTTCTTCCTCCTTGCTCTTCTTCTCCAACTCTTCTCTGCTTTCTCCTTTCTTCTTAGCTCTTAGACTTAGGCTTATGATAATTCACGTAGTATAGACTAACGTAGAATAAAACTGACATAATATAATATAATACGCGTACTAACTATACTTAATACACTAATTAAATTATCAGTTACATAAGTTTCAAAATTTAAAAAAACCTTAAGGCTTTGTTTGGCCAAACCTCTTTAATTTAAAAACCGATTTTAGTCACTAAGGCCATGTTTGGTAAAATAAGTTTAAAAACAAATGCAAAGCCTTGTTTATTTAAAATCATTTAAAATCCTTTTTCTTTTATTTTAACAAATCTTTTTAACACATATTTTAAATGTCACATTTTAATTAATTAAACATAGAACATTCTTATTTAATCAATTAATCACATAAAATAATTTGTCACATAATTATAATTTCTCGCTAATTATAATTCATGTAACACTTAACACACAATTCATCTAATTTAATTCTCTCAATTAAATTAGAACTACAATATAAAATTAATATATACACATCAATTAAATAACATTCATTAAATTAATATGTAACACTTAATTAAATCACTCTCATAATTCACGTAATTTATTTAGCTCAATAAATAAATCACATAAAATATTTATTTAACTCAATAAATATTTAAAATTAAATATAAAATCTCAATCGTTACAATTTACTTGATTTATTTTGTTAGTAAAAATAAATAGATATAAAGTGTATATCTATCATAATTTCCCCCACTCTCTCTTTTTCATCATATTTAAGCTTGCTTGCACTCCAAAGGTTGATTGAAAACTTGGTTAAAGTTGGTGGCTAAATAGAAATTGGACACCTAAGATGTTATTTCACCAACTAAAGCTATTATCATCATTACATACACTCCCCCTTATTTCTTCTCCATAATTTCGGCCCTAAGGCTTTCTTGGGCCCTAATTGGTTTTATTTTAAAGGCCCAAATTGCTTACTTAATGTCCAATAGGTCCTCACTCCATTGGGCCACCAATTGGGCTACTCAAATATATTTTTGGGCTTGCACTTTTCTTAGCTTACTTACTAATAAAATGAGCTTGGACTTCCTCCATTAATTGATTTGGGTCACCACTATACTTGCCCTATATATAATATATTGGGCTACTTATCAACTTTAATTGCTATAAAATCAAATTAGCTACCAATCCAATCCTTAAATAAACAATTGGGCTACTTATACAATTCCTTGGGCCATACAATCATCTTAGTCCATTAAATCTATTATCACTAGAACTAACGCTCAATATTTTTGCTATATACATATTCTTAATTATCTCTATATACAAAATAAATGTATACACATTATATAATGTATATTTCTTTAATCATACACATAATTCACATAATCAATCACATATTCTAAAAGTTTATTAACTAAATAACCATATTTGGCTTAATGAGTTATAAACACTCATACTCACATAATCATACAAGATAACCCTTAAAGTCATTTGATTCAAATACCTAATTTATATATTATGTCACCAAACTTTATAGGTATCGTAGTACTTTATCCTCAATATTCCATCAAACACATATAGATTCATCTCTAGGGTTTAGAAATTTTGTAACCCATAATTCCTCTATTCTCAATCAAATAATAAACCATTTATGTTCTTCTTTAAATTTTTTAACTAAATCCTCAAATTTTCATCTAGGTTTTATTCCTTAACCTTTATTTAATCATTTAAAATCTTATAAATTCTCAGGTTGTCACACTTATTCTTCAATAAGCACATACATACTTGCTTTAATGTCTCCACACAAATGATCATGAGATCAATCATCCTTATCCAATGAGCAAGCAACATATGTACCAATCTATCCGGATTCACTAATCCTTTTTTTTAGTAATCCAACGATTGAGAAGTATTTTAGTTTTAAGCTTTCTAAGAATTTAGATCTCATTAGCATGATCAACATCATGATTCTAAAAGCATTGCTTAAAACTATAGGTTATTTACATATTATAAAAATAGCATTATGTAGATAATTAAATGCCTGTAATAAATAAATACTTTTATTATTAAATAAATAAGATCGTTTCTAAAGTATATGCTTTATCATCATACATGATTGGCTTGTATGTATACTACTTTCAATCTCCCACTTGCACTAAAGTCAATCGCCATGGTATCTCATACCCATCTTCTCTAAGTGCCGATCAAACTGCTGTTGTGTTAAAGCTTTATTAAATGGATCTACAATGTTGTCTTGAGAGTCTACACGCTCCAAGGTGACGTCTCCTCTTTCAATGATCTCCCCGATCAAGTGAAATCGCCGCAACACGTGTTTGGATTTCTGATGAGACCTGGGTTCCTTATCTTATGCAATAGCTATTGTGTTGTCAAAGTATAAGGGGACTACTCCTCTAATGCTAGGAACCACACCAAGTTCGGTTATGAACTTCTTCATCCAAACAACCTCCTTTACCGCTTCACTTGCAGCTATGTACTCTGCCTCTGTCACTGAATCAACAACTGTTTGATGTTTGGAACTCTTCCAACTCACTGCGCTACCGTTTAAGGTAAACACATACCTCGAAATGGATTTACTGTCATCTTGGTCCGTTTGAAAAATTAAGTCTGTGAAGCCTTCTAGTTTTAATTCAGACCCACCATAGACAAAAAATACATCCTTAGTCCTTTGTAAGTACTTTAAGATATTTTTCACTGCCTTCCAGTACTCTTCTCCTGAATTCGACCGATATCTGCTTGTTACACTAAGTGCATGAGCGACATTCGGTCTAGTACATATCATACCGTACATGATAGATCTTATTGCTAAAGCATAAGGAATCTTACTCATACGGTCTCTCTCCTCAAGTGTCTTTGGGGCCTATTTCTTGGAGAGATGTATTCCATATCTCATCAGCATGAGACCTCTTTAGGAATCTTCCATGCTAAACCTCTTTAGCATTGAGTCAATGTACGTTCCTTGGGATAAGCCAATCATCCTTTTAGATCTATCTCTATAGATCTTTATCCCCAAAATATAGGATGCTTCCCACAAGTCCTCCATAGAGAAGTGTTTAGATAACCAGATTTTGATTGATTGTAGCATACGAATATCATTCCCTATCAGTAATATATCATCAATATATAATACAAGGAATGAAACAGCGCTCCCAATAACGTTCTTGTCCACACATGGTTCATCCTTGTTTTTGTTAAAATCAAACTCTTTGATTGTCTCATCAAAACGGATGTTCCATCTACAAGAAGCTTCCTTCAATCCATAAATGGATCGTTGCAGCTTACAGACTTGATTTGTTCCAACCTTTGAAACAAATCCCTCTAGCTGTGTTATATACACATCCTCCTCAAGTTTTCCATTGAGGAAGGTTATTTTCACGTCCATTTGCCAGATCTCATAGTCGTAATAAGCTGCAATCGCAAGCAATATCCGAATGGACTTGAGCATAGCTACTGGTGAGAAGGTTTCATCAAAGTCAACTCCTTGTCATTGTTTGAAACCTTTTGCAACCAATCGGACCTTATAGGTCTCTACTTTGCTGTCTGTCAGAGTTTATGCCCTAGAGGCCAATTCTTTGATGTAATTGCTTAACATTTTTGATATTATATTTGATTGAATAAATGAATTATTTTATTATGGTTTTATTTACTGCATTATATAAATGTTAGCATAATAAAAGTCCTTAGAATAGTGATACAAATTATATGGCTTCAAGTATGTGACTTGAACATGAGATCATATAATTACAATTAGTATCATTATTCTTAAATGTCCCTAGTCGAGTATCATTGTTAATAGGACAATAATGATACATTGAGACTAGTATGTGGATTGACTGATGGCCAAATCTCATTGGTCATAAATATATGAGATATTGAGTCAATGCATAGGTACATGTTAGAGAACAATGTACTGGACAGGCCCACCATGAGAATTCTACGTGGAGCATTATGCAAAGTGTCATAAGCAATTCTCATAGTGACAATGATGTAATGATCCTCCGACCTGAAATCACTACATTACTACACAGGAATTTATGTACTTTGATATCATCAAAGGTCACCTTTAATAGGGTGGACAATAAAGGTGATTATTGGGTACATCATGAATCGTGTGAGGAATATGAGTAATCTAGATGGAATTTAACCCTCTTATATATTAGGGGTGATATCCATAGGCCTCTTGATTAAGTAGGACTATGAAATGCATGGCCATGCTCAAATAGTGATTTGTTTCATATAGTCTACTCATTGATCAAGAAAACTCAGATTAAATTATAAAGAGTATGACACATTCCATGACTCAAGTTTAATCTAGGATTTCAAGGTTAAAAGGATTAAATTACATAGAAACATTGGTCACGAAAAGGTTGCATCGAATCACCGATCTTATTATTATTTGGGCAGCAGTGATGCATTACTAGATGTCGCTCACTGTTTATAATTTTGTAATATGATTTTAAAATTATTGTCAACATAATAATAACCTATAGGGTCACACACTAAGAACGTAATTAAAAGGGAGTTAATTTAAATTGTAAGGATTTAAATATGTCAATATGATTGATAGTATTTAAAATTACAAATTTAAATTAATAGGATAATTTGTATATATATGTATATTAATTAAGTAAGACTTAATTAAGATATAATATATATATATATATATATATATATATAAATTCAGATTTTACTTTTCTAATTGGATTAGGTTTCTGATTAATTCCTTTTAAACTGCTATATATATGATATCAGTCGTTTTAGGGTGTATTCATTAAAAACAAAAACCCTAGCCGCTCTTAGAGAGACACTAGAGACAAAAGCACCAAAATCCAGATCTTGGCGGCTAGTACCGTAGTTCTCTTTGCTGCAGATCGTGTGACGGTTCGCGGGGCGTTCGTATGGATACCGTAGAGACGCAGTTCCTTTGAATTGCGTTGAAGATTCGAAGATGTTCCAGAATTTCCATCGTATCCATTCAAGCTTGGATAATCGGTAAAATAAATCTAAACCTCTGAATTAATATGTTTTCGCATGGATCCTGTTTTAGGGTTTTGGAAAATTTTAATTTCTGCTGCGTTTATGTGCCGAAATCCCTACACTATCCGCTCTGGTCTTTCTTTTAAAGACCCATTTACACCCAATAGGCTTAATGCCTATAGGTGGTGAAACCAAAGTCCGTACTTGGTTCTCATCCATGGAGTCCATCTCGGATTTCATGGCTTCTAGCCATTTTCCTGAGTCTTTATTACTCATAGCCTGTTCGTAATTCAATGGATCATCATCATTCATAATGTGTACGTCATCGTCATCCTCTATGACGAATCCATACCTATCAGGAATCTTCGGTACTCTTCCAAATTTATGAATAGGGTGTTGTACAGAAGGTTCTTCCACTTGGTCAGGTACCTGACTTTGATGTGGTTCTTGAACTTCTTCAAGATATATCTTACTCCTACTGACCCCTTCATGGATAAACTTCTTTTCCAAGAAGGCAGCATGTTTCGCAACAAACACCTTTTGATCAGTTGGATGATAGAAATAATACCCTCGTATTTTTTTAGGGTATCCCACAAATCTACACTTGTCGGATTTAGTCTGTAGCTTATCATTTTCAAACTTTTTCACATAAACTGGACAACCCCAAGTCTTAACATGCTTAAGATTTGGTTTCCTCCCTTTCCACATCTCATATGGGATCTTTGGGGCGGGTTTGGTAGGCACTTTATTAAGTAGGTATGCAGCCGTTTCTAGGGCATAACACCATAAGGAAATTTGAAGATCGGTAAAACTCATCATGGAACGAACCATGTCCAACAATGTTTGATTTATTCTTTCAGATACTCCATTTAACTGTGGTGTACCAGGTGGAGTCCATTGTGAGATTATACCATTATCTTTCAGACAATTGAGAAACTCACCGCTTAAGTATTCTCCAGCTCGATCCGATCGAAGAATCTTAATACTTTTGCCAGTTTATTTCTCTACTTCACTTTTGAGCTCTTTGAACTTTTCAAATCATTCAGATTTGTATTTCTTTAAATACACATATTCAAATCTTGAGTGATCATCAGTGAAAGTAATAAAATTAGAATACCCTCCCCGTGCATTCGTTGTCATAGGTCCACAAACATCTGTGTGAGCTAACGCTATCAACTCTGTAACTCTTTCTCCTTTTCCGTTAAAAGGAGATTTAGTCATTTTATCCATGAGACAAAATTCACAAGTTGGATATGATTCATAATCAGATAGCTCTAAGTGCCCATCCTTATGCAACTTGGATAATCTTATTTCATTGATATGACCGAGTCTACATTGCCACATATAGGTATAATTAACATCATATTTTTTCCTTTTCTTAGTTTGTTCAATTTGAAATATATTTTCATGAAAGTCAAGTATGTAAAGTCCATTTTGTAAATTACCAACACCATATAAAATATTGTTATTATAAATAGAACAACTGTTGTTCTTTATTATAATGTCAAATACATCCATATCTAATACGGAAATAGAAATAATATTTCTAATGATATTCGAAACAAAATAATGATTATTCAAATTAATGTACTTGCCCATAGGCATTGCTAAACAATAAGTGCCTACAGCTAATGCAGGAACCTTTGCTCCATTTCCCACTTGTAGAATAACCTCATCCTTGTTCAGCTTTCTACTCTGACTAGTCCCTGCATAGTATTACATATGTGAGAACAACAGCCAATATCCAATACCCAAGTAGAATTTTAACTTTCTAAAAAATTAATTTCAATAATAAACAAACCTTGATTAGGATTTGAAGTTTCTCCAAGCTTCTTCTATTTTTGTTCTACAAGGAAGTCCTTTCAGTTCCTCTTCCAGTGACCTGGTTTATTGCAATGGAAGCACATTCCTTTGTTATCTGGATTAGGTTTCTTTTGTTCCTTCCTATTCACCTTGACCTTAGCCTTCTTAGATTTCTTCTTTTTAGAAGAGGCCTTGGGCTTCTTCCTTTTCTTGGAAGAATCATCCACTATTAAGACATGGTTATTCTTGGATGGGAAGTGACCTTCTGCAGTTTTCAACATATTAAGTAATTCAGGAAAGTGGACATCTAACTTATTCATGTGAAAATTCATAACAAATTGTGAGAAGGTCTCAGGGAGTGATTGCAAGACTAAGTCTTGATTCAACCCCCGATCCATGACGAACCCAAGTTGTCCAATGCATTTAATCAGATTGATCACCCTTAGGACATGAGTCTTAACGACAGTGTCTTCGGTCATCCGAGGTCGGAAGAATTTCTTAGATATCTCATATCTAGCAGTCCAACTTTGTTCACCATACAACTTCTTGAGGTGAAGCAACATAGTAGGAGCATTCATGTTTTCATGTTGATGCTGAAGCTCATTATTTATGGATGCGAGCATGATGCATTGAGCCACAGATGCATCATCTTGCCACTTTACAATAGTGACAATCTCTTCCTCATAGGCTATTTTTGGAACAGTTCCAGGGACAGGCGAATTTAGGACATAAGAAATCTTTTCAGTAGTGAGAACTATTCTCAGATTCCTTAACCAGTCCGTGTAATTTTGTCCGATTAGTTTGTTAGCATCAAGTATGTTAGGAATATGCATGAGAATGTTATTCCTCTTTATATAAGATTTGATTATGAACTTAATGAATGAATATGCAAACATGTCTGCATTGATGAAAGCTGTAAAGTTCTTAATAGATGATAGACAATGTGTACAAGGACTTAGACTGAAAAGATCAAATGTGTTAGGTTGAACCTATATGAATGAACAACTTTGTGAAGTCCTTCAAAAGATTACAATGTACAAGGACTATGAATAAAAAGATCAAGCTTGTTAGGTTGATCTTATAAAATGTAATAGACAACCATCGTAGTCTGCCAAGAGAGATAAGGCAGAATCGTAGTCTATCTAGGCAGAATCGTAGTATGTAAAGATAGCCTCTCTCGAAGTCATAGTCTATCGAGAAGGCCACTCTTGAGATCGTGGAGACAGCCTGCCGAGCGCCTACCGAGCCAAGTAAAGAATCGTAGGCTACACTCAAAGTCGTGGAGTCTACAGATCGTAATCGAGGTAGAAATTATAGTTGGACAAACCAGTCAAGAGATTACAGATGTCAAGGTAGAAATCATAGCCTGTCATATGAACTACTCTCAGAGTCACAGACTACACTCGGAGTCATAGAGTCTATAGATCGCCAATGGGAAGAATCGTAGTCTACAGAACCAGAGCAGAATCGTAGTCTGCAGAACCAGAGCTGAATCGTAGTCTACAAAACCAGAGCAAAATTATAGTCAGTCAAGTGCTCATAATGCCAAGGAAGAATCATAGAGCACTCCACGATTCTCAACATATGAGCATTCTTGAAGTGTTCACAAAAATCTCACTCTCTGGTAAGAGTAGTCAAGTTTCAGAATGCAGTCTACTTGAAGAGTATCAAAGAGCATTCTCTTAATGGCATGCAAGCAAACAAAAGATCGAAGCACTAACTCTATCAGCAAGACTGATTGAGAAGTGAAGAGCCATTCAGAAAAAGTCTTCTACAAGCGCTCATCAGAAGATAATGATTGTAGTGTCTGTCAAACAAATAAAAGACAACGATCGTAGTGTTGACTACAACGATCGTGGTGTTTGCCAACGAGCAGCAGAGACTGATAAAGCACATACAGAGATAATAGCCAACCTAAAAAAGACAGACAAAAAGGGATTGTCTATGCTCAGCCTCACCATAAAGAGTGACTAGAAGACCATAGAGCAGAAAGTTGAGAAAGCTGAGCATGACTAATCGAAAGAGTCTTGTAAACCAAAGGGACATAACAGTCAGCCAAGTTATCAGTTCCTGATGCGAGTCAAGTCAAGCAGAATCTTAGAACAGACTGCAAGAGCTAAGTGTAAGATAGTTTTACATCGTCAATTCACAAAGCACTCTTAGAAACGTAGTGTTGTCAAAGTCAGTCAACTTGCAACTTCTACAGACAAACTACAACCAACGTCAGCATCAGGATCGTGGAGTTAGTTCGGCTTAATATTGAGCCTCAAAAAATGTCTGAATATGAAGATTGACAAATGAACATTGCTGATTGAGACCTTGGTCCAAATCGAGGAAACAAAATGGAGAAATAAAGCTGACTTCCAATCGAGTCTACTGAAAGTGATGTTTCATAGGTGTTAGTTAAAATAGTAGACTGATTTGTCAGGAAAGTCAAAAAAGAGCTACCACGTCATATCAGCATGTCTACATCAAAGAACTCAGCATCCTTGAAGCTTTTCAAATAGCTTCCAATGGCTATATTCCAACGAGAAGATGATGGATGGATATAAAACATCTGAAGCTTCAAAGGTGAAGAGTGGTTGACTCTGAGTGAGTCCTATTGAGCTTAACAGAGAAAATGTCTCATGGCAGTGAGACTACTATAGAAGGAGTGAAGCACATCTGATGAGGGTCTTTAACTACTAAAGGCTTCACTCAACACGAAGGAGAATGCCAAACAAAGTGGCATCTGAGCTGAGAGTCGGAAGGCCAAGAAGACAAGAACTAGAGTGTCAGATTAGAAAGCAAACCTCAAGAGAAACTCTACGTTTCACCATGAATAACCTGAGCTAAAGAGAAGGAGATGCAGAGCAGAATCTGCACACAAGACAACCAGTGTTCAAAGGTTGCTAAGTACAAGAAGAAGTCTACCTGATATGCAAGACTTAGCAGTTCCTCAGTGGTGGTAGTGTGTTGTGCTGAAATCAAATGAAGTTAAGCATCAACAACAAAGAACAGCTACACTAAGGAGATAAATCAGACTGCTAAGTACTCAAGGATGTCAATCTTAATATACATCTTAGCAGTCCATTAGTTGTGATCAAGTCTCAATGTTGAATGCCATACGATCACAAGAAGCTGCTAAGTATAAAAAGATGAACAAGCTGAATGTCATTTTTATAACTCAACAACAACAACAAATAAACCAACAACCAGGGCCTGAGGGGTCCTTGTCTTCATGACTAAAGCAAAGTCAACTCTGTTGGGCTTGCTGAGTACCGGAGTGTACAAGAGATTCTAAGTCTGCTGGGCGTAGTCTATAGTTTCCAAGTCTGCTGGGCTTGAAGAGTTCTTAGAGAGCTAGAGTTCCAAGGCTGCTGGCCTTGAAGGAATCTTAGTGATTTAGAGTTACCCTTTCCTTACTAGAATCCCTTCTTGTTGAAGCAAAAGAGTGGAGTAGGAGAATTTAGTCTCTGAACCACTTAAAACCCCTGTTGTCATTTACCTTATGTCATTTACATTATGTATTGTTAGTTCTCGGAGGCACAAAAGATATCTAGAAGGGGGGTTGAATAGATATTTTTAAAACTTTTCTCTTTTAAAAATACTTATCAGATTGGTAATTAAATTAATTAATTAAACACAGCGGAATATATGATTTGTTTGTTCCCCTTAAGATAAAGCAAGTTTATAGTGTGATAAGCAGTTACAGAAGTTATGACAGATATAACAGTTATGGCAAATATAGAAGACATAGTGATTTTAAGTGGTTCAGAGCACTCAAGACTCCTAATCAACTATTTTACTCCACGAGTAGGAAATCCACTAAGGATATCTTTATAATCTTTGAATCACTGAGATTCCTTCAAGACCAGGAGTCTTGAAACTTTATAGTTCACTTAGAACTCTTCAAGTCCAGCAGACTTGGGCTGTACTTGTAATGAGAGTTGAGTTCTAGGTTGTGCTACTCAGTTGCCGTTAAGTATAAGTTCGAAAGAACTGAGTAGCAAATCAAGCTTTCTTTCAGGATCGTAGTGTTTCTCTTTGAGTGTTCTTCAGCTTTGTTCGTTCTTGCTTGCATAATCTGAATCTTCAATCTGATTTGCTTATGAAGGAGCCTTTGAAATCTATCTGTTGAAGGCTTCTGTTGGAGCATTTAATGTTTCAGACATTTCTGAGCACAGATGTTGACTTCGTTGGAATATGGTGTTCTGCTGTCTGACTCGTCTGACACAGCAGACTGCGTTCTTACCTAACACTTGAAAATGTGCTTTCAGCAGACAGAAAGTACTATCCTTAACTTTTTCCATAAAATTCTTCGATTCAAACTAAGGATGAGTGTTGGAGCATTGGAACTCCCAAAATGTCAATGTCCACAAGCCATTCTTCATTTGTTAGACATCATCTTTCATCAGATAGGCGGATCTTGATACACTAATGCTAACTGAAGAAGCACCACAATCGTTGTCTTCATACCACGATCGTTGTGTGTTGGTGTGCTCAAAATTAATTCAGTCTTAATCATAGAGAACAATACGATTCTGCTTATGCTTTGATTGACTATGATCTCTACTTGCTCAGATTGCAGAATCCACGTTTTCGAGAGCTAACTGCGATTCTTGACTTGGCTCGGCAGGCGCTCAGACTGTCTCCACGATTCTGAATGTGGCTTCCATGATAGACTACGATTCTGGAGCGACTTCCTTGATGCTCCACGATTATGCCTTGGCTTCTGCAAATTCTTGGTTGGCTCGACAGACTACGATGCTGTTGTTGCCTAACTATTATATTTTATGAGATCAACTTAACAGACTTGATCTTTATTATATACATGCAGTTACAGAATGATAAACATTTAGCTCAGATCAACCTAACAATTTTGATCTATCATCTAAGTCCTTGTACATGTGTTCTATTTAAGGACTTTACATATAAGCACATTTATTTACTTTCAACATCAAATTTGAATATGCAATTCCCAACAATCTCCCCCTATTTGATGTTGACATACCCAAGGAGATTTGCATCATTTCATCAAATTCTAATGCATGATGCTAGAAAGTAAATATGACTTAGTGTTACAGTGAGCAACTGAAATCTTTAGAGAATAAGCATAAATTTATTAATGATGTTAAACAGATATTACAATTTAGCACAGTTACATCAAAAAAGAAAACAAATTTAAACTTATCTCTATCTCCTTTGCCCCTTGCTCCTCGGAGGATTAGCATACTTTTCATCTCTCCTTCTTCTTCTAGCTTCATCTCGCCTTTCAATCTCTTCTAGCTCACTTGGACTGAGAATTTCTCCCTGATCATGTTTGTTCATGAATGCAGGATCTCCAACGGGCATGCTCAAGCCAGTGTTAGATACTCCTTGTGAGTTAAAGAATGGGCCTTGACTCCTTAGAGGGGTCGCCGTGATGATTGGTTGGCGCTGCTTGTCTGATCGTTGAGGCTGATAGCGAGGCTGTCTTGAAGGAGGCTGATTTCTAGGATAGCTCCTTGAAGACTGTACAATTTATTTCCCTTTGCCATTACCTTTGCTTTTCTCCCCTTCCTCTTTATTATCCCCCTTTATGTTAGCATCCAAGGTTCGAATGTCTTCGAACAGACGATTTACTCCTTGCATCAGCTCATGCATTTGAGAGCGCGTGTGGGCAATGTTATTACGATTCTCCTCAACCATGGCTTCAGTATTTGCTCTTTGTTGATGTAGCATGGCCAGGGAATTGATTGTCCGCTTTACTTGAGTTACTCAGCTTGTGAATCTGATCAACAATAACATTATTTTGAGATTCTTGAGTTTTCTGGAGAAGGAGAACTGCTTCCTTGTGCTTGTTGGAAGCCTGAAAGTGAATTTCATCCTTTTTGCTTAGACTGTCGCTCATCTCCTTTATGATCTCCTTCAGTCTCTTTGGGAGCTCAGTTGCCAAGTTTCCAGGCAAAGTGTTGACAGACTCGATCATATGATTGAAGCGTTGATGGATTGCCAGGAAGTGAGCTTTAAGTTTCTCTTTTGTCTGTAGGACCACCCTACTTGTGACATCGACGAGCTTCTCTTTGGTGGAGAGGAGAGAGAGATGATCAAAGATTTTCTAAAAATTAGGAGGGGAGGTCGTGGTGTGCACCCTTGTCATGCTTGTAAGAGCAAGTGCCATATCGAAATAATCATTGTGGGAGGATGAGATAATATATGATTGTGTGAGTGGTGCTTAAATTTAGTGTATTGGTGAGGAAGTTAGTTCAGGGTTTGGGATATATGGCTCAAAGATTTGGTTTGGTGGCTTTATGGATGTGGTGTCAGGTCATTGTTCCACGACCGTAGGTTGTTGTTTGACTCGCGTGAATCATTGCTCGACGATCATGGAGTCACTGATAGAAGACGGTATTATAATTGAAAGTTGGTCATTTGGTTCATTAGTTACAAAGTTTTGGGACTCTGTAACAGGAATCTGGTTCAGTGGGTTAAGAACCACTTCCATCCACCTTGGCAGTTCATTAAACTGATAGAAGTTTGGTAGAGGACAGTGATTAATTTTGAAAGAGATAGGAATAAAGTGTACCTCGTGCTCAGTCTTTGAAGATGAGTGATTCGAGGTCAGCTTTTGAGCAAAGTTGAGGTTGCTTGGGAATCCCTGGGCAAGCACAGAAATTGCTAGATAAGCTTTGTATGCCCAGAACATGTGATCCCATGAGTTGAGAATCAGAGCTCTGTGAAAGAACATCATAGGCAGGTAAGAGAACAATTGATTGTAGTTGGCTCTCCTTTCTGTATTCCTGTACTCTACAATAATCTCAACTTCTTCATCTTTTTCTCTTTCTTCATCACTTTCTTGATCACCTTCATCAAGGATCTCCACCATATCAATCATACCAGCATCTTCCCTTTGTTCATCAGCACTCTCCATCTCTACAGCTTCAATACCTTCCATTTCTACAGCTCTAGAGACTACGATTTCTTGAGGGGCAGAGGGAGCTTCATGGCCAGCTTCTGATTTCTCCCCCTCAGCTGGAGCACTTTCTGGTTCAGGGGCTTCGAGAAACTCCCCCTCAACATGAGTTGTGCTCTCTTCAATAGCTTTTGGCAGCTCTTCCTCAGCATAAACAATAGCTTGATCAGATACAGTAAGGGTTACTGTGCTGTCGATGTTAGTATCACTTCAGCAATGATCCTGGTCTCATCCAAAGATTCATTGTGAGACCCAGAAGCTTGAGACTTGGCTATCTGTTCAGCCAGCTCAGCTGCAATTCTTCTTTCTTCCTCCTTTATCTTCATCATTGCTTCCTCATTGACAAGGACAAACTTTTTGACTAGCTCTCTCCTTGTTTTTCTGGGCACAGCCGCAGTAGTAGGTTCTTCAGCTTTAGCCATGACAATCTGGTCAGGCTGAGAAGCTGTTGCAGCACCTTCTTCTGGAATGAGGGTAAGTCTGGACTCCACTATTGGTGAGATTGAGGACTCCACGATCGTGGTGAGTGCAGACTTCTTTACTCGATGGTTGCGCTTCTTTTTTTGAGGCTTAGAGTTTCCTTCAGCCTAATCTTCACTATGCTTCTTCTTCTTCTTTTCCTTCAGGACTTCTTCTGGAGATACGGTCACTTCCAGGGTGAGTTCCCTTTGGGTGGAGTGACCTAGAACCTTAGTGCCAGAGCCTTGGGGCATGTCTGTTGTGTTGGGTTTGTACGAAATCATGGCGCAATCAAATTGCAAAATTTAGCGAAAGCATGGTATATCAAAGTTTAAAAAATTTCTACAAAACCATTACCCGAATCATCCTTTATGAAAATAATTAATTTAAAACGATCAATAAGAAGACCCTTGTAGAACGAAGCTTCCACAGGTATAAGTTCAACTCCTTGTTCGTCGCGATCTCATTGAATATCAGGGGTAGATTCCTTCCTTTGATCAATATTCGCCACCCAAGTGTTTGGCCTCTAGAGGTGATCCACCAAGGAATAGGAATTATTCAAGAAGGAGGGTGGTTGGCTAAACCCTAGTTTTCTATCCTCTATAGAAAAGGAGTACTCTTCAATAATTGAAACTGCATCAACTGATATCAATTATAAGACACCTCTTATATAGATATTGGTCAATCCTTCTAATCCTATTAGACATGGGATTTCATTTAATTAATTAAACTGCTTTAATTAATTTAGGCTTCCCACCACATTGAAAATAATTAATTAAATTCATTTAATTAATTTGCCTCCTAATCTTATTAGGAATAAATGAGAAGACTAATATTAAATTAATTCCTAAACTCATTTAAAAATTAAAATAATAATAATTGTAATATTATTAATAAGACTCCTCTTATTAATTTATAATTAATATTTCCAAAATATTAAATAATAAATATTATGCTATTTAATTTAGTCTATCACCATAGATTAAATTAATTATACTTAATACATTATTACGATTATGTCATTACCTTCTTAAATAATTATTTTTCCTTTTATGGTGTGACCCTTTAGGTTCTCCATATTAAACCGGTTGTGAATAAATCAATTAGAACAATTCTAATCTTATTTAAATAAATAAATAAAACTAATAATTTATTTAAATAAATAATATTTATTCTACAATAGGGATAAGCCTATCTAGCGATCAACGACTCTTTAGATAATATAGATTTTAACATTAATCATAAAAAAACTTGTGAGTAAATAGTTACCGTCCAATTCAATCCTTCCACCATACAATGTCCCAATTAAATATAAGACATGGAATTACTGTCAAGTCTTATTTTATTTAATCAGATGTATTTCGATTGAAAAATGCACTACTCCAAATAATACAAATTAGAAACTCGTTTCTAATTTCATTCTACCTTGGCCAAGGACTACTGGGTTGTCATTTAACGAATCACATAGGACATATCTCTTCTTTTACTAGAAGTGGTAGATTCTTTATTGATCATTCATTATCTCCATATGTAACTCATTATACCCAAGCAAATCCTTCGATATACCCTAAGGGTCTTAAGAAATAAGTCAAAGTATAATTCATTACACACAAGATATTATGATGATCTCATGTCTAAGGATCACTTGTACTACTATCACATTAGGAATTTCTATTGACAGACAAGTAAAACTCCATTAGATATTCCATAGCGAGTCACGTTCAGTGAACTTATTCTCCAATAAGCAACTACATACTTGCTTTAGTGTCTCCACACAAATGATCACGAGGTCAATTATCCTCATCTAATGAGTAAGCAACATATGTACCAATCTATCCATATTTACTAATCCACTTTTTTAGTAATCTAAAGATTGGTAACTATTTTAGTTTTAAGATTTCTAAGAATTTAGATCTCATTAGCATGATCAACATTATGATTCTAAAAGCATTGCTAAAAACTATAGGTTATTTACATATTATAAAAATAGCATCATGTAGATAATAAAATGCCTTTAATAAGTGAATACTTTTATTAATAAATAAATAAGATCGTCTCCAAAGTATATTCTTTATCATCATATATGATTGTCTTGTATGCATACTACTTTCAATCTCCCACTTACACTAAAGCCAATCGCCATGGTATCTCATACCCATCTTCTCTAAGTGACGATCAAATTGCTGTTTTGTTAAAGCTTTAGTAAATGGATCTGCAATGTTGTCTTGAGAGTCTACACACTCCAAGGTGACGCCTCTTCTTTCAATGATTTCTTTAATCAAAGTGCCGCAACACATGTTGGGATTCAAGATGAGACTTAGGAACTATTCCTAGTTCTGTAATGAACTTTTCATCTGAAACATCAACTTGCAGCTTCACTTACAGTTATATACTTTGTCTTTGTCACTAAACCATCAACCTTTTGCTGTTTAGAACCTTTCCAATTCAATGCACGACCTTTCAAGGTAACGACTTACTCTAAAGTGGATTTGAGTCGTTATGGTCAGTTTGAAAACTTAAGTCTGTTTAGTCTTCTAGTTTAATTCAGACCCATAATATGTCATGATGACATCCTTAGTGTCAGGTAAGTACTTTAAGATGTTTATCACTGTCTTACAGTGATCTTCTGTAGAATATGACTGATCAACATCAAGTCTCGTATATTTCATTGCATACATAATAGTTGTTAGAGTTTATGCCCTAGAGGCGAATTCTTTGATGTAATTGCTTAACATTTTTGATATTATATTTGATTGAATAAATGAATTATTTTATTATAGTTTTATTTACTGCGTTATATAAATGTTAACATAATAAAAGTCCTTAGAATAGTGATACAAATTATATGGCTTCAAGTATGTGACTTGAACATGAGATCATATAATTACAATTAGTATCATTACTCTTAAATGTCCCTAGTCGAGTGTCATTGTTAATGGGACAACAATGATGCATTGAGACTAGTATGTGGATAGAGTGATGGCCAAATCTCATTGGTCATAAATATATGAGATATTGAGTCAATGCATAGGTACATGTTAGAGAACAATGTACTGGACAGACCCACCATAAGAATTCTACATGGAGCATTATGCAGAGTGTCATAAGCAATTCTCATAGTGACATTGATGTAATGATCCTCCGACCTGAAATCACTATATTACTACACAGGAATTTATGCACTTTGATATCATAAAAAGTCACCTTTAATAGGGTGAACAATAAAGGTGATTATTGGGTACATCATGAATCGTGTGAGAAATATGAGTGATCTAGATGGAATTTAACCCTCATATATATTAGGGGTGTATCCATAGGCCTCTTGATTGAGTAGGACTATGAAATGCATGGCCATGTTCAAATAGTGATTTGTTTCATATAGTCTACTCATCGATCAAGAAAACTCAGATTAAATTATGAAGAGGATGACACATTCCATGCCTCGAGTTTAATCTAGGTTGTCAATGTTAAAATGATTAAATTACATTAAAACATTGGTCATGAAAAGGTTGTATCGAATCACCGATCTTATTATTATTTGGATAATAGTGATGCATTACTAGATGCCGCTCACTGTTTATAATTTTATAATATGATTTTAAAATTATTGCCAAAATAATAATAACCTATAGGGTCACACACTTAGAACGTAATTAAAAGAGAATTAATTTAAATTGTAAGGATTTAAATATATCAATATGATTGATAGTATTTAAATTACGAATTTAAATTAATAGGATAATTTGTATATATATATATATATATATATATGTATATTAATTAAGTAAGACTTAATTAAGATATAATATATATATATATATATATAAATTCGAATTATATTTTTCTAATTGTATTAGGTTTTGGTTAGTTATGTTAATTGTTATATATATATATATGATATATCAGCCGTTTTTAGGGGATTGATTAAAAAACCCAAAAACCCTAGCCGCTCTTAGAGAGAGACTAGAGAGAAAAACTTCGAAAGTCCAGATCCTTGGCGGCT
Organism: Panax stipuleanatus; assembly: GCA_020205555.1. Lineage (NCBI taxonomy): Eukaryota > Viridiplantae > Streptophyta > Magnoliopsida > Apiales > Araliaceae > Panax > Panax stipuleanatus. The sequence goes on along the minus strand of CM035119.1, from coordinate 68,122,550 downwards.
AGTACCGCAGCTTTCCTTGCTGCAGATCGTGTGACGATTCGCGGAACGTTCGTGTGGATACCGTAGAGACGCAGTTCCTTTGGATTGCGTTGAAGATTCGAAGCTATTCCAGAATCTCCATCGTCTCCGTTCGGGCTTGAATAATAGCTAAAACAGATCTAAACCTCTGAATTAAAATATTTTCGCATGGATCCTATTTTAGGGTTTTGAAAAAATTTTAATTTCCGCTGCATTTATGTGCCGAAATCCCAACAGTGGTATCAGAGCTACTTGCAAAACGATTAATTCAAATTACGTGTTTTAATTGTATTCAATATATATGATATATGATGATGCATGTTTGTCGATCTTAAATTGAATATATTATATCTGCATGTATACGTATTCTAAAAATCTATATTATATATGCATGTATATGATGTTCTGATAATCGTATCCTAGAAGGTGGAATAACAATTCAACTTCTGTTCTAATTGGATTAGAAACATGAAGATTCGATTTAATATGATTAATCGAAACTGGACATATATGATATGTTATGGGTGTATTGTTATTATGAGAGTGTTGGCGGATTGTATATGATTCTGGCGCTACCCCAGGCCCCGCTTACTGACCGGGCAGCGAGACCACCCGCCGGCTGATCGGTCAGTCGGACCACTGCCCGGGGGGGAGACCCCCCCTTGGACCCCCCCGTCGTAGCGTACGATGGTCGTGACCCAAATATTTGATATATAGTTTTCTTTAATTATATAAATTTTGTCATGTGCTTATTGTGATATGCATAGTGCACAGTTATGGCCCTTTTGACCCATAGGTTGGTGGTTTTTGGTTTTGAAATATGGCTTGCTTGTCGTGCCTTTTTATAAATTCTGATGTAATATTCTCTTCTCACCTAAATCCCTACGAATGTAACTCGAGGTTTCTTTATGTCATGTAATGTACAATTGTAACCTATCAAGATGACAAGATGATGATGGAGAGGAGACACATGCATGAGGAAGGTCCATGGAAGCTACTATTTTGAAGATCTTTTACCACCTTAGACTGGCCTTCAATTTTTCATTAGCTTGAAAAGATTGACATAGGGTTGGGCCATAACTATGACACGTTTAATTTTGCACTTTATTTATGCTTGTATACGATATGATATGATAAATAATGTGCATGTTGAATAAGATTAAAATTGGTGAGATCTAAATTAATTAATAAAATCCCTCATAAAATTTTTAAGTTTAAATCAGATGTCTTCCAATGAATAACACTCATCAAGACCTTGACCGATGGATGTAGGTTTGCCAAAGCAAAGTACCCCATTTATCTTGGTAAGATGCGATAAGATAATTGTGATATCCAAACTGTTAAAATCATTGGGCCAGACTTAACTATGTTATCACAATAGGATTGTGGACTTAGAGGCATAGAGTTTGGTAGGTACCATTAGATGGACTAGAAACAAATGTTGTTCACCAAATCTAAGAGTTATATACGATATAATTGACAAAGGGTTGTCTACCTAATTAATTATGTTTTGAGAGAATAGCCAAAGCTAACTTAAGGCATAATGAAATATGGATCTTAGCTCACTAGAAAGATTTAATAGAAAATACTTTCTGAATTAATGGTGAAGGCTATTAATTTGAATAAAATAGTGGAAGGTATATTTTGAATGTACTATTATCAATTACATAATATCAAAACTCTGCAATTTGACTTATTATTTTTGCACTTATAAATTATAGATATCAATAGCAAACAACAACACAAATAGTCTTTCACTACGATCAGTCCTTGAGAAGGAAAAACTGAGTGGAATTAATTTCCTAGACTGGCATAGGAACTTGAGGATTATCCTCAAACAGGAGCGCAAGCTATATGTCCTTGATGGGCCCATTCCTGTAGTACCAGCTAACACCGCACCACGTGTAGAGCATAATGCTTACAAGAAGCATCAAAATGATGCTCTGGACGTGAGTTGTCTCATGCTAGCAACTATGAACTCTGAGCTTCAAAAGCAAAATGAGTTAATGGATGCTTATGAGATGTTCGAGCATCTCAAGAAATTGTTTCAAAGGGCATGCTTGATAGGAGAGGTATGATACAAGCAAGGCGTTGTATCACTGCAAGATGGGTGAACGTGATCCAGTTGGTCCACATGTGCTGAAAATGATTGGGTATATTGAGTACCTTGGTAGGTTGGATTTTCTGATTACTCCGGAAGCCCAAACCGATCTTGTTTTGCAATCTTTGAACAGCAGCTACTCTCAATTTGTTATGAATTACCTCGTGAATGAAATTGCGAAACCACTTACTGAGTTGTTGAGCATGTTAAGGACTGCTGAGAACAACATGAAAAAGGCAGGACCCGCTCCCATAATGATGGTGCAAAAGGGGAATGCTACGGGAATGGGAAAAGGTAAGAAGAAGATAGGATCTAAATCTTCCAAACCCAATCCCAAAACCAAATAGGCTTTAAAACCTAAAGGTGGGGGTGGCTAAAGAAGGTGATTGTCACTTCTGTGGAAAACCTGGACACTGGAAGAGGAATTGTCATGCTTATATGGAAGAACTGAAGAAAAAGAAAGGAAGTATGACTTCTGATTCAGGTATATATGTTATAGAAGTCAATTTGTCCACTTCTACATCATGGGTATTGGATACTGGATGTGGTTCTCACATTTGTGTTAATGTGCAGGAACTCCGAAGGAGTAGGACTTTGGCGAAAGGCGAGGTTGACCTATGAGTTGGGAATGGAGCAAAAGTTGCTGCACTAGCCGTAGGAACTTATCATTTATTTTTGCCCACTGGGCTAGTATTAGAATTAGAGGATTGTTATTATGTGCCTGCTATGAGCAAAAACATTATTTCTGTTTCTTGTTTGGACAAGAAAGGTTTTTCATTTTTAATAAACAACAACAGTTGTTCATTTTACTTAAATGAAATATGTTATGGTGTTGCACAATTGTTTAATGGTCTTTATATCCTTAATTTAGAAATGCCTATCTATAACATAAATACAAAACGATTTAAATCAAATGATTCAAATCCGACATATCTCTGGCACTGTCGTTTAGGCCATATAAATGAGAAACGCATATTCAAACTCCATAAAGATGGGTTTTTGGATTCATTTGATTTTGAATCATATGAGAAATGTGAGTGTTGTTTATTAGGCAAGATGACTAAAGCCCTTTTTACTGGACACAGTGAACGGGCTAGCGATGTATTGGGACTTATACATAGTGATGTATGCGGACCCATGAGTTCGTTAGCAAGAGGTGGGTTTTATTACTTCATTACATTTACTGACGACTTCAGTAGATATGGCTATGTGTATCTTATGAGACACAAATTCGAATCCTTTGAAAAGTTCAAGGAATTCAAGAATGAAGTTCAAAACCAATTTGGCAAAAGCATAAAAGCCCTTCGATCCGATCGAGGAGGTGAATACTTAAGCCAAGACTTTGATGACCTTCTAAAGGAGTGTGATATTATATCACATCTCACTCCACCTGGAACACCACAATGGAATGGTGTGTCTGAGAGGAGGAATCACACCTTGTTGGACATGGTACGATCGATGATGAGTCATGCAGATCTTCCAATAAGCTTCTGGGGTCATGCCCTAGAGACAGCTGCATTCATACTTAACCGTGTTCCTATAAAGACGGCTCAGAAGACACCATATGAGATGTGGACTGGGAAACGTCCTAGTATGTCATTCATGAAGATTTGGGGTTGCGAGGCGTTTGTAAAACGTCTGGCTTCTAACAAGCTCGGACCCAAATCTGACAAATATAATTTTGTGGGATACCCAAAGGAAACAAAATGGTATTATTTCTACAAACCTTCTGGGAACAAAGTATTGTTTGCTCGAACTGGTATTTTTCTAGAAAGAGAATTTGTCTCTAAAGGAAACAGTGGGAGGAAAATAGAACTCGAAGAAGTTCGAGAACCACAAAATATCATTGAACCTGAGATGGAACATGAGCAGGAACCACAAGATATTGTGGAAAGTGAACCTGCTCAAATTACACGAGGCATTCTTAGATCTGGTAGGACACGCCAAGAGCCCGAGAGATATTATAGATTTCTTGTGACTCAAAACGGCGATGTGATGCTCATAGATCATGATGAGCCTGCTTCCTACCAAGAAGCTATGAATGGACCAGATTCTGAGAGATGGCTTGAAGCCATTAAATCTGAGATGGACTCCATGTATACTAACCAAGTATGGACTTTGGTTGATCCACCCGAAGGGGTAAAACCAATCGGGTGCAAGTGGGTTTTCAAGAAGAAAACCGACATGGATGGTAATGTACAAACCTATAATGGCCGACTGGTAGCAAAAGGTTTCAAACAAGTTCAAGGTGTTGACTATGATGAAATCTTCTCTCCAGTGGCAATGGTTAAATCCATCAGGATCTTACTTGCTATTGCAACCTTTTATGATTACAAAATCTAGCATATGGATGTCAAAACTGCTTTCCTTCACGGAAATCTCCTTGAGGATGTGTATATGACACAACCTGAGGGTTTTGCCAATCCAAAGGATGCTGGAAAGGTATGTAAGCTGCAACGATCCATTTATGGATTGAAGCAAGCCTCTCGGAGTTGGAATCTTCGATTTGATGAAGTAGTCAAAGAGTTTGGCTTTATAAAAAATGAAGATGAACCTTGTGTATATAAGAAGGTTAGTGGGAGTCACATTGTATTCCTGGTATTATATGTTGATGACATATTAATTATTGGGAATGACATTCCTTCCTTACAGGCTGTAAAAACATGGTTAGGAAAATGTTTCTCCATGAAAGATTTGGGCGATGTAACCTATATTTTAGGTATCAAGATCTATCGAGATAGATCGAGAAAAATGCTCGGCCTAAGTCAAAGTACATATATTGATAAAGTGCTAAAACGGTTCAGCATGCAAGAGGCAAAAAGAGGACACTTACCCATGTCTCATGGTGTTAAGATCTCTAAGGCCCAATATCCTAAATCACATGATGATGAGGAGTGTATGAGAAAGATTTCTTATGCTTCGGCAATTGGATCTATCATGTATGCAATGATATGTACTCGTCCGGATGTCTCGTATGCTTTGAGAATGACGAGCAGATACCAGTCGAATCCAGGTGAAGGTCACTGGGCAGCAGTCAAGAATATCCTCAAATACCTGAAAAGGACTAAGGATTCATTCTTGGTATATGGAGGTGAAGATGAACTGGCAATAAAGGGTTACACATATGCTAGTTTCCAGACTGACACAGATGACTATAAGTCTCAGTCAGGTTTTGTGTTTTGCCTTAACGGTGGTGCTGTTAGCTGGAAAAGTTCAAAGCAAGAGACAATAGCCGATTCTACGACAGAGGCTGAGTATATTGCTGCTTTTAGTACGGCCAAGGAGGATGTATGGATTAAAAAGTTTGTCATTGAACTTGGTGTTGTTCTAACCATTGTTGATCCGGTTGAGCTATACTGTGATAATAATGGAGCCATTGCACAAGCTAAGGAACCCAGATCTCACCAACGATCCAAGCATATACTTAGGCGGTACCATCTCATCCGTGAAATCATTGATAGAGGAGATGTACATATAAGCAGAGTGCTAACAGATGATAATGTTGCAGATCCACTGACCAAAGCTTTGTCGCAGCATAAGCACGAAGGTCACACTAGTTCCATGGGTATTAGATACATGAGTGATTGGCTCTAGTGCAACTGGGAGACTGTTAGAGTTTATGCCCTAGAGGCCAATTCTTTGATGTAATTGCTTAACATTTTTGATATTATATTTGATTGAATAAATTAATTATTTTATTATAGTTTTATTTACTGCGTTATATAAATGTTAACATAATAAAAGTCCTTAGAATAGTGATACAAATTATATAGCTTCAAGTATGTGACTTGAACATGAGATCATATAATTACAATTAGTATCATTACTCTTAAATGTCCTTAGTCGAGTGTCATTGTTAGTGGGACAACAATGATACATTGAGACTAATATGTGGATTGACTGATGGCCAAATCTCATTGGTCATAAATATATGAGATATTGAGTCAATGCATAGGTACATGTTAGAGAACAATGTACTGGACAGACCCACCATGAGAATTCTACACGGAGCATTATGCAGAGTGTCATAAGAAATTCTCATAGTGACAATGATGTAATGATCCTCCGACCTGAAATCACTATATTACTACACAGGAATTTTTGTACTTTGATATCATCAAAAGTCACCTTTAATAGAGTGATCAATTAAAGTGATTATTGGGTACATCATGAATCGTGTGAGGAATATGAGTGATCTAGATGGAATTTAACCCTCCTATATATTAGGGGTGGTATCCATGGGTCTCTTGATTGAGTAGGACTATAAAATGCATGGCTATGCTCAAATAGTGATTTGTTTTATATAGTCTACTTATCGATCAAGAAAACTCAGATTAAATTATGAAGAGGATGACATATTCCATGCCTCGACTTTAATCTAGGATGTCAAGGTTAAAAGGATTAAATTACATTGAAACATTGGTCACGAAACGGTTGTATCGAATCACCTATCTTATTATTATTTGGATAGCAGTAATGCATTACTAGATGCCGCTCACTGTTTATAATTTTATAATATGATTTTAAAATTATTGCCAACATAATAATAACCTATAGGGTCACACACTTAGAACGTAATTAAAAGGGAATTAATTTAAATTGTAAGAATTTAAATATATCAATATGATTGATAGTATTTAAATTAATAGGATAATTTGTATATATATGTATATTAATTAAGTAAGACTTAATTAAGATATAATATATATATAAATTCAGATTTTATTTTTCTAATTGGATTAGGTTTTGGTTAATTCCTTTAACTGCTATATATATGATATATCAGCCATTTTTAGGGGATTGATTAAAAAACCCAAAAACCCTAGCCGCTCTAAAAGAGAGACTAGAGAGAAAAACTTCGAAAGTCCAGATCCTTGGCGGCTAGTACTGCAGCTTTTCTTGCTACAGATCGTGTGACGATTCGCAGGACGTTCGTGTGGATACCATAGAAACGCAGTTCCTTTGGATTGCGTTGAAGATTCGAAGCTGTTCTAGAATCTCTATCGTCTCTGTTCAGGCTTGAATAATCGGTAAAACAGATCTAAACCTCTAAATTAATATGTTTTTGCATGGATCCTATTTTAGGGTTTCAAAAATTTTTTAATTTTCGCTGCGTTTATGTGCAGAAATCCCAACAATAGTAACTCATGCGATCTCTCTTTTATTGAGATAATTTTAGAGAGATACACTCCATGACGCATCTTCATGAGACACCTTTTGGAGTTTGTCATGCTAAACGACTTTAGCATCCAATGAATATACATTCCTTAGGTTAAGCCGAACATCCTTTTAAATTTATCTATACAGATTTATATCCCCAATGTAGGATGTTCTACCCAAATCATTCATGGAGGATTGTTTAGACAATCAGATTTTAATTGATTGTAGCATAGAAATGTCATTCCCTATCAGTAATATATCATCAACATATACTACAAGGAATGAAACAACGCTTCCACTAACCTTCTTGTACACACATGGTTCATGCTCGTTTTTAATAAAATCAAACTCTTTTGATTGTCTCATCAAAATGAATGTTCCATCTTGCTACAACCCATAAATGGATTATTGCAGCTCATATACATAATTTGCTTCAACTATTGAAACAAATCCATCTGGTTGTATCATACATACATTCTCCTCTAATAATGTGTATTTGAGGAAGGGCGTCTCCACGTCCATTTTGCCAGATCTAGTACTAATAAGATGCAATTGCAAGTAAAATCCAAAGGGTCTTCTGCATTGCTTCAAAGATCCATTTTAGATTTTATGGTTATCAACCATTTCTTTGAGTCTTAATTACTCATAGTCTGTTCGTAATTCAATGGATCATCATCATTCATGACGTGTACCTCATCGTCAACCTCTATGACGAATTCATACATTTCAGGTATCTTCGGTACTCTTCCAGATTTACGAATAGGGTGTTGTACAGTAGGTGTCTCTACTTGGACAGGTTCATTCAATTGATTTGTAGTGGTTTGTGGTTCTTGAATTTCTTCAAGATCTATTTTCCTCCCACTAGCCCCTTCAAGGGTAAATTTTATTTCCAAGAAGGCAGCGTGTTTCGCAACAAACACCTTTTGCTTAGTAAGATTGTAGAAATAGTATCCAAAACTTTCTTTAAGATATCCCACAAACGTGCACTTATCAGATCTTATCCCAAGCTTATCATTTTAAAACCTTTTCACATAAGCTGGACATCCCTAAATCTTAACATGTTTAAGACCAGGTTTCTTCCCTGTCCATATCTCATATGGAGTCTTGAGGATGGATTTCGAGGAGACTTTATTTAGTAGATATGTAGCCGTTTCTAGGGCATGACCCCATAATGAAATTGGAAGATATCTAAAACTCATCATGGAACGAACCATGTCCAACAATGTTCGATTTCTCCTTTCAGATACTCCATTTGACTGTGGTGTACCTGGTGGAGTCCATTGTGAGATTATACCATTTTTTTGAGACAATTGAGAAACTCACCGCTTAAATATTCTCCACCTCGATCTAATTGAAGAATCTTAATACTCTTGCCAGTTTATTTCTCTACTTCACTTCTGAACTCTTTGAACTTTTTAAATGATTCAGATTTATATTTCATTAAATACATATATCCAAATCTTGAGTGATCATCAGTAAAAGTAATAAAATAAGAATACCCTCCCCGTGCATTCGTTGTCATAAGTTCACAAACGTCTGTGTGAACCAACGCTAACAACTCTATAACTCTTTCTCCTTTTTCACTAAAAGGAGATTTAGTCATTTTATTTATGAGACAAGATTCACAAGTTGGATATAATTCATAATCGGATAACTCTAAGAGTCCATCCTTATACAACTTAGATAATCTTGTTTCATTGATATGACCGAGTCTACAGTGCCACATATGGGTATAATTAACATCATCTCTTTTCTTTTTCTTAGTTTGTTCTATTTGAAATATATTTTCATGCAAGTTAAGTATGTAAAGTCTATTTTGTAAATTACCAACACCATATAAAATATTGTTTTAATAAATAGAACAACTGTTGTTCTTTATTATAATTTCAAATCCATCTATATCTAATATAGAATTCGAAATAATGTTTCTAATGATATTCGGAACAAAATAAAAATTATTTAAATAAATGAACTTGACCATAGGCAGTGCTAAACAATAAGTGCAAACGGCTAATGCAACAACCTTTGCTCCATTTCCCACTCGTAGGATGGCCTCATCCTTGTTTAGCTTTCTACTTCTAACCAGTCCCTGCACAGTACTACATATGAGAGAACTACAGCCGGTATCAAATACCCAATTAGAATTTTAACTTTTTGAAAAATTAATTTCAATCATCAACAAACCTTGATTGGAAGTCGAAGCTTCTCCAAGCTTCTTCCCTACCAGAAACTTCTTGCAGTTCCTCTTCCGATGACCCAGCTCGTTGCAATGGAAACACAATCCTTTGCTAGCTGGATCAGGTTTATTTTGTTCCTTTGTGTTCACCTTGCCATTAGCCTTCTTAGATTTCTTCTTTTCAGAAGATACCTTGGGCCTCTTCCTTTTGTTGGAAGAATCCACTATTAAGACATGGTTCTTCTTGGATGGGAATTGACCTTCTGCAGTTTTCAACATGTTAAGTAATTCGGGAAAGCTGACATCTAACTTATTCATGTGGAAATTAACAACGAAATGCGAGAAGGTCTCAGGGAGTGACTGCAAGACTAAGTCTTGACTCAACTCCCCATCCATAACGAACCCAAGCTGTCCAAGGCGTTTAATCAGATTGATCACCCTTAGGACATGAGTCTCAACGGCGGTGACCTCGATCATCCGAGATCGGAAGAGCTCCTTAGATATCTCATATCTAGTAGTCTTACTTTGTTCACCATACAACTCCTTGAGGTGAAGCAACATAGTAGGAGCATCCATGTTTTCATGCTGACGCTGAAGCTCGTTATTTATGGATGCGAGCATGATGCATTAAGCCATAGATGCATCATCTTGTCACTATATAATAGTGGCAATCTCTTACTCAGAGGCTGTTTTGGAATAGTTCTAGGGACAGGTGAATTTAGGACATAAGAAATCTTTTCAGCAGTGAGAACTATTCTCAGATTTCTTAACCAGTCCGTGTAATTCGGCCTGGTCAGTTTGTTAGCATCAAGTATGCTACACATTAAAATTAGTGATTTTGATATTTTTAAATTTCTGTATGTGAAAAGACAGTATTTTGGCAAATATTCATTTAATTTATTTTATATACCAAAATAAATTAGGTCTTATTTAATTGGTATCTCCCACTATTTTTTTCAAACTATATTACAACTCTTATCAATCACATCAACATGTGACTCATTGTATTTTTCCTCTTAAATCATAATGGTCTAGTGTGTGCACATCCGAACTAAAATAATTTAAGTTTAGTCCAACCTAGCACTTCCTTAAATTCAAAAAAGAAAAATATTGTCCTTGTGGATAGCACAACAAAATAATATTGTTCAATTTTCTTGATAAGCATCAAATGTGATTAAATTAATATCTTAAATACGCAATACTTACCTTGTGGATAGCACAACAAACTCATATTAAATATTTAATACTCTATTAATTTATCATGCTAGAAGGCGACGTTCGATATTCTAAATATCATTGAACGCTTTAGACTTGATATAATTTCTTTGAGGGGTTTGTTATTATTTGTCTCATCTTGTTTAGCGCTCATGCACATATATATAAATTACGTGTCATTTTATTAAACATGCGAAACATGTCTTCATAAAATATAATATATATAATAATAGCATGCACATATAGAATACTATATTCTACGCGGATTGATTATGGACTTTTATTCTAGTTTGGTTCACTACAGCCACCAAGTGAACCAAAAGGTCAAGCCTAGGAGTGCAAAAAATTAAATTTAAACGTAACTATTACATTTAAACCCGGGCTCTATACAAACGGGTCTTCACGCGCTCCTTGCTCCTTGGTCTTCAATTTCTTCAAGATAATTCTAACTATCTCTATTACATAAACTATTTAAATTAAATAGAAACTTTGATCAGCAGTCAAGGAGAATTATATAAGAGGGAGATAGAATTTTACATCAAGAAAAAACCATAGAAGACGAGGTACGCAGACCCCATTTAATAAAACTCATTCATTCAAGCATTCAACTAAAATAAAATTCAATCACATTGGTCAATAGTCCATAATCAATCTCCATTTATTTTCATACATATCACCATATGTATCAACAAATAAACATCCATTTCATGAATTAAAACATTTCATATATATATATGAGTATCATTTAATAGGCAATTTTAAATTGGTGAAATATAATTTCAAAATTAAAATAAACTCTTTATTTTAATTATAAAATTATTAAGAATATTATATATATATATATATATATATATATATATATACATATATAAAGTTACTTGATATCTCCCAACATGAAATCCTTCCTACAACCGTCCCTTTTTGAATCAAATTGGAATACTTAATCATTTGTATGATTCATGATTCAATTTGCATCCATGCAATCAATCCGTGATTCACGTAAAAAGTCACCTTTACTATTCCTTCGAAACAAATAGTTATCCACGGATAAAAAAATAAATAAAAAACTGCCAAATTCGTCCAGGAAAAAAATTATTTCGCAAATTTTGAAGTTTTTTGATTTTTTTGTTCTTTCTTACAAAAAAAATAAATAATAATTTTATACAATTAATTATGCCTAATAAATTATTCTATACATACTCATATAATACCAAATCAAAACAATTAATAATTATATAAAGGTTTGGCTCTGATGCCACTGTTGGGTTTGTACGAAATCATGGCACAATCAAATTACAAAATTTAGCGGAAGCATGACCTATCAGAGTTTAAAAGATTTCTACAAAATCATTACCCGGATCATATTTTATGCAAATTATTAATTTAAAACGATAAATAAGAAGTTATGGAATCATACCCTTGAAGAACGATGCTTCCACAGGTACAAGTTCAACTCCTTATTCGTTGCGATCTCCTTGAATATTCGGGGTAGATTCTTTTTTTTGATCAACGTTAGCCACCCAAGTGTTTGGCCTCTAGAGGTGATCCACCAAGGAATGAGAATTATTCAAGAAAGAGGGTGGTTGGCTAAACCCTAGTTTTCTATCCTCTATAGAAAAGGAGTACTCTCCAACAATTAGAATTGCATCAACCGATATCTATTATAAGACTCCTTTTATATAGATATTGGTCAACCCTTCTAATTCTATTAGACATGAGATTTTATTTAATTAATTAAACTGCTTTAATTAATTTAGGCTTCCCACCACATTGTGAATAATTAATTAAATTTATTTAATTAATTTGCGTCCTAATCTTATTAGGAATAAATGAGAGTACTAATATTAAATTAATTCCTAAACTCATTTAGAAATTAAAATAATAATAATTATAATAATATTAATAAGACACCTCTTATTAATTTATATTTAATATTTTTAAAATATTAAATAATAAACAATAAGCTATTTAATTTATTCTGTCACCATAGATTAAATTAATTACACTTAATGCATTATTACGATTATACTATTACCTTCTTAAATAATTATTCTTCCTTTTATGGTGTTACCCTTTAGGTTCTCCTTATTAAACCGGTTGTGAATAAATCAATTAGAACAATTCTAATCTTATTTAAATAAATAAATAAAATTAATAATTTATTTAAGTAAATAATATTTATTCTACAATAGGGATAAGCCTCCCTAGCGATCAACGACTTTACATATTAGATTTCAACATTATTCATAAAAGAACTTGTGAGTAAATAATTATCGTACAATTCAATCCTTCCATCATACAATGTCTCAATTAAATATAAGACGTGGAATTACTATCAAGTCTTATTTTATTTAATCATATGTATTTCGATTGGAAAATGTACAACTCCAAATAATGCAAATTAGAAACTGCTTTCTAATTTCATTATGCCTTGGCCAAGGACTACTGGGTTGTCATTTAACGAATCACATAGGACATATCTATTCCTTTACTTGAAGTGATAGATTCTTTATTGATAATTCATTATCTCCATATGTAACTCATTATACCCAAGCATACCCTTTGATATACCCTAAGGGTCTTAATGAATAAGTCAAAGTATAATTCATTACACACAATATACTATGATGATCTCAAGTCCAAAGATCACTTGTACTACTATCACATAAGGAATTCCTATTAACAGACAAGTAAAACTCCATTAGGTATTTCATAGAGAGTCACGTTTAGTGAACTTATTCTCCAATAAGCACCTACATACTTGTTTTAGTGTCTCCACACAAATGATCATGAAATCAATCATCCTCATCCAATGAGTAAGCAACATATGTACCAATCTATCCGAATTTACTAATACCCTTTTTTAGTAATCCAACGATTGGGAACTATTATAGTTTTAAGCTTTCTAAGAATTTAGATCTCATTAGCATGATCGACATCATAATTCTAAAAGCATTGCAAAAAACTATAAGTTATTTACATATTATAAAAATAGCATCATGTAGATAATTACATGCCTTTAATAAGTGAATACTTTTATTAATAAATAAATAAGATCGTTTCCAAAGTGTATGCTTTATTATCATACATGATTGGCTTGTATGCATACTACTTTCATGGTATTGAGCCTTGAGGTTCTTCTTCAGTCTGAACAAACTCCTTTAATTTCTTCTTCCCTTACTCTTTCTGACTAGAGCAGAGGGCTTCTTGATTTACTTTTTCTTCCTCAGCTTCCTTCACCGCTGACATATTTCGCTGCTGAACATATTTCTTCACTTCTTTAGTCTTTCCACTGGACTCAGACATCATCATTTTCACGTTTTCAACAGGGTTCTTCTTCCAGTTCTCAAAGAGTCGCTGGGTTATTCTCCTGTTGGCGTTGATAGCTGCACCTTCCTTATCTCTAATTTTGTCTCCCAGAGCAGATTGAAGAATGATGCTGATGAATCTCCCATAGAGCATCTTGCTTGTGCTCTTTTCCTTCTTTAAGATGAGAATCCACTTCCCAATCCATCCTATGAGCAAAGCCCCATAGTTGAGTTGGGATTTGTAGCAGATTGTTGTCATGAGCTTCAGTTGGTTCTCATTCACAAAGTCATGGCTAGAGCTCTTGCAACATATGTATTACCCAACAATATCAGCCAGAAACTCGTACTTCTGGGGAAAGTCTTTCTTCTTGTAGCCCTTGATGTCTTGAACCTTCTTGTGGTGCATCTTCTTTAGTCCTTCATGGAAGTCGATGAAGATCAGAGATGCAAAACCCTTTGATTTAAACCCTAGGGCCAGGTTTATATCTTCAGCTTCGAGCCGAATCTGCACACCCTTGACCTTTGTAGTGATAACGTCATTCTCAAAGACTCTATTGCAGTAGAACTCTTTCACCAACTTTGGGTAAATCTTTGTGCTGGTGCTCAGAGCTTCTTCAAGACCTGCTTTCGTCAGAAGAGATAGAATCTTGTGGAACTGTGGATAGGCGATCTTGAACTCGTCGAAGAACAGTTGATAGCCGGATACAACATTGGAAGCAGCCATTGATTACTTTAATTTTCCTGAGACAAACAAAATTGGTTGAGCATACTGAAAACTAGGGTTTCTTTGAGAGAGAGAGATAAACTTTTGAAGTTCAAAGGTGAACAGACAAAAGAACATTTTAAATGTATTTGTAACTTCACTCTTCACGTTCAGCAGAGTGGGGCATGTGTCATGTTCTGAAGGGCTACACAATTTTAAATTGTATGAAAAAGACTAAGTTGCCTTTAGCTCCCACTGAGCTAGTGTATCCTTCTAGAGGACTACGATCATCGGGATTGCTCCACGACTATTGTCTCTATCCAAGCTTCTGCACTGGTCCTTGTGATGCATTCTGAACTAGCACCTCTGCTGGGTTAAGGTTGCTCAGGAAGGGCTAACCTCTTAGTCTAAACTAAGGGCAAGGTTTGTCTCTGAGGCGCTTATCAAAAGAACTGCTTAGACTTGGTAGAAATGATGTCATCCCAAAGGGCTTCTCTGCCATGTCGAGACTACTCCACGATCGTGGTTTCTCTCAGTCATCTCCATGATTTTAACAAACCCTTTTTATCTGCATGGTAGTAACAACTAGAGCATAGAATTTATGGTTGTAAGTTTAACATACCTAACTCACTTATCAGTTTATTAAATCCAGATTCATCTAATGGTTTTGTAAAGACATCAGCAAGTTGATTTTTAGTAGAGATATATTGTAAAGATATAGTTCCATTTTGAACATGATCCCTAATAACATGATATCTTATTTCTATATGCTTAGTCCTAGAATGCATGGCAGGATTATGTGTAGTTGCTATGGCACTTGTGTTATCACAGTGAACAGGTATAGACTTGAAATCAAACCCATAGTCTGCTAGCTGGTTCTTCATCCATAGGATTTGAGCACAGCAGCTGCCTGCAGCAATATATTCAGCTTCTGCTATTGAAGTTGATACTAAGTTTTACTTCTTGCTAAACCAGGACACAAATCTGTTTCCTAGCAGTTAACAAGTGCCACTGGTACTTTTTCTATCAATTTTGCAGCTTGTAAAATTATCGTCTGAATATACTGTCAGTTCAAAGGAGGACTCCTTAGGACACCAAAGTCCCAATTGAGGTGTGCCTTTGAGATACCTGAAAATTCTTTTTATAGCAGTTAAGTGTTATTCCTTAGGATTAGCTTGAAATCTAGCACATATACATGTAGCAAACATAATATATGGTCTACTGGCAGTCAAGTACAGAAGAGAGCCTATCATACCTCTATATTGAGTAATGTTAATACATTTACCTTTCTCATCTTTGTCAAGCTTAGTTGCTGGGGCAATTGGTGTTTTCATAGGAGAGGTTGATTCCATGTAATACTTCTTAAGTAAGTCTTTGATGTACTTAGCTTGGTTAATGAAGATACCTTTATTAGTCTGCTTCACTTGCAGTCCAGGAAAGAAATTCAGCTCACCCATCATGCTCATTTCGAACTTGCTCTGCATAAGCTTGGCAAATCTCTTTCATAGATTTTCATCAGTAGAACCAAAGATAATATCATTTACATATATTTGAACTAGTAAAACTTTATCTTTGTGCTTCCTAAGGAATAATGTGGTGTCAACTCTACCTTCAGTGAATCCTTTTTTGATAAGAAAGTTTGTTAGTGTTTCATACCATACTATAGGTGCTTGTTTAAGTCCATATAAAGCTTAGTCTAATCTATAGACATAATTAGAGAGAGTTGGATTAATAAAACCTAGAGGTTGCTCCACATATACTTCTTCTTCAAGTCCTCCATTCAGAAATGCACTCTTGACATTCATGTGGAAGACTTTGATTTTCATGTGGGCAGTAAAGGCAAGGAATATCTTGATTGCTTCTAGTCTAGCAACAGGTGCAAAGGTCTGGTCGTAGTCAATGCCTTCTTCTTGGGAATAACCTTTGGCCACCAGTCTTACCTTGTTCCTTGTGATCACCCCATCTTCATCCATCTTATTTCTGAAGATCCATTTGGTGCCAATAACTGGGTGATTCCTTGGTCTAGGAACTAATCTCCAGACTTTGCTTCTTTTAAAATGATTCAGCTCCACTTGCATAGCTTCTATCAAACTCGAATCTTCCATGGCATCTTCTATCTTCTTGGGTTCCATTTGGGGCAGAAATCTCAAATAAAAACACTCATTCTGGGTAGCAGACCTTGTCTTGATTCTTGTATTTGGATCTCCAATAATCAAGTCTTGAGTGTGATCTCTTACCCATCTGTTCCCTGTTAGAACATATGTTCTGGTGCCCTCTTGTCTGAATTCTTCAAGATTAACTTTTGCTTCTTGTTGCAGAGGTTCATCGTCTGGTGTAGCTCTCTCCACGATCTCTTCTTCAGGCTCGACGATTCCATCTTTTGGGACTTTGATCGTGGTGTTGGGATTGACCACCTCATTCGTAGTGTCTGGATAGTCGATTGGAGTGTTGAGTGGTACAGATTTGTGTGAGTCTATTTCATTAAAGATGATGTGAATCGAGACTTCAACATTTAGTGTCTTCTTGTTAAACACTCTGTAGGCTTTTTTGTTTGTGGCATATCCAAGAAAGATCCCTTCATCTGACTTTGGTTAGAACTTAGTCAGATATTGTTTTCCATTGTTGATAAATGTAGCATGCACAGCCGAACACATGAAAATAGCTGACGTTGGGCTTTCTTCCTTTCCACGGCTCGTAGGGAGTCTTCTTTAGTGTAGAGTGAATAAGAGACCTATTTTGAGTGTAGCACGCAGTGTTGATAGCTTCTGCCCAAAAATATTCAGGCAGATGAGCTGCTACTAGTAGAGTCCTTCTTGCTTCGATCAGGGTTCTGTTCTTTCTTTTAGCTACTCTGTTTTGCTGTGGAGTTCGTGGGGCTGAGAAGTTGTGATTGATGCCGTTGTCTACACAGAACTGATCCATCTCAAAGAAATTAAACTCTCCTCCATGATCACTCCTTATGGCCTTGATCTTTTCTCCTTTTTCGTTCATCACCAGCTTAAACATCTTGATAAGTTGGGAGCTTGTTTCATCCTTAGAATTTAGAAAGAATACCCATGTGAATCTGGTGTAGTCATCCACTACGACTAGTGAGTATCTCTTCCCTCCAAGGCTTACAGTTGGAATTGGCCAGAAAAGATCCATGTGAAGTAACTGAAGGGGCTTATCAATTGAGTTGACTTCTTAGCCTTTAAATGGGTTCCTTGTTTTCTTTCCAAGCTGACAGGCGTTGCATGGCCTTTCTTTGACAAAGCTGAGTTTGGGCAAGCCTGCTATCTTTGGAGGCCAGTTTTGACATACACTTGAAATTAAGATGAGATAATTTTCTATGCCATAGCCAGCTCATTTCTTCAGAGGCTTTAGCAAGAAAGCATATTGTTTCATCAGAATTCAATTGAGCAAGATTGACAATGTAGACGTTCCCTTCTGTAGTTCCAGTTAGCTTTATAGAAGAGATCTTCAGATCTTTGACTTAATATTGATTGTTGAGGAAGGTGACTTGATAACCCTTGTCGCACAGTTGGGTGATGCTCAGTAGATTGTGCTTCAATCCTTCCACATAGGTAACTTTGCTGAAGGACACTACACCATTTCCAGCTGAGCCATATCCTCTTGTCTTGCCAGAGCCGTTGTCTCCAAAGATGACTGTTGGACACTCCTTCTCTGTGAAGTTAGACAGGAGGGCATTATTTCCAGTCATGTGTCGTGAGCATCCACTAACTAGATACCATGTTGTGATCATGGAGCTCTAGTCCTGCAGTAAGATTAAGCTTTCATTTTGGTACCCAGACTTGTATGGGTCCTACTTTGTTAGTTTCCTTGGGGACCCAAATCTGTTTGACATTGGGTCTATTATGCAGATGGTTATGATAGCATACTGCAGCTTTATGACCATACTTATCACATACAAAGCATCTAGCATGATGCATGCTGGTGTGTGTGTTGGATTCTTTCTCTATTTGGACGTGTGTGGATACTTGGTAGCCTTTCCCTTATACTGACTCTTCTTTTTCCATGCAGCTTTGTGATTCAGGGTTTGTGTAGAGTGAACCTCAACTCTACGATTCCTTCCCGGTTGGTTCGTGGAGCCGGTTTTACTTGACTCCACGATCCTTCTAGGTTTTAGAATAGTGACTGAGTTACTCTTCTCTTTTCTAAATCCTAGGCCAACATGGGATCCGTTATGTCTTGGAACATGACTTGGATTAGAAGAGCAAGGATGCATTGGCTCTTCACTTTGTGTGGATTTCACAAATGTAATGTTTCTATTGAAATTTTAAGCACTACTAATGTTAGTTTCCTTGGGCTTTTCCATATATGGTTCTGAGGTAGATTCCCCAAAACCTAAACCTATTCTGTCAGATGCACTTCTCTTACTGGAGATCAGGGAGTCCATGGATGAAGAAGACATGTTCCACATTTGAATAGTGTTCCCTAGCTCCTTAATCTTAGAGGTTAGATCTAACATTCTTTGTGTACTGAGTTCATTTGTCTGTCTTAAGATTTTATTCTCAGCCTCAAGTTTAAAGAGAGAGGAATTGCTGAGTAGAGCTGTCTCTAGTTCTACTTGTACTTTCTCTTTCTCTTTTTGAAGAAGAGAATAATCTTTAGACAGAACTCTGAACCACTTTATGTATTAATGCAGATCAGATGTTATGTCACGTAGTACAGTTCTTAGATCATCAATGTCTACATCAGGAAAGTTAAAGTCGAATACCTCATCGATACTTACTTCATGATGGTCAGTGTTCTTCTTGTCTTTTACATCCTTGGCCATTAGACATAGATTACCCACTTGAGGTCCTTCATCATCTCCTGACTCAGAGTTTGTGTCGTTATCTGAGTCACTCCATAATCCTCTAGCTACAAGACCTTTGTCTTTCTTTTGGAATTTCTTGTAGCCTTTGAACTCCTTCTTTGCATTTGTTCTCCTCTTCAGTTCCTTTCTAACATGCTTGTTACAGTTTGCAATGAAGTGGCCAGGCTTCTTGCAGTTATAGCATAAGTCGTTAATCTGCTCTTGACTGCTGCTGTTGTTGAATCTCTTGGGTCTGTTGCTTTTGCTTTTTCTCATGAATCTCTTGAGTCTTTTGACCAGCATTGCAATGTCCTCATCATCCTCTTCTCAGAGTCAGATTCATTTTTAGCATGAGCTTCGAAGGTGGCTTCTGTTGCCTTGAGGGAAACTCTTTTGTCCTTCCTTCTTCCTTCTGATAAAGTTTATGCTCGTTGAGTTAGCTCTAGCTCGTAGGTAAGAAGGTTGCCATAAAGCTGTTGTACTATCATTTCATGGAGATTCTTTGATTCTCTGATAGCAGTGGTTTTAGCATCCCAGTTGCTTGGTAAGGACCTCATGAACTTGATGATAAGATCTTTGTTTAGATAGATCTTTCCAAAAGCTCGAAGAGAGTTGAGAAGTACATTGAATCTCTCATAAGTGGAAGTGACGTTCTCCCCTGGTACATGAGCAAACATCTCATACTGTTGAGTCACAAGAGATTGCTTATTTTCTCTAACTTCTTCTGTTCCTTCGTGCATAGTGAGCAATTCTTCCCAGACTTCTTTGGCAGTTTTGCTGTTGACCACATTTTCGAACAGATCATCTTCTAAAGACTGGAACAAAATTTTCTTGGCCTTTTTGTCTAGCTGGACAACTTTCTTATCGTTGTCAGTCCATTCTGATTTGATCTTGATTTGAACTTTGTTTGGATCTTCTGGAGTTGGTGTAAGCTTTGTTGGAATGTAGAGCCTTGTCATAACGGTTTCAAATAGATCGTCATCTATTGAATCCACGTAGGCTTGCATACAAACTTTCCAGTTGGAAAATTTATCTTTGTTGCACATTGGTGGGTTGCTGCCTCTAATGATCTTGGACTCGCTTAACATGTGTGCCATCAGATATACTCAAACTTTGTAGGCTAGTTGAGAGAAACTGCTCTGATACCAATTGTTAGTTCTCGTAGGCACAAAAGTTATCTAGAAGCGGGGTTGAATAGATATTTTTAAAACTTTTTGCTTTTTAAAATACTTATCAGATTTGTTATTTAAATAAATTAATTAAACACAGCGAAATATATGATTTGTTTGTTCCTCTTAAGATAAAGCAAGTTTATAGTGAGATAAGCAGTTCTAGCAGTTATGGCAGATATAGAAGACACCGTGATTTTAAATGGTTCAGAGCACTCAAGACTCCTAATCTACTCTTCTACTCCACGAGTAGGAAATCCACTAAGGATATCTTTACAATCTTTGAATCACTGAGATTCCTTCAAGACCAGTAGTCTTGGAACTTCTTAGTTCACTTAGAACTCTTCAAGTCCAGCAGACTTGGGATGCACGTACAATGGGAGTTGAGTTCTTGGTTGTGCTACTTAGTTGCCGTTAAGCATAAGTTCGAAAGAACTGAGTAACGAAGCAAGCTTTCTTTTAGGATCGTAGTGTTTAGCTTTGAGTGTTCTTCAGCTTTGTTTCGTTCTTGCTTGCATAATTTGAATCTTCAATCTGATTTGCTTATGAAGGAGCCTTTGAAATCTTTCTATTGAAGGCTTCCATTGGAACATTTAATGTTTTAGACATTTCTGAGCACAGATGTTGACTTCCTAGGAATATGGTGTTCTGCTGTCTGACTCGTCTGACACAGCAGACTGCTTTCTCGCCTAACACCTGAAAAAGTGCTTTCAGCAGACAGAAAGTACTCTCCTTAACTTTTTCCATACGATTCTTTGATTCAAACTAAGGATGAGTGTTGGAGCATTGGAACTCCCGAAATGTCAACGTCCATAAGCCATTCTTAATTTGTTAGACATCCTCTTTCATCAGATAGGCGAATCTTGATACTCTGATGCTAACAGAAGAAGCACCACGATCGTTGTCTTCATACCACGATCGTTGTATGTTGGTGTGCTCGAAATTGATTCAATCTTGATCGTAGAGAACACTACGATTCTGCTTATGCTTTGATCGGCTACAATCTCTACTTGCTCAGATTGCAGACTCCATGTTTCCGAGAGCTGACTGCGATTCTTGACTTGGCTCGGCAGGCGCTTGTACTGTCTCCACGATTCTGAATGTGGCTTCCATGACAGACTACGATTCCGGAGCGACTTCCTCGATGCTCCACGATTATGCCTTGGCTTCTGCAAATTCTTGACCGGCTCGATAGACTACGATTTTGTTGAGGCCTAACTATTACATTTCATGAGATCAACCTAACAGACTTGATCTTTCTTCTATACATTCAATTACAGAATGATAAACATTTAGCTCAGATCAACCTAACAATTTTGATCTATCATCTAAGTCCTTGTACATGTGTTCTATTTAAGGACTTTACATATAAGCACATTTATTTACTTTCAACATCAAATTTAAATATGCAATTCCCAACATGCACTATAACTGCTATAACTGCTTACAACTAATCTAACATTAGAACTATGTTTAACAAGATATTCTTGAAGGGGAACTTAACATATTCCGTTGTGCATGAACTAATTCTTCTATTTGTCATCTGCTAATTACTTAGCAATACAAAAGAAAATGAAAAAGCTTTTAAAATTAAAAAGGATCTATTCAACCCCCACTTATAGATCTATTGTGTGCTCCTGGGAACTAAGAACTGGTATCAAAGCAGGTTCTCACGCTGTATCCAAAAGCTAACGCTTTGAGTTTGGTCCACGGCACAAATAAGTTCTAAACTTAGTATTAGTGGTAAGTCACTTATGAATGAAGATGAGCTCACAAGTTGAAAATTGTACGTACATGGAAATATGTATATACACCTGAAGCTATCCAGATTGGTCCCTGTCCTTAAATTCAATTGCAATCATGACAATCAATGCCCATAGTCAATCAGAAGTTTGCAACCTATTGATGGGAAGTCAAGAAGCATCAAGAGAAAAGAATCTTACATCCACTGTTCTGAAAGATGAAATGCCTACATGCGATGAGATGCTTATCTAGAGGAGAAAGGAGAATTCTTCAAATATGTAATTGGCTAAATCCATGAATCTGAACCTTGAGGTTCGAGGGCGTTAAAGAATTCAAGTTGCCAAGACTTTCCTCTAATCATAACTCCAAGACTCTGCTTGATTGATCTAAGGCAAATGAAGCAACAAAAGTTGTCAGTGTTGACAATACAAAGATGTGCACAACAATGCCTCATATCATTGTGCAAATAAACAGGAGAACTAACTGTCAAGAAACTGACAGTGTCAAGGTATGTATCCTCATCACTATATACATACATCATATTACATCACCTTATGTGTTATAATAGTATTCTATCAAAAGATCATTATCTTCTTAAAAAGGGAAAAGAGAGAATGTACATTTGAGGTTGGAAACTATTTGCTGAAAAAACTCTCTCCACCCATATTTTAAGTTGAAAATAAATTTTTGAAAGAAGTCTGATATATGCCTTAAGTACATTACAAACTAAGAAGCTTAAATTGCTCGACCTTTGCTGATGGGTTGGTATGTTTGTAAATTCATACAAACCAATGTTTTGTGTTTTTGATAAAACATAGAGTGTGATCAACACTACAGGTGTATCTTGAAAGTTCTTGGAAACTGATCAACTCCACGAACCAACAAGATGCAAAAAATTAATAGAGCTGATCCTCACCTTGTGAATATTCAAAATCTGTGAACATGGAAAAAAGCAAAGGGAAAAATAACCAAAGAAAAAGATTATCATATCAAAATGTTTAATCATACACACACTCATAATCATGCATTATAACTGTCATTATATCTAAAATTGATATATGTATAAATATGATTGTTGATGCTTATATGATGTAAATCCAAGAATATGAGGAACTAGGGCTTTTGAGAAAACTAACCTAGCAGGGCACAAATAGCCATTGGTATCAAGATAGAAAGTCATTTAACCTGCAGGTACTTGGTCTATCTAACCTCACTGAGGAAAACTGAAGCACATGACTTCAGTCACAACGCTTCTACTAGCTACAAGTTCAAAGATACCTCAGCAATGCTCTCATTCAAGGTCATCCAATGCCAGAGCTTGCTTCTGAAGATTTGATGTGTCCCTAAGGATGAAGATCTCATGAGCTTAAATGGATTCCAAAATCCTTAGTATGATCATCATGATACTTCAAAAGGAAACTGGCTATTCATGTCAAGAAGTAAGAGACCTTCCATGCTTATCCATGCAAAGTATATCATCTCAAAAGGAACATCAATGAATATTATATCAAGGGATCATCAACCAATGATGATGAAGTATGAATCATAGAAGTAAAACTCTACGAGTACAGAAGATGCTAAAGTCTGAATGATAGAAACTACTTTCGTAGTGTCTAGTCAGCAAATCGTGGAGTAACCAATTCTAAAGAAAATAATCTATGATCAAATGGAGCTAATTCAACCATGAAGATTCTCGCTAGAAGGAAATGTGCAAGGCAACTTTACTTATGCATGAACAGAAGAGTAGCCCATCTTTCTCTAAGATGATAATATCAACTATGGGGGAGCAGTGATCTGTAAAGTCTAGTAACGCTCATATTGACAAAGGAGCACAGTGAAGCAAATCCTTCAGATCTCCCAAACAATGAAGGTAGATATACTTGATGATAAGGGAAGAGCAACTGAAGATATGGATGCAGTGAAGATTAAAGAGAAGAAGAAGAAGTGGGATTCTTGTTAAAAGTTCAGAGATAAGCTCAGAAGACAGGTCAACCTCTCTTGCATATCTGTTGACCACTCCACAAAGAACCAGCTCACTTCTATTAAATTCCTAAAGTATAAGCTTATCCAAACAGCCACATCCCAGTTACAAAGTCCCAAAACTCTGTAGCTGATGAACCAAATAAATCTTCATCCCCAGTAGTAACGTCCCAAAACGTGCTATTGATAACCATATCATCCAACTACCCCGTTCGTAGAGTACCTATGATCAAACTCCTAATCATGGATTAAGAGTGTTCTGACTCAATGATCGCAATCTACAAACACCTCTCCAATATACTCCTGACCATACATATTAAAGAGCTAAAAGCACCTCACTCACTCTCACTTGCATATACCAACATCAAAGTATATTCAAAGTTGATAAGTAAACTCCATGGCAGAGAAGCCCACTGTGGTGACATTGTTACCACCAAGTCTAAGCAGTCCTTCTTCTGATAAGCACCTCAGAGACAAACCTAGCCCTAATTTTTATACTAAGATGCCAGCCCTTTCTGTGCTACCTTAGCCCAGAAGAAGTGCTGATATAGAATGCATCACAAGGACCTCTACAGAAGCATATAGTAGTCCTTCAGAAGAATTCAAGCTGCTAATGAATCATGCAACTCCCACTTGGAGATTAATGAAGAATCATCTACTGAGGCATGGCTACAGACGACGATTGTCGAGCAAATAAAGAAATTATGGAGTACTAAACTATGCCATCAGGCTACTCCATGAACTAAAGAAGTCAACAGTCAACTAAAGGGAAGTCAAATCTGAAAAGCTGATCTGTTATGAGAAATTACAGATAGTGTGACCTATCGGGCTCTTACAACTGTCCTATTGAAAAGTAGAGGGAATAGTTGTAAATGAAAATTCAAATATGTGGCAGTTACACTTATAAGAAACTACCAAAAAGCTGCAAGTATCTCTAGTCCATCTTCCTTCTTTGAACCCGAAACCCTAAACACTTTCCAAAAGCCTAAATCTCTCAAACCTCTAGCCATACTCAAATCTCTCTCAAGTACTTCCTACGATACTCCTGAAATCAAACACCCATATACTTCTAACCCTTCAAATGGAAGATTGACGTGTCATCACGGGAATTCAACTCTGCTATAAGAGATTCAAAAAATCAAAAAAGAAGTTCAGGGATATTCTAGATCTCGTGAAGAAAGCTGGGTTTTTTGAATGCCTTGAATTAAACACCATGAACTATGTCGACCCGGTGAAGGAGTTCTATTCAAATGAAACGATAGATTCTGGGCTTCTATCTACAAAAGTCAAAGGATCAAATTTGAAGATACGAGCATCAGACATCAATTAATGTCTATGGTTTCCTGACCAGGGTCTAAAAAATCTCGAAGAAGTCAACATTGGAGAAGGAAAAAGGGTAATGCCCTACAAGAGAAACCCAAGTCTGAAAGACATAAAGAAGAAGGAATTTCCTGAGGAGTTTGAGTTTTTGCTGAGATTATAGGGAAGTGTATATTGAGTAAAGATACTGCACATGATACTGTGAGTGATCAAAAACTGAGAATCATGTATGCTATTGTATTGAAGCAGTAAATCAACTTTGGAGTGGTACTGTTCGACCTAATGTCCAAGTGGCTAGAAAAGGCAGAGAAGAAGAAGTCAGCAGATAAACCTCTCATAAAGGTTTTCCATGGGAGATTCTTGAGCATCATCTTGAAGAAGAAACTGAAGAACAAGATAAGGGATGATGAGGGAGAACCCCTTAATATTCATAAAGTGATGTCTCCAACAATGTTTGACAACTGGAAGAAGACTTCCATGTAGAACAAGAAGCTAAAGACGTCTGACAGCAGCAGCAAGGGCACTTCGAAGAAGAGGAAGGCAAGTAATATA
This sequence comes from Panax stipuleanatus, assembly GCA_020205555.1. Classification (NCBI taxonomy): domain Eukaryota; kingdom Viridiplantae; phylum Streptophyta; class Magnoliopsida; order Apiales; family Araliaceae; genus Panax; species Panax stipuleanatus. Next base: position 68,096,307 of record CM035119.1, on the reverse strand, counting down.
AAGGATGAGCTCTCTCACTCTGATGATTCTAAAGCTATAGAGTCCACTTCTATAAATCCATTCAAGAAGAGAGCCAAGGTTGTGGGAAAATCACCAGAGATCCCCCCAAGAAGTCCTTTTGCTGATAAAGAGGAATCAAAATCAGCAGAAGAAGAAGCACCTGGATCTCTTTATTGCTGAATCCCTAAGAAGAAGAAGGAGCAATCGACTACTTCTCAAACCAGGCCTTAAGAAGAAAAAATGATCTTCAACAAAGATCATTGATCTCAGTGATGATGATGATGATGATGATGATGAGCCTGAGACTATGGAAGAAGATACAAAGGGCAAAAAGAGGATTAATTCTGAAAACTCCAACAGTGATGAAAGTGAAAAGACTGTAAATGGATCAGAATTAGAAGAGGAAGATGAAACTAAAGATAAGGATACTTTGAAGACTGTAGAGCAAGGTATGACTAGTGAGTCTTCGAAAGCCAGTTCTACAGAGGGTGATGGAAATGGAGATCGTATGCAGGAATCTACTGATGAGTCAGTTGAAATGAGCTTGCACCAGACTAACTCTAAATCAGTAAATGAAGGAATGGAAGCAGACTCAAGCTCTGAAGATCAGGGATCAGCAGACTATCATAATCCCTCTTCTAGAAATGTTCGAAGAAGATTAGTGGTGGAAGACTTTGATGAACCACAAGGTGTGCTACCAGGCAGATGGGTAAACCATGGAAATGAACGACTCAATGTAGTAAGGATGTCCACAGTCGATTTACTCAACAATTTTCAAGCCATGGACTTGGACCTTACAATAGTGCTGTATAATTCTGAGAATCATCTGATAAAGTGGTTCTACCCTTAGATGCCATGGCTGAAGGCCTACACTGCTGGAGATAAGAGCTACATTAGCTGGTGTTACTCACACTTTCCTAATATGGAGCTAATCTCGCAAAACTTTCAAAGGGACATTCCCAACTAAACTGATCAAAGACTAGCCTCACTTCAAAGTCTACTGATAGGTCAGTAACATCTACATTCCCTACTATCTTCTAGAAAGCTTAGATGGTGGAGAGATCACATCAAAGTCTACGATCGTAGAGTCCTTACACTATACAATTGCAAGTGATCAAGCTCACCCTGACAAGTCAAGCCTTGTTCCAACAATCCTCTCTAATATCCCATCTTCATCCAATAGCAACTGTTATTCAAATCTCTTTGAGATTCTCACTACCATTGAAAACATCTCTAAAAGTGAGAAATGTGATGTCCAACCAGCTACTCAAATTCTTCAAGAGCAAGAGTTACTGAAAAACTCTGAAGAATTGGTTGAGAAATTCCCTTATATTACCGAAGAAACTAAGAGCATGACAAGAGGAGAAAACAGTTAGTTCAGTAGAAAGCTTCAAGAAACTATCTTAGATATATCTCTCAAGCTTCAACAGAGAGTTCAAATCTATCTAAAATCTATAAGGGATCAAAGGAAAGAAGCTCTGCAACTTCAGAAGAAAAATGAAGAATCTATTCTGTCTCTTTGAGAAAATAGACAATATCAACCAGTCTTTTTCCCTAAAGCTAGAGCTCGGCTAGCAGGAACTCAAGATTGAAGTTGGTAACACATCTCACCTGATTGAGCAGCTTATGTCCACTATTCAGCATCTCTCTCAAGTGATTGATGACAAAAAAGGGGGAGAAAAAGAGGCACTCAAGCAGGCACTCAAAGAGACGAATGAAGACAGAGATAGAGGATAAGAGCCAAAGTAGAAGAGCAAAGGAGCTGAAAGGAAAGCAAAAGAAGGTAATGGAGTCATCATCTGAGGGGGAGCCGAAAGAAGATGAATTCATGAAGACAAGATCTGAGGGGGAGCCAAAAGAAAATAAAGCAATGAAGCAATCATCTAAAGAGGAGCAGGAAGTAGAAGATCAAACAGATGAGTAGTAGCAACAGAAAGAGCATCCAGAAAACATACAAAGAGCAGACAATGAAAAAGAAAAGGTACATCTCTAATTGTAATAGTATGTTCTGGATCCAGGACTTAGATTGCCATATCATTTGTAAGTTAAATTCTCATCAATGACATTCATATTAGCTATTCTAGTAATACAGCAGCTCACTGTATATTAAGATTTATTTATCTCATACATATGCTTTTAATGTTTTTGTCATAATTAAATATGGGGAGATTGTTAGGAATATGCATGAGAATGATATTCCTCTTTATATAAAATTTGATTATGATATACAAACATGTCTGCATTGATGAAAGTTGTAAAGTCTGTAATAAATGATAGACAATGTGTATAAAAACTTTGACTGAAAAGATCAAATGTGTTAGGTTGATCCTACATGAATGAATAACTTTGTGAAGTCCTTCAAAAGATTACAATGTACAAGGACTATGAATAGAAAGATCAAGCTCGTTAGGTTGATCTTATAAAATATAATAGATAGGTCAGTCGATCATAGACCACTGCATCAGCCATCGTAGTCTACCAAGAGAGATAAGGCAGAATCGTAGTTTGTAAAGATAGCCTCTATCAGAGTCGTAGTCTGTCGAGAAGTCCACTCTTGAGATCGTGGAGACAGCCTGCCAAGCGCCTGCTGAGCCAAGTAAAGAATCGTAGGCTACACACGAAGTCGTGGAGTCTACAAATCGTAACCGAGGAAGAAATCGTAGTTGAATAAGCCAGTCAAGAGATTGCAGATGTCAAGGCAGAAATCGTAGTCTGTCATATGAACTACTCTCAGAGTCGCAGACTACACTCGGAGTCCTAGAGTTTACATATCGCCTATGGGCAGAATCATAGTCTGCAGAACCAGAGCAGAATTGTAGTCTGCAAAACCAGAGCCGAATCGTAGTCTGCAAAACCAGAGCCAAATCGTAGTCAGTCAAGTGCTCACAATGCCAAGGAAGAATCATAGAGCACTCCACAATTCTCAGCAGATGAGCATTCCTGAAGTGTTCACAAAAATCTCACTCTCTGATAAGAGTAGTCAAGTTTTAGAATATAGTCCACTTGAAGAGTATCAAAGAGCATTCTCTGAATGGCCTACAAGTAAACAGAAGATCGAAGCACCAACTCTATCAGCAAAGCTGATTGAGATGTGAAGAGCCATTCAGGAGAAGTCTTCTACAAGCGCTCATCAGAAGACAACGATTGTAGTTTCTATCAAATAAATAGAAGACAACGATCGTAGAGTTGACTACAATGATCGTAGTGTTTGCCAACGAGCAGTAGAGACTGATAAAGCACATACAGAGATAATGGCCAACCTATAAAAGACAGACGAAAAGGGATTGTCTATGCTCAGCCTCACCATGAAGAGTGACCAGGAGATCACATAGCAAAAAGTTGAGAAAGATGAGCATGACTAATTAGAAAAGTCTTGTAAACCAAAGGGCCAGAACAGTCAGCCAAGTTATCAGTTCATAAAGCGATTCAAGGAAAGAAGATTCTTAGAACAGACTGCAAGAGCTAAGTGCAAGATGGTTCTACATCGTCAATTCATAAAGCACTCTCAGAATCATAGTGTTGTCAAAGTCAGTCAACTTGCAACTTCTACAGATAAAATACGACCAAGCACATAAACGTCAGCATCAGGATAGTGGAGTTAGTTCGTCTGAATATTGAGACTCAGCAAATGTCTTAATATGAAGACTGACAAACGAACTTTGCTGATTGAGAGTACCGATGCACTCACCAACACCCTTGGTCCAAATCGAGGAAATAAAAAGGAGAAATAAAGCTGACTTCCAACTAAGTCTATTAAAAGCGATGTTTTATAGGTGTTAGTTGAAACAGTAGACTACTTTGTCATGAAAGTCTAAAAGGAGCTGCCATGTCATATCAGCATGTCTACATCAAAGAACTCAGTATCATTGAAGCTTTTCAAAAAGCTTCCAACGGCTATATTCCAACAAGAAGCTGATGGATGGATATAAAACATCTGAAGCTTCAAAAGTGAAGAGTGGTTGACTTTGAGTGAGTCCTATTGAGCTTAACAGAGAAAATGTCTCGGTGGCAGTGAGACTACCATAGGAGTGAAGCACATCTGATGAGGGTCTTTAACTGCTAAAGGCTTCACTCAACACGAAGGAGAATGCCAAACCAAGTGGCATCTGAGCTGAGAGCTAGAAGGCCAAGAAGATAAGAACTAGAGTGGCAGATCAGAAAGCAAACCTCCAGAGCTACTCTACGTTTCACTATAAATAACCTAAGCTGAAGAGAAGGAGATGCAGAGCAGAATCTGCACACAAGACAACCAGTGTTCAAAGGCTTCTAAGTACAAGAAGAAGTCTACCTGATATGCAAGACTTAGAAGTTCCTCAGTGGTGATAGTGTGTTGTGCTAAAATCAGATAAAGTCAAGCATCAACAACAAAGATCAGCTGCACCAAGGAGATGAATCAGACTGCTAAGTACTCAAGGATGTCAAGCTTAATGAACATCTTAGCAGTCCATCAGTTGTGATCAAGTCTCAATGATGAATGCCATTCGATCACAAGAAGCTGCTAAGTACAATAAGATTAACAAGCTGAATGTCATCTTAACAGCTCAACAACAACAACAAACAAACTAACAACCAGGGCCTGAGGGGTCCTTGTCTTCGTGACTAAATTAAATTCATGTCTACTGGGATTGCTGGGTACCAGAGGTACAAGAGATTCTAAGTTTGCTGGGCTTAGTCTACAGTTTCAAAGTCTACTGGGCTTAAAGAGTTCTTAGTGAACTAGAGTTCCAAGGCTGCTGGCCTTGAAGGAATCTTAATGATTCAGAGTTACCCTTTCCTTAGTGGAATCCCTGCTTGTTGAAGTAGAAGAGTGGAGTAGGAGCATTTAGTCTTTGAACCACTTAAAACCCCTGGTGTCATTTACCTTATGTCATTTACATTATGCAATATAAATGCTATAACTACTTACAACTAATCTAACATTAAAACTATGTTTAACAAGATATTCTTGAAGAGGAAATTAACCTATTCCGCTGTGCATGAACTGATTCTTCTAGTTATCATCTACTAATTACTTAACAATACAAAAGAAATGAAAAAGCTTTTAAAATTAAAAAGGTTCTATTCAACCCCCCTTCTAGATTTATTGTGTGCCCTTTGGAAATAACAAAGTATGCTACGCATTGAAATTAGTGATTTCGATATTTTTAAATTTTTACATACGAAAAGATAATATTTTAGCTAACATTCATTTCATTAATTATTTACATACCAAGATAAATTAGGTCTTATTTTAAATTGGTATATCCCACTATTTTCTTCAAACTATATTACCCTCCCTTATATAGTTCGGCAAAATCTAATTAAAGATTTACTAGTAAGAATAAGGATCCTATTTCAAATGTATATGGCCTTGTGGATGGCACAACAAACCATATATAAATAAATAGGTAGACAACTCTTTGTCAATTACATTAACATGTAACTCTTTTTATTTTATCTCTCAGATTATTTTGATCAAGTGGTAGTACATTCGAATCAAAATTATCTGAGTTAAGTCCAACCTAGCACTTCCATATATTCAAAAAAGAAAAATATTGTCTTTGTGGATGGCACAAAAAAATAATATTGTTTAATTTTCTTTATAAGCATCAAATGTGATAAATTAACATCTTAAATACTTAATACTTGCCTTGTGGATAGCACAACAAACTCATATTAAATATTTAATGCTCTATTAATTTTATCATGCTAGAAGACGACGTTCGATATTCCAAATATCTTTGAACGCTTTAGACTTAAAATAATTTCTTTGAGGGGTTTGTTGTTATTAGTCTCATCTTGTTTAGCGCGCATACACACACACGGGCACACACACACACATATATATATGTATATATGTATATAAAATACGAGTTATTTTAATAAGACATGCGAATCATGTTTGCATAAAATATAATATATATATATATATATATATATATATATAATACTAGCATGCACATATAGAATACTATATTCTACCCGGATTGATTATGAACTTTTATTCTAGTTTGGTTCACTAGAGCTACCAAGTGAACCAAAAGGTCAAACCTAGGAGTGCAAAAATTAAATTTAAATATAACTATTACATTTAAACCTGGGCTTCATACAAATGGGTCTTCAAGTGCTCCTTGCTCCTTGTTCTCCAGTTCTTCAAGATAATTCTAACTAGTCATATTACATAAAGTATTTAATTTAAATAAAAACCTTGATCAGCAGTTGTTGGTCATTTTACCGATCAATATATTCGTGCAAGTATACACGGTCAACAAGTAATAGAGTGTAAGTACAGATATCGTTCCCACGAGGAATTAACAGATAAAAGGTCGCCAAAGCACTAGCACGTAATCATTTCAGTCTTATTTAAATGGGCGGTAAAGAGTTTTAAATATTAAACTAATATTAACTAGGCAAGGAATTTACACATAAACTAAGTAATTCAAGAGTTAAAATCAGATAATGAAGATAAGAGATTCCAATTTCCCCTAATGGTTCATCTAAGTCAATTAACTTCCAGTTAGGTCAATTTAATCGCAATAGTTTATTAGCCGAGAACACGAAAGTGAGAGACGGCCATCTTTTGATCCACCGAATCCATATCACATACAATCCACATAAGATAGACCGCACATGAACACCCACATTACCTAAACCACTATATGTCTATGTGATTTACAAATAAGTAGGGTTTAAGTTTAAGTCCTCTATTGACTACGAGCGGCGCTTTGGTATATGTCTATCCTAAGCACAAATCATACGCCCAACGCCATGTGAACGTACAATCATCCACTACTACGATTAGATCTAACCTATATTTCATCTTTTAAGTCCACATAGGTTATCACAGTAATTGGTCGCGAGTCAATTAAGCAATGAAAATATGAATCATAATAGATAAGTACATAGCAATCAATAAAAAACAACATGGAAGGGAAATCAACATCAACTACTCACTAGGTTCCATTGAAACCTCAAAATATAATTTAAGTCATAGATAACTCAAATATACCATTCACAAGTTTAATATACATCATCCGAATATAAATGATAACAAGGAGAGTAAGAGATAAAGAATGCTAATCTGTAATCCTTCTCCAAGTATGGATCTTTGATGACATCCACTTGCTTCAATCTTCAAAACTAACTAAACCCTATAATCTAACTAACTAATTAAACCTAAGCTTAACCTTAATCTACTCCTAATCTATAAAAGAAATGGAAAGGAAAGGAAAGGAAAAACAAGCTAACCTAGGGCTTAAGGCCAATATAAGCTCCCTAGTGGAGATGCCTGGCAAAAATGGGGCTAAAAACCCTTATATCCAAGCTTCTCCCGTCTGCCCAAGTGAAAGTCAAACTTTGGCTGCAATTTAGACTGGCGCGGCTGCGCGTGGATTGGCCTAGATGAGGGCGCGGCAGCGCGGCTTGCCAGGTTTTACTGATGCTTTATTTTGCTCTGCTGCACTTAGCTTTGGACCATGCATGCCTTCTTGTACATTTTTTGCCTCAAAACATCATGTTCATTTGCCTCTTCACCCATGCCATCCTCATGCTTTAAGCCACTTTCTGTGCGTTGCTTCAATTAGGCTATCTTAGTCCTTTTAAGCTTAATTTGCACTCGGAGAGTTCCTAACCTGAAAATCACAAAAGAAAGGAAAAACATATGAAAATCACGAGAATACTTGAGTTTTGGCAACAGAACAAGTCAGTTACTATCCGAATAAGTGGTCATAAAAACCACTTATCAAATACCCCCAAACTTAAACGTTGCTTGCCCTCAAGCAACCAAAACAAAACTAAACACAAGATGCAATGCAATATTTACAATGTATGCAACCTATACTATTATGAATGCGAATCCATGCCTCAGTCAGTATTGAACTTTCAAAGTAATGCCTCAGAAATATCACAAGATAATCAAATAGATAAGCTACCCAAAACAAGATCATAAGGCATATTCTTGCAAATTCAAAACTGTCAGCACTGATGTATTGTGCATTGTGTGCCTAGAAACCATTAAACATGCTTTTGTACAAATATATCACATATTATGCTTCTTACGGGAAAAACAAGTTTCAACTTAAGAAAAGCAGTAAATCAGATAAGTTCTAACTAACACCATGCATTACTTAAGTTGCGAGTCAACAGGGGGTTTATTATTCTTTTATTTACTCACGAGGGTGTATTTGCACTTTCCCGTGTACACACTCGACTGTGCAATACCTAGTCCTCTTAGGCTTTTCAATGATACCCGTGCAGCGAGCTTTCGACCAATGACTCCCAGACCAGACGGCCTTAGGGCGCTGAGTGTAGAGACACCTCGAGGGCTTACTTGCTCAAATATCAAAGGCCACAGAACTCGACGTAACCGAAGTGTTTATTCTATTTCTTTTCTTTTCTTTTTCTTTTTCTTTTATTTTTCTTTTGTTTTTCTTTTTCTTTTCAAAGGGGAGTACGTCTTACTTTCCGTCTCCCCACATAACATACATACCTCCTGTTTTCCCCCAAACTTAAGCTTTTTACAGTCTAGTTATTATCATATGAGAACTGAAACTCTTTCATTAAAACACCGATTTCCTACCAGAAGATAAGTATGTAAACATTTAAACTAAGCATGTCATGATGGTTACTCTACTGTGCTAACTAGTTACATAGTATCTGACAGATAAGGATTTACATATATGACCTTCGAATCAAGCTTAATTCTCAAATTAGTTCGAAAATCAAGTGAATTCAATTTCTTCATAGGCCAATACATAACTCACCAACTGAAACTGGATTCATGCAAAATGTCCTAACACAGATAACTAACACAAAGCAAAATTTTTAAAATTTTGATAAATTTTAACTATTTACAACCTATATGCATTAAATAAACTAACACAACATGAAATGAACTAACTACATGCAAAAACAAAACCAATACCCCCAAACTTAAAATGTTCAATGTCCTCATTGAAGCTAAAGGTAAAAAGAAACTCCCCTATTCGTCGTCGCCGTCGTCCTCATCGTCCTCCACATTAGCCTGCTTTGGAGGTGTGTCTGGAGGTGGATAAGCAGTGATAGATCCATATGTAGGGAACTGCACCTGAACTCCCAGCTGGCCAAACGCGTGGGACAATGCCCCACAAAAATCAGTAGTGAATGCCTGGAAGTTGGTGCTCATGGCGTCCATCCTACGTTGCAGTCTCCTCTCCATCCTATCAATATGCTCCTGGACTGAGTGAGAGGACTCAGACGACACTGTCTGCACTCTCGTAGAAGTCTCCCCAGTCTCTCTCTAGTCTGATAATATGAACCCTGCTCCCTGTGGATGAGACTTGCTGCCTTTCCATATCTTGAAGGATTCGATGGTAGGGTGGTCAATTGTGTTCATGGGCATCTGCATCGGCTCTGCGTCTGTCCACACGACTCCATTCGTAATGCAGAGCCTGGTAATCACTGATGCATATAGGATACTGGCTGAATTACCGCCACTCAGAAATATACGGATAAAATTGTTGATCACATATCCCAAGTCGATCTTCATACCCTTGATGATCCCATATAACAAAATAGCTCGATCCTTAGTGACCTTATTCTGATGCTATGTCGGCATCATATTTGTACAAATGAAGCTGTACCACGCTTTCCCATATCTGCCCAAGGTGGCCTGGGGGAAATGTAGCTTCTGATCTGATCCCTGCTTCAGCTTCCATGATGTGCCTGGTTTGCACAGATAATCACTAATAGCATCCATCTCTGATCCCTACTCCCTAGCATAAAGGGACTCAGCCGCATCCAATGCGATATTTGGTAAACTAAAAAGCTCATTGATGCTCTCTTTTGCATAGGACACCTCACATCCCCGCACGAAGATCTTGCTAGACTTGGCGAATTTGGCATTGGCGTAGAATTCATGTACCACAGAGATGGGGGCTGCCATAGGCTCCTCGCAGAATAGACTCCATCCATGCCCTCTAATCATGGCTGCCATGTGCCCGTCTAACTTTCTGTCAGGTGCTAATCCTCTCTCCGGCATAAATGTCCTACCCACTAATACATCATGAAAGAATTTCTGGGCCTTCAGACTTATGAACTTGTGGTCATCATAGTCAATGCCACCTCCCCCTTGCTCAGAATCGCTACCCCTGGATGTGGATTCCCTCCTACTTCATTTGGATGCCATTAGAAATGAGAATTGAAGATAAAAATCCAACACTGTTCTCCGCGGATCAACTCAACTCAATAATATTTCTTAGCTTTAGAACTCACACTCCTTGTCTCAATTGATCAGGTTGAGAGGACGAGGTGATTGATGTTTTTGATTTAGGAGATAGGATGGTTTAATTCAATTAAAACTAGGGCTTGGGGGAAAGGATTTGTGAGGGAGATTAGAGATGAGGGTTTGATGTGGGATGGAATGGAAGCAAGCAATCGAGGGTTTTGGGAACTAGAGAGAAATATAAGTCGCACGTCTGATATGAAATGAAGAAGTGAGGCCAAAGTCTGCCAAAATTTGTTTAAATCTGGCCCCTTCTGCCCGATGCGCGGCCGCGAGCCAACTCAGGCTTAAACTGGTGCGGCCGCGCCCTCTGCCCAATTATGTTTCTGTAGGTTTTTGTTAGGCAATGAGGCTGGCTTTGAGCTTTTCTTCATGCAGCAACATTGACCTGAGAGAAAGCATAAAATCTTTATTAAGCCCTCTTACTAAACAAAACTAAGTATGCAATATTTACATCTGAGAAAATGTAACATAGAAGGATATATTCATTTGATTCCCAAAAAAATCTCTATGTGCGTAAATGCAACATGCTCGTGACAAAAATATGTTCAATACGTATAGTCCCAAAAAGGAATGCACGAATGCCAAAGTTCCAAAAATGTAGGCATTGAAATTTTAAAACCAAAAATTTTGAAAAATTTAGACTAAGAATTACACTACTAAGAATTAAACAAGGGGGAAGGATATGAAGATAAGTAAATAGAATTAAACATAAGGGAGAGAGAGAAATAATGGGGTGCCTCCCATCGAGCGCTGAGTTTATAGTCTGTTAGCTAGACTGTGTCTGACCACTGCTATCTGATCCCTCGACGATATTGGAGAAACCCTCCATCCATTAGAATTGCCGTGTGAGCTTGGAGGCTTCCCAATAGAAGAAAACTCAGATTTAAACTACCTAGCATCGGATGTGTACAAAAATTCCCCACTGTGAAGATTGGGGGGCTAGGCATTAGTTTCGTTGTGTTGGTAAAGTGATCGTCACATTGAGGTTCACATAGCACAACGGATTCTTCTTCTATTCTCTTTTCTTCTGACCACCATGGATTCAAGGATACGAATTCTCTCATATTTTTGAGATCCATATCTGTGATGTGGCTACCAAGGGGGCAAAGGTGTTTCAAACTTCGGTGGAGAAGGCTCTTGGGGAATTGTCACTATCGATTCACTTTCATTTTCCACATCCCCAATCGTCTCTTCGATATCCATTGCCTTAAGCTCATCCAGTTGCAAGTGCACTTCAGGCTCTTCATCAGTCTCTACATCCATATCATAGCACCAATCTTTCTGAGGGGTCATAACTTACGGCTTCAAACATCTGAGGCATTAGACTTTGAAGATCTTGAGCTTCGGCTTCTCGCTCAATCACCTCCCCATTCCTTAAAGCTGTGCTAATCTGCTCCACCCAAATCTGAAGACCCAATCGATTCCTCTTGCTCAATCAAGATCTTCTTTTCTGCTTCATCCTCAGAATCCATGTACTAAATCTCCCTGGAATTCTGAGGCCCTTTGATCACGGCATCCATTACTTGAGAGAGTTGATTCTAAAGATTCTGAGTCTGTATCCCTTGCTCAATCAACTCCTCTTTCATCAATGCCATATTAATCTGATTTTCCCAATACTGAAGATTCTCGATTGATTGTGATTGATCAATTAAGGTATTTCTTAATGAGGCTATGTCACCTCCTTCCTGCAGGCTTGCCTTTTCGGTGTCACCTTCAACATCTATGTATTAAGGCTCATGAGTTGGAGTCTGGAAGGTGCATTCTGGTGTGTACATTAGACTTGGCTCGCAGTAGTGATATTGATAGTAGCGTCCTGAAGGCTCTGGGTGATACCCCCAATCCTGCTGATAATTGGGATATTCATTGTGGAAGTACTCACCCCCATACTACTCTTGTCCATAACTGATGGGATCCTGATGGCTCGCATAGCTCCCAGCACCATAGTCATAAGTCATTGCAGTCTCTCGACTCTGCTGGGCTGCAACAGTATCCAGCTTCCTCGAAAGAACCTCTAGCTGTGTTGAGAGTGTAGCAATTGGGTCGACGCCATCATTCCCTATTTCCCTTGGTTGTTCTTGCCTCGGGTAGTTCCATGGATAGAAATTTAAGTCCATTGTACCAGAAAAGAGAATATACGAAGAGAATTAAACAAAAATAAAAATGTTTAAAGTAAGACTAATTTGATTGAAACTAATGTTGGCAAACAGTTATCAAAATAATTCCTCGGCAATGGCGCCAAAAACTTGTTGGTCGTTTTACCGATCAATATATTCGTGCAAGTATACATGATCAACAAGTAATAGAGTGTAAGTACATATATCGTTCCCACAAGAAATTAACAGATAAAAGGTCGCCAATGCACTAGCACGTAATCATTTCAGTCTTATTTAAATGGGCGGTAAAGAGTTTTAAATATTAAACTAATATTAACTAGGCAAGGAATTTACACATAAACTAAGCAATTCAAGAGTTAAAATCAGATAATGAAGATAAGAGATTCTAATTTCCCCTAATGGTTCGTCTAAGTCAATAAACTTCCAGTTAGGTCAATTTAATCGCAATAGTTTATTAGCCGAGAACACGAAAGTGAGAGACGGCCATCTTTTGATCCACCGAATCCATATCACATACAATCCACATAAGATAGACCTCACATGAACACCCACATTACCTAAACCATTATATGTCTATGTGATTTACAAATAAGTAGGGTTTAAGTTCAAGTCCTATATTGACTACGAGCGGCACTTCGGTATATGTCTATCCTAAGCACATATCATACGCCCAACGCCATGTGAACTTACAATCGCCCGCTGCTACAATTAGATCTAAACCTATATTTCGTCTTTCAAGTCCACATAGGTTATCACAGTAATTGGTCGCGAGTCAATTAAGCAATGAAAACATGAATCATAATAGATAAGCACACAGCAATCAATAAAAACCAACATGGAAGGGAAATCAACATCAACTAATCACTAGATTCTATTGAAACCACAAAATATAATTTAAGTCATAGATAACTCAAATATAACATTCACAAGTTTAATATACATCATCCGAATACAAATGATAACAAGGAGAGTAAGAGATAGGGAATGTTAATCTGTAATCCTTCTCCAAGTATGGATCTTTGATGATATCCACTTGCTTCAATCTTCAAAACTAACTAAACCCTAGAATCTAACTAACTAATTAAACCTAAGCTTAACCTTAATCTACTCCTAATCTATACAAGAAATGGAAAAGAAAGGAAAAACAAGCTAAGCTATGGCCTAAGGCCAATATGAGCTCCCTACTGGAGATGCTCGGAAAAAGTGGGGCTAAAAGCCCTTATATCCAAGCTTCTCCCTTCTACCCAAGTGAAAGTCAAACTCTGGCTGCAATTTAGACTTGCGCGGCCACGCGTGGATTGGCCTAGATGAGGGCGCGGCCGCGCGGCTTGCCAGATTTTGCTGATGCTTTATTGTGCTCTGCTGCACTTAGCTTTGGACCATGCATGCCTTCTTCTACATTTTTAGCCTCAAAGCATCATGTTCATTTGCCTATTCACCCATGCCATCCTCATGCTTTAAGCCACTTTCTGTGCGTTGCTCCAATTAGGCTATCTTAGTCCTTTTAAGCTCAATTTGCACTCGGAGAGTTCCTAACCTGAAAATCACAAAAGAAAGGAAAAACATATGAAAAGCACGGGAATACGTGAGTTTTGGCAACAGAACAAGTCGGTTACTATCCAAATAAGTGGTCATAAAAACCACTTATCAGCAGTCAATGGGAAGTACTTAGGAGGGAGATAGAATTTTACATCAACAAAAATTAGAGAAGATGAGGTATGCAAACCCCATTTAATAAAACACATTCATTCAAACATTCAACTAAAATAAAATTCAATCACATTAGTCAATATAGTCCATAATCATCCCCATTTATTTTCATACATATTACCATATGCATCAATAAATAAAATATTTAATATATATAGTGATATCGATTTAATGGGCAATCCTAGTTAGTTTCGAAAACTAATTTTAACTCTAATTAGTTATCATGGAATCAAATTCCAACTCTAATTAGTTAGCATGAAATCCAATTCCAATTAAAATAAACATCTTTATTTTAATTCAATTCCAAATCTAATAAAGTCCATTATTAATCTAAAATTACAGGAAAAAACTTTTAATTTTAATTTTAAATAAAATAAGCAATTTATCTTGATTAAACAAAAAAAATAAAATTTTATTTTCTGGGAAGGTGGCGCCGCAGCGACAGCTGGCTGGCGATGCGGCGCTGCTGAAGTACTGGCTTTAGGCGATGCAACGCCACGTCAGCACCAGGGACACGGAGCCGGTGCTGCGGCGCGGAAGTAAAGCCTACGATAGGCGTTGCAGCGCCGCTGGGCAGTGTCTGTTTTCCTGGTTCGCAATTTGTGTAGTTTTTCTCTAAAAACTTGATTCCTAGCTAACTATTATGGCCAATTAAATTGTTCAAAAACACATATCAGTATATATATCAAATCAAAATAATTAATAACTTGCATAAAAGTTTGGCTCTGATGCCACTGTTAGGTTTGTATTAAAACATGACGCAATCAAATTGCAAAATTAGCGAAAGCATGGAAAAATTAGAGTTTAAAATTTTTCTACAACCAAATTACCCAGATCATCATTTAGGCACAATTATTAATTAAAACGAAATAGAAAGAGATTAAATTCATACCCTTATAGAATTAAGCTTCCACAAGTACGAGTTCAACTCCTTGTTCTTCTTCATCTCCATAAATATCCGGGATTAATTCCTTCCTTTGATCAACGTTAGACACCCAAGTGTTTGGCCTCTAGAGGTGATCCACCAAGGAAGAGGAATTGTTCAAGAAAGAGTGTGGTTGGCTAAACCCTAGTTTTTTATTCTCTATAGAAAAGGAGTACTCTCCAATAATTGGAATTACGCCTACCGATATCTAACATAAGACTCCTCTTTTATAGATATTGGTCAATCTTTCTAATCCTATTAGACATAGGATTTCATTTAATTAATTAAACTCTTTTAATTAATTAGGCTTCCCAACATATTGCGAATAATTAATTAAACTCTTTTAATTAATTTGCCTCCTAATCTCATTAGGAATAAATGAGAGTACTAATATTAAGTTAATTCCTAAACTCCTTTAGAAATTAAAATAATAATAATTGTAATAATATTAATAAGACTCCTCTTATTAATTTATATTCAATATTTTCAAAATATTAAATAATAAACATTAAGTTATTTAATTTATTTTATCACCATAGATTAAATTAATTACACTTAACATATTATTATGATTATGCCATTACCTTCTTAAATAATTATTCTTTCTTTTATGGTGTGACCCTTTAGGTTCTCCATATTAAATTGGTTGTGAATAAATCAATTAGAATAATTCTAATCTTATTTAAATGAATAAATTAAACTAATAATCTATTTAAATAAATAATATTTATTCTACAATAGGGATAAGTCTCCCTAGCGATCAACGAATTTTCAAATAATATAGATTTCAATATTAATCATAAAAAAGAACCCTTGAGTTAATAGTTATCGTACAATTCAATCCTTCTACTATATACTGTCCCAATTAAATATAAGATATAGATTACTGTCAAGTTTTAATTTATTTAATTATATGTATTTCGATCAGAAATTGCACTACTCCAAATAATGCAAATTAGAAACTCCTTTCTAATTTCATTCCACCTTGGCCAAGGATTCTTGGGTTGTCATTTAACGAATCACATAGGACATATCTCTTTTTTTACTAGAAGTGGTAGATTCTTTATTGATCATTCATTATCTCCATATATAACTTATTACAACCAAGCATACCCTTTGATATATCCTAAGGGTCTTAAGGAATAAGTCAAAGTATAATTCATTATACAAAAGATACTATGATGATCTCAAGTCTGAGGATCACTTGTACTACTATCACATTAGGAATTCCTATTGGCAGGCGAGTAAAACTTCATTAGGTATTCCTCAGCGAGTCACGTTCAGTGTACTTATTATCCAATAAGCACCTACATACTTGCTTTGGTGTCTCAACACAAATGATCATGAGATCAATCATCCTTATCCAATGAGCAAGCAACATATGTACTAATCTATCCGAATTTACTAATCCCATTTTTACTAATCCAACGATTAGGAACTATTTTAGTTTTAAGCTTTCTAAGAATTTAGATCTCATTAGCATGATTAACATCATGATTATGAAAGAATTACTTAAAACTATGGGTTTATTTACGTATTATAAAAATAGCATCATGTAGATAATTAAATATCTTTAATAAATGAATACTTTATTAATAAATAAATAAGATCATTTTCAAAGTGTATGCTTTATTATCATACATGGTTGGCTTGTATGCATACTACTTTCATGTTCATCTCAGCAAATTATAAAAGTCCGCACCAAGAAATCGGTTTGGATTTCTTTCTAATTCATAGATATTGGTCTAGCCGAATCAAATGGCATAAACGCTCTTCAACACACTTAGAAACAATTAATACGCTTAACGTTCGTAACAAGATTCAAAGAATCATTTTCAAATACGCAAGTATGATTTAAATCAAGCCTCAGAGTATAAATATAAATTTCCAAGAATTTAGATATCACAAGAATTATTTTGTAGAACAATTTGCCTATACAATCAATAACTGTACAAGCCCAGACATTTGCTCAATATATAGGGTTGATATAACAACAATTAGAAACTTACATTCTATATGAAAATTTATGAAGTTAGGGGCTTGCAAAATATATAACAGTGGGTATAAAAATAATTCATTTACTTGAAATGAGGGAAATTGCACAATGCACAAAGTCTTATAAGTTAGAGAACTTGCACAAAAGAGATAAGGTTTAGATATTTGCACAATATCCAATGTTGTGTAAGTTAGGTGTTAACGTCGGGAAAATTTTGGGTTCCTTTTTCCTAAGTGTTTCTACCTTTTATGTTTTCTATTTGGTTTGGTTTGATCTGAAGGGTGAATTTTCAAGAAAAAAAGACATATAATGTCGATGATTTGAAAAGATTAATTTTATTGGTCCGAATTAGACAGAGCCGCCACTTAGTATAAGTGAAATTGTTGTACCAACTCAACCGAGTTTTGAAAGGTTTTGCAATATGGCCCAATTATTGGACTCTATTTAATTGGTCTTGGAAATCAAAATTTCATAGAGTTCGAGGGCTTGCTTAAGCGGGGGGAAGGTGTTAAGCACCCCCCGACTTCCATGAAACACGGTTACCGCACTTTTCATTCCCTAATCTTTGTGTATGTGTGTGTGTGTGTGTGCTTTGCAGTTAATTGGGCCTAAGTGCTTTATTCAAAAGTAGTGGTGTGCTTCGTTGGACCTAACTACAAAGGGTTTGATTTATTGAAAAGTCTATTTTTAGACAAAAATATGAAAATGCTGTTTTGAAAATAAGTTTTCAAACCCTTTCGCTCGCATAGGAATTGATGCCCTTTGATACTTTCATTTTATTCCATATTCAGCTTTATTTGATTTTATTCTTGGGATGCGAAGCATCCTCGACAAAATAATATATATATATATATATATATATATATATAAGTGTCAGGCTCTTTATAGGCATAAAAGCCATCAAAGTATGCCCGGACTCCACACATAAGGATTTCCATTATTACGGGGACCTTAAATCCGGATAACTATTTTAAGGTCCTATATTTACAATTACAAAATATACAAGCTGGCTGTATAACTCAACAAGGTCCATCATGGGAATCGGATCTAAATCCATGAGTTGAATAGTAGATCCTGTAGCTCCTAGGCTCACAAGAAATAAAATAAACAACCTGCATAATGAATATGTTGCAATAAAACGTAAAACTATACTAGACGTCGCTAAACGAAAGATTCATCAGTCAAATCTTCATACGCGCGTAGCTCATAGCTTCCAGTTTCGTCTATATATAAATCCAGGGTCACGTGGTCGCAAAATATTTACAAAAAAACTAGATCTGTACAAATTTTAGCCACTCTAGCTTTCAGGTTCAAGTTTTACAACTTTTGAACCGGTTAAAAGCTAGATCTGGCTACATCCAGTACAGATCTAGTCAAAATAAATCAAATATTGACTATTTACAAGTAATGAATGGTGAAACAAAATCAGATCTGATGAATATTGACCGTTAAAAATGTATATATATATCGTTTATATACGTATTAGAGTAAGTGAAGAAGGCAGATCTGAAGAAATTTTACAATATATAGCGAAAATAACTCTCGAACGGCTTTTGGCGCTCCGATACTCGTTTCCCACCGGTTAAAATTTGATATGTTATAGTATATATGTGTATGAACGTTTACAAAGAGATTTTACAAGAATCGGAGTACATATGAGCCTTCGTTTGACATTCCTAGCTTCTATTTCTCTCGTCGCGGCCCTATCTTCTTCTCTATCTCTTTTTCTAAGCTAAGGGTAGAGGCCACATATATAGACCCGATAGCCACGGGTCTACTTGCGACTATTTATGGTGGGCCCGGGCTGGTGGGCCCCACTATCTCGAAGTACGTGCACTCTGACCAACGCGCTGTCTACTTGAACCTTCATAACTTATAATTCGAGAATTCGATGGGGGCGGGCTATACCTTTTCGGATAGCTCTTTTCGAGAGCTACACAATGACATGGGGCTTGACCTTTTTCGAGTCCGAGAATACGGGTCCATGACCAGATCTTCGAGTCTTCGTAGTCAGTCCGTTGAGCTGTCTTGCGTTAATTCCACTCGGGATTGCTGTTATGGCTCTTCATGACATTCTTCATAGTAATTTTACTTGATTTGATGTTGAGTTGGCAAAATTACCCTTTTTCCCTTCCGGGTTAGTTCCAGGCTTGACGTAGCTGCATCTATTTTTCTTGGGGTTGTCTTCGGGTTTGGACTGCTGTTGACTTTTGTCTATCTTCAGGGCTGTCACTGAAGTGGATTTGATGATTCCCAGGGCTGTCTCTAGGAAGATTGATTTAATGATTTTTGGTGTTATTTTCGGGGGCCTGGTTTGATGATTTACTAGTGTTGTCTCTAGGGGTCTGGTTTGATGCTTTCCCAGTGTTGTCTTCGGGGAGATTGATTTGATGATCTCCCGGTGTTGTCTTCGGGATTCTGGTTTGATGTTTTCTCGGTGTTGTCTTCGGGAGTCTAGTTTGATGATTTCCCGGTGTTATCTCTGGGGGTCTAGTTTGATGCTTTAATCCTCCAGGGTTGTCTCTAGAGTGTGAAAAGACACTTTTGCCCTCCTACAAGTGTCGACGTTGGAAAATTTAAGAAATACGCGGCTCAATTTATAACCCGATTTTCCTCAAATCGTTCTTCCTAAGTTATCTCTACCCTTACTCTTTTTATTGCAAAAAAGGTTTTGAATGATTTTTTAGGAAAGAGGCCAACATGTGTATATGTCGACGATTTTGATTTGATTTAAACAGAGTCGCTAGTTGGTAGTTTTGAAAGTGGTTGTACCAACTCAACCGAATTTGATTTGAAAAGAGGCCCAATTGCTGGACACTGTCGAAACTTGATCTTTGAAATCGAAGTTTTGAGTTCAGGGGCTTGGTTAAGTGTGGGGAAGGTGTTAGGCACCCAACGACTCCCGTGTAAACACGGTACCGCAATCTTTTCAATATTTCCCTTAAAACCGGAATGCATAAGTGAATGCTGTTTGAAAATTGGGCCTTTTGATTGATTAAAAGCTTTGACAGGCTTCGTTGAGCCTATATATGAAGGGTTTGATTTGATTTAAAAATCAATCTTTGATTTGATTTGAAAATTAATCTTTGATTTGATTTGCAAAAAGCATCATTTAATTTGATTTGCAGAAGCTTTTGAATTGAATTAACAGTGATGTTTTGAAAGCTAGTTTTATCAAACCCTTGCGCTGACATAGGAATTGAAGCACATCGCTACTCTCAATTTTATCTTTATAGCCTTAAGGCTGCATTCAAATGGTGATTTATCGGGCTGCGAAGCATCCTTGACCACAGAAATATAAAGTATCGGTCTCCTCATGGGTATGAGAACCATCGGAGGGACACTGACACGACAATCCATATTTTTACTATGTTGAGACTTTATATCCGCATAACCGTTTTAAGGTCTGTGCATGTACATTTTATAAAAAAAAACTGGCAGGGTACATCTGTAAATCAGAGTTTGTCCATCGTGGGAATCAGATTCTGATCAGTTTGATCATGAATCCCACGATTCCAAGGCTCACATATGAGTTGCTAGAAAAACCTACACAGTTCAAATTTGTACAGAAGCAGATAAATATCCTAAAATAGCCAGAACCAAGGATTCATTCAGTAAATGTAACGACCAGGAATTTTAAGCTCCTTATTAATTTTATATGTGATTTAAAATTGTTAGGAGTTAATTTTTCAAACTTATTTAAACCTTATGTGGTTATGTGCTTATGTGAATTTAACCTATACGAATAAATGCTATGATTTTATTAAAGGGAATCACTAATGGTTATTTAAATTAGTATATTAACCCTAAGACTTCTATATCAGAGTATTGATAAAAAGTGTTAGTAAATTATATATTCCAATTTCTTGAATATAGTGTAGAGATTTAATCGGGATTAATTATTTATATATGAGTAATTAATTGGGAGTGTACTGATTAATTATTACTATGAATAAATAATAATTAATAAGTAAGAGATTAATAAATATAATAATATTATATTTACTTGATTAATTATTTTATACAAACATGTGTTATATAAATGATAGTTAACTAGAAGGTGACCTTTGATAAGGCTATTATATATAGACTATATAGTAATCTTAATTGTATTATGTGAGATTGATAAGTGTAATGTGTACTTAGAGCATGTGACATGATGAGGGTAGGAAAACTATTATGAATACCCTATCACCTTACATTAATATCAATAGCATTATTAATTGATAATTTTTTCCCATAAGTTATTATTATAATAACAGTTATTAAACACAATTATATTATATTTAGTGTTAATAGAAAATGTACATGGATTATATGTATGTACATTACTTGACACCTTGTAATTTGAAAATACACTGTATACTTTTTTTTTTACTCATTATAACCTAAGTTATATAGAATGAAATGTGTAACATAAGTGTATATTATATAAACCAAGTGTTGTATTTTACAAATGCTGAGCTCTTACCTTGTCCCTAAAAGAATGTCTCACCTCTTATTCACGTGAACTCAAAGCCTAGCTACTCTACTTCTCCTCATTTTCTTCACCAAGTATTAAGCTAATGAGTTTGGGGGAGTGGGTTTCATGATTTGAAATACCAACTCCTTAACCACTTCCTGTTAATCACCATGTTCTTGTGCAATCCATTGGTTTAAACTAGTGGAAAATAGCATTGTATGGATATTGATTTGCCTATATATATATAGCTCATCCTCTTCATAAATTCTTTTACTGAGAATTGCTTGAGTGTTGGAGTAAGAGAAGATACATATCAGTGTAGTAGCATTGAGAGAGTAAGAGATAGCAACAAGCCATATTACAGAGGTATAATTACTTACATTCAAGTTCCTCATTCTCTGTTAATTTTCTAAAATTGTTGAAATCTTGAATTGTTCATGGTTTGGGCAATTGAACTGTGGAGTATAGTTATTAAATGCTATATGATGATATAAGCTTACTAGAACTATTTCATGGCTACAATAGAATCGAATTCATAATCGTTTTCTGAGATGAGCTGAAGGAATCTGCCGAAACTGCAAGCTCCTGGCCTGGCCGCCAGCCTGCGCTGGCCAGCGGCGCAGCTGCGCCAGTTCTTGTTCTGAGTTTTTCAATTTCTGTTGCAGCATCTGTTATGCCATCATGTACTATCCCTTAGAGCAGGCATGTGGACTAACTTAATACACTTATAGGAGTATATAAAAGTAATTGAACATGCCTAACAATGATGATACACATGGTTGACATATTATTTATGGTTTTGAAATAAAACTTAAGATTTCATGAACGAATGTTAACATATATAAACCATGTTAGTGTTCTGACTTTGCAAGCATATTAGTATGATTTAAAAATGTATGAGAAGTATGTTAACTAGCGTATATAGGTTCCATAATGAAATGTGATCATATGAACCGTACTAATGCACGTTCCTAGAAATAATGTAAGTTTTGAAACACAAACAATGACATGCTATGCAATGTTACTATTTTGATTTCTACGAGCGTAGTAGTGTGGTTAAGAAGTGCATGAACAACCTATTAACTTGTGTTTATGTGATTCGTAATGAAGCGCTAGCATGTTGACCTCGTTAGTAAACATTTCTAACAAAACATATAAGTTTCAAAGGTGAATGTTAGCATGAAAGTATTCTAATTTGGCAAGCATGTTGGTATGGTCTATATGGACATGAAAAAAAAAACTAAGTCTAATGTGGTAGAACATACTAGCATACTCGATCGTAAGTTAAGGTAGTTTCAAATAAGAAACTTAAGAACTTTGAAAAAAAAACTTGACCAAGAATTTTGTCGTTTAGATTCTGACCATATGAGGATGTTTACGTGGTTTAGATATACACTCTATTACATATGAGTCATGACTATGAGATGCTTTACTTGTACTATGATACTTTTGTTGATTTAGTGCAACTATTGATGAAAATGTAGAGTGTGAAGAGTAATAACATCAAATGCCATGTGAGACATGTTGTGAGTATACGAGTATAAATATTAAGATTTCATTAGGCCTATAGATGTATTAACATGAACCTCATTTGTTTATATACAAGTTTCACATATACATGCTTAATCGTAGAAAATGAACTTCAACTATGTGATTAGAGTATATGTGTGTAGTATACTCGAGCATATATATATTAAGTATTGTTTGGTCTCGTATGAGGTAGTATGACAGGAATAGCGAACCTTTGAAGTATGAACTTGTTTAACTTAAGGTTTACCAGCATGAAAACATATGACTTCGAAATTAGATTAGGACGAGCATGCTAGTTTCGAATGGGAGATTATAACTTGATAAGCATGTGTATTGGTTTAATGGCAATAGTTGCATGCTAGAGTTACGCCGGGACACTTTCAGACCTGAACAATTTGCTTAAGTCAGATTTTAACAGTTAACATATTATGATGCTATAAATGGTATGTTTGCTATTGAACGTGATCTTATGTGATAGATTTATATAACGACTAGATTCTAGTATGTGTGAACTTATATTAGTTTATACTAATTGGAGAGATCGACTTGTTATTATTAGGTCGTTCCAACGCCATTTAAATTACAACTAGAATTAATTGTAGCTGAGCAATCAGGCAAGTCTCCCTAACTTTACTCAAATTTATATTGAGCAGGGTATTATCATATTGCAAGTTTTCCTGAACTACTCTTTTATTTGAGCAAGTTTTTCTTGACTTATACTTATTTATTGTACAAGTATCCGGACCCTATTGTGCAAGTATTCTAAATTCTTGTACTACCTTATTCAATGAACCGTGTAAGCGAGTTTCTAAACTTCACTTTTTTTTGGTGAAATTTCCTATCCTTCTCATACTGTATTGAGCAGGTTATTATTGTATTGTGAAAGTTCTCCGAACTTCACACTTTGGTTATTGTGAAAGTTTCCCGAACTTCACACTTTGGTTATTGTGAAAGCTCCCCGAACTTCACATTTTGAGTATTGTGAAAGTTCTCCGAACTTCACACTTTGGTTATTTTGCAAGCTCCCGAACTTCATTTCTTTATTATGCAAGTTCTCTAAACTTATACAAACTCGTATATTGTGCAAGTATCTTATCTTTGTGTTTACTTTACTCAAAGAACATTGTAAGCAAATGTCCAAACCTATGCATTTACTTTATGCAAGGGATCTATTATGGTGAAATTCCCCGAATTTCACTCTTTGATGTTGTAAGTGTCTAAGCCTATGCATTTATTTTATGCAAGGAATCTATTATCGTGCAAGTTCCCCGAACTTCACACGTTGAGTATTGTGCAAATTCCCCGAACTTCACTCATTGAGTATTGTGCAAGTTTCCCGAACTTACACAAATTCATATATTGTGCAAATTCTAAACTTCACTTTGTGCAAGTTCTCTATCCTTCTCATATTGTATTGAGTAGGTTATTGTTGAATCGAAAGTTGTTTACCTAATTGCTTGAACTTTATTTCCAAGCATGTTATTTAGTGGTTTAATTACTTATCAATTATTCCACATTGATATTATTGATGTCCGCACCTAGTGCATTTGAGCTCGTACAGTCTTGGACTTGTACATTATTCAAGGTTCTAAATTTCTTGAACTATATCAGTAAGAGTTTGAACCTTTGCTCGGTCAGACTAATGTACGAAGTTTTCTTTAAAGCTATCCAAACCAATTGATGGTAAGGATTCTTAGACGGAACAGAACACCCCTCATATATAGGAGTGTGCCCAAGTATCTAATATATATGATACGAGTAAGCAAATATAAGTGTTATGCATATTCACGTTGTACCCGAGGCTGATCTCCTCGAGGTACTAAGTTTCTGTTGCCAGAAGCCAGTAATCCAAAAAGGGTCAATTAGCTGTTCAACCCATTGGAAAGTTATAGTTCAAAGTCTACTCTACTATCAGTCATTCTAAAGGCAATTATTATCTTTGCTTTTAATAGTCAGATCGTTGAATCATACAAATATTCATAGTATTGAATCATATAGATTGTTGAATCATTCTAACATTCATATTGTTGAATCTTTAAGATATTCATGTTGTTGAAATCATTGTCAGATATTTTTCCATTCATCATGATATATCCTTTATTGTTGTATTTAAACTTGCTGAGCAAACTTGTTGCTCATTCTTGCTATATCATGACTTATATTGCAGTTAAGCCCGAGCCCTCAGGGAAGGACAAGGGTAAAGGAAAGATATAGGATGGTTTGCAAGGAGCAGACTTTGTCTTTATAATTTGTTTAATTACTATTAATATATTATGAACCCTAATGTTTATTCTAGGGTATGTTTGTATTGATGTATTAAGGTTATCGAATCTTGGAACTAGTATCACCTTTTGAATGAACGACGTACGTTTATTAGATTCTACATTTTAGTTATCGCATGTTACTTAA
Organism: Panax stipuleanatus; assembly: GCA_020205555.1. Taxonomy (NCBI): domain Eukaryota; kingdom Viridiplantae; phylum Streptophyta; class Magnoliopsida; order Apiales; family Araliaceae; genus Panax; species Panax stipuleanatus. Next base: position 68,070,918 of record CM035119.1, on the reverse strand, counting down.
AGGTGGATGTTAGTATTATTTTGTGGAGACCGGACCGGGGTCAGAGGACCCGGATTTGGTGGTGTCATAGTAAATCCCGGTCCGCACGGCTGAAGCGTCTCGTTCCCACTAGATAGCGATCTAAGGGACGCGAGGTTGGTTTTGAAGCTGAAACTATAAAAATAACTAGATTTAAAGAAATCTCGTCCATTATAGCTTTCAGGTTCTGTCGGGACCTATTTGAACCGTTGAAAGCTAGAAATGGCGAGATTTGGATAAATCTAGTTCGCCTGCAGAAATGTCAGTGCAAATTCATATACAAATGAATGTTAAATGCAACAGTTGAATAAATTGAACAAAGCAATATATATAGTTAGATATATATAAAATTTGTAAAGGGCGATGGATTTTCACTCGCAAGCCTGGACTAGAATTGAAATATATATGTAGATATATATATTGACTGAAACGTAGTCAATCTAGACTGGAAAGATGACCAGTGATGATGAAGGCTGCTTATATATGCATAAATATATGTAAAAGTAGTAAGGGCGATGAGCTTTCATGCGTGTGCCCGGACTGAATTAATATATATATATATATATATATATATATATATATATATATATATTGACAGAAATGTAGTCAACCAATACTGGTACGAAGACCAGTTATGGTGAGAGTCGCTTATATATGCGTAAATATATATATGTAAACTACCTCGAATTTGACATCCGGGCTTGACAAAATTAAAATATTAGTACATAAATAGTTAAATATGTACAGAAAAAGGCCAAACCCGAACTGGGAAGACAACCCAGTCTGGCGAAGTTGCCAAAACGGTGTGTGCTAGTGCATTGAAGCTACTAGAGCTGACGGATCGTCAATCCGAGTTGTAGAAATGTTGAAAACGGAGTTTATGTACAAAAATGTATCAATTTTAGATGAAAACTGCCACAAAACTAAGTTCCAGGCATATTTAAAAGATAAAACTTGATGTGCAGGTGTAAAACAGTGCAAAGTAGTAGTATTGACTTGATGATCGTAAAAATACTTACAATGGACTGCACTACGGGCTTTTTGCCAAATCGTAGGCCTTAAACGTCCAAATCTACCGGTAGAGTTTTGATATGTGGTAGTGTATGGGTATATCTATGTGTTGGAGTGAAAATATTTGGGTTTGGAAGAGGTGTAAAAGTTGAAAAATAAGTCGGGCAGAGCTTCGCTGCGCTTCTTGCTTATGAAAATGAGAGGGGGCTACCCCTCTATTTATAGAGGGGGGAGCCACACCTCTACATGTGGCTACCACAGGTAGAGGTGCGGCCACTCGAGGTGGGTCCAACATGCCCGGCTTGGTCATCTCAAAGTATGTGCACTCCGAGTAATGCGATGTCTAGTCGGAAACTTTCTAACTTTTGATCGTAGCGTCCGTTTGAGGTGTGCGATACCTTTCCGGAAAGCTCTCGTCGAGAGTGTTGCAATGACATGGAAAAAAATAATTTCTGGGTCCAGGAAGACGGGTTCATAACCAGGTCTTCGATTCCCCACAGTTTGTCCATTGAACTATCTTGCGTTGTTGCCACTCGGGATCGTTATTAGGGTTTATTCTGCCTTTGCCGGCATCGATTTGGCTTGAGTTTGACCAAGTTGGTTAAAAGTTAGTAAAATGACCATTGTACCCCTCCCGGGGCTGCCTGTAGTGTCGGCATGGTCGCTGGTTGACTTCCGAGAGCTGATTCCAAAACTTGGATCCCAGTCGAGTCTTTTGACCTCAGGGTTGTCTCTGAGGCTGACATGGTCATTCCAGGTTATGCTATGGAGTTATTGCGATGCTTCAGGTTGATGTCTGAAGTTGACTTGATGTCCCGGGTTGAGACCGGGGATGACCTGCACTTTCCGGGTTGAGGCCGGGGTTGATTGGTACCTCTCGGGTTGAGACCGGGGTTTATTGATACCTCTCGGGTTGCTGTCGGGGCTGATTGATACCTCCCGGGTTGATACCGGAGTTGATTTTATTTCCCGGGTTGAGACCGGGGTTGATTGATACCTCTCGGGTTGAGACTGGTGTTGAGCTTGATGATCCGATTGACTGTCGGAGCTTGATTGATGGTCCGATTAACTGTCGGAGCTTAATTGATGGTCCGATTGACTATCAAACTTGATTAATGGTCCGATTGACTATCGAAACTTGATTACCGATATTGGGAATCGAATTTGACTGAAGCACCGATATTGTGGATCGGATTTGGCGTTGATTGACTATTTTACCCTTCTACTGGATGAGTATCGGGGCAAGGAAAATCTCAAGTGTCTACAACAAGGTTAGTAATAGGAATGCGAAATTTTGAGTGTTTACATTAAGGAACTTGCTTGAGTCATTGATTATATTCGACCTTGACTTCTTATCCTTTGAATAACCTATGTTTATCATAGTCATTCTAACGGTTAATCTCTATAATTTTTCCATATATAAATCCAATTGATCTATCACATAAACCTCATATAATTAAGAATCACAAATCAACCTATTTAATTAATTATTCTTTTATTCATCACTCTCTTTATTCTATTTATTAATCTTTACTTTATTTACTACAAATAAAATAATCTTCTATTATTTTACTTGTTTAATTAATGATTCACAATTTAATTTATTTATTCATATAAAAATAAATGATTCTTACTTTACTTGTTATCATTTAATTACTCTTTAAGTGATTTTTCTTAATTACTATTCATTAACCTTTACAATACACAATTACTTCATTTGCCACAAATAAAATAATCATTTTATTTTTTTATTTTTTTAATCAATTGTTCACTTTATTTTATTTATCCATGTCTCATTACATAAATAAAGTATTCTTACTTTACTTAGTATTATTTAATCACTCTTTAAATAATTTTCTTAATAATTATTCGTATTTTATTAGCCCACAAATAAAATAATCTAGTTACTATTTTATTTGTTTAATCTATAATTAGAGTTATTATTTCACAATTAAATAACTTTTAATATTATTTAATTGTTTATTCTTTATTAATCCATAATTAATTCACAATTATCTTTCAATTTAAAATAATCTTTACAATTAACTTATAATTAAAGTAATTCTTTAATATTACTTTAATTGTTTACAATTTATTAAACCATATTAAAATAATCCTTACTACTTTTTTAATTGATTAATCTAAGCCAAAGTAATTACTAATGTACAATTAAAATCTCATTTTAATTGTTTATTAGTAACTCATAATTAATATTAATTATTATTTTATTTTATCTTATTATTAATCTTATTTTATCTCATAAAAAAATAAGCTTTCACCCGTTTGACCCGACCCAAACCGGACAAACCCAACTCAGAAAATGGCCTAGCTCCTAGGCGCTTGAAATAAGACTGGGTTGAGCGCCTAGGCGCTCCCCAACAGAATCCGAAAAATCTGATTTTTCAACATTTTGATTTTTGCCCCCTTTTGATTCAATCTTCTATAACTTGTTCATTTTATATCCAAATGAGTTCAGACCACTTCCATTATTTTACAAACTCACATATCTTCAATATTTAATATCTTGAACATTTTTCCAACCTATTTATATAATCAAATTATTGGTCTTTCCAAGCTAGGGTTCATACTTGGACATGTTCTGCTAATCATTTTGCTACGAGTTCGTTTTAAGTCTGATTCCGATGATTCCTGTGACGAACGAGAATTTTGTAATTTATTTTAAATATTTATTGAATTAAATAAAAAAAATTATATATTTATTTGTTGATTTAAATAAATATTTGATGGAATTATGGTAGATTAATTTAATTATATGTGTTACATTGATTAAATTAATGTGGAAAAATTTTATAGTTAAAAATGTGACTTTAATTGAGTTTATTAAATTAAATAAATTGTTTATGTTATTCTAATTAATTTAATAATTAATTAGATATTTAATGATTTGTCATAATTAATAAATAAAAATTTTAATTATGTGATGATGTGATTTAATGTGTATTATTATCTTTTATTTAATTAAAATTAATTGATATTATTTGATTAATTAAAGTGTGACAAATAAACTATATAATAAACAATTAATTAAAATAATGGGAAATGAGCTAATTTGGAACAAGCCAAACATAACCTTATGAACATGGGAGCAGTTAAGGCCTGATGCGCTTAACTGCTACCCATTATTCCACAGATTATTAGTTTTACGTATACTTATATCTATACTACTCATTCATTATATTCATCAGTTAGAGAACTTTAGAGAGAAAAAAAGAGAGATATTGAGAGAATTAATTGATTGAAGAGGTTTTGTAGAATCAAAGAAGGAGTTCCTAACAATCTAAAAAGAGTTATCAAGGTAATTCATTTACCCCATTTTTAAATTTACGTTCTTAGTATTTCTCCATTAACGTATATTTTAAGTTCTCTGTAATCAAATTTTTGGAATGATTGTTGGATATATGGTTGTGTATATATTTATTGATGTTTATAACATGTTTTATATCATTTATTCATGCTTTAGAATAATGAAATTCATGTAATCATGTTATAATTGGAGTTTTATAAGTTACAGAGTATTAAAGTATGAATATGGCTTATATGTACAAAAACCCATGCTTTAATTGTATATTAAACTGTAAATTGATGATTGAATATGATTATGCATGTAAAAACGAAGAGAACGAAACTTAAACGGACGGATTGGATGTTATAACGAATTTGTAATGCATGATTTCTTGAAAATTGTCAAAACTATGAAAAATATCAAGAACACGAAAATTGGGTGTTCTAAATTAGTTGTTTATGTGATTTAAATTGTTAGAAGCATGCTGAGAACGCTATATAATGTTCTGTTAAGTTCAGATTATGTAGGGTAACATTAAAATTATTGTTTGAGCTTAATTTTGGCATTATTTGGTTTGTTTTTGTGTTCTTTGCGAACATTGTAAGACTGCACTGCGTCGCGGCGCCGCAGCGCCGGTCCCCAGTGCAAACTGGGCGCTGAAGCGCCGGTCAGCAGAATAGCCCAGAGAATTTTACTTATGTGTTCAAAGTTCAGAACTATATTTTAAAACCTAATTTAATGAACATGATAACATAGTAATCATATATTTAGATGTTTAACAAATTGTTAACTTGTCAATGATGTATTTCGTGATTAATTGATAAGTTAAATACGTTGTTTAAACTCGTTATTCGCGAAGTCTAATAATGTGTTTAAGAACTGATATTTGTGATTTGATGAGTATAATCAGACTTAAATTAATTGGTATTGTGAATACAATGGTATGTAGGATTCATTAAGGAATGTGATTTATAATTGTAGCTTGCGCACGAGGCAAGTTTCCTAATTCTTACTTTTAATTGAGCAAGTTTTGTTACCCTAATTAGATTATGATTACGCAAGTTTCTTAACTCTACTTTAATTGAGCAAGTTATCTATTCCTTCATTAAACAAGTTTTTATTCTTGTTTATTCAAGTTCAAGATTCCATATGAGACATTATAATTCTTTTAAAGAAATACTTCGGTTATACAATACTTATTCAATTGTATACCTTTGAGATTCATTATCTGCTTTAAGTATTAATTTATTGTTGAACCTTGAAAGACTAGCGAACTCTTATTGATTCGACTAGTCCATAGTTGATGAGCTTTCTAAATTCTAGAACTGTTATTGAGCTTATCCAAACCAAACTTCCTTTGGTGCGAACTCTGATGTCAAACTAAGATGAACAACCCTTTATAGGGGATTATTTACGTGTTAGCGTTGAGATGATGTGCACATACATGGTACTAAGGGTTGATCCCCCTAAGTACGAGAAGTAGAGTCCATATAGTCTTACTGTTGGATTTGTACGAAATCATGGCATAATCAAATTGCAAATATTAGCAGAAACATGGTAAAATCAGAGTTTAAACTTTCTACAAAACCATTACCCTGATCATCCTTTATGCAAATTATTAATTTAAAATGATAAATAAGAAGTTATGGAATTATACCCTTGTAAAACGAAACTTCCACAGGTACGAGTTCAACTCCTTGTTCTTCGTGATCTCCTTAAATTTCTAGGGTAGATTCCTTCCTTTGATCAACGTTAGCCACCCAAGTGTTTGGCCTATAGAGGTGATCTACCAAGGAATAAGAATTATTCAAGAAGGAGGGTGGTTGGCTAAACCCTAGTTTTCTATCCTTTATAAAAATGGAGTACTCTCCAACAATTAGAATTGCATCAACTGATATCTATTATAAGACTCATCTTATATAGATATTGGTCAACCCTTCTAATCCTATTAGACATGAGGTTTCATTTAATTAATTAAACTCCTTTAATTAATTTAGGTTTTCCACCACATTGGGAATAATTAATTAAATTCATTTAATTAATTTGCCTCCTAATCTTATTAGGAATAAATGAGAGTACTAATATTAAATTAATTCCTAAACTCCTTTATAAATTAAAATAATAATAATATTAATAATATTAATAAGACTCCTCTTATTAATTTATATTTAATATTTCTAAAATATTAATTAATAAATATTAAGCTATTTAATTTATTCTATCAATATATATTAAATTAATTACACTTAATGCATTATTATAATTATGTCATTATCTTCTTAAATAATTATTCTTCCTTTTATGGTGTGACCATTTAGGTTCTCCATATTAAACCGGTTGTGAATAAATCAATTATAATAATTTTAATCTTATTTAAATAAATAAATTAAACTAATAATCTATTTAAATAAATAATATTTATTCTATAATAGGGATAAGCCTCCCAAGCGATCAACGACTTTCTAGATAATATAAATTTCAACATTAATCATAAAAGAACCTGTGAGTAAATAGTTACCGTACAATTCAATCCTTCCACCATACAATGTCCCAATTAAATATAAGACATGAAATTACTGTCAAGTCTTATTTTATTTAATCATATGTATTTCGATTGGAAAATGCACAACTCCAAAAAATGCAAATTAAAAACTCCTTTCTAATTTTATTTTTCCTCGGCCAAGGACTACAGGGTTGTCATTTAACGAATCACATATGACATATCTCTTCTTTTACTAGAAGTGATAGATTATTTATTAATCATTCCTTATTTCCATATGTAACTCATATACCCAAGCATATCCTTTGATATACCCTAAGAGTTTTTAAGAAATAAGTCAAAGTGTAATTCATTACATACAAGATACTATGATGATCTAAAGTCCAAGGATCATTTGTACTACTATCACATTAGGAATTTCTATTGATAGGCAAGTAAAACTCCATTAGGTATTCCATAGAGAGTCACGTTCAGTGAACTTATTCTCTAATAAGCACCTATATACTTGCTTTAATGTCTCCACACAAATGATCATGTGATCAATCATCCTCATCCAATGAGCAAGCAACATATGTACCAATATATCCGGATTTACTAATCCCCCTTTTTAGTAATCCAACAATTGGGAACTATTTTAGTTTTAAGCTCTCTAAGAATTTAGATCTCATTAGCATGATCAACATCATAATTCTAAAAGTATTGCTTAAAACTATGGGTTATTTATATATTATAAAAATAGCATCATGTAGATAATTAAATGCCTTTAATAAATGAATTCTTTTATTAATAAATAAATAAGATTGTTTACAAAGTATGTGCTTTATCATCATACATGATTGGCTTGTATGCACACTACTATCAATCTCCCACTTGCACTAAAGCCAATCGCCATGGTATTTCATACCCATCTTCTCTAAGTGACGATCAAACTGTTGTTATGTTAAAGCTTTAGTAAATGGATTTGCAATGTTGTCTTGAGAGTCTACACGCTCTAAGGTGACGTCTCCTCTTTCAATGATTTCTTTAATCAAAGTGCCACAACACATGTTTGGATTCAAGATGAGACTTAGGAACTATTCCTAGTTCGGTAATGAACTTTTCATCCAAAAACATCAACTTGCAGCTTCACTTACAGTATTATACTTTGTCTTTGTCACTAAACCATTAACCTTTTGTTGTTTGGGACCTTTCTAATTCACTGCACCACCTTTCAAGGTAACGACTTACCCTAAAGTGGATTTGTTGTCGTCTTGGTCAGTCTGAAAACTTGAGTCTGTTTAGTCCTCTAGTTTAATTCAAACCCATTATGTGTCATGATGACATCCTTAGTGTCAGTTAAGTACTTTAAGATGTTTATCACCGTCTTACAGTGATCTTCTCCAAAATATGACTGATCAACATCAAGTCTCGTATATTTTATTACATACATAATAGTAACTCATGCGATCTCTCTTTTATTGCTAACAATTATAGAGATATATACTCCATGACTCATCATCATGAGACACCTTTTGGAGTTTGTCATGCTAAACGCCTTTAGCATCTAATGAATATACGTTCCTTGGGTTAAGCCGAAATCCTTTTAAATTTATCTATACAGATTTATATCCCCAATGTAGGATGTTCTACCCAAATCATTTATGGAGGAATGTTTAGATAACTTTATTTTGATCGATTGTAGCATAGAAATGTCATTCCCTATCAGTAATATATCATCAACATATAATACAATGAATGAAGCAGCGCTCCCATTAACCTTCTTGTACACACTTGGTTTATCCTCATTTTTGATAAAATTAAACTTTTTGATTGTCTCATCAGAACGGATGTTCCATCTACGAGAAGCTTGTTTCAATCCATAAATGGATTGTTGTAGCTCATATACATGATTTGCTTCAACCATTAAAACAAATCCATCTGACTGTATCATACATCCATTCTCCTCTACTAAGTATATTTGAGGAAGGGCGTCCCCACGTCCATTTTGCCAGATCTAGTAATAATAAGCTACAATCACAAGTAAAATCCAAATGGACTTGAGAATTGCTTCAAAGATCTATTTTAGATTTTATGGCCATCTACCATATCCATGAGTCTTTATTACTCATAGCATGTTCATAATTCAATGAATCATCATTTTCCATGATGTGTACCTCATCATCATCCTCTATGACGAATTCATACCTTTCAGGTAACTTCGGTACTCTTCTAGATTTACGAATAGGGTGTTGTACAGTAGGTGACCTTACTTGGACAGGTTCATCCAATTGATCTTTGGTGGTTTGTGGTTCTTGAATTTTTTCAAGATCTATTTTCCTCCCACTAGACCCTTCAAGGATAAAATCCTTTTCCAAGAAGGCAGCATGTTTCACAACAAACACCTTTTGCTCAGTAGGATTGTAGAAATAGTATTCCAAATTTTCTTTAGGATATCCCACAAACGTGCACTTATCAAATCGTGTCCCAAGATTATCATTTTGAAACCTTTTCACATAAGCTGACATCCCCAAATCTTAACATGCTTAAGATCAGATTTTCTCCCTGTCCACATCTCATATGGAGTCTTGGGGACGGATTTCGAGGGGACCTTATTTAGTAGTTATGCAGCCGTTTCTGAGGCATAACCCCAGAATGAAATTGGAAGATCAATAAAACTCATCATGGAACGAACCATGTGACGCCCCCAGAAAAGGTCCAATCAACCCAACCCATTCTGAGTTTTCAAACACATGGTACAGAATCCAAATATAAACTTTTATACAAAAAAAAGTCGTGAGCAGGACGACCATACAAGCTGTGAGTGTCAATACAAATCGTATATAATACGAAATATAAACACTCAAATTCAGTCATCAATAGTTACAATTATTTTCACACTATTATACAAAAATAGTGAGGACTACTACTGCTCTAATTTTGCCCATCACTCTGTTCCCCGACTAGTCTCTGCAACATTCTTATTTCCTGAAGAGAACAATAGATGAAAAGGGTGAGCTCAACTAGCCCAGTAAAGAATATTATAACTAAGATAATGCATAATAATTTATCGTTAGTCTTCAACAATTCAGATAAAATATTATGGACAACAAGTTTTAGATCAACAACTGCAGCGGAATTAACAATGCATCAGAAGAGTTAAGTAGGAAATAACATTTACTATTTTCTATGATTTAAAAGTCCATAATCAATATTTTATCCATGTAACATCAATCAATAAATATCTTAAATCAAATATTCATCTTTGCAATACGGGCCAAAGATATTTATTTGTATCACTAGTTGGTTATGTTCATCTCAACACCTGTCCATCTTTGCACTACGGGCCAAAGATATTCATCAGGTAATCATTCATCTTTGCACTATAGGCCAAAGATATTTATCAAATAATCATCCATCTTTGCACTACAGGGCAAAGATATTCTTTTGTATCACCATATAAGACTGAAGATGATAAAAAATATTTTAAAGAACGAATCCAGTGAGATAAAGGACAAAAATTAGGGATTCGTAATTTAGTTTATCCAAGTTCAAGAATACTCCATAATAATCAATTGTGGAGCAAAATTCAAGAATGAAGATCAAAAATTGGATCCAATCAAAGATAGGAACCATAATAGCCAACTTGGACAAAGAAAAGAAAATTTAATTTTTTTGTGAATAGTACCGTATTCGTGAATAGTGCCGTATACGTGAATAGTAATCCCAATATGAAAAGGTAAAAATTTCACAATAAAATTCATAACAATATTTCGGTGTCATGATATTGAAAGAAATAACATCATTTTTGAAAAAAATAGCATCCCTTACCTCAAAAGAATAATACTTCTGACAGGAATATCGGATATAATGCTGAAGAAAACTTGTATTGTATAGCAACACTCAAAGTATCGAAATACTCACAAAAATACGCTCGATATTATAGAGAAAGAAATTTCTAATTCTGGTGTGATTTTCAATTTTAACCTAAGCACCCTATTTATAGGAAAGTGCCAGCACACCAAGATTGACAAACCTGTCACCGGCGGCTTCACCCTTTGAAATTTGCAACGCAAACCACACTGGAATTGAAATTTTACCATTTAACAAACAAAAGGCAAGAGTGGGGCCCACCATATATTTTAAAAAAACATTTATTTCTGAAACATCAATAATTTATAATAAATAGCCTTTTTATCAGAGAAATACAAATCTTATGTCCATTCCATATGAAATTTAATTCTCTACAACTTTGTAGAAGAAAGTTTTTCCAAATTCCAAACAAAAAATGACCCAAATTTACATACGGATGATTTTTTTCACATCTCCATTCCGACAAAATACATATACTGATAAAAACAACCATTAACCCTAATCCCTTCATTTATATCCACATTGAATAAATATTTTGTTATCATATATATCAACAATTAATTATTCACAAATAATATTACAGAACTACAATATTGACGACCAGGTCGTTCCCAAGAAAGAGGGGGCTTTCCGATAAGGATTTCTCCTTACTGGCGCGCAATTAGGTGACCAAACCCCTTTCCTAGACAGAACTTCCTTAGACATTGCCAATAATGCTATCTAATAATATTATTCAAATAATATGAATTATTGATTTGATAATGAGAAATACTGTGCAGTGGTTACTGTGACAATTATTGAATCAATAATATAAAATATTGAACAGTAATTATTGTAACAATTATTGAGTAAGTGACTTCTTACGTAAGAACTAATAATTTAAAATACTGTGCAATACCGTGTGCTACTGTGCAATACCGGGTGCTACTATGCAATAACGCGTATTACTGTTCTTTTATCGCCGGGTATTTTAACAGTTTTAAGGATAAAAGTTTTGCAGTTTTTTTTAGAAAACGTATTCTTGTCGTTTTCTTCATCCGACAGTTTTCCTTTATGGGGCCCACAAATGGCTGCGCCGTCTTACGAATATTTCCCGACAACAAGAATATTCCACGACCAAACGAATATTCCCCGACACAATGAATATTTTATTATCACTTGCTAACTTTGAAAAATTTGCACATATCTCCCATAACTATAACATTATATTAATTCAACACCTAACTGTTTCAAAACAATATATAAAGAAAATCAAATATTTATTCATAAAAGATGGGGTCTTACATCCTCCCCTTCTTATGAAATTTTGTCCTCGAAATTAACGTACGTACCTGGTGTTTCGAAAAGGTGAGGATACCTCGCTTTCATTTCCGATTCTAACTCCCAGGACATTTCCTCAATAGCATGGTTCCTCCACAAAACATTGACTTGTGGTATAACCTTTGTGCGTAGAACATGCTCCTTCCTGTCCAAGATCTTGACAGGTACCTCCTTATACGTTAAATCTCCGGCTATCTCGTCTAGTTCTAACTCAATAATGTGGTTTGGGTCTTTCACATATTTACGTAGCACGGATATATGAAAGACGTTATGAACACGAGACATGCTTGGAGGTAAAGCGAGTCTATAGGCCACATTTCCTACTCGGTCAAGAATCTCAAATGAACCAATAAATCATGGGTTGAGCTTTCCTCTCTTTTAGAATCTTGTAACTCCTTTCCACGGAGCAACACGTAACAGTACATAATCCCCAATATTAAATTCCACGTCTTTTCGATGAAGATTCGTATAACTCTTTTGTCGATTCTGTGTCATTTGTATACATTGTCGGATCATTTGGATCTTTTCCGTGGTCATACGTACTAATTTCGGTCCCAATAATGTTGCTTCACCCACCTCATCCCAACATACTAGAGAACGAAACTTTCGCCTATACAACGCCTCGAATGGAGACACGCCTATACTTGCCTGATAACTGTTGTTGTAGGAGAATTCCACCAATAGTAGGTACTTATCCCAACTCCCTTTGAAGTCTAGAACACAGAGTCTCAATAGATCTTCAAGAGTTTGAATAGTCCTTTCTGATTACCCGTCCGTTTGAGGATGATATGCCGAACTGAATCGTAAATCCATGCCCTTAGCTTTCTACAAACTGACCCAAAATCGTGAAGTGAATCTTGGGTCACGATCCAAAATTATGGATACTGGCATTCCATGTACATACGAGCAAGACGTTCAAGTGAATAAGTCTCTCGTATAGGCAAGAAATGAGCAGACTTGGTTAATCTATCCACAATAACCCAAATCGCATCTATGCCTTGAGAAACTTTAGGAAGACCCGTAACGAAATCCATGGTAATGTGCTCCCACTTCAATTTTGGAATCTCGAGTGGTTGCAATGGACCCTTTCAGCACTTGATGCTCCGCCTTTACACGATGACAAGTTAAACACCTCGAGATAAACTCAGTGATCTCTCTCTTCATATTGCTCCACCAAAATGTATGTCGAAGATCACGATACATTTTGGTACTCCCAGGATGAATTGCAAACGGTGTGTTGTATGCCTCCATCAGGATTTTATACTTCAATTTAGAATCTTTAGGAACACAAAGTCTGCAGTTGACTCGAAGTATTCCTTCTTCATCGATTCTTGCTTCTGGAATAGCACCTTCTTGCACTTTCTTCTTCATCTTCATCAGCTCCGGGTCTGTAGCTTGAGCAGCTTTAACTTTATCAATCAAAGCTGGTTCTACACGTATACTTGACATCATCATGTGGGTCCCCGGAGTCTTGAACTCTATCTCCATCTTTTGTAAGTGACACAGAATAGGCCTTTGTGTTGACAGCATCGCACTCGTTCCCGCATATGATCTTTTACTCAACGCGTTAGCTACCACGTTCGCTTTACCAAGATGGTATTGGATGGTATGGTCATAATCTTTCAACAGCTCAAGCCAACGTTGTTGCCACATGTTGAGTTTATTTTGAGTGAAGAAATATTTAAGGCTCTTATGATCCGTATAGATCTCCACTTTCTCTCCATACAGGTAGTGTCTCCAGATCTTCAATGCAAAAATGACTGCTGCCAACTCTAGATCATGAGTAGGATAATTCCACTCATATTCCTTGAGTTGTCGCAAGGCATAGGCTATGACTTTCTCATGTTGCATGAGAACACATCCTTACCCTTTGCCCGAAACATCGTTGTAGATAACAAATCCATCCGAACCAGATGGTATTGTGAGAACAGGTGCCGAGATAAGTCGCCTCTTGAGCTCTTGGAAGCTCTTCTCGCATTCCTCGCTCCATACGAATTTTGTATCTTTTCGAGTCAGCTGAGTTAATGGAGTAGCGATTCGAGAAAATCCTTCCACGAATCTCTGATAATAACCAGCTAAGCCCAAAAAGCTTTGTACTTCGGTCACCGACTTCGGTTGCTCCTAACTTTATATTACTTCAATCTTCACCAGGTCAACAGATACTCCATGTTTTGACACCACGTTCCCAAGGAATGCTACCTCCTGAAGCCAGAACTTGCATTTCTTCAACTTGGCATACAACATGTTATCACAAAGCCTTTGAAGTACCAGCTTTAAGTGGTGCTCATGATCTTCATGGCTTTTGGAATAGATGAGGATGTCATCAATAAAGACAACAACGAACTGATCCAAATATTCCTTAAACACACATTTCATCATATCCATGAAAGCAGCAGGAGAATTAGTCAATCCAAAAGACATGACTAAGAATTCATAATGCCCGTACCAAGTTCTGAAGGCAGTCTTCGGAATATCCTCAGTTTTAATCTTCAGCTGATGATATCCAGAACGAAGATCGATCTTTGAAAAGAATTATGTACCTTGCAACTGGTCGAACAGGTCATCAATACGAGGTAGTGGATACCTATCCTTGATGGTGACTTAGTTCAACTCCCGATAGTCAATACAAAGTCGCATACTTTCGTCTTTCTTCTTTACGAATAAAACAAGAGCACCCCAAGGAGACGTACTAAGACGAATAAAACCGATATCTAACAACTCCTATAGCTTTGACCTTTAACTCCTGAAGTTCAATAGGAGTCATTCGATATGGGATTTTAGAAATAGGTTTTGTACCGGGTTCAAGGTCAATAAAGAATTGAACTTCACGTTCTGGGGGTAGACCGTGAAGTTCTTCTAGAAATACATCAGGAAACTCATTAACAACAGAAATATTATTCAAATCTGACGTATTCTGGTTTAGATCAGTGACATGGGCTAAGAAAGCTTGACAATCCTTTTTTTAATAACCGAATAGCTTTATGACTTGAAATGACATTGATTGATTTTAGTGGTTTGGTTGTTTGGATTCGCACAATAGGTTGGTTAGGAATATGAAAACTAACAAACTTACGAAAATAATCAATTTTGGTATGATAAGTGGTTAATCAGTCAATTCCTAAAATCACGTCGAATGCAAGTATTTTCAAAGATATAAGATCAACAGGTAGGGTGAGGGTACCAATTTGAATCAAGCTGGATTTGTAAAATGTAGATGTAACAAAGGTTTCTCCCAACGGAGTTTCAACAGATAAGTCAAAGTCTAATTTCTCAGATGTCAAGTTCAAATAATGAGCACAAGCAGGTGAAATAAAATAATGGGTAGCACCGGTATCTAATAAGGTATAAACTTCGCAAGAGTTTATGATTAGTTTACCCGTGATAACCTCGTTCGGATTCCTCGCATTTTGGGCAGTCACGACAAACGATCTTCAAGAAACCACCGACTTCGACTTGTCCGGGACAGCCTTTGGAGGCACCATCCCCACTGGACTTTGTTTCGCTACAGGACACTCCTGAGCTATATGACCTTCCTTTCCACAGTTATAGCACACGTTGAATTGTTGTGGGTAGTTTGGGCTGATGTGTCCCTCTTTCTCGCATTTATATCATACGACCAGTGGTCGTTCTCTTCCCCTAGAAACAGTTGATGTTGGTGCTGACATTTTCACGTTGTCATTGTTGTACCTTCTCTTTTTGAAATCTACCCCTGACTCACTTCTTCTATTATCATTGTCACGATAACCATTAGAGTGGTTACCGCTTCTGTCATAATATTTTCCTCCCCGTTGGTTGTCATTGCTCCGATGACTGCTGCCACCGGTACGACCCTGGTTGTGGTCCCTTAGTTGAACAGACTCATTATCCCGCTCTAATAATTAAGCCC
This sequence comes from Panax stipuleanatus, assembly GCA_020205555.1. Classification (NCBI taxonomy): domain Eukaryota; kingdom Viridiplantae; phylum Streptophyta; class Magnoliopsida; order Apiales; family Araliaceae; genus Panax; species Panax stipuleanatus. The sequence continues at coordinate 68,055,030 of CM035119.1, read as the reverse complement.
TGTTCACAACATCAGAATATAGAGAAAATTTGTGAGAAATAAGGTATTGACGAATTTCGGGTTTCAAACCTCTTAGAAACATCCGCGTCATACGTTCCTCATTTTCCACCAAATGAGATGCAAACCGGGATAACTTCGCGAACTTAGCCTCGTACTGGGACATAGTCATGTTGTTCTGTTCTAGTCTGATAAACTCTACCTCTTTCATATGACGAATACTTTAAGGAACATACTTGTCATTGAATAGTTTCTGGAACGCTTCCCAAGACATCTTGAGTGCGGCAGGCTGGGTACGCTTCACAAATTCCCACCAGTAATCTGCCTCTCCACGGAACATAAAGGTGGCAAATGGAATCTTTTGTTCCTCCGTGCATCCCAAGACATCAAATATCTTGGTAATTTACTTAACCCACATTTTCGCCTTGATCGGATTTGGCTTTCCCAAAAACTCTAGTGGTCCCAACTCTTTGAATTACTTGGCAGTGACAAGCCGTGAGTTGTTATTATCTCCACCTATATTTTGCACCCGAGTCTCCCCCGTCTGGTTTTGCATGAACTGCAAAAAGCTTCTAAACATCCCATCATTCATCGTTTGATTGGTGGGGTTTTTATAGTAGGAATATTGCCTTCCTGTTGCACGTTCTCCTGGTTGGTGATTAAAGGTGTCTCAACGGTCTCATTCACTCCATTGTTAACATTCTCAGCTACCATTCTCAAATATTACAATAAAACAAGGGTTAACTAAACAAATTAACATATCACATATTAACCTTATACTCCTATCGACATACTAGTGAAGGATTTACTCGTCTCTCCCCTCCTAGTTCTATTCCCCGATCTCCGCCAGAGACCATATCCCTAAACTTTGATACCAACTGTGACACCCCCAGAATAGGTTCAATCAATCCAACCCATTCTGAGTCGCCAAACACATGGTACAGAATCCAAATACAAACTTTTATATAAAAAAAAGTCATGAGCAGGACGACTATACAAGCTGTGAGTGTCAATACAAATCGTATATAATACGAAATATATACACTCAAATTCAGTCCTCAATAGTTACAATTATTTTCACACTATTATACAAAAATAGTGAGGACTACTACTGCTCTAATTCTGCCCATCACTCTGTTCCCCGACTAGTCTCTGCAACATTCTCATTTCCTGAAGAGGACAATAGATGAAAAAGGGTGAGCTCAACTAGCCTAGTAAAGAATATTATGACTAAGATAATGCAGAATAATTTATCGTTAGTCTTCAACAAATCAGAGAAACTAATATGGACAACAAGTTTTAGATCAACAACTACAGCGGAATTAACAATGCATCAGAAGAGTTAAGTAGGAAATAACGTCTACTATCTTCTATGATTTAAAAGTCCATAATCAATATTTTATCCATGTAACATCAATCAATAAATATCTTGAATCAATGATTCATCTTTGCACTACGGGCTAAAGATATTCATTTGTATCACCAGTTGGTCATGTTCATCTCAACACCTGTCCATCTTTGCACTACGGGCCAAAGATATTCTTCAGGTAATCATTCATTTTTGCACTACAAGCCAAAGATATTCATCAAATAATCATCCAACTTTGCACTACAAGGCAAAGATATTCTTTTGTATCACCATTTAAGACTGAAGATGTTGAAAAATATTTTAAAGAACGAATCCAGTGAGATAGAGGACAAAAATTAGGGATTCGTAATTTAGTTTATCTAAGTTCAAGAATACTCCAAAATAATCAATTGTGGAGCAAAATTCAAGAGTGAAGATCAAAACTTGAATCCAATCAAAGATAGAAGCCATAATAGCCAACTTGGACAAAAAAAAATTAATTTTTTTGTGAATAGTACCGTATTTGTGAATGGTGTCGTATACGTGAATAGTATCGTATACGTGAATAGTAATCCCAATATGAAAAGGTAAAAATTTCACAATAAAATTCATACCAATATTTCGGTGTCATGATATTGAAAGAAATAACATCATTTTTGAAAAAAATAACATCCCTTACCTCAAAAGAACAGTACTTCTGACTGGAATATCGGATATAATGCTGAAGGAAACTTGTATTGTATAGCAACACTCAAAGTATCGAAATACTCACAAAAATACGCTCGATATTATAGTGAAAGAAACTTCTGATTTTGGTGTGATTTTCAATTCTAACCTAAGCACCCTATTTATAGGAAAATGCCAGCACACCAGGATTGACAAACTTGTCACCGGTGGCTTTACCCTTTGAAATTTGCAACGCACACCATACTTGAATTAAAATTTTAGCATTTAACAAACAAAAGACAAGAATGGGGACCACCATATGTTTTAAAAAAAATATTTATTTCCAAAATTTTAATAAATCATAATAAATAGCCTTTTATCAGAGAAATACGAATCTTATGTCCATTTCATATGAAATTTAATTCTCTACAGCTTTGTAGAAGAAAGTTTTTCCAAATTCCAAACGAAAAATGACCCAAATTTACATACGGATGATTTTTTTCACATCTCCATTCCGACAAAATACATATACTGATAAAAACAACCATCAACACTAATCCCTTCATTTATATCCACATTGAATAAATATTTCTTTATCATATATATCAACAATTAATTATTCATAAATAATATTACAGAACTATAATATTGACAACCAGGTCATTCCTAGGAAAGAGCGGGCTTTCCGATAAGGATTTCTCCTTATTGGCGTGCAATTAAGTGACCAAACCCCTTTTCTAGACAGAACTTCCTTAGACGTTACCAATAATGCTATCTAATAATATTATTCAAATAATATGAATTATTAATTTGATAATGGATAATACTATGCAGTGGTTACTGTGACAATTATTGAGTAAGTGACTTCTTACGTAAGAACCAATAATTTAAAATACTGTGCAATACCGTGTGCTACTGTGCAATACCGGGTGCTACTTTGCAACAACGCGTATTACTGTTTTTTTATCACCGGATATTTCAACAGTTTTAACGGTAAAAGTTTCGCCGTTATTTTTAAAAAACTTATTCTTGTCGTTTTCTTCATCCGATAATTTTTCGTTATGGGGCCCATAAATGGCTCCGCCGTCGTACGAATATTCTCCGACAACAAGAATATTTCACGATCGATCGAATATTCCCCGACACAATGAATATTTTATTACCACTTACTAACTTTTAAAAATTTGCACATATCTCCCATACCTATAACATTATATTAATTTAACACCTTACTGTTTCAAAATAATATATATATAAAAATCAAATCTTTATTCATAAAAGTTGGGGTCTTACAAATCATGTCCAAAAATATTCGATTTCTCCTTTTAGATACACCATTTAACTGTGGCGTGCATGGTGAAGTCAATTGTGAGATTATACCATTTTCTTTGAGACAATTAAGAAACATACCGCTTAAGTATTCTCCACCTCGATCTGATCGAAGAATATTAATACTCTTACATGTTTGTTTCTCTACTTCACTTCTGAACTCTTTGAACTTTTCAAATGATTTATATTTGTATTTCATCAAATACACATATCCAAATCTTGAGTGATCATCAGTGAAAGTAATAAAATAAGAATACCCTCTCCATGCATTCGTTGTTATAGGTCCACAAACGTCTGTGTGAACCAATTCTAACAACTCTGTAACTCTTTCTTCTTTTCCACTAAAAGGAGATTTAGTTATTTTACCTATGAGACAAGATTCACAAGTTAGATAAGATTCATAATCGGATAGTTTTAAGAACCCATTCTTATGTAACTTGGATAATCTTATTTTATTTATATGATCGAGTCTACAGTGCCATATATAGGTATAATTAACATCATCTTTTTTCCCTTTCTTAGTTTGTTCTATTTGAAATATATTTTCATGCAAGTCAAGTATGTAAAGTCCATTTCGCAAACTACTAACACCATATAAAACATTGTTTTTATAAATAGAACAACTATTGTTCTTTATTATAATTTCAAATCCATTCATATCTAATACAGAATTTGAAATAATATTTCTAATGATATTCGGAACAGAATAATAATTATTTAAATAAATAGACTTGCCCGTAGGCAGTGCTAAACAATAAGTGCCTACAGCTAATGCAACAACCTTTGCGCCATTTTCCACTAGTACGACAACCTCATCCTTGTTCAGCTTTCTACTTCTGTCCAGTCCCTACACAATATTTCATATGTGAGAACCACAGCCTATATCCAATACCCAAGTAAAATTTTAATTTTCTAAAAAATTAATTTCAATCATAAACAAACCTTGATTGGAAGTCGAAGCTTCTCCAAGCTTCTTCTCTGCTAGAAACTTCTTGCAGTTCCTCTTCCAATGACCCGGCTCATTGCAATAGAAGCACATTCCTTTGCTAGCTAGATTAGGTTTCTTTTGATCCTTTATGTTCATTTTACCCTTAGCCTTCTTAGATTTTTTCATTTCAGAAGATACCTTGGGTGTAAGACCCCGAATTTTATAAATAAAGATTTAATTTTCTTTATATATTATTTTAAAATGGTAAGGTGTTGATTTGATAAATGTGAAAAATTATGGGTGAAATGTGCAAATATTTCAAAATGAGCAAGTGGTTATAAAATATTCATTGTTGTCGGGGAATATTCGTTTGGTCGTGGAATATTCTTGTTGTCGGGGAATATTCGTGCGACGGCGCAGCTATTTGTGGGCCCCACAACGGAATAACTATCGGATATAAAAAGCGACAGAAATAACCTTTTTATAAAATAACGGCGTAGTTGTTACCGTTAGTACTGTTGAAATACCCGGTGGTTAAAATACAGTAATACGCGGTGTTGCACAGTAGCACACGGTATTGCACAGTATTTTGAATTATTGATTCTTACGTAAGAAGTCACTACTCAATTATTGTTACAGTAATTACTGTTCAATATTTTATATTATTGATTCAATAATTGCATGATATTTTATTGATTCAATAATTGCTACGTTGATATTTTATATCAATAATTGCTACGTTGCTATTTTATATGATTGATTCAATAATTGCTACCATTGATATTTTGTATTATTGATTCAATAATTGTCACTGCACAGTATTTCACATTATCAACTCAATAATTCATATTATTTGAATAATATTATTAGATAGCATTATTGACAATGTCTAAGGAAGTTCTGTCTAGGAGGGGTTATTTAATTACGCGCCAGTAAGGAGAAGTCCTTATCGGAAGGCCCCCTCTTTCTTGGGAACGACCTGGTTGTCAATATTGTAGTTCTGTAATATTATTTGTGAATAATTAATTATTGATTTATATGATAAGAAAATACTTATTTTGTGGATATAAAAGAAGGAATTAGTGCCGATGTGTTTTATCAGTATTTTGGTGTGAAAAATCATCCGTTTAAGAAATTCGAATAATTTATGTTTAGAATTTGGAAAAACTTCCTTCTACAAAGTTGTAGAGAATTAAATTTCCTATGAAAAGGACATAGAATTTGTATTTTTCTGACAAAAGAGCTATTTATTATGAATTATTGAAGTTTTAGAAAATAAATAATTTTTTTATGGGAGGTGGCCCCACCGGTGGCTGGTGGCTGATAGCTTTTGGCAAGCAGCGAAATTTTTTTTTAAAAAAATATTATTTTATTAAAAAGTCTACTTTGGCATCCTAAGCTTTTCCTATAAATAGGGTGCTTAGGTTAGAATTGAAAATCACACCAAAATCAGAAGTTTTCTCTCTCTATAATATCGAGCGTATTTTTGTGAGTATTTAGATACTTTGAATATTACTATTCAGTACAAGTTTCCTTCTGTGTTATATCCAATATTCTAGTCAGAAGTACTATTCTTTTGAGGTAAGGGATGTTATTTTCTTTCGTAAATGATGTTATTCTTTTCAATATCATTATACCAAAATATTGTCATGGATTTTATTATGAAATTCTTACTTTTTCCATCGGGATTACTATTCACGTGTACGATACTATTCACGTATACGGCACTATTCATGGAAAAACTAAATTTTCTTCTATTTGTCCAAATTGTCTGTTATGGTTACTATCTTTGATTGGATCTATATTTTGAGCTTTATTCTTGAATTTTGCTCCACAAAGTATTATTATGGAATATTCTTGAACTTGAATAAACTAAAATACGAATCCTTAATCTTGTTCTTTATTTCACTGGATTCGTTATTTATATTATTTTTCATCATCCTCAGTCCTAAAAGGTGATATAACTGAATATCTTTGGCCTGTAGAGCAAAGATGAATGATTACCTGATGAATATCTTTGGCCGTAGTGCAAAGATGGACAGGTGTTGAGATGAACATGACCACTGGTGATACAAATGAATATCTTTGGCCCGTAGTGCAAAGATAAATATTTGATTTGAGATGTATATTGATTGATGTTAAAGGGATAAAATATTGATGATGGACTTTTAAATCATAGAAGATAGTAGACTTCATTCTCTACTTAACTCTTCTAATGAATTGTTATTTCCGCTGCGAATATTGATCTAAAACTTGTTGTCAATAATATTTTATCTGAATTGTTGAAAACTAACGATAATTTATTTTCCATTATCTTAGTCATAATATTCTTTACTGGGCTAGTTGAGCTCATCCTTTTCATCTATTGTCCTCTTCAGAAAATGAGAATGTCGCAGAAACTAGTCGGGGGACAGAGTGATGGTCCGAGTTAGAGCAGTAATAGTCCTCACTATTTCTGATAAATAGTGTAATAATAATTATAATGAGGACTTAGTTTGAATATTAATATTTTCTATATATTTATATTGACACTCACAGTTGTGTGGTCATATTTTGCACGACCGCGTGATATAAAGTTTGTATTTGAATTCTGTACCATGTATTTGGCGACTCAGAATGGGTTGGGTTGACTGGACCTATTCTGGGGGCATCACAGTTGGTATCAGAGCTTAGAGATATGATCTCTGGCGGAGATCGAGGAATAGAACTAGGAGGGGAGAGACTAGTAAATCCTTCACTAGTATGTCCTACCTAAGCTTATGTGATATGTTAATTTGTTTAATTAACCCTTGTTTTATGGCAGTATTTGAGAATGGCAGCTGAGAATGTTAACAACGAAGTGAATGAGACCGTGGAGACACCTTTAATCACCAACCAGGAGAACGTGCAACAAGAAGGCAATGTTCATCCTGAAAACAACGCTGATCAGACGATAAACAATAAGATTTTTAGAAGTTTTTTGCAGTTCATGCAAAACTAGACGAGGGAGACTCGTGTGCAAAATAAAGGTGGAGATAATAACAACTCGCGGCTTGTCACTGCCAAGCAGTTCAAAGAGTTGGGACCCCCAGAATTTCAGGGAAAGCCGGATCCGATCAAGGCGGAGACGTGGGTTAAGCAAATTACCAATATATTTGATGTCTTGGGATGCACGGAGGAACAAAAGGTTCCATTTGCCACCTTTATGTTCCGTGAAGAGGCAGATTACTGGTGGGAATCTGTGAAGCATACCCAGCCTGTCGCACTCAAGATGTCTTGGGAAGCATTTCAGAAACTGTTCAATGACAAGTACTTTTCTGAAACTATTCGTCATATGAAGGAGGTAGAATTTATCAGACTAGAACAAAACAACATGACGGTATCCCAGTACGAGGCTAAGTTCGCGGAGTTGTCCAGGTTTACACCTCATTTAGTGGAGAATGAGGAAAGTATGACGTGGATGTTTTTGAGAGGTTTGAAACCCGAAATACATCAATACCTCATTTCTCACAAATTTTCTCTATATTCAGATGTAGTAAACAGGGCCCAGTTGTTAGAACGAGATAATGATTATGTTCAACCAAGGGACAACAACCAAGGTCGTACCGGTGGCAGCAGTCATCGGAGCAATGACAACCAGCGGGGAGGAAAGTTTGACAGAAGCGGTAACCACTCCGGTGGTAATCGTGGCCATGATAGTAGAAAAAGCGAATCGGGAGGAGATTTCAAGAAGAGAAGGTACAACAATGAGAACGTGAAGACGTCAACATCAGCACCAGCATCAACTGTTTCTAGGGGAGGAGAACGACCACCGGTCGTATGCTATAAATGCGGGAAAGAGGGACACATCAGCCCAAACTGCCCACAACAATTCAAAGCATACTATAACAGTGGAAAAGAATAACATATAGCTCGAGATTGACCTGTTGCGAAACCAAATCCAGTGGGGGTGGTGATTCCCAAGGCGGTTTCGGACAAGTCAAAGTCGGTGATTCCTGGAAGAGCATTTGTTGTGACAGCCCAAAACGCAAGGAATCCACACGAGGTGATTACGAGTAAGCTAATCATAAACTCTTGCGAAGTTTACACCTTGTTAGATACCGGTGCTACCCATTTCTTTATTTCACTTGCTTGTGCTCAACGTTTAAACTTGACTTCTGAGAAATTAGACTTTGACTTATCTGTTGAAACTCCGTTGGGAGAAACCTTTGTTACATCCACAATTTACAAATCTTGCTTGATTCAGATTGGTACCCTTACCTTACCCGTTGATCTTATATCTTTGAAAATACTTGCATTTGATGTGATTTTAGGAATTGACTGGTTAACCACTTACCATGTCGAAATTGATTATTTTTGTAAGGTTGTTAGTTTTCAAATTCCTAATCAACCTGTTGTGCGAATGCAAACCACTAAAATCAGTCAATATCATTTCAAGTCACAAAGCTATTCGTTTATTGAAAAACGGATGTCAAGCTTTCTTAGCACATGTCACTGATCTAAACTAGAATACGTTAGGTTTGAATGATATTTCCGTTGTTAATGAGTTTTCTGATGTATTTCCTGAAGAACTTCCCGGTCTACTCCCAGAACGTGAAGTTGAATTCTTTATTGACCTTGAACCAAGTACAAAACCCATTTCTAAAATCCCATATCGAATGGCTCCTATTGAACTTCAGGAGTTAAAGGTCCAATTACAGGAATTGTTAGACATCAGTTTTATTCGTCCTAGTACGTCTCCTTGGGGTGCTCTTGTTTTATTCATAAAGAAAAAAGACGGGAGTATGCGACTTTGTATTGACTATCGGGAATTGAACCATGTCACCATCAAGAATAGGTATCCGCTACCTCGTATTGATGACCTGTTCGACCAGTTGAAAGGAGCACAATTCTTTTCAAAGATCGATCTTCGTTCTGGATATCATCAGCTGAAGATTAAAACTGAGGATATTCCGAAGACTGACTTCAGAACTCGGTACGGGCATTATGAGTTCTTAGTCATATCTTTTGGATTGACTAATGCTCCTGCTGCTTTTATGGATATGATGAACCGTGTATTCAAGGAATATTTGGATCAGTTTGTTGTTGTCTTTATTGATTACATCCTCATCTATTCTAAAAGTCGTGAAGATCATGAGCACCACTTGAAGCTAGTACTTCAAAAGCTTCGTGAGAACAAGCTATATGCCAAGCTGAAGAAATGCGAGTTCTGGCTTGAGGAAGTAGCATTCCTTGGGCACGTGGTGTAACGACCATGAATTTTAAACTCTTTATTTATTAAATATGTGATTTAATTTTAACGAGTTAGTTTTGTGAGTTTATTTAAACCTTATGTGGTTATGTGAATTTGTGAAATAATTAAGGAAGTCTCTAATGGTTTATTTAAATTAGTGGACTAGTCCTGAGACTTTAATATCAGAAAATTGATAGGATTATTAACAATTAAATATTCAATTTATTTGAATATAGTGGCAAGATTTGAACCTATTGATTAATTTTAATTATGATTAATTAATCGATAATGTGTTGTTTAATTATTATTATGAATAAATAATAATTAATGAGTAAGAGAACTGATAATATAATATTATTATATTTACTTGATTTACTGTTATACACAAGCATGCGATACTAAACCTTTACTATATGGTAGCTATCTATATTATACATAATGCAATGTGACATATTAATGTGGTGAATATTATATATATAGACTATATAGTAAGCTTTACTACATTCATGTGAATTGCATGATAACATTTCTGATGTGACTTGAAGGGTGTAAGTAAACATTCATGTATGCCTCATCAACATATAATAATATCAATAAACATTATTAATTGATAATGATTTCATTAAGTTATTAGGATTATAATAACAGTTATGGTAATAAATAATGAGCAATACACAATTATATTATATTTGGTGTTAATAGAAAATGTACATGGATTATATGTATATACACTACTTGATACCTTGTAAGTAAGAAATAACATTGTAGCACCCATTTAATTGTATAACTTAGGTATATACTATTTGTATATATATAGTATACAACTTAGTGTATTAGCAAGTGTTGAGTTTACATTGTCCCATAATAAGAGCCCAACTTCTTCTCACGTGAACAAACAAAGCTAGCTACACTCTACATTTCTCTCTCAAATTCAACAAACATAGCCATAATCATGAGATGGGGAGTGGGATTCATGAGTGGAATCACCAACCCTCACCAACTCTTTCTTATCTATTGAACATACTTGCAATCCTTTGGTTTGATTTGGTGAGTAAATATTTTGTCTATATTTTCAAATGCCTATAAGAGTAACCTCTCCTCCTTGTAGTTTCTTTTGCTGAGATATTGTCTAGTAGAGTTAGTATACTGAGTTCCCATTTGAGTTAAGGAAGAATTGGTATAGCAGCAAGCTCATAGTTACAGAGGTATAACATTTACCTTCATGTTCTTCATTTTCTGATAAAATGTTAAGCTCTTGATTCTTTGAATTAAGCAGGTATTAGTTGATATTTGATTTAGGATATGTTGATAAGTGTTATACAAACTTCTTAATATGTTAGAATTGCAATATGTCATGATAGAAACAAATTTCGTAATTATTTTCTAAGTTGGGTTTGCAGAACTGCCAAAGCAGTTTAGCTTCTGGTCTGGCCGACAGCCTGCGCAGCTGCACCAGTATTATACTGGCCAGCGGCGCAGCTGCGCCACAACCTGCTCTTGGATTGGCCGGACACCGGCGCAGCTGCGCCGGGTTTATACTTGGTGCCTGCGCAGCTGCGCAGGTTCCTGTGGCCAGTTTTTGTTTTCTTCTTCTGTTAAAGCTGCTGTCATGACTAACATAGGTTACTTCTTTTGGCAAGCATGTAAACTGATGTAGCACACACACATAAGTATATTCATGTAGTATGAACAAGTATAACAATGTTAGTACACATGATTGACGCAACACTTATGGTTTTGTAATAAAACTTGTAGTTTCGATTGTGGACTTAGACACATACGTAACATGTGCATATTCTGATATTCTAAACATGATCGTATAGTTTATATTGACATGGAATGCATGTTAAAATGTGTTCACATAATAGCATACGTGATTGCAAGATTCTAGTGATTTTGAAATAAGAAACTTAAGAACTTTCAAAGTGAACTTGGCTAAAGTTAATGTCTTTTAGATTCTGACTATTTGAGAGCATATATATGGTTTATATATGAGTCCTAAGACATACGAGTTATGAGCACAAGGCACTTAACATGTATTATGATACCTTATTGGCTTAGTGTGATTTTTCAACGAAAAGCTTAGAACGTGAAGGATTATATCATCGATCACCATGTGGATTACGTATTGATCATACAAGCATGTACATTAGAGTTCGTTATGCCTATAAGCATATTAACATGGACCTCGTTGAGTTAACGTATAGATTTCACATATGCACGTATTCATAGAAAATGAATTTCTAAGGCATGAAATAGGTGGATTAAAGTATACATGTATAGTATACGCATGAGCATGCATCTTATGTTTAACCTTGTTATGTGATAACATGAAGCATGAACTTGTATTATGTAAAGTATACAAATTATCGACATGAGAGCATATAACTTTAAACTAGGATTAGGTTGAGCATGCTAGGTTTTCAAAAATTATAATCATAAAACATGTATGTTGATTAAATATAAGTAACTTGAAGTATTATGTGTTCAAGTCTATATTGATGCATAGAAACTAGATAATCTAAAGTTATTAAATCTATAACATGATTAGATTGACTTACGTGAATTATGGATAGATTGATATGATAAGCAGATTCTTGTAAGTGTAGACTCGTATTAGTTTACACATGCTAATTGGAATACAGACTTATTAATGTCAGGTTATTTCAGCGAGATTTAATTAAAGCTAGAACTTAATTGTAGCTGAGCAATCAGGCAAGTCTCCGAACTTCACTATTTGGTTGTGCAAGTTCTTTAATTCTTATTTGTACAAGTTCCTATCCTTCTCATATTGTATTGAGCAGGTTATTATCGTATTGACAGTTAATTATTTAAAGCTTGAACTTTATTTCCAAGCATGCTATTAGGTGGTTTAATTACTTTACAATTATTCCACATCGATATTATTGTTATTCGCACTTGGTACACTTGATTTCGTACAGTCTTGGACTTGTACATTATTTAAAGTTCTATAATTCTTCAACTGCGTCAGATAGAGTCTGAACCCTTGTTCGGTCAGAAAATTGTATAAAATTTTATAAAAGCTATCCAAACCAATTGATGGTAAGGATTCTTAGACTGAAAGAACACCCCTTGTATATATAGGGGAGTTCCCCAGGTATCTAGTATAAAGATACAAACAGCAGAGTTGAATGTTATGCATATACATAGCGTACGCGAGGCTGATCCCCTCAAGTACTTATTCTGTAGCCAGTAACCAAAGGGTCAATCAGCTATTGATTTCGTTGGAGTTTTATAGTTCAAAAGTCTACTTGGCTATCAGTTATTCTAAAAGCAATTATTATTCTTGCTTCCGATATTCATATTGTTGAATTCATTATCATATATATTCCTTTCATCATGATATATCCTTTATTGTTGTATTTCAACTTGCTGAGCAAACTTGTTGCTCATCCTTGCTATATCATGACTTATATTGCAGTTAAGCCCGAGACTTCAGGAAAGGACAAGGGTAAAGGGAAGATGTAGGATTAGTTTGCAAGGAGCAGACTTTATCTTTATGTTTAATTAATTTACTGTTATGTAATATGAACCCTATTGACTATTCTAGGGTATGTTTGTATGTTTTGTATTTAAGGTTATCGAATCTTGGGACTAGTAACACCTTTTGAATGAACGACATACGTTTATTATATTTCGCATTTAGTTATTGTATGTTGTTTAGAGGTGGATGTTTATGTTAGATCGTGACGACCGGACCAGGGTCAGAGGACCCGGATTCGGGGGTGTCACACGTGGTATCGAAACGTGGAGTATCTGTTGACCCGACGAAGATTGAAGCAATACAAAGCTGGGAGCAACCTAAGTCGATGACCGAAGTACGAAGCTTTTTGGGCTTAGTTGGTTATTATCGGAGGTTCGTAGAGGGATTTTCTCCAATCGCTACTCCATTAACTCAGTTGACTCAGAAAGATACAAAATTCGTTTGGAGCGAGGAATACGAAAAGAGCTTCCAAGAGCTCAAGAGAAGACTTATCTCGGCACCTGTTCTGACAATACCATCTGGTTCGGATGGATTTGTTATCTACAGCGATGCTTCGAAAAAAGGGTTAGGATGTGTTCTCATGCAACATGGAAAAGTCATAGCCTATGCCTAGCGACAACTCAAAGAATATGAGAGGAATTATACTACTCATGATCTAGAGTTGGCAGCTGTCGTTTTCGCGTTGAAGATATGGAGACATTAACTATACGGGGAGAAAGTGGAAATTTATACGGATCATAAGAGCCTTAAATATTTCTTCACTCAAAAGGAACTCAACATGCGGCAACGACGTTGGCTTGAGCTGTTGAAAGATTACGATCATACCATTCAATACCATCCTGAAAAAGCAAACGTGGTAGCTGACGCGTTGAGTAGAAGATCATATGCAGAAACGAGTGCGATGATGTCAAGTATACGCGTAGAACCAGCTTTGATTGATAAAGTTAAAGCTGCTCAAGCTACGAATCCGGAGCTAATGAAGATGAAGAAGAAGGTGCAAGAAGGTGCCATTCCAGAAGCAAGAATCGATGAAGAGGGAATACTTCGAGTCAACTTCAAACTTTGTGTTCCTAACGATTCTGAATTGAAGCATAGAATCATGATGGAGGCACACAACACACCGTTTGCAATCCATCCTGGGGGTACTAAAATGTATCGTGATCTTCGACATACATTTTGGTGGAGCAATATGAAAAGAGAGATCGCGGAGTTTATTTCGAGATGCTTAACTTGTCAACGTGTAAAGGCGGAGCATCAAGTGCCGAAGGGTCCATTACAACCACTGGAAATTCTGAAATGGAAGTGGGAACACATTACGATGGATTTCGTTACGGGTCTTCCCAAGGTTTCTCAAGGCATAGATGCGATTTGGGTTATTGTTGATAGATTAACCAAGTCTGCTCATTTCTTGCCGATACGAGAGACTTATTCCCTTGAACGTCTCGCTCGTATGTATGTGAATGAGATTGTGAGATTTCATGGCATGCCAGTATCCATAGTTTCGGATCGTGACCCCAGATTTACTTCACGATTTTGGATTAGTTTGAAGAAAGCTATGGGCATGGATTTAAGATTCAGTTCGGCTTATCATCCTCAAACAGACGGACAATCAGAAAGGACTATTCAAACTCTTGAAGATCTATTGAGACTCTGTGTTCTAGACTTCAAAGGGAGTTGGGATAAGTACTTACCATTGGTGGAATTATCCTACAATAACAGATATCAAGCAAGTATAGGCGTAGCTCCATTCGAAGCGTTGTATGGGAGAAACAGTATGCTGGAATGAGGTGGGTGAAGCAACATTGTTGGGACCGGAGTTGGTACGTATGACTACAGAAAAGATTCAAATGATCCGGCAACGTATACAAACCGCACAAGATCGATAAAAGAGTTATGCGGATCTTCATCAAAAGGACGTGGAATTTAATGTTGGGGACCATGTGTTATTACGTGTTGCTCCGTAGAAGGGAGTTACGAGGTTTGGCAAGAGAGGAAAGTTCAATCCACGATTCATTGGTCCATTTGAGATCCTTGACCGAGTAGGAAATGTGGCCTATAGACTCGCTTTACCTCTAAGCATGTCTCGTGTTCATAATATTTTTCACATATCCATGTTGCGTAAATATGTGAAAGATCCAAACCACATTATTGAGTTAGAACCAGACGAGATAGCCGAAGATTTAACGTACGAGGAGGTACCTGTCAAGATCTTGGATAGGAAGGAGCATGTCCTACGCTCGAAAATTATACCTCAAGTTAAAGTTTTATGGAGAAACCATGAAATTGAGGAAATGACCTGGGAGTTAGAATTAGAAATGAAAGCGAGGTATCCTCACCTTTTCGACATACCAGGTACGTACGTCAATTTCGAAGACGAAATTTTATTAGGAGGGGAGGATGTAAGACTCCGAATTTTATAAATAAAGATTTAATTTTCTTTATATATTATTTCAAAATGGTAAAGGTGTTGATTTGATAAATGTGAAAAATTATGGGTGAAATGTGCAAATATTTCAAAATGAGCAAGTGGTTATAAAATATTCATTGTTGTCGGGAAATATTCGTTTGGTCGTAGAATATTCTTGTTGTCGGGGAATATTCGTACGACGGCGCAGCTATTTGTGGGCGCAGCTATTTGTGGGCCCCACAACGGAATAACTGTCGGATATAGAAAGCGACAGAAATAACATTTTTATAAAATAACAGCGTAGTTGTTACCGTTAGTACTGTTGAAATACCCGATGGTTAAAAAACAGTAATACGCGGTGTTGCACAGTAGCACACGGTATTGCACAGTATTTTGAATTATTAATTCTTACGTAAGAAGTCACAACTCAATTATTGTTACAGTAATTATTGTTTAATATTTTATATTATTGATTCAATAATTGCATGATATTTTATTGATTCAATAATTGCTACGTTGATATTTTATATCAATAATTACTACGTTGCTATTTTATATGATTGAGTCAATAATTGCTACCGTTGATATTTTGTATTATTGATTCAATAATTGTCCCAGCACAGTATTTCACATTATCAACTCAATAATTCATATTATTTGAATAATATTATTAGATAGCATTATTGACAATGTCTAAGGAAGTTCTGTCTAGGAGGGGTTATTTAATTGCGAGCCAGTAAGGAGAAGTCCTTATCGGAAGGCCACCTCTTTCTTGGGAACGACCTTGTCAATATTGTAGTTTTGTAATATTATTTGTGAATAATTAATTATTAATTTATATGATAAGAAAATATTTATTTTATGGATATAAAAGAAGGAATTAGTGCCGATGTGTTTTAATAGTATTTTGGTGTAGAAAATCATCCGTTTATGAAATTCGGATAATTTATGTTTGGAATTTGGAAAAACTTCCTTCTACAAAGTTGTAGAGAATTAAATTTCCTATGAAATGGACATAAAATTTGTATTTTTCTGACAAAAGGGCTATTTATTATGAATTATTGAAGTTTTAGAAAATAAATATTTTTTTAATGAGAGGTGGGCCCCACCAGTGGCTGGTGGCTGTTGGCTTTAGGCAGGCGGTGAATTTTTTTAAAAAAAAAATTCTTTTATTAAAAAATCTACTTTGGTATACTAAGCTTTTTCTATAAATAGGGTGCTTAAGTTAGAATTGAAAATCACACCAGAATCAGAAGTTTTCTCTTTCTATAATATCGAGCATATTTTTGTGAGTATTTAGATACTTTGAGTGTTACTATTCAGTGCAAGTTTCTTTCGGTGTTATATCCGATATTCCAGTCAGAAGTACTGTTCTTTTGAGTTCAGGGATGTTATTTTCTTTCGTAAATGATGTTATTCTTTTCAATATCATTATACCAAAATATTGTCATGGATTTTATTATGAAATTCTTACTTTTTCCGTTGGGATTACTATTCACATGTACGACACTATTCACGTATACGGCACTATTCACGGAAAAACTAAATTTTCTTCTATTTGTCCAAATTGTCTGTTATGGTTACTATCTTTGATTGGATCTATGTTTTGAGCTTTATTCTTGAATTTTGCTCCACAAAGTATTATTATGGAATATTCTTGAACTTGAATAAACTAAAATACGAATCCTTAATCTTGTCCTTTATTTCACTGGATTCGTTATTTATATTATTTTTCATCATCCTCAGTCCTAAAAGGTAATATAACTGAATATCTTTGGCCTGTAGAGCAAAGATGAATGATTACCTGATGAATATCTTTGGCCGTAGTGCAAAGATGGACAGGTGTTGAGATGAACATGACCACTGGTGATAAAAATAAATATCTTTGGCCCGTAGTGCAAAGATGAATATTTGATTTGAGATGTATATTGATTGATGTTACAGGGATAAAATATTGATGATGGACTTTTAAATCATAGAAGATAGTATACTTCGTTCTCTACTTAACTCTTCTAATGAATTGTTATTTTTGCTGCGAATATTGATATAAAACATTTTGTCAATAATATTTTATCTGAATTGTTGAAGACTAACGATAATTTATTTTCCATTATTTTAGTCATAATATTCTTTACTGGGCTAGTTGAGCTCATCCTTTTCATCTATTGTCCTTTTCAGGAAATGAGAATGTCGCAGGAACTAGTCGGGGGACAGAGTGATGGTCCTAGTTAGAGCAATAGTAGTCCTCACTATTTTTGATAAATAGTATAATAATAATTGTAATGAGGACTTAGTTTAAATATTAATATATTCTATATATTTGTATTGACACTCACAGTTATGTGGTCGTATTTTGCACGACCGTGTGATATAAAGTTTGTATTTGAATTCTGTACCATGTATTTGGCGACTCAGAATGGGTTGGGTTGACTGAACCTATTCTGGGGGCGTCACGTTGGGCCTCTTCTTTTTCTTGGAAGAATCCACTATTAAGACATGGTTCTTCTTTGATGGGAGGTGACCTTCTGCAGTTTTTAACATGTTAAGTAATTCAGGCAAGCTGACATCTAACTTATTCATGTGAAAATTAACAACGAACTGCGAGAAGGTCTCAAAGAGTGACTGCAAGACCAAGTCTTGACACAACTCCCCATCCATAACGAACCCAAGCTATCCAAGACGTTCAATAAGATTGATCACCCTTAGTACACGAGTCTCAATGGCGGTGCCCTCGGTCATCCGAGATCGGAAGAGCTCCTTAGATATCTCATTTCTAGCAGTCCTACTTTGTTCACCATAAAACTCCTTGAGGTGAAGCAATATAGTAGGAGCATCTATGTTTTCATGCCGACGCTGAAGCTCGTTATTCATGGATGCGAGCATGATGCAATGAGCCCAAGATGCATCATTTTGCCACTTTACAATGGTGGCAATCTCTTCCTCAAAGGCTGTTTCTAGAATAGTTCCAGGGACATGTGAATTTAGGACATAAGAAATCTCTTTAGCAGTGAGAAGTATTCTTAGATTCCTTAACCAGTTCGTGTAATTCAGCCCGATTAGTTTATTAGCATCAAGTATGCTACGCAGTGAAATTAGTGATTTTGACATTTTTAAATTTTTACATGTGAAAAGACAATATTTTAGCAAACATTCATTTAATTAATTTTATATACCAAAAAAAATTAGGTCATATTTTAGATTGGTATCTCCAACTATTTTCTTCAAACTATATTATCCTCACTTATATAGTTCGGCAACATCTAATTAAAGATTTGCTAGTGAGAATAAGGATCACATTTTAAATGTATATAGCCTTGTGGATAGCACAACAAACGATATATAAATAAATAGGTAGACAACTCTTTGTCAATTACATCAATATGTAACTCCTTTTTATTTTGCCTCTTAAATCATAATGATCAAGTGTGTGCACATCCGAACTAAAATGATTTAAGTTAAGTCCAACCTAGCACTTCCATAAATTCAAAAAAGAAAAATATTGTCCTCATGGATAGCATAACAAAACAATATTGTTCAATTTTCTTGATAAGCATCAAATGTGATTAAATTAATATTTTAAATACGCAATACTTGCTTTGTGGATAGTACAGCAAACTCGTATTAAATATTTAATACTCTATTAATTTATCATGCTAGAAGGCGACGTTCGATATTCCAAATATCATTGAACGCTTTAGACTTAATATGATTTCTTTGATGGGTTTGTTATTATTTATCTCATCTTGTTTAGCGCGCATGCACACATATATATAAAATACGCGTTATTTTATTAAACATGCGAAGCATGTTTGCATAAAATATAATGTATATAATAATAGCATGCACATATAGAATACTGTATTCTACCCGGATTGATTATGAACTTTTATTCTAGTTTGGTTCACTAGAGCCACTAAGTGAACCAAAAGGTCAAACCTAGGAGTGCAAGAATTTAAATTTAAACGTAACTATTACATTTAAATCTGGGCTCCATACAAACGATTTTTGATGCGCTCCTTGCTCCTTGGTCTCCAATTCCTTCAAGATAATTATAACTCTTTCTATTACATTAAACTATTTAAATTAAATAGAAATATTGATCAGCAGTTAAGGGAAAATACATAGAAGGGAGATAAAATTTTACATTAAGAAGAAAAATCAGAGAAAACGAGGTACGAAGACTCCATTTAATAAAACTCATTTATTCAAACATTCAATTAAAATAAAATTCAATCACATTAGTCAATAGTCCATAATCAACCCCATTTATTTTCATAAATATCACCATATGCATCAATAAATAAATATTCATCTCATAAATTAAAATATTCCATATATATATGAGTATCATTTAATGGGCAATTTTAAATTGCATGAAATCCAATTTTAAGATTAAAATAAACTCTTTATTTTAATTATAAAAATATTAAAATTATTATATATATATAAATATATTATATATTATAGTCTCTTTTTAAAAGAACTTCCTACAGAAATATATAATATATATTATACTACCTCCGTCCCACAATAAGTGATTTTTAGGCTTAATATTTTTTTTCAAAATAAATGATGTGTTAGAATTCCAATATGATTTTTATAATATTTTGTCATATGTGCCCTTATGCAACCAATGGTATTTATTGCGTATTTATTGGAAAATTGAAAGGCTGAAGAAAGAGAAAGAAAGACCAAAAGGCAATAAAAAAAAAGTCTCAAACAAAAAAAATAAAGTATATTAAGGGTATTTTTATCATTTTAACTTATGTATTGGTATGTGTGATTTAAACTAAAAAAACACTTATTATAGGACGGAAGTAGTATATATAACTATACCTTTTAAAACGAATCAGCAACCATATATATATATATATATATATATATATATATATATATATATATATATATATATATATAAAGTATTTTCTTTTCACTTTCTCCACAATGAGAATACCTTTTTTAAAACAAACTTGATTCACTTTTTCAAAACTTATAGATTCTTTTAAACAATTTCGTGGGAATCTTTATAAGCTAAGGTCACTTTCTTTCAAAACGCACAGTTTAAGAAAAAACAATTCGCACCGAAAGAAAAAAAAATGGTTTTCGTCTTTACTTTTTTTCATAAAATAATAATAATTTTATACAACTAAAATTATGCCCATTAAATTATTCTAAATATATACCCATATGTATATGAAATCAAACCAATTAATAATTGCATAAAGGTTTGACTTTGATGCCACTGTTGGGTTTGTACGAAATCATGACGTAATCAAATTGCAAAAACTAGCGGAAGCATAGTAAAATCAGAGTTTAAAATTTCTACAAAACCGTTATCCAGATCATACTTTATGCAAATTATTAATTTAAAATGATAAATAAGAAGTTATGGAATCATACCCTTGTAGAACGAAACTTTCACAGGTACGAGTTCAACTCTTTGTTCTTCATGATCTCCTTGAATTTTCGGGTTAGATTACTTCCTTTGATCAACGTTAGACACCCAAGTGTTTGGCCTCTAAAGGTGATCCACCAAGGAATAGGAATTATTCAAGGAGGGTGGTTGGCTAAACCCTAGTTTTCTATCCTCCAAACTGATATCTATTATAAGACTTCTCTTATCACTACAAAAAATTACACAAAAAATGACGCTAAAATTTGTCATCTAAAATTTATTTTTCGCCACTAAAACAATTGGTGACGAGTGTTAATTGTCACGAAGACCGTCACCGTATGAGCGTGATATTAGGTTTATTTGACAACATTTGATGTCGTCACTAAATGTTTTAACTTATGGTGACGATCTACACCATTATCACTATAATTAATTACTTGTAGTGACATTAATAGCATCACTATTTGAATGACACTTTCGTCACTCTATATTATGTTTCGTCATCAAAACATAGTACATTAAATGACGAAAATATTTCTTCGTCATTAAATGATATTGTTTTCGTGACGAAAATATGTTGCTCTATTTAAATCATCTAATTTTAATGACGACAATATTGTCATATTTATGATTATTCTTTCGTCATGTTATTGTGTTTATCGTCACCAAGAATAAGAAAATAAATGACGACAAAACAATTCGTCACCTAATAATATATTTAACATGACAATTATGTCATTTTCATTTCATATTTTAAATAATATTATAAAATAATTTATCACCAAAGAGTTATTTTCTGGGACATATTTTTCAATGTCACTAATTAAATACTTTTGGTGACGATACATCTCGTCATAGAAAGAGTTAATAATAGTGACAAAATTATTAGTTGTGACTAAATTAATATATAATAGTGACGATATAGTTTGTCACCAAAGAGTTACTTTCTATAACACATTTTTTACTATCACTAATTGAATACTTATGGTGACGATAGAACTAGTCACAGAACGAATTATTAATAGTGACAATATTAAAAGTCATCACTAAATGAATATATAATAGTGACGGCATAACTTGTCATCAAATAGTTAATATTAGTGACAAAATCAGGTGTCATAACTAAATAAATATATATAATGACAATACTATTAATTCTAAAGAGTTAATATTATTCGTCATTAAATTTTAATTTTTATTGACCAAATATTATTTTTCAATAAATGATTATAAATCGTGTTGATGTTTTGGTCATATTAAGTTGTTTGACATTCAAAATGTATTGTTACAATAACAATTTTCAATAAAAAAATATAATACATTTAGTGACATTTTTAAATCAACTTTACACCTGTATATAATGTAAGAGACAAAAGGCAATAAACATTTAAAATAAAAATAATTATCTTATAAAAAAATAGTAGATTCACTAATTCAACAAAATACTCAACTAGGCAATTAACAGTTGGTTAAATAATCTAAGTACCACAAAATTAAATTATATAATCCAAAAAGCTAAAATTCTGACATCTATATCCTAAGAAAATGCTTAATTAAAACCTTCAACCTTGTGGTTATTGACCTTCCAGAAAAATCTCCATCTGCAAATTCATCAAATCATATAAACATAAATCAGTGACATAGTTATGAAATTAAAAAAGAAAAGTATATAAAGAAAGAAATGTTTAAATAATAAATTGTGAATTTTTCAGAACTATAGCTATAACATTACTAAATAAATTATGCCATCTTTTTAGGACCATAAATATGGTACAATAAAATTATTAGTCAAATGCAATCAAGCAACTAATGAGTTTAAGCTCAAATTCATCAAACAGTTAACTTCAAACAATAAAACCATTATGAGTAACTCGTTGTTGTGACATTCTAAAATACAGTCACCATATATATGAGTTGTCTTTGGGGCCATGCGTTCTCACACAAGTATAGTCCTCAGAAAGCTCAATCTCACTTGCTGAGAGAGAACCAATAAAATCATCATGAGTAACATTGGAGACTGGGATGGGGGTCAGTTTTTTACCCGAGGAACTGCTCAAATTTGGGTAACCTGTAATAAAACTATAAGGTAAACTCACTAAGCTTGTTCCATTTTCCAAACAAAATTTCCTAGAACTCAAATTGGTCCTAAGGTTGTAGTGATGTATACTCGGTAATCTTAGTACTAAAGAAAGCTCCCAAAAACCCAGATGAGACTTGATTAAAATCTAAGAAAAGAAGAGTAATGAACAGCCTTTATATATAAAACATCAAATGCAGAAAGCTTTAACTTCACATAATTTAAATGTTGCTAAAATACAGAGATTAAACTACTTTCCCAGTCAATAAATCCCAAATCCCATATGACAAAATCACATAAACATACATATGTATATAAAAATGTAATCATCTCCTACAGATGCATGAAATAGTCCATAAATCATAAGAAAAGCAAATACCCAAAAAGGGGATTTATGAATAGACAGAGAGATCAAATAGAAATTGCAAGTCACTCCTAAATAGAAGATCAAGAAAGAAACAACAAATTAAGCTAGATAAACCTCAGAGTCGGTCTCCAAAAACCCCAGTAAAGAACTTGACGAATGCATCTACAAGGAATGAAATCTCCACAGAAAAGAAAAATGAGGAAAAGGGAAAAGGAAAACCCTTTACCCACAAATACTCTTCTCTTTTATCTGTCTCTCTCTTCCTCTCCTTACAAATACCGTACCATTCTACTACAAGGTATATATACGAATTATATATAGATAGATGTGTAGTATTTGTGTTTACCAAAATAAAGTAGTAGTATATGTCTATATATATATATATTTACCCACAATATCAAAAATCTGCATTAACACAAATACAACAATGAAAAGCAACATTTGAAAGATTCATTGAAGTTTAAAAGTATTTATTACTTACATGATTTTTTTCAGCCTATATGTTCATCCCATTAGCAGCCATAATTGCCATAAGTTTGTCGATATTTGCACCTTGATGAATCAATTGAGTTTTCAAATCAGACACTTCAGTCTCAAATTCACCCACTTGTGTCTTAAGATCATTTACTTGAGAGTCAGACATTTGTAACTTTTGTTGTGTCTCTTGAAGTTCCTTTTGGACTTGTTGGGTAGCTAAATCAGATGATGTGATGCGCCTGCATGGAGGTTTTGGATCATACCCAAGGCCTTTAATGTAACCGGATCCATGGCCAAGAACCTCCAAGACTATTTCATCTGCTTTCTTCTCAGATTCTTCTTCTTTATATTGATCTCGCTCTTTTTTCATCAACTCCTATTAAAACACATGGATGTAAGAAGATATATATAATTAATTACCATCATTAACATAGAAAAAGCTGGATTTAAAACAAATAGATACGAAAGTTACCCAAATCTCTTCTGCCACTTTGGATGACCAACCCTTTTTCTCTGAATGATGCGTACGTTTATACAAATCAATCCTATCACAAGGATCTCCATTTAGCTCCATTTGAGACTAGGACAGGAAAAAATGTGCCAAAAAAATAAGAATTATGCATCAATTAAAGGTTATTAGAATGAAACTAGTACAAAAGTACACGTTTAGAACACTTACAATCTCGTGTCGACGAACAGTAAATGGCTTTCTGCCTGAAATATGTGGAGCTCTCACCTGTCTTCTATTCCCACCATTCACAAAACTTGTGCTATAAAAACAAAAACAATGATATTCTAAGCAATGTTACAAACCTATAGCTATAACCTAAACACTGAACCTTAACATTTAAACATGTTAAGTTTTTGTATTATTATCTTAAATTTAGGTGTTGCAAAATAGTCGCACAATGCTTCCCAATTTTTTTTACAAGAACAAAAAGAAGGCTTGTTATTCTTAGCCTCTACCAAAGTTGCAAACTTCTTGTAGTGCATATGTAACTTGTAACGCTTTTGTCGGCTACTAGATTTCAGCCTATCAATCAAACATTGCTTCACTCCCAGAGCATCAACATTAACATCTATGTGGATCTACATATCATATTAGCATATTTTAGATGACAAGAAAAATAAAGTGATATAAGAAAAAAGTTATTAGTTTCGATCTATACATTTATATGATTAAAGCCTGGTTCCAAACTCTTTTCCTCGTCTACGTCTTTCCACCTTTTTGGAACTGGAAGAACATCTCGAGTTATCGCTCCAATTTGACTTGCAAGCTTTGCAGATTCATCTCCATTTATAGGTCTTCCTATGAATGGATCCACATTGATCTTCATTTTGCTCCCTGAAGTAACAAATGCCTTCATAATCCCCTTCCCCATTGTTGGACCACGACTCCTTTTCTTAGAGCTAGCTGTATAAACATTACATGCTTGTTATAGTATTTGTTTTGCATACATAATAAATAGGATTATTAGTTACATCAAAACTTAGTATAATTTTTTTTTAAAAAAAGAAAAGAAAAGAGAATCCATACCTGTTTCAACACTTGTTTCAGTTGATGGGGCTTGAATGCTCTTATTTGATGGAATTTCAAGACTTTTGTTGTTGTAGTTTCATGACTTTCAGTTGTTGGAATTTCTGGACTCTGAGTTAATGGAATTTCAAGTCTTGGAATTGCTGGAACTGTAGAGATTTGTGGCGTGGGATTAATTTCACAGGCCTGATTTTTAGTAGCATGTTCACTACCTTTGGATGAATTATTATGGACTTCAAGTATTACAAATGGTTCCTTTTCTGTATTAGATTTCCTACCATCAGAAGCCACATTTTCTTTGTCAAAACGTCCTTTGATACCTCTGAGAGTTATCGAATCAGCTACCTTAGATTTACGATCAATGAGAATCTGTTTAGTCTTGTTTGCATTGCTTTTCACTTTCAGTTTGTGTCCACCTCCAGGAGCCATTTATAAAACCTGTAAGAAAAAAAAAAGTTAAATTAAATCTATTAGAATTGGATTAACTAATAATAAAGATAGACTGGTTGTATAATTATACATAACATTCTAGTGAGCATTAAGATGAATAAATATCATAACAATCAGTACTACGTTAAAAAAATGCAATTTAAATATGACCTTCAGTACATGAGAAAACAAATAAAGGCCAAAGGAAATTAGTTATGTTCATTCTGCTCCTCCTGGTGGTGATTATTATAATAACAAAAGTAGATGAATATGGCTACAAAACTTCTTAATTACATTCTTTTTTCGCAAACTGAAATGGTGAATCTGTTCTGTATCATGTTTTCTCAAAAAAAAATTCTCTCTGAATATGGAATCTTCTATCATAATATGGAGATGGACAAGCTACTAGGAGGTAGCAGTAGCTTTTTCACCCATGTTGAGTTCTTGGATTCGCCCCTCTTTTTGGTAAAACAATTTTTGATGTCTAAAAAGAAATCTAAAACTGTAATTCAGTTTCATATAGACTATAATTACAAAGCAAGTTTGTAGCTAGTAGTACAAATTCATATCCAACCTATAACTAAAAAGGAATCTAATACTATAAAGGATGCTGTAAACAATGATGTATGCTGAATCAAGCAGATGGTCAGCCTCTTTATTTATGAGAAGAACAAACAAATCCCATTATACACCTTAGGCAGGCTACTACAATTGTATTGTAAAACACAGAAAAAGATACTAATCAGCATATTTCAAATATAGAGTTCCATTAATCTTACTAAGATCTTTAAAAAAAATCAGTATAGATCTTCAATTTTACACTCGAGGCAAAATTAGAAACAGGGATAAGGAGCTCTGTAAACAGGGTAAGAAGGAAAAAAAGAGGTGGATAAGTATCATTCAACATCCTCCCCTATTTCGCGCACTGGTTATCGTTTTAATGTAACAACTGAGAATGTAGTTTTTCTGCCAGGCAGTTGTCAGACACTATCAAATTAACAAAACACAGTCCTCTCCAGTGCATCTCCTACATTGTTAATAGTAACTAATCAATTACCTAATAAATCTTTCCAGATAGCCCATAAAAAGCATAGGAGTTAAGACTTAGTTAGCTAACAACCCATAACAAGCATATGCTAAATGAATAACTTAACCATCTCAATGGTTTTAAGTTATTATTTTGCCTGTTCCAAATGAATTCAATGTTTTGGCTATACTTGGTTTCGGGAAAGAAGTTCAACTTCATAAAGAAGGAATCAAAATAAGAGCTTCTGCCAACACAAAGGATAAGTAAAGATTCGTTCTTCATTACTCAATTTGATCAACATAATGGGCAACAATACCGTCATAATCTGATAATACACTAAAAAAGTAATCTCACAATTATCGCATGTGTTATATAAACCAAGTCCTAGCTTTAATTTTGTCTAATATTTAGTTTTTAGCCAAGATAGTCCACTTGGGACATTTATCAAACAGTTAGTGTGCATAGTTTTAAGACACCCTTTTCATAGCTATCGGTTTGCTCTTCAATCCCATTTTTATCTCCCTTATGCCTCCACACATCCAACATATCTCCTCTATACCAATTCAAGCTATGACAGTCGGATATACATAGTTAAACTACACATTAATTTGTAATCTAAATAACTTCCTAACTTAATCATCTTTAATTTACTTCAAGTTTTGCATAACATATCATTTGCTACAAATGATACCAATACTCTATAAGTAATCAATGGTTATACAAGCTAACATCACACACTGTTATTTAACAGTTAAACATATGATTAACCAACTAATGGAGCAATTCTCATATAGCACAATATAGCAAAGGAGTAATTACTTCTTAATTTGTTAATCAAAAAGTATAAGAATAGGCTCTCTTACACATATACATACATGTGTCTGTATATATGAATCCTTACAGCAACTAATGGAATACGGATGAACACTGTTATTAGAAAAAATACCTTTGAACAAATTGACGGGTCTTTGGGTCTTCCAAGTTAGGGCTTCTGCAATTATCACAGAATGTGCAAATTTGAAGATGAACTTGGGCTAAAATTTTGGGATTAATGATAATCCCTTCACCCGTAGGAAACATTATTCACACAATCAAATCTCGATCTCGCTAATTGCGGCAAAATTTGGCGCTACTCTTTTATTTCTCCCGCCTAAACTATGGCTAAGGAAGAGAGGTGAAACCAAATTGGTAGAGAGCTACCATCTATCTGGCTAAGGATTGAGAGGTGAAACCAAATTGGTAGAGAGCTACCAAGTTGGCTAAGGATTGAGCGAAACCCTTGATCTAAACCCCTTTCGCACGCACGCACGCACTACTCTATACTTGAAATAAAGTTAAGTTTTTTTGAGATTATTTTCATTTTTTATTTTTTATTTTTTATTATGGTTTAAACTTTATTAAAGTATTGAATTAAAAAATAAAGTTAAATAATCCAAGTGACTTTCTTAAAACCCTCCCTAATTTTTATTTAATTGAATCTTAAATATAATACCAAAAAATAAAGTTACTTTAAATTAATCTCCAAAAGACTTTTTTTGATTTAATATTATGTACTTGAAATAAAATATAAAGTCTTTTGGATTATTTAATTTTATTTTTATTTAACTTTAACTTTATTTATGATCATAAAAATAAAATTTTATGGAGAAATTTAAAGTTTAACGTAGTGTAAAGTTATTTACTTTATAGTTTATTAAAATAAATAGTTGATATTGTAAGTTACTTAAAAAGTGTTATTAAAAGTAAATTTAATATTGTAAAAAATTTAAGGTATTTATATTCACCACAATTAATTCTAAAAAAATTTATTTAAAACAAAACAGCGACCAATTTTATCTCTCGTAAAAAACCTCTGAACAATAATATATACCTATATTGTGACTATATTTTGTTCCTTTGCTGTTCCTTCGCTATATATAAAACTCCTCATGTGAAGGAAAAATGTTCCTTCACAAAATTTCCTTCGCTGCATCTCTTATTTCTTATAGTGAATTATCTATAGTAATGAAGTTTGTCTAACAAATAAACTAAGCTCATGTTAGACAAAACTTAACTCATTGGGCTCATTAATTGGCTATATTCTAAAATCGAGAGTTAACTCTTAAGTTATATATTAATAGTTTAAAATTCAATTTTACATATAGCATACATAGAAATACTTAGTTAAATATATTTATAAAACGGTCCTTAGTAAAATAGTAAGTTTTATTATTATCTTTTCTGTTTGTTTTTTTAAATGAAATTTGGACGTTTAGTGGCTTCAAAAATGATTTTTAAAAAAAAATTTGGGCGTTTAGTTGAATGCAATTTGACGATTCCAACATCATACCTGATTGTATAGATGATAAAACATGAATTGAAAACAAAGATAGAAAGCATATTTTGTGTACTTAAAGATGTTAAAGAATTTATATATATATAATCATGAGTCTAATACAATATTTTTTTTTCAAAATGTAAACTGAAAATGTATTTAATCTTAACAAAAATTTGAAAACAAGAACTGAAAACAAAGATAGAAAGCTAAAGGCTGAATGACACTTTTGTCCCTCCAAGTTGTCATCCACTTTCAAAGTTGTCTCTAATGTTCAATTTTCGTTCATTGGATTCTTAAAGTGGCATTTTGTTGACGTTTCCGTTACTTCCCTCAACTTGACACATTTTGATCAATTTTAACCCAACCCAACTCAGTTTGACCCAACCCAAAATTTTAATATTTTAAAATATAATCTTATTTTAAAAAAATAATTATATTTAACATTTAAAAAAATAATATTTAATATTTTAAAATAAATTATTATCTTTTAAATAATAATTATGTTAATATTTTTTTTAAAAATAATTATTTTAAAAATAATTATATTTAATATTCTAAAATAATTGTTTTTTAAATAATTATTATTTTTAATATTTTATAAGTAAATATAAATTTTAAAATAATAATTATATTTAATATTTTAATATAAAATATATTATTTTAAATAATTTGAAAATAATAATTATATTTAATATTTTAAAATAAAATATTATTTTTTAAAGTTTATAAAAATAATTATTATTCTAAGGAAAATTTTTTAGAAACTTTATTTTTTTCAAAAATGGGTAAAGTTTCATAAAATATAGATTCAAAAAAATTACATAAGAAAATAAAAAAAATTTCTTTAAAAAAAAGTAGATTTTTTCATTTTTTATGTAAAACTTTATTTTCAGAAGAAAAAAAGTTAATATTTTTACCATTATTATATGTATTCTCAATATTATAATTTTTAAAAATAAAACTAAAAATTAAAATTAAAATACAAAAACAGTAAAAGATAAATAAAAAAACAGATTCAATTTTTTTTTAAAAATAATTAAATATTGTTTTTAAAAAATAATTATTATTTTCAATTTTTTTTAAATATATATTTATTTAAAAAATATTGAATCATTTTTTCTAATCTTTTACTGTTTTTTGTATTTTAATTTCTATTTTTAGTTATTGTTTTTTAAAATTCTAATATTAAGAATACATATAATAAAATGTCACTTTAAGGACGATAATTGAACTTTAGAGTGTAGAGTGTGTTACAATCACAAGTATTGATCTTTGAAAATGGTAGTTACTGCCATCAAATTGATTGCCCAGTCAAGCAGTGCAACTTCAGATGTGTGCCATCAAATATCAAATATTCAAATATATAATTTACTGTCATCAAATATCAAATACATAATTTACTGTAAAATAAATTTTGCTTGAACACAAATATCAATCACAAGTGTTTACCGTAAATATCTTTTCTGTACATTTTACTGTAAATTATTTATTACACATTTTATTGTAAATTACAGCAATTTTTGGATAATCAAAATTCCCAATGATTGTTCTTGGATTTGGCACAAAGTCTTAAAATAATGCAGCAGCCAAAAAGCAACAACCTCAGCTAGTTAACCCACCACCACCAGCAGCATCAAACAAATTTTCCAACTCAGATATGCATTCCCAGACCATAGCAGCAGAAGAAGACCAGCAGGCTTGCACCAGCAGCAGAGATAAGGGGGCAGCAGCAGAGCAGAACCAAATAAAGCAAAGCAGATTAGCCCAGCAGCATAGCAAAGAAGAAAAGCCCAGAATCAAGCATAGCAAAGCATTAGCAATAACATAACAAAGAAAAGCAGATTAGCAGCAACATAACATTTGTGCAGATAAAAGCATTCAGCAGCACATAATAAAGCAAAACATATTAGCCCAGCAGCAGAGAGCTTGAATCAATTTTTGTCACTCGAGTTTCTAAATGCAGTCTCCAAATTGGCTTTCTGCTCTTCTTCGTACGATAGAACCCCAGGTGGGCATTTTCAGCCCAAGATATTCATTACAGCCGTACAGAAATTATTAGCTTATAAAGCAGACTGTCACTTTTGTTACAAATTTGACGAGGTTGGTTGCGCCACAAGGGAGACATTAATGGCAGCCCACAAATTCCAACCAACAAAATCTGCTTGCTGAAAAGCAGCCTGAGAAGAATTCAGCAGAATGTCATTGCCAATACCAACTAAAGTGAACTATACATAAGAAAAGAAGGGAGCAGGAAAATGTCCAAGTTCATATTCACAAGTTTGCACAACTCCCATATAATTGGCATATATCACTAAAATACAAAACCTGCGCAGTGGCTGGAAGCAATTTCCCTTTAGAGTCTCTTGTGGCAGAAGAGTCGCCAATAGTAAATATGCGTGGGTGGCCCTTGACTCGGAGGGTTTCATCAGTTTCTACTTGTCCCCACCATTAAGAGGAAGTTCATCACGGGTTCCAGTTGAGGAAGTAGAGATTTAGACCCAACAGTCCATAGAATTAAATCTGCTTCCAAAATTTGTCTTTGTTGGCCCTTTTCAGTAGGCTGCAACTAAAGAATTAGTTAATCAGGGTCATAAGCGGCTGGAATGTTGCCAACATACATAATCCATAACCCAAAACATACATATTTAATGGCAAATAAAAAGGAAAGGTAGAGTGGGTTGAACAAACCTCCATAACATACATAATCCATAAGATGGACCCACATCTCCTTGGTAAAGTTAATCCTTAAGCTTCACGAATATGCAGCCAGCATTGAAGGATTTCTGATGTTCCCTTTCAATCTTTATCACAAGAAGGAAAATGAATTTCAAGAATTCAGCAAAAACTCTTTTTCTCAATGAACACTGGAATCTGTAACTCAGAAAAATCAGAACACCAATACCTGAGCCTCCAACTCGGCTATTCTATTCACGGATATTTGTTTAACATCACAGATAACACACCCAAAAGATAGCAGCAGAGAGCTAGTCTCAGCAGCACACCCAGTAGCACCATCAGTGACAAAGAGAATCAGCAGCAGCATTCCCTCAACCATATGGCAAAAACCACTTCACCAGCCCAAGGGAAAAGGCAGTAGACCAATTTCAAAACCAAAACAAATACACAAACAACAGAGGATAACCGGATCATCACCAAACCAAATGTAAAATTTCCTAAGATACCACATCCTAACCACAACCACTGCAGAAATAGCCCAACACCACAGACTCAACTGCACATCCATCCCCTCACAGCCAATCTCGCACAACCAAGCATAAGAGCAAGCAGATAGAACAGCAGTAGCAACCACTGCGGCAGCAACATGCAGAGGACAGTAGCACAGCCAGCAACATTACAGACAAGCATATCAGTAGCAGGCATAGCATAGGAACAACATTTATCATTATACGCACCAAATAGCAGCATCAAAAACAAAATTATCAAAATATACAAAAATTAGCATTTCACATCAAAATTGCCTCAATTGGCAAATTGGGAAATCACCCAAAGTGGTTGAACATGACAAACAATTTGAAAATACTGCAAGATTGAACTGAGAAATCTTTGGACTACGTGCCAATTAATTTTGAAAATGTAACGCTTGCAGTATTTAGATTCTTCCAAGTTAAGAACGAGAATGATAGCCCTAAATTGAACAAGTAAAATCCAGAAACAAGCATATTACTCACTCTTGGGAGGATGAAAAACTTTGGGAAAAACGTAAGACATGTTAACCTCGGGAGACATGTTTGGAGGAATAAAACATGAAGGCCAACTCTTCAACAACCTTGGTAAAGCTGCATCTGTTATATTGGTAAAGATGCATCTGCTTATTGGTAAAGCTACATCTGTGCACTCGATATTCACCCTGAGCTATCAACACACAAAAAAATTCCTACAAATAATGTGAGTTTTAGTAAGCATTGATACATCAAAGCAACTGAAATAGTTTGAAGAATAGAATGAGTTTATTAGAGCACCTGTGTTCTGTTGAATTAACTATTGTCATCATCAGTATCATTTTTAGAATCACTATGTTGCTGAGAATCATCCTCAGTACTACAATAATCAACCAAAGTGTCATCTAACTCATCTTCTTCATCGACATCCTCTAAGTTCTCCTTAACAACTTCATGTAGTTTTGAAATTACCAACTCCTCAACATCTTCAGGATCAATGTCCTCTCTATTCAATGATTGTATTTCACCAAGACTAACTTCAAATGCATCATCAACATCATTCTCTTGATATACTCCATCTTCCACAAAGGAAAAGTCGTCAACATCCATTGCTTCTTCTTGCAGCTCATCAACATCGTATATATGCCTATGTTGAAATGGTTGCACTACTCGCCAATTACCTCCTAATTTAGGATCATTAATATAAAAAACTTGTCGTGCTTGATCAGCTAGTATATAAGAATCATTCTCATACCATTTTCCTGTAACTTTAATACTTACTATATTTCCATCCTTTTGTATCCCTGATTTTTTTTCCCAAGATCAAACCATTCACATTTGAATATAGTTACATGTCTATCTTTAACATAATCCAATTGAATTATATCAATTAATACCCCATAAAAATCTATGATATCTTCACCATGGTTCCCCTCTACTACAATCCCACTATTTTAAATTTTACGACGACCATCACGTTCTTTAGTTAAAAACCTAACTCCATTCACGATGCATCCAGTGTACTTTCTTACACACCTATGTGGTGCACATGCTAATGCATATAGAGATTCGTTTGCTTCTGATGGTTCATCATGATATATTTGAGTCATCTATAGAAAAGTACGATTTTAAAAATCAACAACATGATAATAAGATATTTTCCAATTCCAAACAATATTCAAAATCCCAAGTATCTTACATGATTTTTGAACCATGCAGGAAATTGCTCTCTATGTTCTTGATCTACATTTTCACAACCAGCTAAGCGAAGCTCCTCTTTATGCGTCCTGTAATAAACAATATCAATATGTATTTCAACAAATTTCAAATACTTACCATATTATTTTTGTAAGTTTAAAATCTAATGATATACTCACTCAAAATATGGTTCAACCTCTTCACAATTTTGGAAGACAAACCATTGTGTCACATTGAACTCTTCCTCCAATAACTCAACATGTTTAGTTGCTCCAAAATGGCGGCATTTTTGAGAGAAAATTGATAAACTATCGTCAGTTACTATATCATTATTTCTCTCATCTCGATTGAATCTAGTCTCAATTCCCCGCAAGTACATTGAGCAAAAAGTTAAAACACTCTTTTGCAATGTAAGCTTCTGCAACTGAACCTTCTAGATGAGCTTTATTACACACACTCTGCTTCAATTCACATAATGATCTACAAAAACATAATTAACAAAGACATCAATAACAACTTAGACAAAATAATTTATATAATGAATATGTTTTTTTATTACCTTTCAATTGGATACATCCATCTAAATTGAACCGGTCCACCAATCAATGCCTCATTTGGTAAATGAATAGGCAAATGAACCATTATGTCAAAAAAAGCTGGAGGATATATTTTTTCAAGTTTACATAAAATCAAGCAAATATCTTCTCTCATTTTCTCCAATTCAGATTTCTTCAACTTCTTATAACACAACCGTTAAAAAAAATGACCCAACTCTGCTAGTACGTCGGATACCTCCTTGTTTAACGATCCACGAATACCAACAGGAAGTAACCGTTGTAAAAGTATATGGTAGTCATGACTTTTCAATCCATATATCTTTTGATCACTCGAACTAACACAACGAGAGATATTAGAAGCATACCCATCAGGAAATTTAATAGATTTAAGAAACTCACAGAAATCCTGCCTTTCTTTCTTTTTCATTACATAACACGCAGAAGGTTTCACATATTTTCCATCACTCCTCTTAATTAAGTGCAACTCCTTGCGAATGTTCATGTCCTCTAAATCTTGCCTTGACATGATTGTATCTTTTGTTTTCCCATCTATACTCATCAAGGTTCCCATTATACTCTCACAAATATTCTTTTCAATATGCATTACATCTAAATTGTGCCTTAACTTCAACTTACTCCAGTAAGGCAAATAAAAAAAAATGCTACATTTAGTCCAATTCAATTCCTCAGGCTTGCGTTTTCTCTTTCTATTACCAAGCTTCCCTGGTGTCAAATCTTCTAGTCTCCCCAACTGCATTAACACATCCTCCCCAGTTAATTCTCTAGGTGCCTCGCAATCTTCTCTTTTACCATTGAACTTTCTGCTTCTTCTCCAAGCATGATCTTTTGGTAAATAGCGATGATGTCCCATGTAACACACCTTGTTTCGCAACCCCTAAGAACATATTTGATCATTACAAACTAGACAAGCTATGTACCCTTTAGTACTCCATCCAGACAAATCACCATATACAGGAAAATCGTTTATTGTCCATAAAACAGCAGTATGAATTTGAATTTTTTTTTATAAGAAACATCAAAGGTTTCTATCCCTTCAACCCACAATTTTTTAACTCTTCAATTAACGGCAATAAGTAGACATCAATGCCCTTTCTTGGTGATTTCTTCCCTAGAATTAGTAAAGACAACATAAAGAATGGATGTTTCATGCAATCCCAAGGGGGAAGATTCAATGGAGCTACAATTACAGGCCAAATGCTATAAGTGGTGCTTAAGTATCCAAATGGATTAAAACCATCTGTAGCTAGAGCTAGTCTAACATTTCTAGGATCATTTGCAAACCAAGGAAACTTACTATCAAAGTCTTTCCAAGCTATCGAATCAGTCGGATGTCTCATATAATCATCATCAATTCGTTTTTCTTTATGCCACACCATCTTTTTAGATGTTTTTTGGGACATGAACAAGCGTTGAAGCCTAGGTATTAGTGGAAAATACCTTAAAATCTTTTGTGGTATCTTCTTCCCTATACCATCATTGACTTTCCATCGAGAAGTTCCACAAGTAGGGCAAGTTTCCAAGTTTCCATTCTCCTTCTAGAATAAAATACAGTCATACTTACAAGCATGGATACATTCATATCCCAATCCCAAATCTTGCAACAATTTTTTAGCTTTGTAGTACGAACTTGGAAGTGTCTTGCCATCAGAAAGAGATAATTTCATCAGCCTCAACATCATATCTATAGTTTTATTACTCACCTTATTATACACTTTGAGGTGAAGTAATTGTATGATAAAAGAAATCCTTGAAATCTTCTTACATCTAGGGTATAATTCTATTTGAGCACCCATCATGAGTGCCTCGAGATATGCTGGAACACCACCAATATTGGTGTTATTGTCATCTAAGATATTTTCAGCATCATCTTGATAGTATTGTTGACCAAGGTCAAATAACATGTCATTAACACCATCATCTTCTTCAAACAAATCACTATCAATCCTATCACCCTCATTAGTATGTGGATTCCTTAAATTATTCGAACTTGATGGTTCACCATGATAAAACCATGTTGTGTACCCTAGATCTATCCCTCGCTCCAAAATATGATCTTTAACTGTTTTTTGATCTTGAATTATTAAGTTTCAACAACCTATACATGGGCATCAAATGTCGCACTCTTTACCTACATGAGTTTCAACAAATTTCATAAAAGCGTTTACCCCATCAATATAAGCCTTAGACCATTTAATTGCACGCAACCAACTCTTGTCCATTTTATACCCCACAGAAGCTAGTGGATATAATAGAACGAAAACTATAGCAAAAACTAATAATGCTAAAAAGGGCCAAGATAGCAACACTATATTCTTAAACTTGCCTTGCTTGGTGATTACCGTTAAAGTTTGTAGTTTAACTTCCCTTCACAAGTCATGCACAGTTACATTCATATATATGCACATATTAGTCACATATCCATATTACACGACATGTATAGTTATTAAACATTCACATAAGTCATATCAATATCAATATCTTGTAGTTCTATCATACTTATTCAATGATGTTGCATTTTGGATATATTATAGACTATATACCCATCTATTTTGAAAAAATATAACCCATATCATTCGTACATTTTAAACAATTCAAAAACTCATTTTCTCCAATCCGGGCTGCCAAGCTTGCTGCAAAGCGCAGCCCTGTGGTTGCTGATGTTGCTGGCAGCTTGCCGAATTGCGGTGTAGCAACTTTGCTATTTTGTAACTTTTAGCTCACTTATCGGATCGCTCTCATTTTAGAATATGTTATACATGGTCTATAAGACTTTTTTTAAAAATTATGAGCCGCCCATTTTGGATTTGTTTTATAGTCCGAATAGTGCGTCAAAAATGGGAGCGCACACTAACTTTTCACTTTTTTTTATTTTTCATTAAAAAGCGCTCCGACTTGGTTTAATGCCACGAGGATCTTAAGTTAACTTAGTTTAGGTTGTACGAATCTATATTAGGTTTCGGCTCCGTCAAATTATGTGTTTTTAGCCAAATTAGTTCATTATGGCATTTTATCAAACATAACGAGTGCGCCTAGCTTGTGGACTGTTTTCTAAGACTTGGTGCTACATATTCAAACCATTTTCGCCAACCTTATTACTCCGTACAACCACGATAATCTCCATGGCTCTAATTTCAGTCCAGAAGCAACAATTATAGTTAATATCATACATGAACATATATTTACAAAATAACTAACAAACTAGTTTACTAACTTTTATTTTTCCAAGTTCTTTTGCAATATACTAACCATGTAACCATGCATTTCCATAGCCAAATCATATATTTCAAGCTACATCACATTTAATATAATTACCTTTACCAATTTCCATAATTAACTTTATCCAAACATAGTTACCTTAATTCAATATGCTAACTGATTTGAATAGAAAAATGGTATTTCGCCTTATTAACCAACATTTTTAATCCAAATAGAATACAATAAAGTATTCAAACTTAAGGAAATAGACTTTATTGTAGAAAAAAACAAGTACTTTTAACCTCAGGACTGGTTTCAATCAACACTGTTAACTCAGTTTTTTTCCCACTTGAACTCAAATTGATTCAAGTCCATATAAATTCTTTTAAGCTTATTTTGATTAACCCAATCCACTTGGTTTACATCATAATACATATATAAATGTCATCTAATTTCAAAAATTGATTAATAATTAGTTTTAAAGCACTTGAACCTATTTGAGACAATTTATCAAACACCACAAGTGCACAACTTAAATCCTAGAATATCATAGATGTTTATTCATGATTCTAGCAAAAAAAAGTTTATCCAAGACCTTCCTTATCACTCCAAATTTCATACATTCTCATTACTCAACCAACTTCA
Organism: Panax stipuleanatus; assembly: GCA_020205555.1. Taxonomy (NCBI): domain Eukaryota; kingdom Viridiplantae; phylum Streptophyta; class Magnoliopsida; order Apiales; family Araliaceae; genus Panax; species Panax stipuleanatus. Next base: position 68,016,717 of record CM035119.1, on the reverse strand, counting down.
CAACTAAGCATAGAATTTATATCAACATGCGCATTTATATTTACTCAATTTCTCATGAACATACTAAAAGTACATAAATTACCTCTTAATTTGATGTTATAGTCCCACCCTTGCTTCATCCTTGAATTAAACCCTTTCTTGGATAATATTTTGCTCTAATTTTTCTTGTATGTTTGGTAATTGAAGAAGTTGAGAATGGATTTTGGGATGGGGTGGTGGAGTCGAACTTATGTAGATTCACGGATGGGAGATAACAAAACTTTTCTTGTTCTTTCTTTTGGAACGGATGAGGGATTTAACCGAATCTTAGGCCTTGTTTGGCTGTTTTAAAAAAAAACTAGGGCTTCATTTAATTTAATTCGTTTCCTAATCTTTAAGTTTTGTTTTATTTATTTCAAAAAAAATTCCCAATTAGCTTTCATGGTTAAAGTTTTATTTTAACTTAACGACTCATGTCACATTATATGAATTATTATCTTCCATACATACAATATTCAAATATAATATATATTGTTTATTATATTATGCCTCCTTAATTTTTCGTCTTCACGAAATTTGCCTCCAAAATTTCTTAATTTTTTTTTGCCTTCATATAATAATGTGACGATATTACGTACTTTGTCACTAAATATAAGCATTTATGACGAACCAGTGTTGTCACTTATCCACTCATCTTATTAGTGACGAACTAGTATCTCGTGATATAAATTGGTGTTTGTGACAATAAAAATTGTCATGAACTATTAATTGTTCGTCTTTACAAAATTTGCCTCCAAAAGTTCTTTAAAAAATTTGCCTCCAAATAAAAATGTGGCGATATTACGTACTTTAACACTAAATATAAGCATTTTTGACGAACCAGTATTGTCACTTATCCACTCATCTTATTAGTGACGAACTAGTATCTCGTCATATAAAATCGGTATTTGTGACAATAACAATTGTCATAACTTATTAATTTTTCGTCTTTACAAAATTTGCCTCCAAAATTTCTTAAAACTTTTTTGCCTCCAAATAAAAATGTGACGATATTACATACTTTGTCACTAAATATAATCATTTATGATGAATCATAGTTATAACTTAACCCACTCATCTTATTAGTGACGAACTAGTATCTCGTCATATAAAATTGGTATTTATGACAATACAAATTGTCATAAATTATTCTTTTTTTGTCTTTAAAAAATTTCCCTCCAAAAATTTTCAGAAAATTATTGCCTTTAAACAAAATTGTGATGAATTTGTATTTGGCGTCACTAAATGTGAACATTAGTGACGAAATCACATTGTCACTAAATTTTACAAATAATTAATGACAAACTATTATGTTGTCATCGAAAGAAATATTATGTGACAATAAATACTATCATAAATTATTACAAACATGTCACTAAAAGTTTTCCCTCCAAAATGTTGGTACTAAATTCTACCTCCAAAATAAATTGTGACAAAATTTTGTTAATCGTCATCAAATGTGTAAATTAGTGACGACATAAATGATTAATAGTAACAAAAGTAAAGGTCGTCACAAAAGCAAAAGTTTTAGTGACGATTATGAATTTCGTAATTATTAATTAACAAATTGTGACAAAATTTTGTGCGTGGCAAAAAAATTCGTCATAAAATGTGTGATTTCTTGTAGTGTATATAGATATTGGTCAACCCTTCTAATCGTATTAGACATGAGGTTTCATTTAATTAATTAAACTCCTTTAATTAATTTAGTTTCCCACCACATTGGTAATAATTAATTAAATTTATTTAATTAATTTGTCTCCTAATCTTATTAGGAATAAATGAGAGTACTAATATTAAATTAATTTCTAAACTCCTTTAGAAATTAAAATAATAATAATTGTAATAATATTAATAAGACTCCTCTTATTAATTTATATTTAATATTTCTAAAATATTAAATAATAAACATTAAGCTATTTAATTTATTCTATCAACATATATTAAATTAATTACACTTAATGCATTATTACAATTATATCATTATCTTCTTAAATAACTATTCTTCCTTTTATGGCGTGACCCTTTAGGTTCTCCATATTAAACCGGTTGTGAATAAATCAATTACAATAATTTTAATCTTATTTAAATAAATAAATTAAACTAATAATCTATTTAAATAAATAATATTCATTCTATAATAGGGATAAGCCTCCCTAGCGATCAATGACTTTTTAGATAATATAGATTTCAACATTAATCATAAAAGAACCTGTGAGTAAATAGTTACCGTACAATTCAATCCTTTCACCATACAATGTTCCAATTAAATATAAGACATGAAATTACTGTCAAGTCTTATTTTATTTAATCATATGTATTTCGATTGGAAAATGCACAACTCCAAATAATGCAAATTAGAAAATCCTTTCTAATTTCATTTTACCTTGGCCAAGGACTACAGGGTTGTCATTTAACGAATCACATAGGACATATGTCTTCTTTTACTAGAAGTGGTAGATTCTTTATTGATCATTCATTATTTTCATATGTAACTCATTATACCCAAGCATACCCTTTGATATACCCTAAGAGTTTTTAACAAATAAGTCAAAGTGTAATTCATTACATACAAGATACTATGATGATCTCAAGTCCAAGGATCACTTGTACTACTATCACATTAGGAATTTCTATTAACAGGCAAGTAAAACTCGATTAGGTATTCTATAGCGAGTCACGTTCAGTGAACTTATTCTCTAATAAGCACCTACATACTTTCTTTAGTGTCTCCACACAAATGATAATGAGATCAATCATCCTCATCCAATGAGCAAGCAACATATGTACCAATCTATCCGGATTTACTAATCCCCTTTTTAGTAATCTAACGATTGGGAACTATTTTAGTTTTAAGCTTTCTAAAAATTTAGATCTCATTAGTATGATCAACATCATAATTCTAAAAGTATTGCTTAAAACTATGGGTTATTTACATATTATAAAAATAACATTATGTAGATAATTAAATGCCTTTAATAAATGAATTCTTTTATTAATAAATAAATAAGATTGTTTACAAAGTATGTGCTTTATCATTATACATGATTGACTTGTATACACACTACTATCACTTACGACTGTTAAAGGTTTAAAGTAGAAATACTTATTAACCTGGGACATAGTTCTTGATCTTATGACCCTCAGATATACTTTTGATTCTTGTTATTCATTCTTGATTCAAAAGTCGAGCTTTCTATTATTCAGAACTCATTGATTTCTCGCGTGTTATTATTGTTTTACATTATTATACTTGTGAGCAATTGTTGCTCACTCTTGCATAATAACATTGTAGCTAAGATTGAAAGGACTGACGAGTCATCCACTAGTAAAGGAAAGGGCAAAGCTAACAAGTGATGAAGACTTGTTATTTTATTTGAGAATATTGTGTTTAAGACTTATGATGTTTAAGACTTAACTGTTTATTTATGTTTTCACATTTGATGTTTAAGGTTAGTTAAACCCGGGATTTATTTATTCAGATGTTGTAACCCTTAAGGGGAGGATTTTTATTTATTTATGAGTTTCATTTATTATGGGTAAATAGATGTGATATTATTAGACAGTGAACACCAAATACTGTGAAAATTAAGTACCCAGATTTGGGGGTGTCACAAGTTGGTATCAAAGCTGTAGGTTATGAATCTTAGGTGGGGGATAATCTTAGGTTAGTAGCCTTTAAGAGATCGATAACATAGTGGTGATTAACTCTTATCGAGTTCTAAGAAATGAATTCCTTAATTCATTGAAGATAATAAAAGACTTTATGTGCTTATGTGATTACTTATGTGCTCGCGAGTATCGATTAGCATCACGTAGTAACTAAAAACTTAAAATTTTGATTTGTCAAGATGTCGGATGTTGGAGGATCCAGTAAGCCTAGGGAGGATGAGCCCTGAGTGACTAGGGAGGAGGAGCCCCGAGATATTCATACAGTCTGGAAATAATTGCTTCGGAGAGAGCCATATCCATTGATCACCGTTGTTGGTCAAGAGCATGAGCCAGTATTTGATTCAAAGGAGGACTCTGAAGAGATAGAGGTAGAGGCTGAGGTTGAGGCTGAGGAGGAGGATGAGGACCCTGATGAGTTTCCATCAAACTATGTTAGTGCTGAGATGTACGACGAGATGTATGACCTTAACATAGAGTTACAAGATACTGTTCAAGAATTAAAGGAGCAGACAGTTGTACAACGGACTACTATAGAGCAGAAGGATGGCGAGATCGAGAATCTGGATAATCGTCTTGGAGACGTGGAGTGGAAGTTGGTTTATGTAGAGGGCCAAAGTGAAGAAAAGTCAGCTGAGATAGAGAAACTGAAGAATGACTTGCGAGAGGAGTCAGTGAAGCGTGCTAGAGCAGAGGACGCTTGGATGAAGGCTTCTCGACGTGCAGATCTTGCCGAGGATGATGATCGGGGCAAAGAAGGCTAAGATTGAGGAGACAGACTACACATTCTAGACAACGATTGAAACGGCCCAGGATCGAGTTGTCTACTATCCAGTGCAGTTCGAGGACTTATCTTGGTACATGCTAGATCGTAGAACGATGTTCTGTATCATGGAAGAAGAGCGCAGAGAAGCTGTTCGACGTCTTAGTAGGCCGTGATAGGAATATCATGAGTTATGTGATATTCTATTATAGTTAATAATGTAAATTCCAATGTGATTATAAATAACGGAATATGATGATGATTTAAACCCTGAAGATTCTTTATCTCGGGATAGTTGATGTAAATAGCAGTGATGCTATCTTGTTATCTTTAAACTTTTTGAATGAATAAAATATCAGAGTTTATTTGAGATGATATGTGTTAAGTGATTATCTTAAAATGTTTAAGCTAGGTCTTAAATATTTAAGGAATTGAGTAACGATCTAATAAGCGTATATCCTAAATAGAAATATGCCGCCAAGAAGACGCCCAACTCGTAAACCAGCCCAGAAAGGGTCAACCAATAACAATGATGCCAATGCTAACGCTAATCCTGTTCAGCAGTTGGTGAACCTGTTAACGGGAGCACAAGCCAATCAGCATCAAGCTCCACTGAACACGTCATTTAAAGATTTCAAGGTGGTTGGACCGCCAGAGTTCAGAGGATCTATGAACCCCATCGATACTCAAATATGGGTGATGGAAATGGAGAAAGTGTTTGATGTTGCGAGGGTCAACGACAACCAGAAGACTGCCTTCGCGACATTTATGCTGAAGGCAGAAGCCAGCTACTAGTGGCAGGCAAATAAGGTTTGAGGAGGACATGGCTGATAGTAGTGTGTATACAAGCCAATCATGTATGACGATAAATCACATACTTTGTAAACAATCTTATTTATTTATTAATAAAATATTCATTTAAGGCATATAATTATCTACATGGTGCTGTTTTTATAATATGTAAATAACCCATAGTTTTAAGCAATGCTTTTAGAATCATGATGAGATCATGATAATGAGATCTAAATTCTTAGAAAGCTTAAAAACTAAAAATAGTTTCCAATTGTGGGATTACTAAAATGGGGAGTAGTAAATCCGGATAGATTGGTACATATGTTGCTTGCTCATTGGATGAGGATGACTGATCTCATGGTCATTTGTGTGGAGACACTAAAGCAAGTATGTAGGTGCTTATTGGAGAATAAGTTCACTTAACGTGACTCGCTATGAAATACCTAATGGAGTTTTACTCGCCTGTCAATAGGAATTCCTAATGTGATAGTAGTACATGTGATCCTTGGACTTGAGATCATCATAGTATCTTGTATGTAACAAATTATACTTTGACTAATTCCTTAAGGCCTTTTAAGGCATATATAGGGTATGCTTGGGTGTAATGAGTTACATATGGAGATAATGAATGATCAATAAAGAATCTACCACCTCTAGTAAAAGAGGAGATATGTCCTATGTGATTCGTCAAATGACAACCCAGGAATCCTTGGCCAAGGTAGAATGAAATTAGAAAGAGGTTTCTAATTTGCATTATTTGGGGTTGTGTATTTTCTAATCGAAATACATATGATTAAATAAATTAAGACTTGACAGTAAATCCATGTCTTATATTTAATTGGGACATTGTATGGTCGAAGGATTGAATTGTACGGTAACTATTAACTCATAGGTTCTTTTATGATTAATGTTGAAATCTATATTATCTAGAAAGTCGTTGATCGCTAGGGAGGCTTATCCCTATTGTAGAATAAATGTTATTTATTTAAATAGATTATTAGTTTAATTTATTTATTTAAATAAGATTAGAATTGTTCTAATTGATTTATTCACAACCGGTTTAATATGGAGAACCTAAAGGGTCACACCATAAAAGGAAGAAGAATTATTTAAGAAGAAAATGGCATGATAGTAATAATGCATTAAGTATAATTAATTTAATCTATGGTGATAGAATAAATTAAATAGCTTAATGTTTATTATTTAATATTTTAGAAATATTAAATATAAATTAATAAGAGGAGTCTTATTAATATTATTATTATTATTTTAATTCTAAAGGAGTTTAGAAATTAATATAATATCAGTACTCTCTCTCTCTCTCAATCCTAATAAGATTAGGATATAAATTAATTAAAAGTGTTTAATTAATTAATTAAACCCTATTCTAATTGGATTAGGAGGGTTAACCTAATATCTATATAAGAGAGTCTTATATCAGAAATAACGTACGTGAATTTTTCCAAGAGTTGGGAGTACACATATTCTATAGAGATAGAAACAAGGGTTAAGCCAATAACCCATCTTCCTGAGTTCTTCATCTTCCTTGGTGGATCACCGTTAGAGGCCAAACATTTGGGTGGCTGACATTGATCAAGGGAAGGAGCCACTACAGATGAATCAAAGGAATCAAAGGAGTAGAACTTGTACCTGAGGAAGCTTGGATCTTCAAAGGTATAATTCCATCCTCTTTTCTGTTATTGATAACTAGCACAAAGCATGATCATGGTTATGGGTTTGTATAATTTTTGAAAACCTATGTTTTGCGCTTCCGCCCTATTTATGTGATTTGATTGCATGATTGCGTTGCGTAATCACCTAGGAGAGGTTTAAAGAAATGTTCTTCGAAATGTATTTCTCGACGAGCTCATAGAACCAGATGGAGGTTCAATTTCTAGAGCTGAAATAAGGTAATATGTCCGTATCGGATTATGCTACGAAGTTTAATGAGTTGGCTAGGTTTTCAACTTACCAAGTGAATACTGATGAAAGGAAGTCTAGGAGATTTGCACAAGGACTGAAGCCCTGGTTGTACAACAAAGTGTTAATGTTCTAGTTGAACACTTTTGCGGGAGTGTTAGAGAAGGCAGTCATCGCAGAAGGTGGAAGTGATGCTCTGACCAAGTAAAATCAAGAGCTTAAGAAGAAGAAGAATGAAGGTGAAGGTAACAAGGCTAGTGGCCGTAATACTGGTGGAGGCAGCAGTCAGAAAAGAAGGTGGAATGACAGCACGTCGACTCTGAATCAACAAGGGAGTCAGAAAAAGAAAGTGGAAGCTTTTTCGGCCAGCGGGAAGAATCACCTGGGGGTCTGCATGAAAGTAAAGAGAGTTTTCTACAATTATGGTCAGGAAGGCCACATAACCCCAAACTTCCCTAACCCTAAGAAGGGCGCTTGCTTCACATATGGGTCAAAGGACCATCTGGCCAGGGAATGCCCTAAGAAGGTATCAGAAGGGGCAGGGGTAGGTGGAAACAGTGGAACCAGCAGTGGAAACACTCTGACCATTACGGGATAGACACCAACCAACTGACCTACCGCCAGGACTTTCAACATGACCGTGCAGGAGGCTGTGCAGTTACATGATGTGGTGTCAGGTATCATTTTGATCAATAATGTTAATGCATATGTATTATTTGATTCGGGTGCTACTTGCTCATTTATATTCGATAACTTTGCTAAGAATCTATAATTGCCTAAGGATGAATTGGAATACCCTATGAACATATAAATTGCGAATAGAAAAGTAATTTCTGTTAGGTTCATACACAAGAACTGTAGGGTGGATATTAAAGGAAATGTGATGGTTGTAGATCTTATTCTGATTAAACTTGGGGAATTAGACGTTATTTTGGGAATGGATTGGTTATTCAATTATGGGGAGATAATTGATTGCCAAAAGAAGTGTATTAACCATATGACCCCGTCAAATGTTGTGTTTTATGGCAGCAAGTTGCCTAGACAAGCGAGTTGTCTGATGATGATGCAGGCCAAGAAGTTGTTAAGACAAAGTTATGTAGGAAATTTAGCCTACATAGTCGATAGTCGCAAAGAGAGCCCGAAGTTAGAGGAAATACCTGTCATGACAGACTTTGTGGATTTATTTCCAAATGATTTTTCAGGACTTCTTCCAGATAGGGAAGTAAAATTCGTAATCGATTTGGCGCCAGAAAATACCCTAATATCAAAGACCTCTTTACGGTATGGCTCCGGTGGAAATGAAAGAATTAATGGTGCAGCTGCAAGAACTTTTGGATAAGAAGTATATTCAGCCGAGCGTATCGTCGTGGGGAGCACCGATGTTGTACATTAAGAAGAAGGATAGATCAATGCGGCTTTGCATTGACTACAGGGAGTTAAACAAGGTTACGATTAAGAATAAGTATCCATTGCCAAGGATTGACGACTTATTTGATCAGTTGAAGGGAGCGAGATACTTCTCGAAGATAGACCTGAGAAGTGGTTACCATCAATTGAAGGTGAGTAAAGAAGACGTTCTGAAGACAACGTTCAGGACTCGATATGGTCATTACGAGTTTTTGGTGATGTCATTTGGTCTGACAAATGCTCCTACAGCATTTATGGACCTAATGAACAAAGTATTCAAGCCATTTTTGGACAAATTCATAGTTGTTTTTATCGATGATATTCTTGTATATTCTAAGACCAAGGAGGAACATATAGAGCATTTGAAGGTGACATTGGAGGCATTGAGAAGAGAGAAGTTATATGTCAAGTTTTCAAAATGCGAATTCTGGATAGAGCGGGTGCAATTTCTTGGACATGTGATTGATAAGGATGGAATTTTGGTAAGATCCCTCAAAGTTTGAAGCTATGATGAACTAGGATCAGCCAAAGACATCGTCGAAAGTGAGAAGTTTTCTCGGATTGGTAGGATATTATAGAATGTTTATTCAGGACTTTTCCAAAATCGCGACTCCGCTAACGAATTTGACTAGGAAATCGGTGAAATTCGTTTGGACAAAGAAGTGTGAGGAAAGCTTTCAAGAGCTGAAGAAGAGACTGAGTACGACACTTGTGTTATCTCTTTCGAATAGCACATGAAATTTTGTGGTGTATAGTGATGCATCACATAAAGGACTAGGCTGTGTGGTTATGCAAAATGGCAAGGTTATTGCGTATGCGTCACGACAATTGAAGGATTATGAGAAGGGGTATCCTACCCATAATTTGGAATTGGCTGCAGTAGTATTTTCTTTGAAGATCTGGAAACTATCTCTATGGGGAGAAGTGTGAAATATATACAGACCATAAGAGTCTGAAATATATTTTTACACAGAAATATCTAAATATGCGCTAGAGGAGATGGTTGGAATTAATAAAGGATTATGACTGTGAGATCTTATACCATACGGGTAAAGCTAATGTGGTTGCCGACTCCTTAATCAGAAAGGGTCGAGAGAAATTGATGTTGTTGACTGCCCAGGAAGAGCTAATTTTAGCGATGGAGAAACTAGAATTAGAGTTGAGATATCCTAAGGAGTCTGATGAGAAACTGTTCCAGCTGGGAACTGGTACAACTTTAGTGGATAAAGTTAAGGAAGCACAACTTCAGGATGAGGAATGTGAGAAGATTAAGAAGAGGATATCTGAAGCGGATGAACTGAAATTCAAAGTGGACAACGAAGGACTGTTACAATTCAAGGGAAGAATTTGAGTACCGCCAGTGCCATAAATTAAAGAGGAAATTTTGAGCAAGGCTCATAGTTCACGGTATTCGATTCACCCAGAAAGTACGAAGATGTACCAGGATCTCTGACAGCATTTCTGGTGGCCGAATATGAAACGGGATGTTGCCAATTGTGTGGCCAAGTGCCTAACATGTCAGAAAGTGAAAGCAGAAAATTAGAGGCCGAGTGGGTTGCTACAACCGTTAGAAATCCCAGAATAAAAATGGGAGCATATTATAATAGATTTCATAGTAGGTCTTCTGACGACTCAGAAAGGTTTTGACACAGTGTGGGTTATCGTGGATCGACTAACAAAATTAACACACTTCTTACCAATCAAGATCAGATTCAACTTAGACCAGTTGGCAAAGTTGTATGTGAAGGAGGTTATTTTAAGGCACGGAGTTCTAGTGTCAATAGTTTTCGATCGAGATCTGTGCTTCACATCAAATTTCTGGAAGCGACTACAGGAATGCATGGGGACGCAGTTAAGAACGAGTACGGTATATCACCCTCAGACCGACGGAAAAAGTGAAAGAACGATCCAAACATTGGAAGATATGTTGAGAGCATGCATCATAGATTTCAAAGGAAATTAGGATGACCACCTACCGTTAGTGGAATTCGCTTACAATAATAGTTACCACGTAAGTATTGGCATGCCGCCTTACGAAGCGTTGTACGGCAGAAAGTGCAGAACTCCATTATGCTGGGATGAAGTTGGCGAACGTCAATTGCTAGGACCAGAATTGGTACAACAGACCGCCAAGATCGTGAAGTTGATCAGAACAAGACTAATAGCTGCTCAGGATTGGAAGGAGAAATACGAAGATCCACACCGCAAAAATATAGAATTTGAATCGGGTAACTTTGTTTTCTTGGAAAGTCTCTCCATGAAAGGGAAAGATCAGATTCGACAAGAAGGGAAAATTAAACCCGAGGTTCATTGGACCCTTTGAGGTGCTGCGAAGAATTGGAGAAGTTACGTATGAGGTAGCCTTACCTCCGGCATTAGAGCACATCCACAATGTTTTTCATGTTTTAATTTTACGACCGTATAAACTCGATTACAACCATGTTATAGAATATGAACCCCTACAATTTGAGAAAGACTTATCCTATGAAGAAGTTCCTGTTTAGATTGTTGACAGAAAAGAGCAAATTCTCAGAAATAAACTGATACCTTCTGTTAAGGTAACTTGGAGGAACCACATGCTGAAGAAGCTACGTGAGAACTCGAAGAACACATGATGAAAACTTACCCATTTTTATTTGCTTAATCTATGTGTAAGCGATTCTAGGGACAAAATCTTTATAAGGAGGGAGAATGTAACGGGACGAATTTATTGAATCGTGATTATGAGGATAGAGTCCTTTTAAGGGGGGAAATATGGGACGAACGAGAATTTTGTAATTTATTGTAAATATTTATTGAATTAAATTAATATTTTTGTTGATTTATTTATTGAGTTAAATAAATATTTGATGGAATTGTGGTAGATTAATTTAATTATATGTGTTACATTGATTAAATTAATGTGGAGAAATTTTATATTTCAAAATATGAATTTAATTGAGTTTATTAAATTAAATGAATTTTTTATGTTATTCTAATTAATTTAATAATTAATTAGAGATTTAATGATTTTTCATAATTAATAAATAAAAATTTTAATTATGTGATGATGTGATTTAATGTGTATTATTATCTTTTATTTAATTGAAATTAAATGATATTATTTAATTAATTAAAGTGTGACAAATAAACTATATAATAAACAATTAATTAAAATAATGGGAAATGAACTAATTTGGAACAAGCCAAACATGGCCTTAGGAATGTGGGAGCAGTTAAGACCTGATGTGCTTAACTGCTACCTATGATTCCACCGGTTATTGGTTTTACGTATACTTATATCTATACTACTCATTCATTATATTCATCAGTTAGAAAACTTCAGAGAGAAAAAGAGAGGGAGATTGAGAGAATTAATTGATTGAAGAGGTTTTGTAGAATCAAAGAAGGAGTTCCTAACAATCTAAACAAGGTTATCAGGATAATTCCTTTAACCTAGTTTTAAATTTTCGTTCTTAGTATTTCTCCATTAACGCATATTTTAAGTTCTCTGTAATCAAATTTTTGGAATAATTGTTGGATATATGGTTGTGAATATATATAGATGTTTATAACATGTTTTATATCATTTATTCATGCTGTAGAGTAATCAAATTTATGTAATCATGTTGTAATCAGAGTTTTATAAGTTAAAGAGTATTAAAGTATGAATATAGCTTATATGTAAAAAAATTCATGCTTTAATTGTATATTAAACTGTAAATTGATGATTGAATATGATTATACATGTAAAAAAAAAGAGAATGAAACTTAAACGGACAGATTCGGTGTTATAACGAATCTGTAATGCATGATTTCTTGAAAATTATTAAAACTATGAAAAATATCAAGAACATGAAAATTGGGTGTTCTAAATTAATTATTTATGTGATTTAAATTGTTAAAAGCATGCTAAAAACGTTATATAATGTTCTGTTAAGTTCAGATTATGTTGGGTAACATTAAAATTGTTGTTTGAGCTTAATTTTGGCATTATTTGGCTTATTTTTGTGTTCTTCGCTAACACTATTAGACTGCACTACTTTGTGGCGCCGCAGCGCTGGCCAGTGCTGGCTGACGTGGCACGGCGCCGCAGCGCCAGTTCTATGAAGGAACCCAGTGCTGTAGCGTCGGGCTAAGCAGTCGACTGATGTAAGCTCAGCGCCGCAGCGCTGGTCTCCATTGCAAATTGGGCGCTGCAGTGCCGACGAGTAGAATGGCCCAGGAAATTTTATTTAAGTGTTCAAAGTTTAGAACTATATTTTAAAACCTAATTTAATGAATATGATAACATGTTAATCATATATTGAGATGTTTAACAGATTGTTAACTTGTCAATGATGTATTACATGATTAATTGATAAGTTAAATACTTTGTTTAAACTAGTTATTCGCGAAGTCTAATAACATGTTCAAGAACTGATGTTTGTGATTCGATGAGTATAATCAGACTTAAAATTAATTAGTATTGTGAATGCAATGGTATGTAGGATTAATTGACGAACGTGATTTATAATTGTAGCTTTCGCACGAGGCAAGTTTCCTAATTCTTACTTTTAATTGACAAGTTTTCTTACCCTAAGTCGATTATGATTACGCAAGTTTATTAACTCTACTTTAATTGAGCAAGTTATATATTCTTTCATTAAACAAGTTCTTACTCTTGTTTATTTAAGTTCAAGATTCCATATGAGACATTATAATTCTTTTAAAGCAATACTTCGGTTATACAATACTTATTCAATTGTATACCTTTGAGATTCATTATCTGGTTTAAGTATTAATTTATTGTTGAACCTTAAAAGACTAGCGAACCCTTATTGATTAGACTACTCCATAGTTGATGAGCGTTCTAAATTCTAGAACTATTATTGAGCTTATCCAAACCAAACTTTCTTTGGTGCGGACTCTGATGTCAAACTGAGATGAACAACCCTTTATAGGGGATTATTTACGAGTTAGCGTTGAGATGATGTGCACATACATGGTACTAAGGGCTAATCCCCCTAAGTACGAGAAGTAGAGTCCATATAGTCTTACGACTGTTAAAGGTTTAAAGTAAAAATACTTGATAACCTGGGACATAGTTCTTGGTCTTATGACCTTCAGATATACTTTTGATTCTTATTATTCATTCTTGATTCAAAAGCCGAGTCTTCTATTATTCAGAACTCATTGATTTCTTGCATGTTATTATTATTTTATATTATTATACTTGTGGGCAATTGTTGTTCACTCTTGCATAATAACATTACAGCTAAGATTGAAAGGACTGACGAGCCACCCACTAGTAAAGGAAAGGGCAAAACTAACAAGTGATGAAGACTTGTTATTTTATTTGAGAATATTGTGTTTAAGATTTATGATGTTGTTTAAGACTTAACTGTTTATTTATGTTTCAGCATTTGAAGTTTAAGGTTAGTTAAACCTAAGATTTATTTATTCATATGTTGTAACCCTTAAAGGGAGGATTTCTATTTATTTATGAGTTTCATTTATTACGGGCAGATAGATGTGATATTATTAGACAGTGAACACCAAATCCTGTGAAAATGAAGTACTCGAATTTGGGGGTGTCACAATTCCACTTGGGTTATGTTCGTATCTCATAGATGTTCAACATAGTATTTTTGGATCATCAAAATAGCTTACACATTTTATGATATTTATCGTCAAGTCTCGTGTTTATAAATATTTCATTCTACGTTTCATGCTCACATGCTTTTCCATGATTCATTTTAACCTAGATCACATACCAAGACATATAAATCACATATTCTTCTTCCAATATCCATCCTTATAACTTTGGATCCATCATGATCCCACAACACACAAACTCCCACAACCAAGCATGCATTTTTTTTCTTAGAATCATATATACTAACTTATCTTACAAAAACTAAAGTTAGGTTATAAACTTACTTCTTGAAGGCTTTCTTCCTCTTAGCTAGGAACCTCAAGTAGCTCTCCACCTTTGCTCCACCAAAATACAAGCACTTCGCTAGTATTTCTTCTTTTCTCTCTAACTCTCTATATACTACTAATACTTATGAAATTTCAAGTAAATGAAGTAATGAACTAGGAGGAGTCCTATTTATAGGCAAGGTTCATGTATAAAATACATGTACTAATACTTGGTATAATACTTATATTTGTACACCGAACTAATTAATAACCATTGGTAAAAGGTGAATAGGTAAAAGAATTACCAACTACTTCACCAACTATGTCCTCCTTCATCATGAGATCACATGGGATTACTTGCAAGTATTTTTGGGCAACAAAAATCAACACTTAGGTTTAATAGGGCCAAAATTGTAGGTCATGGGGGGTAGTATCCATATATTGCACTTTCATTTTATCATTTGTACATTATGCTAGCTTATTTGTTACATTTACACACACACACACACACACACACACACACACACACACACATATATATATATATATATATATATATATATCTACATCTATATATATACACCCACATATATATAAGTATACTTATCTTATATATACATGTATTCATATAACTAATGTACATTGGGTTTGTCCAAATTAATATTTGAATTGGGCTAGGTACAAACACTTATACACATTGTGCTCAAACATTAACCTAGCAATATTAATTATTTGGGCCATCATGTCTACACTTTAATCACATATCCTTATCCTTATTGGGCTTGGGTATATTCCCTAGTACAATACATTATTAACCCATGTCTCAATTAATCCAATTAAGCAATAATCATGCCACAGAAGGCTTATTACTTAAGGTTAATTAATTATAACCAAGCTTATCATTATCATCACTATACTTCTCAATTATCATATACTTAATTCAATTTAATTTGAATTATTAAGTCTATTTACACATATGTGTGTGTGTGTGTGTATATATATATATATGCATGCACTCAAATAATCCTTAAACATCTTATATTCATTACTAATATTATTTATAAAATTCGCGGGTATTACAAGGGGTATGCCACCTGTTGAGACATTTGATGATGTATTGAACGAGGAGTGGTCACAATACATGAGAGCTGACTGTGAAGATGTTTGGATTGATAAGGAATAGGAACTCTTATGGAAATTAATAGTTCATGGAGTGATGGTGTTTTAGTGACATTATATTATTTGTTATATTTGGGTGCCATTATTTTAATATATGAATATCATGTATGCCTTAGAATGATAATATTTGGTCATGTCACTTTTTATTTATGATTATCATATTAACATTTGAGCTTGTGTTTTTAATATTATAGCAGATTATGGGTTCTCAAAAGAATAAAGCTATTTCATCCCCTCAAAAGAAGAAAGATAGTTCAAAAGATGCAAATAACCAACCTGCCACGCCTACTCAAAAGATACAAGCTGCTTCAGAGGCTCAAAACAATCACACTGGTTATGTAAATCAAAATCTGAAAGCTGATATATGCCAAAAAAGAATCCATCCGAGTCCTCCAATTCTAAGAAAATTCAATCTAATGAAGTAGAGAGTATTGAGACAAGCTCCAGTATCGCAAAAAGAAAATGAGGTATTAATACATTACAGCGAATAGTGAAGCAAAAAGTACAAAGTATGAGAAAGGTTGTGGAGTAAACTAAAAAGGGGCAACCTCGTGGGAAGACAACCAAGGAAATACAATCTTGCATTGGGGTCTTAGCATGCACGAAGGTCCGAATTGACATTAAAAATGGAAAGCTGTGGAGCTATATACAAAAAAGAAGATTTGGGAAGCTATAGAGGTATGTGAAATGATTAAATTCCCTATATAGTTTTATTTTTCTTCATTGTCACATGTATTGATATTTGTGAGTGAAAATGAATTTCAAATTTCAAGTAAAAGAGGTAGAAACCAAAAAGATTTTAATATGTGTGATCTACTTGTACGTAGATGACGTTTGTGATAGCTCCTCAAAGCAAGAAAATGGTTTTATCATCAGCAACACGTAAATGGCGAGAGTTCAAGTCTAGACTGACCAATACCTATGTTTATCCTTTCGAAGATAAATAAGAACTCTTATGTGCCCCCCTGAAGAATATCCTTTCATTGATCCTAATGCTTGGAGAGCCTTTGTAGCCCATAGGTTTACTGCAGAGTTTAGGGTACATTTTCCTCTATTTTTATTGCAAAGAAATCATTGCTTTTCAAAGAACATAACCACCTTTCCCTTCATATTTTGCAGAAATTACATAAGAAACAACAAGAAAGACGTGCACAAAATCAGTATAATCATCGCTTGTCACGCAAATGATATGTTGGATTGGAGGATGAACTGGTTAGTACAAATTTTGTAATAGACATAATTATTTGTCCATGTTAAATGAGCTTGCTTGATTATTGTTTCTTTAAATGAAATAGCTGGAAAAAATGGCGGAAGATGACATAAATCGAGTAACATTGTGAAGGAAAGGCCACGAAGATAAGGATGGGAATATTATAGGTGAGAATACCGCTGAGAAAGAAAAGGAAATAGTAAGAAAATTTAAGTGTCTAAATTAAAAATTTATTGTCTGATTATCTGAAACTATAAGTGTGCACTATCATATACAGCAGCTTTATCAGTTTTTATAGATATATATATATATATATGTATATATATAAATAGTGGTGCTATAACATATACTTAAGGCCAAGTTCTTGGAAGATTGAGATAGTTTATGTGTAATAATTGATGTTGCCCCTTTTCTTATTTGATTCCATTGGTAGGTGCTCTTTTCTTAATATTGTAACAAATAAGGCAAGTCACACTAATCTCATATAATACAATACAACATTCTTATATCATTTTGATGCATTCAGTTGCAACATTTGTTTTTGCTTGTCACAGCACAAAAAAACTTACCTGTTTTGTTTCGTACACAGTATTTAGATGCTTTCACTGAATGCAGTTTTTTTTGCTTGTGTCATTTTGAGATGCCAAGTATGTTCCAGCTCTATGTAATGAGATCAAGTGATTGGTGTGGTAATGCATTTGGAATTGAAATAATGTTATAGAACTGGCAATCAGCAGGGGATTTTGTTATCAGTTGCACATATTTTCCTCTTACTAATAACTCTCAAGATCAAAACTACATTGTTAACTGCTATATTCTGGATACATGTGTTTCATGGTTGAGGAAGAGGCATCATTAATTTCAAATGAATGCATAAGGGACCTACTAAATGACAATGTCAATCTGTGTAGCTGTAACGAATGAGAATTTTATATATTAATTTTAATATTTATTGAATTAAATAAATATTTTAAATAATTTATTTATTAAGTTAAATAAATAATTTATGTGATTGTTGTGGAGTGATTTAATTAAGTACAATATATTAATTAAATGAATATTTAATATTTAATTTAATTGATATGTAATGATTTTATGGTATAGTTCTAATTTAATTGAGATAATTAAATTAGATGAAGTTTATGTGATAATTTTTACATGAGATTACGATTAGTGAGTAATTATAATTGTTATGTGACAAATTTTATTTAGTTAGCTTTAATTTAATTAAATTAGAATGTTAAGATTTAATTAATTAAAGTATAACATTGAAGGTATGTGTTAAAAGAATTAAAAGGGGTTTTAAATTAGTTTTACCAAACAAAGCCCTTAAAACTGTTTTTAAAGAGTTTTGCCAAACAAGACTCTTGCACCTATTTTAAAGAGTTTTTACCAAACATGGTCTTAACTATTAAAAAGCTTGTTTTTAAAAATAATGAGTTTTTGCCAAACAAGCCTTATGATTTTTAAATTCAAAATATTATAACTGATATATTAATTGTTAGTTATTATATAATTATATGTATTAAGTATTATAACAATTATATTTTCTAAACTACGTTAAGTTAGAATTAGAAAAAAAACACAAGTTAGTCAGTGTTAGAAGAAGAGAAAAAAAACAGAGAAAAGTTAGAGAGAAAGGAGAGAAGAAGAAGAAGGAGGAGGAGGAGGAATTCTTGCTAAGCCAAAACAACCATTATCATCTTCTTCTTCACTTCAATTAGCAAAAGGTATAATTTCTAAACTTATAGTTTTAAAAATTATGTTTTATGTTCTTCAAGTTTTATTCTCTGTGAATATAAGTTTTCATGAAAGTATATATAAACATGAATTATATATATAAATTGTGTTCATATATGCTTCTAATTGAATTGTATGCATAATTTAGTTGTTTAAATCATGTAAGCATGTTGAACATGAAGAATTCATGTTCATCAAAAGTTACAGTGAATTTGTTTTGATAATTGGCTTCTTTAAAAATTAAAATTTCATGTTTGATTGTATATTATTGTGTAAATTGATTATCGATTATGTTAATATGTCAAGAAACGAATTCAATATGCTTTGAATGGTGTATTTTGATTGAGTAACAAATTCACAGTGTTCAATTTCATCAAGAACACTGAAAAATAATTTTTCGCCAAAATTTACAAAATTGAGAGTTTTGAATATGTGTTATGATGATTATATATGTTAAAACCTGTTAGAAGCTTATAATTATGTTTTCTATAAAGTGTTATATGCAATATGTTGGTTAAATACGGAATTTGGTGTGGAGAAATATGTCAAATTGGCTTTTTCTCTGTAAATTTCGCGACACTGTCAGACCTGTCTGCATAGTGGCACGGTCGTGCTGCTCCTAAGGCTAATTGGAGCGCTGCGGCGCTGGTCCTGCAGATTGGGCAGAAAGCTATTTTTTTAAATGTGAAATTTTATGAGATTAATGATGTAATAAATTATAAAGCATGTTAATAAAATTAAAATGCTAAATGGACAGTAATGAATTATATTTTTAAGATCTAATATGTAATTATAAATTGATTAATCATAATCAAAGTAAATATTTAATTTAAATTATAATTTGTTTAATTATAATTTTAATATAAATGCATAATGTAGTTTGATTAATTATAATCACAGTAAATGTTTAATTTAAATTATAATTTATTTAATTATAATTTAATTAATATAAAATAAAATTATAGTTTGATTAATTATAATTAAAATGAATGTTTAATTTAAATTATAATTTATTTAGTTATAATTTAATTAATATGGGTACATAATTATTATTTGATTAATTATGTGCAAATGTAATATGATCATATGATGTGATAATTAATTGTTAAACTTAATAATTTAAAGAGAATGAGTTAACCTAGATGGGTTAACTAAGTTATGTGAATTAGTTATATGATAACTAATTATATTATTATTGTTAATTACATATATGTAGGGTTAATTAAGGAACGTGATTTGTAATTGTAGCTTGCGCTTGAGGCAAATTCTCTATCCCTAAACTTGTGATTTATATGCAAGTGTTTTAAATTCAAATCTTAATTATATTTGAGCCTGTCTTTTTATTTCTGCAATGGACAAGTAATTATTTAAAGTTCACGATTTAATTAAAGTGACATTGACTTAATTGTTCAAGTAAAGTCTATTTTATCTTTCGAATGCTTTAAGTTTAATTCTAAAGCATAAGTTAATTCATAATTCTTTATTGTTGAATTATTCTAGATTATTAGAAGTCGATTCAACTACTCCTTAGTTGATAGTAGTTGAACTCCAAATTTCCTTTTAAACTTATCCAAACCAAACTTTCTTTGGTGCGGACTTGTTATCAAATACTGAGATAAAAAACCCTTTTTAATAAGGGATTACCATGCGAAAGCATTAAGATGTTTGTGAATAGTACATGGTACGAAGGGCTGATCCCCCTGAGTACGATTTAAGAGTTCATATAGTCTAAAAGATTGTTAAAGGTTTTAAATAGATATGTTTATAACCTAGGACAAAGTTCAAGGTCTTATGACACTCAAATGATTTCTACATTCGAAATTCTATATGTTGGTGAAAGAATTTTTATTCAATTCTTTATTATTGATGAGAGAAAAGTATTCAAATCTTTTAAAATTATTCAGTTTATGTCATCACTATTATTGTTATTATTCCAAGTGAGCTTTTGTTTGCTCGCTCTTGCAATTAAATAACCATTGTAGCTAAAGTCGAGAATGTTGACGCACCGTAAACAAGTAAAGAAAAAAGCAAGATGAACAAGTGAAGACTTGTTTATGTTTATGTTTATTATGATTGTAATAAGACTTGATTATATTATGTTTTATTTTTTGCACTTATTTGTTTATGTTAAGGTTAGATTAAACCTGAGATGTTTTTATTAATGTTGTAATCCTTTTATAAGGAAGATTTTTATTTAATTACAAAGTTATAATTTATTTTGCATTCCTTATTATTAGGCAGTAGTTATATTTTATTTAGATAGTGAGCACCAAATCCCATGGAATTGAAGTACCCGGATTTGGGGGTGTCACAGTAGCAGTGTTCCAAAATACTTTTATGCTCGCCACGCCTAAACAAAAAGTATTATATACCGAACTCTAATGAAAAATGCTATCCGCATTTACTGGAGTTCAGATATATGAATCCTATTTTATCCTATGGTTACCTATACACCACAATATCTTTCTTTACTATTTCCAGAACTTGAACTTTCACTATCTCACCCTTTTTATGTCATTAAGTTTCAAGTTAAGAGATATATCTGCTAAAGTTTATGAAGCAATAATATAAACCATGAATCTCATTTCACATGTGTGCAGTTGTTTGTAAATCATCAAATATCTTTATAGAAAGCATAGTCTTAGAACATAAGTAAAAAGGTGAATCTACACATACCATAACCAACCACATTAACAGTGTTGTTCAAGAAAAATCTTCTATATTGGCTCGTTTAATTGACGCCTTCTAGTATCTCATTTTCTCAATCTCCCTCTCTAGAAAGTCTAGAGTTGTATCCATGACATGGTTAGGGGGACAACCAGCATCCAACATCATCTTTAAGAATTTATATGCATACTTTAATCTGCCTTCCTTGCTATGAACTTCTATAAGTGTATTAGAAGTAACAATATCAGGGTTTATCTAACTAGTCCTCATTTATTGAAAGAGTTTGTTTGTTTCATCAATCCGACTAGCCTTCCCAAGGGCATTAATCAGGGAATTGTACATCACAATATCAAGATAACCACCTTGCTTCATTAGTTTTTCCAGAACAGCAGTGGCTAGATCCGCCATTCCCATCTTCCCAAGCCCTTGAATTATCACAATATATGTGGGCCTGCTGCTAGTGTAAGAGAGTTTGTTTTCACTCCCTGTGGCCGGAGGGGGTTGCGTTTCAACTTTCAGGTAGCTGTGGTTTTGCACTTCTCTACTCCCTTCTGTCACTCTCTCTATTCGCTCGCTTATTACTATTTTTATCCATTAGCTGTAAGCTCTCTCTCTCTCTCTCTATATATATATTTGTACATGTACATAATAATATGTTTATATATATATATGATTATATAAACATATGTATATGCTGAAAACTCAAAGATTTGTTTTTCTCATTATATATTTGATTTTGTGCATTTATATTGCTTTTTATTTAGTCACTCGTATCCCCAGGATGCTTATCTTATGTTGTTATTCATCAATTGTTTACATTAATAATATATTCCTTATTTGAATTATGTTTATTTAACTGTTTACTCTAATTTTAATTTCGATTTGTAGGTGCATCTACATTTCATAATTTTAGTTACTTACAGACATTTCAGTTTCTGAGGAATTAATTATCCCTATGCATCTGCATTCCTGTTATGTTGTTTGGCTTTCATGCTGTTGGTGATGATTGTAACCATGTTAGCATTTGTTGACCTAGTTGTTTTATTAAACTACTAGTCGTGGTCAGGTAATCTAAACTTGGTATAATATCATTGGATATCCTAACAAAATTAAGTGCAGAGTATTGTTGGAGTTTGTGGGGCTGTTTTAATAGAACTTTGGTATATATTTATGCAGTAGTTTTTATTGAAGCAAGGAAATTATTGTGCGAATAAAAGAATTCCTGATTGCATGCTAGTATATGTATTTTTTTGATATGATGCATTTAATTATATGTATTTCTAACCTATAATGATGATTATTTGCAAGTATCGTTTTTTTATTGTTACTGATGATTCTTTGTTAATGCATTACGATGAAGTGAAGAAAAAAGTAAATGAAGGTTCGTTGACTGTAATCGGCAGTAATGATATTCTCACAATGACATTGGGAACTTCAGAGCGTCCTGGACGAGTTAGAGGTGTGGGAGCCTATGTGACTCCAAGTTCCTACTTTAACCAACCAAGATGCAAGAAAGAGTATGTTAGTGAGAGCATTAAAGAAACTGTCAAAAAACTTCTTGAAGAAGAGCGAGATAAAGGGAAAGTTTTGGAAGCAAAAGTTGTAGCGGAAGAGAGATTTTTAGGTGCAAAAGATTATGCAAATAGAGGCAAAAATTGATGGAAAATGTATGGCACCAGGTGAAACAATTCCTCTAGTTATCTTGATTCCCCCACCCTTAACGGTGCACATATTTTAGACAAAGCTAGTTGTTCCGCTGTAAAAATTGATGATAAACCACTTGATGAGAAGGAGGATGTTTACAATGGTGAGAACAAAGACAATGAAGACAAAAAGATACCACCATTAAAGGTATGTGTCATGCATGGAATTGTGATTGGAGTTTTACATAGTCTCGATTTCATTAATATATATTCTTGTGTTTGTATCTAGAAACATGGAAAATGCTTAAAGTTCGAGAAGACAAGTAATGAATTGCATAACCTTCACCCCATGCCAATTACATTAAAGGTGTTGTGCGGATATGCAAAACATACCTTCTAGTTGAATGGGGAGACCATAAACTTTGTGATGGAGGAGGAAGTTTTTTGGTTGCCTCGTCCAACCCATATTTTGTATAAAGATATTCTATAATTTGGTGCTATGTCAGAAATATCAGGCACTTGCATAGTGATGTACATGAGGTATAATTAAATAAATCTTATTTGGTACTGTGAAAGAAAAATGATTTAACAATGCTCAATTATTCGGTACTTATATGATGTGTTGAAGAAGACAAAAATGTTAAGGATGATTACTTTTGTGGACCCTGCTCGAGTTGGTGCTAAAGGTTGTGGACGTTTTTCTCAAAACACGTTACATGGCATCTTAATTTTCAAGAGCACATCTTGGCACAATTTTCCTAATACCTTACATCTCCGGGTTAGTAGTGGATGTATATGTTCTTAGAGTAAAATTTGAGAAGTACTCATTAAATCTGATATTTTGTTAGAAGACTTTATAACTATTTACTTATTATATTTAGTTCGATCTGGAATGGTAAAGTTCTTTACCTTTTTTTTAAATTAAAACTCTTGATTATAAAAAACTTTTTGGTTTGACTATAAAAATATGTTTGGGGCTGATTTTTGTATAGAGATCATTGGGTGTTGACCATTGTCAATTTGGACAACAAAAATGTGTACTTCATGGATTCCCTCAAGCAAGGCATGATCGATGAGGAGTGGAAACAAGTTGTGAACACGTATGTTATTCCAAATTACTTTGTTTTTAATGTAGTTCAATTGGAAAGTTTTACAATAAAATTTCTTCTATTAAATCGTGTCTCTTGGTTTATGTGCATGATGTTATATGTGTCACCCTCTTGCTCATGAAGTGCCATTAAAGCTTACAATGGGAAAATCAGTAAGTAAAATACGAAAATCACCACAATGGATAACCTTGGTGGTATGTTAGCTTATGTGTATATATATTTAATTAGCATAAGATGTTTAATTATAGACATTTGTTATTTTTATTGATTTATCATGACATAATTACTAATTGTGTTTAGGGAACTCCTGTACAACCAACATACACCGAGTACGGGTATTTTGTGATGAGCTTTATGAAGGAGATAGTTGAGGATGGTAGTTTGGACTTTGTAGCCAAGGTTAGTTATTTTTTTAAGCTTTATTTTTTGCATAATTTATTTTCAAATCTTAACTATAATGGACTTGGCCAATTAGTCTACAGTGGGAGACTAAACTTTTTATAATTTTATTTCAGTGGGCAACTTATGTGAGCAGGTACATGTAGAGCCTCGAGTTAACGGTAGATGTACAAGGTTACACTTGTATTTTGGGAGAAGGCTGTTTTTCACATGATTATGTAGTGCACCACATCTTAATTTTATGGATAGTTTGGTATATTTTGTGGATGTAGTCAAATTCACAATTCAATGTACGTAATAGTAATTATATTGAAAAGTGAATTTGAAACAGTAAACATATGGTATTATTGGGTGTATTTTGAAATTTAGAATGCTTACATTTTGGCTTTAAATAAAAATTTAGAGCTTTTTTAGCTATATCATGGCATTAGCAGTCCTTGTTTGATACTGACACAACATTGTAAGTACATGTTTAGTCCTTGTTTGGTAATTCAATATAGTAGTAATTATATATATGCATGTATTACAACATTTTTAAGTCAGAAACGTTATGGAATCATGCTATCTACAACGTTTTCACACATCTAACACCTTATAGAAAACAAATACACAACATTTTTTAGAATAAAAATGTTGTGTAATGTGTCAAACTACAACGTTTTTGACAAAATAAACGTAGTTGTTTGCTACGGTAGAGATCCAAAATCGTTATATATATGCATGTATTACAATGTTTTTAAGTCAGAAACGTTGTGGAATTTTACTATCTACATTGTTTTCACGCATCCAACACCTTATGAAAAGTAAATACACAACAATTTTTAGAAGAAAAAAAAACGTGTAATGTGTCAAACTACAACGTTTTTGACAAAATAAACGTTGTTGCTTGCTAAAGTAGAGATACAAAATCGTTATATATATGCATGTATTACAACGTTTATAAGTCATAAACGTTGTGAAATCATACTATCTACAACGTTTCACGCATCTAACACCTTATGGAAAACAAATAGACAATATTTTTTAGGAAAAAAACGTTGTGTAATGTGTAAAACTACAACGTTTTAAAAGCGTTGTGTAAATATGTCTAATAGATAACACAGCTAACTACGACGTTTCAGGGGGCCTAATTATAACATTTTTTAAGCGTTATCTATTTACTTTTTTCTACTAGTGCATGATAATTAAGTTGAGTAAGTATGAGGACCGTAGGAAAGTTGCTTATGTGGATTCAGTTTGATTTAATGAAATTTATTGGTGAAATGGTAAGGTTGTTCATTGTTAGTTGATTGATAATGCATTGATTAGATTTTTGTGAGTTTGGTGTTGATAGTCATGATTTGTATCTTGAAATATTATAACACTATGATTGAATATAATTATTTTTTTGGAAATCAAACTTTTGTTTTACACGAGGACGTGTAAAAGGCTAAGTGTGGGGGGAATTTGATGAGTGCATAATATTCTATGATTATGATTCCTTTATGTTTAATTTTATTTCATGTTTCATGTGTATAAGAGCTTATTAAGGTGTTTAATGATTTCAGAAGTAATATGAGATGAAATAAGGAAAAAAGGAAGATTGTAGGGTTTTTAATGCTAGGTTGGATGCATGTTCTTGGCTTGAAACTTGGATTTTATTGTAGAGCTATTCCTTAGCTTTTCGGAACATCTTGAATCATCCCAATCGAAGTTCATATGGAAAAGTTATGATCTTTTTTACCAAACGAATGTTGAACTTCAAAGTTTGGAGTTGCAATTTATAACAGTCACTTGGAGCCCAATTTCGACCTTGATCCAGCCAGAATTTGTCAATTCTCAAAGAATAAAAGTTGTAGATCTCGTTGAACCCTTCGATTTGATAGGTAGCAGGCCCCTTAACTCCTCCCGGATCAAAGGTTATGGTCATTCTACCAAATGATGTCACAACAAGAAATGGAAATTCGCCCCAACAAATTTGAGCAGGAAAATTGGGAAATCTAGGATTTTTGGAAAGTTTCTAAAATCAAACTAAGATTTACTTTCCAAATTAGATTCTATTTCTTTATGGAAACTAGTTGTGATTTGTAATTCCTTTAGGATTTGGATTTCTAGTTCTCATAGGATTTAGTAACTTGTCTAACACTATAAATAGAGGATGATAGTTAGGGTTTTATTCATCCTATCATTCATTCAATCATCTACAAGCTATCATACCTCATTGAAGTGCAGACAATGAAGCATGTTAGGCTAGTTTACTTTATTTAGTTCTAAAGGGAGGTGGAACATTGTTACAAGTAATTGCTTAATGGAGTTTTATTATCAATTCATTCTTGCATGAAATTTCTTCTGATAATCTGTTTTCATTTATTGCATGCTAATTGATCTAATTGATTCGATATGCCTAATTGAGTTAGTTTGATCATTATCATATGCTAGATTAGGATTGATATTACATATAATTGATATATGTCTTCATCACAAGTAGCAAATTAGTCATAGTAATTGTGGACAAGCTTTTGTGTATTGCTAAGATTATTAGAAAACAAGTTAAACAAATCGAGCTTATGTGTTTGTTGCTTGGATTAGCCTAATTCTCTATTTCTTAATGTTTCTGTCATATTAAATCTAGAGAGCTTTTTCTAGGTTATATGATAGTTAGAATCTTGTGAAGAGCTTGTTTCATACAGTGATTATCTAAGGAGAATTTCAAATAGCAGAGATTATTATTATCTAGGGCTAATAGTTTCAATGAAGGGTAAAAAATAACAACTTGATTAATTGATTGATGTAAGTTGGTGAAACTGAACTGCAGAATTGAAGTTTGTACATATTTGGTTAATCTCATCAATTTAATTCAGTTTTCTTTAGTTCAAAACAATTTCAAAAACCCCCATCTTTATTTTATGTTATAATAGTAGAATAAATCTAAAACAAACGTACTTTCTTTGGGATCGATCCTTACTTACTACTGTGCTAATTATTTGAATTTGTGAAATGAAAGTGATGTTAATTTTGGAGTGTCAACGACAACTCCCAACTATCTTATATAGTATGGTCCAAACCAGTGCCTTTCCGACACAACCTCTTTCATAACTTCTCCTCCTTATCTAGCGGAAAACCTGACAATTAGTCCAGAACTACATCCACTAGTTTCCTTACTACAGGTATTTAACCCATCTCTTCCTTTTACTCATTGGGTATGTAGACACTTGAAAATTTACATTCCTGTTACTAACCCTGCAGGAGGGAAAAACTGTCTTTTACCTTTTAGAGACAACCCTGAAAGTCCAAATCCAACCTCGGCGACAATCCCAGGAGATCAAAATCCAACCCCGGTGACAACACCACGAGATCAAGTCAAACCCCAGAGATAACCCCAGGAGATCAAGTCAAACCTCGGAGATAACCTCGGGAGATCAAGTCAAACCCCGGAGATAACCCCGGGAGATCAAACAAACCTTCGGAGATGACCCCAAAGCGTCAAATCAATCACCAAAGACAACCCTGTGATATTAAGTCAACCTCGGAGATGACCCTGAGGAAGAATAGAGTCGACTGGGATCAAACCTCGGAGACAACCCCGAGAAACAGTCGAAAACCCTATCCACCTTGGAGACAACCCTCGGAAGGGCAAAATGGTCATTTTACTAACTTAACATCCAATCAAGTTCAAATCAATGCCATGAAGGTCATACAGAACCATAATGTCAATCTCGAGTGAAAAACAGCACAAGACAGCTCAACGGATGGACTGCAAAGACTCGAAGATTTGGTCATGGACCCATCTTTCTAGATTCGAAAAAGGTCAAATCCCATGTCATTGTTTAGCTCTCGAAAAGGGCTTTCCGGAAAGGTATAGCACGCCTTTATCGAACCCCCAGATCGAAAGTTAAGAAGGTTCAAAGCAAACAGCGTGTTGGTCGGAGTGCACGTACTTCGAGATAGCAGGACCCACGAGATCGGGCCTACCCGGGAGTCGCAGGTAGACCCGCGACTGCCGCAGGTAGAGCCGCGGTTCCCTGGTCTATAAATAAGACCCTCCACTAGCCAAAAGAAAGTAGAAAAAAAGAGAAAAAGAGAGAAAATTTCGTCCATTTCAGCTTTTAACCCTACCTACGGTGCTCCAAACTTCAATTTTACTCTTCCAAAACACTTATATACATATATATAACAACATTTCAAGTTTTCACAGGTGGAAACGGAGTTTTCAAGCCTACCAAGTGATTTAAAGACTTTAACACTATACACTGTAAGATTTCTTGTGATTTGAAGCTTTTTACTGCTTTAATATATATATGGGCGTGTATATATATATATATATATATATATATATATATATATATATATATATAGCTTCTAGTTTCACCTGGATTTCAATCCGTGGCCTTTCTGGCTTTAATATATGTATATATATACATTTTTAAGTGCTATTTCAGGCTAGATTTCAAATATGTGGCTTTTATCGCTTTAATATATATAAGTATATATATATATATATATATATAAGTGTTATTTAGCTTGGATTGTTAATCTGTGGCATTTTCGGCTTTAATATATATATAACTATATATATATATATTTACATTAATTCAGTCATGTCTGGATTTTAAATATGTGGCTTTTTCTGCTTTAATATATATATAACTATATATATATATATATTTATATTTATACTATCTTCGTTAGCCTGGATTGCTAATCCGTAGCTTTTTCTCGTTTTAATATATATATATATATATATATATATATACATAATCAGTCACGACTGAATTGTAAATTCGTGGCTCTTTCCAACTTTAATAAATATATAAGTAATATACATATTATTTATTCAATGTGATTAAGTATCTGTTTTAACTTTTCATTTGATATAAATCTGTTCTAATGTAGAGTTTATTGATTAGATTTATCTAAATCTAGCCATACCTCACTTTTAACCGGTTCAAAAGTTGTCAAATTGAACCGTTGAGCTAGAATGGCTAAGATTTATTTAAATCTAATTTTCTTTCTAGTTTTGTAAATATTAAAGCAACTATGCGACCCTAGATCCATATCTAGAGGGAACGAGAAGCTTTGGCTACGCGTATGCAAGGATTTAACTGTTAAATCCTTTGTCTTGCGACGTCTAGATTTTAATTTGCATTTTATTTCAATATATCTGCTGTGCAGGCTTTTTGATAATATTCTTTTAGCCTAATAATCACGGGATCTACGATTAACCACATAGATCTAGATCCGATTCCCACGATGGACAACTTTGCACTGTAAATACAGCTTGCTTGTCTTTTTGTAAATGTAAATCAGAGGGACCTTAAAACGGTTATCTGGATTTAAGGTCTCAGCATAGTAAATTGTGGTTTGGGGTACTCGGGTCACTTCGATGGCTTTTATGCCGATAAGGAACCCGACACTTGTATATATATTATTTGGTCAAGGATGTTTTGCATCCCGATAATAAAATCAAAATCATCCGAATGTAGAATAAAATGGAAGTATCAAAAGGCTTCAATTTCTATGCGAGCGAAAGGGTTTGAAAACCATCTACCAAAACATCACTTTCATATCTTGTCTAAAAATGGACTTTTCATTAAATCAAACCCTTCGTATATAGGTCCAATAAAGCACAACACTACTTTCAAATAAAGCATTAGGCCCAATTACTGCAAGTGCGCGCACACACACACACACTGCAAATAAAATTGGGAAATTGAAAAGACGCGATAACCGCGTTTCACGGAAGTCGGGGGCTGCCTAACACATTCCATCCGCTTAATCAAGCCCCCGAACTCTATGAATCTCGGTTTCCAAGGTCAAGTTAAACAGAGTCCAATAATTGGAACTACTTGCAAAACGTTTCAAATAAAATTCGGTTGAGTTGGTACAACCATTTCAAACATACCAACTAGCGACTCTGTAAAATCAAACTTTTCAAATCGTCAACATTATTTGTCGGCCTTTTCCTAAAAATTCACCCTTCAGTTCAAACAAATCAAATAGAGGACATAAAGGGTAGAAAACATATAGGGAAAAGGGATCGCCAAAGATTTTTCCCGACGTCGACATGTGGCGACTCTGCTGGGGACAGTAGAAGGCTTAAGCTGCATTTCAATCTTTCCAAGACTTCCCTTTTTATCTGCATGGGTGTGGATGCTATGTTTACATTGAATGGATGTAGATAAATGTTTTACTTCTTTAAATATTAGTGCTTCGCACAATCTCATCATTTCATATAGTGAGACACGTTGTATGTAAATGTATGTTGTATGATTCCTCCGCCAGGAGGCGAACCCGTCGGCGTTTGATTACTGGACTCAAAGGAGACTAATCTTGTGAGGCTCAGGAAAGGCGCCACTCAGATCTGCTCCAATTGAAAGAATGGATTAATTTCCCCTCTAGTAAATTGCGATGATCTGGGGTCCTTCATGCCGAAAAGCCGAGAGAGTAGCCTAAGATAGGTCAGCCTTTGATAAACCAAATCCGAAGGGGAGTCTCTTGATGCCTTCCCTGTTCAAATTCTATGTAAATTCAATGTAAATTTTAAATTCCATGTAATTGTCAAATAAATGTAAATATACATTCCATTTCTTGTCAATTTTACTAAATCATGTCATGTTGTCTTGTCATCAAAACAACTGACCTTTATTTTACAGGAATAGATTTAAAAAAATAAAAAAAAATGACGCATTGCATAACATACATCCTGTTAATATATACATAAAAATTAACATACCTACTTTTATTGTAGGAAAAACATTGGTCTCGTTACCAGATAAAATTCTAAAAAGGCACTAAGCCTATCTCCAATCATGGCTTCAAGTACCTAACCTGAATCCACCCCTGTCTCTTGGGAAGAGTTCGAATGATTAAAAAATCAAATAGTTGAATTGGATATTTTCCTTAAAGAGCAAAGAAAAAGTATTCAGGGTAAACAAATACCCGTTCAAACAGAATCATCCACACAAGGTGGCAGTCAAGATACCGACAAAAAGGAGGATACTCAGATACTTGAGCCTCAAAATAAGGATATGACCAACAAAACCCCTGAAATCACCAATCTTAGAAATGATCAGGAAACTTGTGATATTAAGAAAAAAGTCCAGCAAATGGAAGAAACAATCCGGTCCATTAAAGGAACTGGGGTATTTGAAAGTGTAAACTACTCAAATCTATGTATATTCCCAGGGGCTCGATATCCAGACATATTTCAAGTCCCGAATTTTGAAAAGTATGACGGATTAGGAGATCCTTACACTCATTTAAAAGTATTCATTGGAGAACTAAGATCCTATGCAGAGAATGAAAAACTCAGAATGCAGTTATTCCAAAAGAGTCTGACTGGGGAAGCCCGAGCTTGGTATGCCATACTTGACAATTCCAAGATCCATAGTTGGGAAGAGCTAGCCTATGCATTTTTAAATCAATATAGCTTCCAGTCTCAGATGGCTCCGGATCGATATCAAGTGACCAAGGTCAAAAAGCAAAGAAATGAGTCTTTCCGTGAGTATGCCCAAAGATGGAGACAGATGGCTGCACAAGTCACCCCACTTATGATAGAGACTAAGATAGTAATGACTTTCATAGACATCCAGGAAGTTCCATATTATGAGAGGGTCCTAGTAGGTATAAGAAACCATTCTCGAAAATGAATAAACATAGAGAAATGGTCGAAATAGGTCTAAAGTCTGGAAAGATCAAAGACCTTACTGCATTGGAGGCAGTGGCCGAGCATATTCAAGCTAGAAGCTATGGGAATAATCCTCAGAGAGTCCACAAAAAGAAGGAGGAGGATGTGTCCTTGATACTTTAGGGACAGAATCAGAGAGGCAATCAAAACTTGCCCATTCAAAGGAAAAATTATTCCCCTCTCCGAACTCCTGCACAATCTTCGAATCCTCCCTTTCAAAAGACTGGAGAAGTTAAACGTTGAAGAACATTCAGACCCTTAGGGGACTCACTGGAAAATGTACTGAAGCTTTTGACAACACAAAAGAAGATTGTCTAGCTCCTTCCGCCGACCAATTCAAGCGGATGAAATTTTGACCCGAGTAAGAAGTGTGCTTATAATTCTGGAGCATCGGACCACGATACCCAAAATTGTTGGTGTGACACCCCCAAATCCAGGTACTTCGTTTTCACAAGATTTGGTGTCCACTTTCTAAATATAGCATACATCTGCCCAATAATATATATTTACAAAGTAATTACAACCTCCATCAAAACTTAAATAAGAATCTTCCTTGAAAAAGGATTACAACTTGTCCAAAATAAAATCCCAGGGTTATCTAAACCTTAACATCAATCAAAATAAATGCAAAAATAAAACATCATCAACTAAGTCTTATTACAAACAAAATTAAAGACAACAAGTCTTTACTTGCTCATATTTTCTTTTCCTTTACTTGTTGACGGTACGTCAACATTCTCGGCCTTAACTGCAAGGGGTTATAAAATATACAAGAGTGAGCAAATAAAAGCTCACTTGAAATACAACAATGATATGACATAACTGAATAACTTCAAAAGGGTTTGAATAATTTTAATTTCATCAAGAATAAAGAATTGAATAATAATAATCAAATGTAAGATACAACAATAGATTTTATGATAACTAAGCATGCTTTAGAAATAACTTAAAGCATTCGATTGATCACGTAGATCTTGCTTAAACAACTAAGTCAAGATCACATTACTTAAATAATACTTCAATAGTTATGCTTTACGAATATTTGAATACAGTATAACTTGTACAATACATAACAAGTTAAGAAACGGAAATGAACTTTCATGATATATTGAGCAAGGGTTAGAGAACTTGCACAATGATAAAGCTTGCATAGCGTACAAGAATGGTTTAGAAAGCTTGCACAAAATAAATAACAAGTTTAGAAATAGAAACTTGCTTAACGTAAAAGAATAAGGATTAGAGAACTTGCCTCAAGCGTAAGCTACACTTTAATAATTACAATCACTTTCACAATTACCCTACACATTACATTACGTTTAAAACGTCTATGATAGTAGTGTGCATACAAGCCAATCATGTATGATGATAAAGCACGTACTTTGTAAACAATCTTATTTATTTATTAATAAAATATTCATTTATTAAAGGCATTTAATTATCTACATGTTGCTGTTTTTATAATATGTAAATAACCCATAGTTTTAAGCAATGCTTTTAGAATCATGATGATGATCATGCTAATGAGATCTAAATTCTTAGAAAGTTTTAAAACTAAAATAGTTCCCAATCGTGGGATTACTAAAAAGGGGATTAGTAAATCCGGATAGATTGGTACATATGTTGCTTGCTCATTGGATGAGGATGATTGATCTCATGATCATTTGTGTGGAGACACTAAAGCAAGTATGTAGGTGCTTATTGGAGAATAAGTTCACTGAACGTGATTCGCTATGGAATACCTAATGGAGTTTTACACGCATGTCAATAGGAATTCCTAATGTGATAGTAGTACAAGTGATCCTTGGACTTGAGATCATCATAGTATCTTGTATGTAACAAATTATACTTTGACTTATTTCTTAAGACCTTTTAAGGCATATATAGGGTATGCTTGGGTATAATGAGTTACATATGGAGATAATGAATGATCAATAAAGAATCTACCACCTCTAGTAAAAGAGGAGATATGTCCTATGTGATTCGTTAAATGACAACCTAGGAATCCTTGGCCAAGGTGAAATGAAATTAGAAAGGAGTTTTTAATTTGCATTATTTGGAGTTGTGCATTTTCTAATCGAAATACATATAATTAAATAAAATAAGACTTAACAGTAAATCCATGTCTTATATTTAATTGGGACATTGTATGGTGGAAGGATTGAATTGTATGGTAACTATTAACTCACAGGTTCTTTTATGATTAATGTTGAAATCTATATTATCTGGAAAGTCGTTGATCGCTAGGGAGGCTTATCCCTATTGTAGAATAAATATTATTTATTTAAATAGATTATTAGTTTAATTTATTTATTTAAATAAGATTAAAATTGTTTTAATTGATTTATTCACAACCGGTTTAATATGGAGAACCTAAAGGGTCACACCATAAAAGGAAGAATAATTATTTAAGAAGGTAATGGTATAATCGTAATAATGCATTAAGTATAATTAATTTAATCTATGGTGATAGAATCAATTAAATAGCTTAATGTTTATTATTTAATATTTTGGAAATATTAAATATAAATTAATAAGAGGAGTCTTATTAATATTATTACAATTATTATTATTTTAATTTCTAAAGGAGTTTAGTAATTAATTTAATATTTAGTACTCTCATTTATTCCTAATAAGATTAGGAGATAAATTAATTAAATAAATTTAATTAATTATTCCCATGTGGTGGGAAGCCTAAATTAATTAAAGGAGTTTAATTAATTAAAAGAAATCTCATGTCTAATAGGATTAGAAGGGTTGACTAATATCTATATAAGAGGAGTCTTATAATAGATATTAGATGATGCAATTCCAATTGTTGGAGAGTACTCCTTTTCTATAGAGGATAGAACACTAAGCCAAACACCCTCCTTCTTGATAATTTCTCTTCCTTGGAGGATCACCTCTGGAGGCCAAACACTTGGGTGGCTAACGTTGATCAAAGGAAGTAATCTAACTCGGAAATTCAAGGAGATCACGAAGAACAAGGAGTTGAACTAGTACATGTGGAAGGTTCGTTCTACAAGGGTATGATTCCATAACTTCTTATTTATCGTTTTAAATTAATAATTTTCATAAAGGATGATCCGGGTAATGGTTTTGTAGAAATTTTTTTAAACTCTGATATACCATGCTTCCGCTAATATTTGCAATTTGATTGCGTCAAGATTTCGTACAAACCCAACAGTGGCATCAGAGCCAAACCTTTATGCAATTATTAATTTATTTTTGATTTCATATACATATGGGTATATATTTAAAATAATTTATTGGGCATAATTTTATTGTATAAAATTAATTTTTTTTTTATAAAAAAAATGTCGTTTTTTTTTTTTTTTTTTTGGGACGAATCATAATTTTTTCTTTTTGGGTGCTAGTCTTGAATTCTGCAAAGAAAAGGTGTTGTCTCTTTCTTACTCCAAAAAGAAGACCCATCAATAAAGGACTCTTTTAATAAACCTGCAGGACTCTTTTAATAAAAGAAGGTGACTTCTTTTTAAAAAATAAATGTGAATTTATATTATATATATATATATATATATATATATGATATATTTATATATTATATTCTAAATAATTTTATAATTAAAATAAAGAGTTTATTTTAATCTTGAAATTGGATTTCATGCAATTTAAAATTGCCCATTAAATGATACTCATATATATTTGGAATGTTTTAATTCATGAGATAAATATTTATTTATTGATATATATGGTGATATGTATGATAATAAATGGGGATTGATTATGGACTATTTGACCAATGTGATTGGATTTTATTTTAGTTCAATGCTTGACTGAATGGATTTTATTAAATGGGGTCTGTGTACCTCGTCTTCTCTAATTTTTTTTCTTGATGTAAAATTCTATCTCCCTCCTATGTACTTCCCCTTGACTGCTGATCAAGGTTTCTATTTAAATTAAATAGTTTAATGTAATAGAAATAGTTAGAATTATCTTGAAGAAATTGGAGACCAAAGAGCAAGGAGCGCGTGAAGACCCGTTTGTATGGAGCCCGGTTTAAATGTAATAGTTATATTTAAATTTAAATTCTTGCACTCCTAGGTTTGACCTTTTGGTTCACTTGGTGGCTCTAGTGAACCAAACTAGAATAAAAGTCCATAATCAATCCGGGTAGAATATAATATTCTATATTGCATGCTAAATATTATATATATTATATTTTATGCAAACATGCTTCGCATGTTTAATAAAATGACGCGTATTTTATATATATATGTGCATGTGCGCTAAACAAGATGAGACAAATAACAACAAACCCCTCAAAGAAATAATATTAAGTCCGAAGCGTTCAAATGATATTTGGAATATCGAACGTTGCCTTCTAGCATGATAAATTAATAGAGTATTAAATATTTAATATGAGCTTGTTGTGCTATCCACAAGGCGAGTATTGTGTATTTAAGATGTTAATTAATCACATTTGATGCTTATCAAGAAAATTGAACGATCTAGTCTTGTTGTGCTATCCACAAGGACGAAAATTTTTCTTTTTTGAATTTATAGAAGTGCTAGGCTGGACTTAACTTAAATCATTTTAGTTCGGATGTGCACACACTTGACCATTATGATTTAAGAGGCAAAATAGAAGGAGTTATATAGTGATGTAATTGACAAGAGTTGTCTACCTATTTATTTGTATATCGCTTGTTGTGCTATCCACAAGGTTATATACATTTGAAATGGGATCCTTATTCTCACTAGCAAATCTTTAATTAGATGTTGCCGAACTATATAAGTGAGGGTAATATAGTTTGATAAAAATAGTGGGAGATACCAATTTAAAATAAAGACCTAAATTTATTTTAGTATGCAAAATTAATAAAATGAATGTTTGCTAAAATGCTGTTTTTCACATGCAGAATTTTAAAAATGTCAAAATCACTAATTTCACTGCGAAGCATACTTGATGCTAATAAGCTTACCGGGCCGAATTATACGGACTGGCTAAGAAATCTGAGAATAGTTCTCACTGCTGAATAGATTTCTTATGTCCTAAACTCACCTGTCCCTAGAACTGTTCTAGAAACAGCCTCTGAGGAAGAGATTGCCACCATTGTAAAGTGGCAAGATGATGCATCTGTGGCTCAATGCATCATGCTCGCATCTATGAATAACGAGCTTCAGCGTCAGCACGAAAACATGGATGCTCCTACTATGTTGATTCACCTCAAGGAGTTGTATGGTGAACAGAGTAGGACTGCTAGATATGAGATATCTAAGGAGCTCTTCCGATCTCGGATGACCGAGGGTACTGCCGTCGAGACTCATGTCCTGAAAGTGATCAATTTGATTGAACGCCTTGGACAGCTTGGGTTCGTCATGGATGGGGAGTTGAGTCAAGACTTGGTCTTGCAGTCACTCCCTGAGACCTTCTCGCAGTTTGTGGTTAATTTTCACATGAATAAGCTAGATGTCAGCTTGCCTGAGCTGCTTAACATGCTGAAAACTGCAGAAGGTCACTTCCCATCCAAGAAGAACCATGTCTTGATGGTGGATTCTTCTAATAAAAGAAAGAGGCCCAATGTATCTTCTGAAAAGAAGAAATCCAAGAAGGCTAAGGGAAAGGGGAAAGAAAAGGAACAAAAGAAACCTGAACCAGCTAAAGGAATGTGCTTTCATTGCAACATGCCGGGACATTGGAAAAGGAACTGCAAGAAGTATCTAGCAGAGAAGAAGCTTGCAAAAGCTTCGACTTCCAATCAAGGTTTGTTTATGATTGAAATTAATTTTTCTGAAAGTCATAATTCTACTTGGGTATTGGATACCGGCTGTGGTTCTCACATATGTAATACTGTGCAGGGACTGGTCAGAAGTAGAAAGCTGAACAATGATGAGGTGATCCTACGAGTGGGGAATGGAGCAAAGGTTGCTGCATTAGCTGTAGGAACTTATTATTTAGCAATGCCTTCGGGCAAGTCCATTTATCTTAATAATTGTTATTATGTTCCAAATATTATTAAAAACATTATTTCAATTTCTGTATTGGATATGGAAGGATTTAACGTTGTTATAAAGAACAATAGTTGTTCTATTTATAAAGACGATGTTTTATATGGTATTGGAAATTTGCGAAATGGACTTTATACACTTGACTTACAAGAAAATATATTTCAAATTGAACAAACTAAGAAAAGGAAAAGAGATGATATTAATTATACCTACATGTGGCACTGTAGACTCGGTCATATCAATGAAACAAGATTATCCAAGTTGCATAAAGATGGGCTCCTCGAGCTATCCGATTATGAATCATATCCAACTTGTGAATCTTGTCTCATGGGTAAAATGACTAATTCTCCTTTTAGTGGAAAAGGAGAAAGAGTTACAGAGTTGTTGGCATTGATTCACACAGACGTTTGTGGGCCTATGACAACAAGTGCACGGGGTGGGTATTATTATTTTATTACTTTCACTGATGATCACTCAAGATTTGGATATGTGTATTTGATGAAATACAAGTCAGAATCATTTGAAAAGTTCAAAGAGTTCAGAAGTGAAGTAGAGAAACAAACGGGCAAGAGTATAAAGATACTTCTATCAGATCGAGGTGGAGAATACTTAAGCGGTGAGTTTCTCAATTGTCTCAAAGAAAATGGTATAATCTCACAATGGACTCCTCCAGGTACACCACAGTTAAATGGAGTATCTGAAAGGAGAAATCGAACACTGTTAGACATGGTTCGATCCATGATGAGTTTTACCGACCTTCCAATTTCCTTCTGGGGATATGCCCTAGAAACGGCTGCATACCTACTTAACAAGGTACCTACCAAATCCGCCCCAAAGACTCCATATGAGATGTGGAAGGGGAGGAAACCAAATCTTAAGCATGTTAAGACTTGGGGTTGTCCAGCTTATGTCAAAAAGTTTGAACATGATAAGCTACAGACTAAATCTGAAAAGTGTAGATTTGTGGGATACCCTAAAGAAACTGTAGGGTATTATTTCTATCATCCAACTGATCAAAAGGTGTTTGTTGTGAAACATGCTGCCTTCTTGGAAAAGGAGTTTATCCATGAAGGGGTCAGTGGGAGTAAGATATATCTTGAAGAAGTTCAAGAACCACAAATTACCACGGATCAAAGTCAGGTACCTGACCAAGTAGAAGAACCTACTATGCCACACCCTGTTCGTAAATCTGGGAGAGTACCGAAGATACCTGAGAGGTATGGATTCGTTATAGAGGATGACGATGAGGTACACATCATGAATGATGATGATCCATTGAATTACGAACAGGCTATGAGTAATAAAGACTCAGGGAAATGGCTAGAAGCCATGAAATTCGAAATGGACTCCATGTATGAAAACAAAGTATCGACTTTGGTTTCACCACCTGAAGGCATTAAGCCTATTGGGTGTAAATGGGTCTTTAAAAGAAAGACTGGAGCGGACGGCAAGGTAGAGACCTATAAGGCCCGACTGGTTGCAAAAGGTTTCAAACAAAGATAAGGAGTTGACTATGATGAAACCTTTTCACCAGTAGCTATGCTCAAGCCATTTGGATTTTGCTTGCGATTGCAGCTTATAACGACTATGAGATCTGGCAGATGGACGTGAAAACGGCATTCCTCAATGGAAAACTTGAGGAGGATGTGTATATGACACAACTAGAGGGATTTGTTTCAAAGGTTGGAATAAATCAAGTCTGTAAGCTGCAACGATCCATTTATGGATTGAAGCAAGCTTCTCGTAGATGGAACATTCGTTTTGATGAGACAATCAAAGAGTTTGATTTTATCAAAAATGACGATGAACCATGTGTGTACAAGAAGGTTAGTGGGAGTGCAGTTTCATTCCTTGTATTATATGTTGATGATATATTACTGATAGGGAATGACATTCCTATGCTACAATCGATTAAAATCTGGTTATCTAAACACTTCTCCATGAAGGACTTGGGAGAAGCATCCTATATTTTGGGGATAAAGATCTATAGAGATAGATCTAAAAGGATGCTTGGTTTATCCCAAGGAACGTACATTGATGCAATGCTAAAGAGATTTAGCATGGAAGATTCCAAAAGAGGTCTCATGCCGATGAGCCATGGAATACATCTCTCCAAGAAACATGCCCCAAAGACACCTGAGGAGAGAGACCGTATGAGTAAGATCCCTTATGCTTCTGCAATAGGATCTATCATGTACGGTATGATATGTACTAGACCGGATGTTGCTCATGCACTTAGTGTAACGAGCAGATACCAGTCGAATCCAGGAGAAGAGCATTGGAAGGCAGTGAAGAATATCCTAAAATACTTGAGAAGGACTAAGGATATTTTTCTTGTCTACGGTGGGTCTGAATTAAAACTCGAGGGCCTCACAGACTCAAGTTTTCAAACGGACCAAGATGACAGTAAATCTGTTTCGGGGTATGTTTTTACCTTGAACGGAGGCGCAGTGAGTTGGAAGAGTTCCAAGCAGCAAACAGTTGCTGATTCAGTGATAGAGGCAGAGTATATAGCTGCAAGTGAAGCTGCAAAGGAAGTTGTTTGGATGAAGAAGTTCATAACTGAACTGGGTGTGGTTCCTAGCATTGGAGAAGCAGTTCCCGTTTACTGTGACAACACCGGAGCAGTTGCACAGGCTAAGGAACCGAGGTCTCATCAGAAATCTAAACATGTGTTGCGGCGATTTCACTTGATCAGGGAGATCATTGAAAGAGGAGACGTCACCTTGGAGCGTGTAGACTCTCAAGACAACATTGCAGATCCATTTACTAAAGCTTTAACACAACAGCAGTTTGATAGTCACTTAGAGAAGATGGGTATGAGATACCATGGCGATTGGCTTTAGTGCAAGTGGGAGATTGATAGTAGTGTGCATACAAGCCAATCATGTATGATGATAAAGCACGTACTTTGTAAACAATCTTATTTATTTATTAATAAAATATTCATTTATTAAAGGCATTTAATTATCTACATGTTGCTGTTTTTATAATATGTAAATAACCCATAGTTTTAAGCAATGCTTTTAGAATCATGATGATGATCATGCTAATGAGATCTAAATTCTTAGAAAGTTTTAAAACTAAAATAGTTCCCAATCGTGGGATTACTAAAAAGGGGATTAGTAAATCCGGATAGATTGGTACATATGTTGCTTGCTCATTGGATGAGGATGATTGATCTCATGATCATTTGTGTGGAGACACTAAAGCAAGTATGTAGGTGCTTATTGGAGAATAAGTTCACTGAACGTGATTCGCTATGGAATACCTAATGGAGTTTTACACGCATGTCAATAGGAATTCCTAATGTGATAGTAGTACAAGTGATCCTTGGACTTGAGATCATCATAGTATCTTGTATGTAACAAAATTATACTTTGACTTATTCCTTAAGACCTTTTAAGACATATATAGGGTATGCTTGGGTATAATGAGTTACATATGGAGATAATGAATGATCAATAAAGAATCTACCACCTCTAGTAAAAGAGGAGATATGTCCTATGTGATTCGTTAAATGACAACCTAGGAATCCTTGGCCAAGGTGAAATGAAATTAGAAAGGAGTTTTTAATTTGCATTATTTGGAGTTGTGCATTTTCTAATCGAAATACATATAATTAAATAAAATAAGACTTGACAGTAAATCCATGTCTTATATTTAATTGGGACATTGTATGGTGGAAGGATTGAATTGTATGGTAACTATTAACTCACAGGTTCTTTTATGATTAATGTTGAAATCTATATTATCTGGAAAGTCGTTGATCGCTAGGGAGGCTTATCCCTATTGTAGAATAAATATTATTTATTTAAATAGATTATTAGTTTAATTTATTTATTTAAATAAGATTAAAATTGTTTTAATTGATTTATTCACAACCGGTTTAATATGGAGAACCTAAAGGGTCACACCATAAAAGGAAGAATAATTATTTAAGAAGGTAATGGCATAATCGTAATAATGCATTAAGTATAATTAATTTAATCTATGGTGATAGAATAAATTAAATAGCTTAATGTTTATTATTTAATATTTTGGAAATATTAAATATAAATTAATAAGAGGAGTCTTATTAATATTATTACAATTATTATTATTTTAATTTCTAAAGGAGTTTAGTAATTAATTTAATATTTAGTACTCTCATTTATTCCTAATAAGATTAGGAGACAAATTAATTAAATGAATTTAATTAATTATTCCCATGTGGTGGGAAGCCTAAATTAATTAAAGGAGTTTAATTAATTAAAATAAATCCCATGTCTAATAGGATTAGAAGGGTTGACTAATATCTATATAAGAGGAGTCTTATAATAGATATTAGATGATGCAATTCCAATTGTTGGAGAGTACTCCTTTTCTATAGAGGATAGAACACTAAGCCAAACACCCTCCTTCTTGATAATTTCTCTTCCTTGGTGGATCACCTCTGGAGACCAAACACTTGGGTGGCTAACGTTGATCAAAGGAAGGAATCTAACCCGGAAATTCAAGGAGATCACGAAGAACAAGGAGTTGAACTAGTACCTGTGGAAGCTTCGTTCTACAAGGGTATGATTCCATAACTTCTTATTTATCGTTTTAAATTAATAATTTGCATAAAGGATGATCCGGGTAATGGTTTTGTAGAAATTTTTTTAAACTCTGATATACCATGCTTCCGCTAATATTTGCAATTTGATTGCGTCACGATTTCGTACAAACCCAACAGTCTATTAGTACTTAACTATAACGTTTAAACCGTCAAACTTCATACTCAAATCCAACTCACAACATAGTTACGACGTACGTTGATACTAATACACATACGTGAGGCTAAACTCACAATCAAGCACCTCATACACGTATAGTTCTTTTACTATCATATTGCACCTTACGGTAATAATATCCAAGCACACATATCATATAACAACATAAGACTTCAATATATCTTAAACACATCAAAAGCATGTTATCTCATTACCTATTACACTTATCAAGTCATAAAAATAAGTTAGCGAAACAAACGCGGCATGAAAACTCAATGAAGGGAAAATAAAATTCTCAGACAGCATGGTGCCCCATTGGGGCGGTTGGTCCAAGGGTAAAAGCCCCGCTGGGGCGGGTACCACTTCTGGTCAAAATCCCCAGTTCGCGAACGGCAGAGAAATAAGTTTATTTGGCTTATTTCTCCACACCAAAGTTCGATTTTTCTCAACATGATTAACATGAAACTTGATAACAACAAAATTTTGGACTCTTTAACATGATTATAACCTATAAAATCCTTACAACATATAATCAAAACAAAGTTTTCAATATTTTTGAAGAAAAACATAATATTAAGCGTTCTTTACAAAAAGTGCTATTACGAATTCGTTTTTCAACTAATTCATGTAATTCCAATTGCAATAATTCTTATTCTTAACATATTAACATATCCCATGATCAATTTAAGCAATAACCCACAATCAAGCACCAATTTGATAGTTTCAAAGGCCATTTTTCAAAAATTAGTTCACAATAAATCATTATGAACATAATTCTTCTTGTTTATCAAAATTACATAGATTGAATTGCTGAAGCAACTATATAACTCATATAATATCATGA
Organism: Panax stipuleanatus; assembly: GCA_020205555.1. Classification (NCBI taxonomy): domain Eukaryota; kingdom Viridiplantae; phylum Streptophyta; class Magnoliopsida; order Apiales; family Araliaceae; genus Panax; species Panax stipuleanatus. Next base: position 67,973,084 of record CM035119.1, on the reverse strand, counting down.
TATAACACATATCACGCATAAATTCATGCTCACATCAATTTTTTGAAAATAATTTTTTTACAGAGAGTTCTAAAACTATGAAAATATTGAAGAACATAATTAAAACTTATGGAGTTCTAGGATTATACCCTTTTTCTAGCTTGGATTAGGAGAATAGTTGGAGATGATGATAGGATATAGCTCTCCTCTTGCTTTCTCAAAGCTTCTCTTCTTCTTTTCTTCTTCTTCTCTGAGTATTCTCTCTAACTCTCTCTATTTTCTTTCTTTCTTTCTTGTTTTCTAAAACTAACGTATCTTTTGTATTAGCATATATATCTGATATATATATATTATACATATAACTATATAAAACATATAATTCCTATATATTAAATATATACACTAACTACTATTTAATATATAGGTTACAAGAATTTGAAAAGTCTAAGGCCATGTTTGGCTAAACAAAATCATTTTAAAAATAATTTTTTTATTAACTAAGGCCATGTTTGGTAAAACAAGTTTAAAATAAAGTAAGGCCTTGTTTGGCAAAAATCAATTTAAAACCCTTTTCTTTATTTAAATAATTTTAACACATACTTTAATGTTACACTTTAATTAATTAAATCTTTAACATTCCTATTTAATTAATTAAAATCCAACATCAATTAATCACATATGAATTACCACATAACTATAATTACTTGCTAATTATAATTCATGTAACACTCATCACATAACTCATCTGATTTAATTACCTCAATTAAATTAGAACTATACTATAAAATCAATATACATAAATTAAATTAGATATTAAATATTCATTTAATTAATATATAACTATTAATTAAATCATTCCACAAAATCACATAATTTATTTATTTAACTCAATAAATAAATCACATAAAATATTTATTCACTCAATAAATATTTAAAATTTAATATATAAAATCTCAATCATTGCAGTTGGTCTCTCAAACATAAAATCCAAGACCTGATAGATAATAGGGAGATTGTGGTGACAAGACAAGAACAACCACATGTTTAAGATAATCCTCTGCCTCAACACAATAAAGAGAGCGTCAATATGATCAGCATGGGAAACAAAGAAGGATCCAAATACCTCCAGTATGTCGGAGAGTCATCCCAAGCAAACAAAGATAAGCCGGATAATTGGTGATATTCAGAAAGGTAGTTCATGATAGAACAAGAAATCAAATCTATCAAGGAACAGGTTGGGCAATTGGCAGAACTGGTAGTTTATCAACATCAGATAACGCAAAAATTAATAAATCAGACCAATTAGCAAGAAATAAATCTTCCTACGCCTAAAATTAGTCCCATTGCTAGGAGGGATCATTACTGATTCCACGAGCATGAACCCTGGGCCGACAAGGTTGCTAAGGAAGAGAAGTTCCGAGTTAGTAAGGAGTTCGCCTTCAAAAGGAATTTCACTCATTGAAATCAGCCTATGAAAGAAATTCTCCAAAAGTTGATTAACGAGGAGAATGTCACATAATTTTTACCCCTAGTGGACCGTCGATCTAGGAAGTTCAAACCTAATAGGATCGGTCAATATCATTCCAACATGCCTGGTCATAACACAAAGGATTATTTGGGACTTCGTCACTTGATTCAAAATCTAATTGAAAGCGGTGAGCTGCTGAAGGTAAACTAAGATTATGGCTATCCTGGTGTGGAAGCAATCTTCCTTCCCATGGCATGGAATCCGAAAGAAGTAGTGGCTGTCATTTCCTGTGATAAGGATCTATCCATAACGCCCCTGATACTTCAGGGAAAAGGGGGTCAAGAAGGAAAAAATCTTGTGAAAGTGGCTGCACCCGAACCTTAAATATTGCCATTCAGACCGCAATATCCTATAGTCAACCTGAAGAGAGTCCCATGGAACTATGGGAAAGATGAAGGATCAATAGCAAACCACATTGCCATTTTATCAAAGGAAAACCCACTGTACTTGCCTCAGCGATTAATCAACTCAGTCATTAAAGCCAAGGGAAGAGTGTCTGAGGAGAAAATTGAAGAATTCCTCAGCAAGATGGGGGCATGATGAAGTCAAAGTGATGCAAAGATTAAAAGAGGCACCCCAACAGGTATCCATTTTTGATTTGGTCTTGTCTTTTGAAGATCATCGTAAAATTCTAGTGAAAGTACTGGAAGAAGCACATCTGTCGAAGACGGTAGATACTGAGAAGTTTCATCCGGTGATAGAGCACATTTTCAACAGTAATGTGATCTCTTTCACTGACGATGATATACCAGTGGAAGGGATTGGTCATTGCAAGTCATTGCATATAGCAGTAATGTCCTCAGGATATATGGTCGGAGGTGTATTGATAGATGGAGGATCATCCCTGAACATCTGTCCCTATAACATATTGGAGAGAATGAAGATTAATCCAAACCGAATCTGGACTAGTCATGTAGTCATCAGGGCTTTTGATGGATCTCGCCGAGTGGCTGTGGGAGAAATCGAGCTTCCATTGGAGATTGGTCCCTATACTTTCTACGTATCCTTCCAGGTACTAAACATTACCACAGGATATAATTTACTGTTGGGAGGACCGTGGATACATATGGCAGGAGCAGTTCCGTCCACCCTTTATTAACAACTCAAGTACATCATTGATGGCAATCTGACAACTGTAAATGCCAAGCCAAAATATCCTGTCTATATACAAAGTGATATGCCTGTGATCAGTCTCGATGAGGGGGTTGAGCCCGCCAGTTTTTAAGCCTTAGAAGTGAACAACACTCAATACCTACTTATTGGGGCACTGACCTTAAAGCCAAGAGTTTCCACCGAAGTAATGACGGTCGATCAAGAATCGATATCCTTGGGTTTCTACTCTGGAAAAGGATTAGGGAAAACTCAGCAACGAATCATAAGTCTAGTTCAAATCCCTAGCCAGACAGGGAAGGCTGGATTAGGCTATTCCTCTGGATCAAACCACCGGAACCCGCACAAGCATCAATCAGTTCTTGCCTCTACCATGCTATTAACAAACCTCACTGATGCAGGTTTATGAAATCGATGAGGAAGATTCCTGCTGCTGTGTTGGGTATACTGATTCCTCAGGTCAAGCCGGATAGTGAAAAAGAAGTCCCGAAGCCTGATAAGGAAGGCAAGAATGGGAATGAAAGGTTCCTACGGGGAGGACATGACCCATTCGCAAAGATGTATTTTCTGGTGCACAATGAGGGTATGAACAAAAATATCCCAGATGATGACTATTCAAAAGATCAAGTCCTAATCCCTCGCATCAACAGGGATAAGGAGATCAGCTCAAAGAAAAGCACTGGCCCTGATATGAATGTTATCTTAGTCATCATCAAAGAGGAGACAGACGACAACAACCCCTTTATCCTCCCTGTTCATAAAGACTTGACTTTAAAAAATTGGAGCAGCACTCCGTGCATCAGTCAAAAAAGGTAAAAGGGTAGAAAGTCCATCTGCCCTGAAGCATGGTTTTATTTCTTGCTTAGTTTTGTTGCACAGCGATAACAGTTACTTTTGTCATACTTTTTGCTAAATGCTTTGTATAATCAAACAGTTTCATATATTAAAGTGAAAGCATTTTGTTTTTAGGACTCCAAAGTTAGATTTATTTGGCCCTATTGATAAGATGCCAAATTTTCACAGTGACTACAACTTTGATGTAGAACTGGACTTCAACTTGATGGAGATTGATCAAAAAGAGATGGATGACTATGAGGAGCCCAAGGAGATCAAAGAATGGGTCGAAGACAAACCAAAACCAAACCTCGATCAAACCATCATTGTCAATATCGGAACCTCAGAAAACCCTAAAGAAATCCAGGCAGGCATGGACCTTACCCAAAACCAAAGAAAAGACCTGATTGAACTCTTAACTCAGTTCCAGGATATGTTTGTATGGTCACATGAAGACATGATTGGTTTGTCTACTGACATTGTCATTCATCGAATGCCCATTAAAGATGGATTCAAACCAGTCAAGTAGAAGCTCAGGCGATTGAAACCTGAGTGGAGTCTAAAAGTCAAAGAAGAAATTGTCAAGCGATTCAAAGCCGGCATCATCATGGTATCAACTTACCCTGAGTGGCTATCCAACATAATTCCCGTGCCTAAGTTCAGAGGAAAGTACGAGTATGCGTGGATTATCGGGATTTGAACAAGGCTTGTCTGAAGGACAATTTCCCAGTACCTTTTATCCACATACTGATAGACAACAGATCGCATTATGACATGTATTCTTTTGTTGACTATTTTTCTGGGTATCATCAAATCATGGTTGTTGAAGAGGACAGGGAGAAAACAACCTTCATCACTCCCTAGGGAACCTTTTGTTATAGACGTTTGTCTTTCGGCCTTATCAATGCCTGTGCCACCTATCAGTGAGCCATGGTGGCCCTTTTTCATGACATGATGCACAAAGAAATAGAAGTCTATGTGGATGATATCATCGTCAAATACCGGGAGGAGGACGACCACATCAACCATCTCAAAAAGCTTTTCAATATGTTGCACAAGTACAACCTAAAGCTGAATCCGGCCAAATGTGCTTTTGATGTCAAATCAGGCAAGTTATTGGGTTTCTAGTAAGCAACAGAGGCATTGAGCTGGATCCCGCTAAGATTAAAGCCATCACCGAGATACCCGTGCCTCGAACAGAAAAGGAAATAAGGGGATTTTCTGGGAGAATCAATTTCATAAGCAGATTTGTGTCTCAACTCATGGCAACTTGTGAACCCATCTTTAAGCTGCTAAGGAAAAATTCCTCTATGAAATGAAATGAAGATTGTCAAAACGCCTTCCTTTCGATCAAGAAGCAGTTAATCGAAGCACCTGTCTTGGTACCTCCAAGGGATGAGGTTCCCCTATTTATGTACCTGTCAGTCAATGCCAATGCAATGGGCTGTATGCTGGGGTAGAAGGATGATAGAAGCAAGGAAAGAACTATCTATTAACTTAGCAAACGATTTAGTAGCGGAGAACAAAAGTACACTTTGATTAAAAAGACCTGTTGTACATTAGCGTGGGCCGCCATGAGGTTACAATATTATCTGCATGGGCACACGACCTATCTCATATCCCGCATAGATACGCTGAAGTACGTATTCAGCAAACCAATATTAAATTATCAATTATCCAAATGGCAGTTAATCCGACAACAGTTTGACATTATCTACGTGACTTAAAAGTCTGTTAAAGGTCAGGGAATTGTAGATCAGTTGGCCGAAGCACCGTCAGGGGATTTTGAACCCTTGGAAACTTATTTCCCGGATAATGGGATAATGACAATTCAACAAATCCCTCAAGAAAATATAGTCCAATATTAAAAAATCTATTTTGATGGAGCCGTGAACATGGAAGGTGCCGGAGCAGGGGCAGTTCTTGTATCTTTTACAGGAGAACAATATCATATGGCCATCAAGTTGCAGTTTGTCAACACCAACAACACAGTTGAGTATGAGGGCTGTATAATAGGGTTGAAACTGGCCCAATCCATGGGTATCAAACATTCACTAGTCTTTGGGGATTTTGAGTTGGTTATCAAACAAACCACCGGGGCGTATCATACCAAAGAATTGCATTTGCTGCCCTATCATCGATAAGTTATCAAGATATCCATGGAGTTTGAAGAAATAACCTTCATCCATGTCCCTCGAGGTAGGAATGATTTTGCTGCTGCATTGGCAGCGTTGGCTTCCTTGATCCACATATCTGATAGGATGGGAATTGTTGACATCAAATTTGCAAGCCAAAAGGCCTCGGCATACGGGAATTACATTGGAGAAATATTATATGAACTATCTCCTATCAAATAGCCTTGGTACCAAGATATAAAATAATATCTTCGAGATAGATCTACGCCTACTGTGGCAAGTCAAGCTGAAAGAAAGAGGATTTATAAGATTGGTATGAAATTCTATCTGAGCGGAGACGCACTCTATAAAAGGGATGCTGGAATAGGCCTTTTAAGATGCCTAGATGAGGATCAAGCCCAAAGACTGATGGATGAATTCCACGGTGGAGTCTGTGGTCCACACATGAGCGGTTCTTTACTTTCCAAAAAAATATTGAAAATAGGGCATTATTGGATCTCTCTCAAAGTTGAATGTGATGATCACGTCAGAAGATGCTACCAATGCCAAGTCCATGGAAATGCCATCCACGCTCCTCCCAATGAACTGCACAATATGAGTTCGACATGGCCTTTTTCCATGTGGGGAATGGACGTGATTGGGCCAATAGAACCCAAAGCCAGCAATGGTCATCGATTCATCTTCACCGTGATTGATTACTTCACCAAATGGGTTGAAGCTGGATCCTTTCCCAAAGTCACCAAAGAGGTAATCATTGGTTTCATTTGAAATAATGTAATCTGTAGATATGGACAACCGGAGGTGATCGTATCAGACAATGCCAAGAATCTAAACAACCAGATGATGAAAGAATTATGCAATAAGTTTTAGATCAAGCATCTCTATTCCGTCATCTATCTTCCTAAGATGAATGGTGTTGTCGAAGCGGCCAACAAAAATATCAAGAAAATCATGCAAAAAATGTCCGCCAATCACAAGGGATGACCTGACTTATTGCCTTTGACTCTGCTAGCATACAAAATATCAATGCGTACATCTACTAGGGCTACCCCCTACTCATTAGTCTATGGTATGGAAGCAGTACTCCCCATAGAAGTAGAAATGGAGTCATTGAGGGTGTTAATAGATGCTCAGATAGAAGAAGACCAGTGGTTACAAAAGCGATACCACCAGTTATCCCTGATAGATGAAAAAAGGGCTACAACCATTTTTCATAGGCAAATATATCAGCAAAGAATTACTCAGTCATACAACAAGAAAGTTCAACTCCGGTAATTCAAAGAAAATAACTTAGTACTGAAGAAAGTCCTTGCCAATCAATATAAAGCCAAAGGAAAGTTTACCCCAAATTGGGAAGGCCCTTTCATTGTCAAAGAAGTGTTGATAGGAGGAGTCATCATGATTGCAAGAAATGGATGGGAAAGAATTTTCCCAACTCATCAATTCAGACACCGTGAGGAGGTACTATGTCTGAGTTACCTGCAAGCCATCATCCTGGTCCCGAAAAAAAGATAAGAAAGAAAAAAGATCAAATTAATTCAGGTTTTCACTAGAAGTTTGAAATACAAATGACCTGATCTCCCCAATCCACGGGAGTACGTAAGCAACCATCTATGGTGCGGTCAAACCAAGCAAAAAATATAAAAACCCCTCAAACCAAGATCAAACCCAAATAAACGCTTTTAAATTGTTCAGGACAAGCCTGAACTACGAATGACCTGATCTTCGTCAACCTCAGGAGTACGTAGGCAGCCATTTATGGTGCGGTCTAACCTTTAAGAAAAATAAAAACAAAACCTTATTATAAACTAGTCCCAAGACACCAAAACCCATATAAAACCCAAATACTATCAAGCCTCCCAGATCAACCGACCCTTCTGAGGTACTCTCCGACATCTCAATATCAATCCATCAAGGAAAAGTTCATGACACATCAAGACAACAAGTCACGAAAAAGTGGTAATCATTTAGCAATAACAAAACATATCCAAAAGGGAAGTGAATCAAAATATATTTCTCTGCCATATAATACTATTTAATATATACATTTTATCCTGTACATGACAAAAATGGCTGACCTAGTCTATGAAGGAAAATGAATGCTAGTCTATAAACCCACTGATAAATGGGATAACAAGTACAATATGACATCCCTCTCAGAAGATGGAGGTGTATCTGTAAGCTCCTGCCCTAAAGTCTCCATGCGAGCTAGAAGATTCACAACCATCTGCATAGTGCTACTATAATCATCTATGAAGGCACTCATATATGCAAGAATGATATGCGTATAAGATCTAAGTGCAGTACTATCAGCAATATTGCCGACCTCAAGTCTCTGCTAGTATCATGGGTAGGATGGTACAACCCTGTCTAAGAGCGCGAACCACTATGATCAGGTTGATATCCAAGTGATCCATATATAGCAGCACATACAGGAAGCTGTGATTCACATCAATAAAATATATACGCGTGCAATCTGCCAATCCCCTGCAGTGATAGTAAAATCTCATGAATATCGTGCATAGCTGTCCAGCCAGCCAAATCGATTAATAAGGAAGTTCAGGGACACCACATGCCCCGAAGTAATCTCATCTGTGATGACTCTGCGCCTTAAGTCAGTCAAGGTCATGAACTGTCGTCTTATATCATTGATGGCCATCCTAGCACAAGGTCGATCTAACGGCAAACCAATGATGTGCTCATACTCCTCCAATATAGGAGTTAGCTCATAGATGCCAATTCTGAAAACCTGTCGCTTAGGTATTCAGCAAGATAGCATACTGTCTACGAAGCCTAGTGGGACTTGGAAAGCCAAGATGGCCATGGAACGCCCCAACATCTGATCAACTATCACTCTATCAGTGGGAGACAAACTGTCATACCAAGATCTCAAATAAGATGCTATCAATATAGGTGGCATGTGCTCAATATGGCTAACGGTAGATGCAGACATTTGTAGAACCGTATTATGAGACCATCCAAGGGTCAAAGCTAAACTCACCTATCTGAATGCATATCCATGACATAATGCATGCATCATGATAAATGATAATGATAAATGACAATAGGATGCAATATGTAGGAAAATATCATACATTTCTAAATACACTATCTACTGAAAACATCATCTTTGTCTGCTACTAAAATGCAAAATAAAAAGTACAGGAAAATGGGGCACAACCGCCCAATGACTAACAGAGGCCTATCAAAAGAGATAACAAGAAATAAGGCACATCTGCCTAATATTTAACATAGGCCTATCAAAAGATATAAGGAGAAATCTATCAAAATAAGTCTATGATATCTGCATCTACACGATCAACCTGCTACAACTCCTCCCGAGTCACTGAATCTCTGCCAGAAGGAATGTCAGGTCGATAGAGAGGAGGATTTGCACCAGTATAACTGCCAGAATATGGACCTCCTAAAGGGCCAGCTCCGGAGCTGGAAAGATTAAAAGAATCTTCCTCTAAAGGATCCCTGTTAAGGTGCTTGATGAAAAACTATGCCCGCTCTAACCGCTGGGTTAAACTGGAAATCTGCTCCAAATGAGTAGGCTCTTGAAAGCAAGTTATCCAGTCTGCCATCATAATAGATCCATGCACCATGTCTGCCATGAATTGAGTGATACAAGTCTGAGCCCCAATAGTGCGAGGACTCCACCAGCGATAAAATGTCTCATGACTGTGAGGACCCTTTGATAGGGTGAAGCCATCCAAGCCCACCAAGGGAATGTCTATGACTAGCTGAGATAGGGGCCAATGATGCCTAGCAGGAGGAGGGAATGGAAAATGAATCTCTCATGCGACGCTCCTGATAGCTCGCTCTCCCAACTAGAACTCCCAGCCTCCATCAATCAAAAGGGGAATCTGAAGAGAAGATAATATAAACTCTAATCCGTTCAAAAATCCATCCTCAAAACTGACTGTCAGATAATCAGGGGTGTAAGGAACCCACGTGATGGAATCGATGGTCAATAGCTCCAACTGCAAGCGGGAATGGGTGAACCGCTCTGCTATAGGGACTTCTATAAAGGTGGAATAATTCCATCCCCGTTCTCAAGGATAGGTCTCTAAACCTAGAATAGTAGCAGGATGTAGGAAAGGGAGCCTCTCATATGCCCAAAACTGGAAATGTAAAGATCAAATGTCCTCAGTTATAAAGATTGATAAACACAAACGAGGGAGATTAAAATGTGAAAGAGAAATTACTCACCAGCAGAAAGGGGTAAAAACCCAGCCAAGCCTCTGTCACGCCCTCAAAGCGTAGGCACAACCCACGAAGAAAATAGGCGAATGTGAAGGTGCCCCAGTCAAAATCCCTGATGCGCTCCACATCTCGAGTAGCGCTAACCAGAGCAAAAGAGACGGTCGACGAGTTATCTGCTATGAAATAACAATCTCTAACCCTCTGATCATCAGGTAGAGGCTCAGTCAAAGCCCCACTCTGCGCATCAACACTCAAGGGCCTAGAATGGACTGTCCGACCCTTGATGGCCATCGTAGGAACTCCCAAAAGGGATCTAACGGTAGCGGGAGAAATGTCAGCCACCAAAGGCACTGGCTCACATGTAAAATCTAACCATGTGATGAATTGCCAATCCATCAGGGTTATCATAATCTCATAGTCCAACAAGTAAAGAGACTGGGTCTGGTGAAACCAGTGCTTAGATAAAGCCCGCAGATAACCCTAAGGGCAACAACGGGGAGGAATAGCGAAGAAGGCCTCAAAAACCCAAGAGTTGACAATGGTCTGGTACTGCGAATGAAGAGTATGATACAAGGAGTGGACGCTAAACCAGTTCCCCTAGGCTGAGTAAATTCGAGAACTTGCATCAAATGACAAATCCAGATTAAACCTTTGTCCTAAAATGGCAAAAGGAAAAAAAGTTCAGAATAAAAACTTCGGTCACCTCATTAGCATGAATATAGATCGAAGGATGGCACCTTTAAAACATCCAAGAGCTCCGAAATTATCATAATGATGGGTGTAAGCTCCCGACACGAGGTAGTCGGAGCTGGAGTGAGATCCACAATAGGGACATCCTCCTCGTCGTTTACGTCATTCGTACTTTCAACCTGGATAGGATGAATCACTGACTCAGCCAACCAGCGAAGCTACTGAGCTGGACGAGGCCGAGGGACATCAGAAGCTCTCCTCCTCCTCACACCTGCAGACACGCTGCAAGAGTTGGCTGGTATATCTTAATCCATAACCTGAACAAAATCTCCAAATCACCTTAGAAAGGGTGAGGTAAGCCTTAAACTTACTGCGTATTAAAATTAAGTCTTTTTTATGCATATTCAAAGTCCTAAAGCATGCATTAGTTAATATACATCCCCAGTAGAGTTAAAATTGCATGTTCATTAAATGCTTTGGCTTATGAAATTTTTTTGCCAGAGTCTCCTTTGAAAAATGGACTAACCGCATGCACATAGGAAACTAGGTGGCCATTCAGTAGCACACTTATCCAAAATCATGACTATTTTATATATATAAAAAACATCAAAATCAAACTCCACATGGCAGCTAAATTATCATGTGTATTTTTATTTGAAAATCCAGGCTCATTTGTCCTCCAATAGGATGAATAAATTGACCAACAAGGGCGCAAAATGACTATCTTAGAAATCAATTTTTTTCACATCAATACGTTCAGTATGGTAAAACATATAAGCATGCATATTCACTATATTGTGTTTAAAAGCATTGTATATGAAATTTAACGTTCTAACGGTCAAAACTTGAAAAGAAAGGATGTAAACGTTACCAGAGTTGTGCAAAACGATTGTACGATGACGAATTTTAAAAAGAGCAGCCCAAACTCAATAGATCTGAAGAGAAATTTTTGGGTTTTTTATATAGTCCAACTTGAAAATGACTTGTGAAAGCCACGGGGGAACTAAAATAAACCCGTAGGGAGCCGCGACTCTACCTGTGGCACCCTAAAGTGGGTCCCACCCCCTCCGATTTGGTCCAAATGAGGTTAAAGCGGAGTTCCTAGAAGCTAAAAAGACAAATCAGAGAAAAAAGTGCCACGCGATTGAGCAAAAAAGTCCTGAAACCCTGAATCTGGGTGTCAAACACCTGATGAAAGAAAATCTCCATGTAAACCATTGGTATGAACCCCGATGTGCTATTTGGAATGCCAATGATGGAAACTGCTAAAAATTACCTCTGTCAAAGCATCGGGAAGGTCCGATATTGTGAATAGTGGATTTTAAATGCGTCAAAATATCCAGAATTGTCCGAGGGTATAACTTATCAAAAAGATACCCCCAACATCGAGATCAGGTATGTCTGATATTGCTAATCATTGGAGGCAACTTCAGCGTAGCATCGGGAAAGATCCGGTGATGAAAACCGTTGAAAACTGCTTCAACTATGGTCATAATGTCTTATACTGCAAACCATTGGCGGCAACTCTAGCGTAGCATCGGAAAAGATCCGGTAATGAAAATTATTGAAAACTGCTTCAATGAAAGTCAGAATGTCTGATACTGTGAACCATTGGCAGCAACTCCAGCGTAGCATCGGGAAAGATCCGATGATGAAAATCGTGAAAAACTATCCTTCTTGGGGAGAACCGATGATGGAATCTGTTATACAAATCCCTAGCCGAGGTTTCAAGTCAGTTAAACCGACCGTTGTAAACAACCATTCGAGTAGGCATTGAGGAGGTTCGATGATGGTTAATTCTGCAAACTACCGTTCGAGTAGGAATCAAGTTAGTTAAACCGACCGTTGTAAACTACTATTCGAGTAGGCATTCAGGAGGTTCGATGACGGTCAATTTTGTAAACTACCGTTCGAGTAGGAATCAAATCAGTTCAATCCACCGTTATAAACTATTGTTTGATTAGGCATCGAGGAGGTTCGATGATGGTCAAGTTTGCAAACTACCATTCGAGTAGGAATCAAATCAATTTAACCGACCATTGTAAACTATCGTTTGAGTAGGCATCGAGGAGGTTCGATGATGGTCAATTCTATAAACTACCATTTGGATAGGAATCAAATCATATCATTCGACCATTGTAAACTACCGTTTGAGTAGGCATCGAGGAGGTTCGATGGTGGTCAATTTTGCAAACTACCATTCGAGTAGGAATAAAATCCGTTCAATCGAACATTGTAAACTACCGTTCGAGTAGGCATCGAGGAGGTTCGGTGATGGTCAAATTCGGTAAACTACCGTTCAAGTATAAATTAAATTAGTTTAACCGACCGTTATAAATAACCTTTTGAGTAGGCATCAACAAGGTTCAATGATGGTCAATTCTGCAAACTACCGTTCGAGTAGAAATCAAATCAGTTCAACCGACCTTTGTAAACTACTGTTCGAGTAGGCATCGAGGAGGTTCGATGATGGTCAATTCTGCAAACTACCATTCGAGTAAGAATCTCAGTTCAACCGACCGTTGTAAACTACAGTTAGAGTTGGCATGGAGGAGGTTCGATGATGGTCAATTCTGCAAACTACCGTTCGAGTAGGAATAAAATCAGTTCAATCGACCATTGCAAACTACCGTTTGAGTAGGCATCGAGGAGCTTTGATGATGGTTAAGTCTGCAAACTACCATTCGAGTAGGAATCAAATCAGTTCAATCGATTGTTGTAAACTACCGTTTGAGTAGGCATCGAGGAGGTTCGATGAAGGTTAATTTTGCAAACTACCATTCGAGTAGGAATCAAATTAGTTTAATCGACCGTTGTAAACTACTATTCAAGTAGGCATCGAGGAGGTTCGGTGATGATCAAATTCTGCAAACTACCGTTCGAGTAGGCATCAAGTCAGTTCAGTCGACCGTTGTAAACTACCATTCGGGAAGGAATCGAGGAGGTTCGATGATGGTTAAATCGTTGTCAACTATTGGTTGAATAGATATTGGGAATTCTATCCCCGACAGAAACAACGGCATCAATCGGACATTAATGCAAATCGTTGGTGACAACTCCAGCGTATCAGGAAAGATCCGATGATGTAAACTGGTGTAAGCTATTATCAGGATAGGCATCAGGAATCCCTAATGAGGTTACTCATCATAAGAAGAACATCCCCAACGGAGGAAAAGTCAGAAAGCGTATCTGAAGATAAAGAATGTTGGTGACAACCCCCAACATCGAATTCAAAAAGGTCAAGCAGTATCAGCCATAGAGGAATATCTGATACGTAGGTTTTATACCTACTTATTGGCTATCAACTTGCTAGAATTATGGCTTAATTTTAAGTATTTTAGTGTCTTTTGATATGTTTTATCTTTGTTTTATAGGTTTTACTATGGAAACTCATTTGGCAAAAGAATGGCATGGAATGGCATGGATTTGGCATGGAAATGGTGGGAAGGCAAGATGGAAAGCTTTTGGTGGACCAAAGGTGGACTTGGCAAGAGGAGACAGTTTATGGCCTGTGCAAATGGCCTTAATTCAGTAGGGAGTGAAGGCAAGTGAAGGCAAAAGGAAGCAGCAAGAAAGCAGAAAAGATCAGCAATGCACCAGAAAGCACTAGAAGAAAACACAGCACCGCACGGCCGCGCCGGTTTAATGAAGAAAAGACGGCACCCGCGCCAGGATGCAGTTATTCTGGATTTCTGAAGAGCCGCGTGCTCGCACCCTAAATGAACTACGGGGCCGCGCGGCCGAGCCAATCAAGGCTAGAAATCTATTGACTTTTCTTTTAATCATATCTGCTGAGCTTATTTTCCATATATGGGTGTAATTTACAAAGGACGAGATATTCGGTTTTCAATATACAGCTTTAATTGATATTTTTAGGGTTTGAGAGCTAGAGAGGGTTTGGGAGCTTCACTTCTTCTCTCTTCTAGTTCTAAGTAGATTTCCAGTCTAGGGTTTATAATTGGATTAATTGTGATCTGAACTGAACTTAGAAGCTTATTGTGGACAGAGGAATATCAGATTTACATTCTCATCATCTCTTTATCCCTTTGCTCTCATTTTATATTTTTTATGTTTAGATCAAATCCCATAATGGTTATTGGTTTAGAGATGAACTAACCACCATTATGGGATCCTAACTTCACTCATTGCATTATTCAGAATCTACACCTCATGTTAAGCATAATTAATTACTTAGGATAGCTAGTCGAGAGCACGAAATAGAAAACTTAGTACTACTAACACAACTTTTATATCATTAAGTTTCATCATCAACTTAATGATGATTGATTAAGTTGTTTTTTTAACTTTAGTTTTGTGATAGTTGATTATTTATTATGGGGAAGTTTTTGTTCTTGTTTTATTTTTATATCATTAAGTTTCATTGTCTCTGTCGATAATGAATAATGGCCTTACTGACACAGAAATGCAAGTTTGGGGGGGGGGGGGGGGAAACATTGGGTATGCATGCTAAAAATAAAAAGAAAAAGAAAAAGAAAAAAAAATAAATTGAGAAAAAGAAAAAAAATAGAATAAACACCTTGGCTAGCTAAGTCTTGTGGCCTTTAATACTCGAGCAAGTAAGCCCTTGAGGATTGTCTCTACACCCAGTGCCCTAAGGCCTTTATGGTTTGGGAGTCGTTGGTCGAAAGCTCAATAAATGGGTATCATTGAAAAGCCTAAAAGGGCTTAGCATTGCACAGCCAGGTGTAACCATAGGAAAGTGCGAATATCGCCCTCGTGTGTGTATAAAAGCATAATAAACCCTTTTGTTGAACCCTAGCTTGTATCAAAGTTTTGGATTAGTCGTTATTTCATATATATGAAAAATTCTTGACTTAAAACCTCAGTTTTCCTTCCTTAGAAGTATAGCATGTGGAATCTTCGCCTTTATTAAGCTTATTTGAGATATAGCACACACACACACTACATCTTAGTAACATGTTGTGATTTCTGGATTTTATGTCTTTATGACTGTAGTTTGGGTTGATTCTTTGTTCATAGTTCTTGTTATTTCTCTGAGGCACATCTTATTAGAATTCATAGCATGGATGAAATTTTGGGATGCATTTTCATGTTAGTATAGTTGCATAGCATGTAGTTACATTTGTGTTTGTTGCTTGAGGGCAAGCAATTGTTCAAGTTTGGGGGTATTTGATAAGTAGGTTTTATACCTACTTATTAGCTATCAATTTGCTAGGATTATTGCTTAATCTAAAGTATTTTAGTGTTTTTTGATATGTTTTATCTTTGTTTTATAGGTTTTACTATGAAAAATCATTTGGCAAAAGAATGGCATGGAATGGCATGGCTTTAGCATGGAAATGGTGGGAATGCAAGTTGGAAAGCTTTTGGTGAACCAAAGGTGGACTTGGCAAGAGGAGACAGTTTATGGCCTGTGCAAATGGCCTCAATTCAATAGGGAGTGAAGGCAAGTGAAGGCAAAAGGAAGCAGCAAGAAAGCAGAAAAGATCAGCAATGCACCAGAAAGCACCAGCAGAAAACACAGCACCGCGCGCCGCGCCGATTTAAGGAAGAAAAGACGCGAGCCCACGCCAAGATGCAATTTTTTTAGGATTTCTGAAGAGCCACGCGCCCGCGCCCCAAATAAACTACAGTGTCGCGCGGCCGCGCCATTCAAGGTTGGAAATTTATCGACTTTTCATTTAATCATTTCTGCTGAGCGTATTTTCCATATATGGGTATTATTTGCAAATGACAAGAGATTCTATTTTCAATATACAGTTTTAATTGCTATTTTTAGGGTTAGAGAGCTAGAGAGAGTTTGGGAGCTTCACTTCTTCTTTCTTCTAGTTCTAAGTAGATTTCCATTTTAGGGATTATAATTGGTTTAATTGTGATCTGAACTGAACTTGGAAGCTTATTGTGGACAGAGGAATATCAGATTTGCATTCTCATCATCTCTTTATCCCTTTGCTCTCATTTTATATTTTCTATGTTTAGATCAAATCCCATAATGGTTATTGGTTTAGAGATGAACTAACCACCATTATGGGATTCTAATGGATCTTATTGTTTAGTTCAGATTATTATGCCTCATTGTTATGTGTAATTGATTGTGTATGGATTGACTAGTATGGTTGTATTTAATGTTTAGACGCTTGATCACCATCTACCTTTATAGTTTATATGGAATTCAAAGAGGAAGTATAAACTTAGATTTGGCCATCTACCTTACACTAATATTGCTTGTAAGTCGCATAGATATGTAGCGAGTTAGGTAATATTGGTGTTAACATGAATTCTATCTCTTTTGTGGATTTTATGTGATATGGATTTGGTTTATTGAAAGATATCCATTTCTTACTTTCGTGCTCTCGACTTGCAATCCTAAGTAATTAATTAAGCTTAACATGAGGTGTAGATTCTGAATGATGCAATGAGTGAAGTTAGGATCCCATATCTCTCTAATTTAAATCAATCATCTATTATTTAGTTAGTTTTAGTTTATAATCATTCTAGTCAGTAATTCACCCTTTGTTTACTCGTTTGAGCAGCCAAAAATAGCTATAGAAATGTTGCATGATCGTTTAATTATAATTGCTTATCTTCGTGGGAACGATCTTTACTTATCTTATATTACTTATTGATCGTGTATACTTGCACGCATTTGTGTCTATTTTGTTAACACCGAAACGGAGCCAACATGTTTTTGGTGCCGTTGCTGGGAAAAACATTAATGGCCAACTTTTGTGATAGTTGATTATTAACACATCATCAACTTTCACAAATCAACTTAATTCATTAAGTTGATTTTGCCATTTTTCAGTTGATTTTGTTAATGATGTGAAGTTGATGGTGTTTAAGGTGTTATGTTTTTGAGTTGATTGCTCAAATCGCGGTGGTCGAGGCCTTTCATAGTGAAAACTGTGTTTCCACATGGTGTAGTGGAGATTTTTGACCAATACCCAGACAAGCCTTTTAAAGTGAATGGACAGAGGTTGAAGCATTATTATGGCGGCGAATTCAATCGAGCGAAGGTCGCCTATATTCTTTCTACTACATAACCATGTCAAACAGAGTCGAGCTAATGGACAGTAAACAAGCACTCGATGGGAGGCACCCCATCATCTCTCTTCTTCCTTATATTTAATTCTGGTTACTTATCTCCATCCCCCCTACTTAATTCTAAGCATTGTGAAAAGTTTGAATTTTTTTGAACAGTTTTGGTTTTAGGAGCTGATTGCATATATTTTTGAAGTTAGGTGTTTATTGAATATATTTTTGGAGTTGTGAGCATATTGCATATACGCACATATAGCATTTTTGAGGATTCAAACGTATATACATCTTACATAGTTCAATTGTAAGTATGGGATCAGTTTACATATGATTTTCATGAAACATATAGTATTGAATGCTGGTTTTCTAAAAATCATGACAATTTTGAATGTTTTGCGATGAATACATGTGCATATAGTATAGACAGATTCTAATATAGCATGATGTAGAGATACGTAGTCCAATTTAGGGTTTTAGATTCTTTTATATCTCATTTGTTTGCATTCATGTGTTTTAGGAAAAGAATGCTATTCAAATTGCTGCTTAATCTTCATTTCATGCTGCAGAAAACAAAAATTTTGGCTGGGCTCAGGGCAGCGTGGCCGCGCCATCTTCAAGGCAAAATTCAGGGCGGCCGCGCCAATATGCAGATGTCTAGAGACTTGACTGGAAACACGCACGGCTGCGCCCCACTCACAGCTAAATTCAGCGCGCCCGCACCCGACCCCAGCAAACTGCCTGATTACAGTTTTAAAAATTAGTCTCCAGCCCTAACTCTATATCTATTTCGATACACAAACACTCTCTCTCTATCAGCATATAACCCCTCTCCTATACAAACTCTCTTTCTCATAAACATATTCTCTAGAAACCTAGCCCTAATCAAATACACAAACCACCTTCTCCTTCTCATACACAATTTCTCCTTCTCTTCAATTCTATATACAAGCCACTACATCATATCCTTCTCCAATCTCCAGCTCATAACCTAGGGTGTGATTCAAAGCAAGTTCAGAGACTAGTTTGGGGTTGTTCTTCGGATTCAGAAGTTAGGGTTTGTTCAAATTAGTTTGCAGAGGTACAAGTTTAGGGTTCTTCAACAATCATCATCTAATTGTAAGACCAATTGTTTGCAGATTATAATGGGTCCAAAAAGAGCACGTTCTGCCACTCCCGGATCTCCCGCTCAGAGAAGCCAGGGCGAGGACACTGTGAACTTGACTAAGTTCATTAGCCTTGAGGCACAACTTGAATATTATCGGATTGCGGCCAAGTCATTTGTAAAGGAGCGGGGGCTGAAATCGACTAGGGAAGATGGCCAAATGCTTGCCATGATCAGATAGATGGGTTGTCTTGGAGTTTGTGCAACACCGCCACCTGTCCCGTTGGCCATTGTTCACGAATTCTATGCGAATGCCAAGGAGACACATAGTGGTTTTTCTTTCGTTCGGGGCATAAACGTCGATTATCGTCTGTTGGAGATCTGTGTGGTGTTCAGCGTGCCTTTAATCCCTGCGGGCCAAGTGAATTGGGTTGAGGAAAAATTCTTTGAGACTGACTTGGATCAGGTGGTCACAGACTTGTGTGTGCCAGGCACGAAGTGGAAGTACAGGCAGGGCACATATATGCACACCAATTTGCCCGCCTCAGCGCTGAATAAATATGCCAAAGCATGGAATCTGTTCTTATGCTCCAACCTGATGCCGTCCACCCACCAGCACGACATTCCGGCCAAGAGGGCCATTATTCTGTGGGGGATCATTACTGGGAAGAATATTAATGTCGGACATTTGATCCATCAGAATATATAGCGATTCATGCGAGGTAGTACCACTGGGGGAATTCCACACGCGTCAATGGTTGCCCATCTGTGTTCTCCGCAGGCCTTGAGTGGGAAGATGAACAGGTCCAAATACCGAGCGGGGACATAAATCACGCCACAATTAAGAAGTTTGAAGGTTGGGCTGGTGGCATGGCACATTCGCGGGGCAAAGGATTCATCTTACCGACTACTCCACCAGTTCCCCCATCACAGCCAGCAGCAGTAGCCGGTCCTTCAACAGCCAGTACAGGGCCGTAGGATCGCCAGATGAGGCAATTGGAAAGGAGGATGGACGCTCTGCATGGAAACTTCACAGCTTTTGCAGATGGTCTGACCCGAGCCCTGGGTGAAGCCTTTGTACAACAGGGAATACTAGTGGAGTGGCCTGTCTTTAGTTCTGCCATGCCATATCCATTGCCAGATTCGCCGCCCGAGGAGGGTGGTTATACCAATAATTAGGGGAGTTTCCTTACCCTTTACTTCCAATGTGGACATTGAAAATTTTAAGTTTGGGGGTATGGGGTGTAGTTAGTAGTAGTCGCATATAGTTTATTGCATATGTTTAGGTTACATACTAGCAGCATTTTAGTTTTTTATTAGTTAAATTTTGCATGAAAAGTTTTTCTGTTTTTGTTTTGTTTTGTGTAGATAGTATGTGTTTAGTGCAATGCATAGCATAAGCCCATGTTTTTAGCCTGTTGAATTCCAGTATGGCGGATGATGATATTGAAATATGATAGATTTTTGAACTCAGTGGATAGTTTAAGCTTAGTTATAACTCTATACGTGATGTAGTCTATACCTGTTGCTTTGATGTTACCGGATAGCACGGTATTGTTATTATTTGCTTGTTGGTTAGATTAGCAAATGCTTGTTTTTTGAGGGGAAAAATTTGTTTTAATGATAGAATAGTGTAAGACAATGAATAATGGCCTTAATGACATAGAAATGCAAGTTTGGGGGAAAACATTGGGTATGCATGCTAAAAAGAAAAAGAAAAAGAAAAATAAAATAAAATAAATTGAGAAAAAGAAAAAAAAATAGAATAAACACCTTGGCTAGCTAAGTCTTATTGCCTTTGATATTCGAGCAAGTAAGCCCTAAGGGATTGTCTCTACACCCAGTGCCCTAAGGCCTTTATGGTTTGGGAGTCGTTCGTCGAAAGCTCGATAAATGGGTAACATTGAAAAGCCTAAGAGGGCTTAGCATTGAACAACCAGGTGTAACCACGAAAAAGTGCGAGTATTGCCCTCGTGTGTGAATAAAAGCATAATGAACCCTTTTGCTGAACCTTAGCTTCTATCAATTTGTTGGTTTGGTCGTCGTTTTATATATATGAAAAATTCTTGACTTAAAACCTCAGTTTTCCTTCCTTAGAAGTATAACGTGTGGAATCTTCGCCTTTATCAAGCTTATTTGTGATATAGCACACACACACACTGCATCTTAGTAACATGTTGTGATTTCTGAATTGTATGTCTTTATGATTGTAGCTTGGGTTGATTCTTTGTTCATAGTTCTTGTTATTTCTTTGAGGCACATCTTATTGGAATTTATAGCATGGCATAAATTTTGGGATGCATTTTCATGTTAGTATGTGTTAGTCAAGGCTGGAAATTTATTGACTTCTCATTTAATCATTTCTGCTGAGCGTATTTTCCATATATGGGTGTAATTTGCAAAGGACGAGATATTCAGTTTTCAATATACAGTTTTAATTGCTATTTTTAGGGTTAGAGAGCTAGAGAGGGTTTAGGAGCTTCACCTCTTCTCTCTTCTAGTTCTAAGTAGATTTTCATTCTAGGGTTTATAATTGGATTGATTGTGATCTGAACTGAACTTGGAAGCTTATTGTGGACAGAGGAATATCAGATTTGCATTCTCATCATCTCTTTATCCCTTTGCTCTCATTTTATATTTTCTACATTTAGATCAAATCCCATAATGGTTATTGGTTTAGAGATGAACTAACCACCATTATGGGATTCTAAAGGATCTTATTGTTTAGTTCAGATTATTATGCCTCATTGTTATGTGTAATTGAATGTGTATGGATTGACTAGTATAGTTGTATTTAATGTTTAGATGCTTGATCACCATCTACCTTAATAGTTTATATAGAATTGAAAGAGGAAGTATAAACTTAGATTTGGCCATGCTAGCATATGTTTATGAAATTTGCATGTGATGAATTTTGTGATTCGTAACCCGGATAGACATATACCGGCTTACCATATATAGTCCATTGAGAGATTATACTTAAACTGATATTGCTTGTAAGTCACATAGACATATAGTGAGTTAGGTAATATTGGTGTTCACATGAATTCTATCCATTTTGTGGATTTTATGTGATATGGATTTGGTTTATCGAAAGATATCTATTTCTTACTTTCGTGCTCTCGACAAGCAATCCTAAGTAATTAATTATGCTTAACATGAGGTGTATATTCTGAATGATGCAATGAGTGAAGTTTGGATCCCATATCTCTCCAATTTAAATCAATCATCTGTTATTTAGTTAGTTTTAGTTTATAATCATTCTAGTCAGTAATTCACCCTTTGTTTACTCGTTTGAGCAGCCGAAAATAGCTATAGAATTGTTGCATGATGGTTTAATTATAATTGCTTATCTCCATAGGAACGATCTTTACTTATCTTACATTACTTATTGACCGTGTATACTTGCACGCATTTGTGTCTGTTTTGTTAACACCGAAACAGAACCAACAATATCCCCAGTAGGGATCCTGAAAACATCTCTACAACATGTCGTAGAACCAGTTGTGGTAGCACCAATGTACATTTTAAAACCATTGGCTTCAACCCAATGTATCATCTAGAAAAGTCGGTGATGAAAGTTCTGTAAACTACCATTCGAGTAAGCATCGAGACAGTTCAGTGATGGAAGCTTTGCAAACTCCCGTTCGAGTAGGCATCAAAAGAGTTCAGTGAAAACCATCATGGACAACTCCATCCCCAGCAGATGTAGCGGGAGCGGTCAGTAATAGAAATACTGTTGCAGCTAACACCACAGAATCATATACCATTTCTGACATATTATATCATGCATTGCATTACATTTGCATGTATTATATTTCAAATGTCTTGCAGTCTTTATCATGTTCATTCCATTGCATTACATAAACATGATAAAGAGGAGCATTTGTAGACACTCAAAATTTTGCATTCCTCTTACTAACCCTACAGGAGGGCAAAATCGTCTTTTACCTTCCAGAGATAACTCTGGAAGTCCAAGTGCAACCCCGGAGATAACCCCGGGAGATAAAAGTCCCCAGTGACAACACCGAGAGAACAAGTCAGACCCCGGAGATAACCCCGGGAGATCAAGTCAAACCCCGGAGACAACACCGAGAGATCAAGTCAAACCCCGGAAATAACCCCGGGAGATCAAACCAACTTTCGAAGATGACCCCGAAGCATCAAATCAATCCCTCGAGACAACCCTGGGATACCAAGTAAACCACGGAGACGACCCTGAGGAAGAACAAAGTCGGCTGGGATTAAACGTCGGAGACAACCACGAGAAACAGTCAAAACTATCAATCCTGGAGACAACCCCCAAAAAGGGTAAAATGGTTATTTTACCAACATAACATCAAATCAAGTCCAAATCAATGCCATGAAGGTCATGCAGAACCATAACGTTAATCCCGAGTGAAAAATAACACAAGACAGCTCAACGAACGGATTACGAAGACTTGAAGATCTGGTCATAGAGCCATCTTCACAATTTTGAGAAGGGTCAAATCCCATGTCATTGTGTAGCTCTTGAAAAGGGATTTTCGAAAAGGTATAACATGCTTTTATCGGGCTCCTGGATTGAATGTTATAAAGGTTCGAAGCAGACAGCACAATGGTCAGAGTGCACGTACTTTGAGACAACGGGACCTGCAGGACTGGGCCTACCCAGGAGCCGCTGGTAGACCCGCGACTATCGCAGGTAGAGCTGCGGTTCCCTGGTCTATAAATAAGACACCAGCCAAAAGAAATAAGAAAAAAAGAGAAAAAAAGAGGAAATTCCGCCCATTTCAGCTCTGAACCCTACCTACAGGGCTCCAAACTTCAATTTTACTGTTCCAAAACACTTGTATACATATATATAATAACATATCAAGTTTTCACCGGTGAAAACGGAGTTTTCAAGCCTACCAAGTGGTTTAAAACCTCTAGCACTATACACTGTAAGATTTCTTATGATCTGAAGCTTTTCATTGCTTTAATATATATATATATATATATATATATATATATATAAGCGTATATATATTTATAGCTTCTAGTTTCACCTGGATTTCAAATCTGTGGATATATATATATATATATATATTTATAAGTGTTATGTAGCGTGGATTGTTAATCTGTGGCATTTTCGGCTTTAATATATATATATATATATACATTAATTCAGTCATGCCTGGGTTATAAATCTGTGGTTTTTTTTACTTTAATATATATATACATATACATATATATATATATATACATATATATATATATATATATATATATATATATATATTTATACTAACTCCGTTAGCCTAGATTGCTAATTAGTGGCTTTTTCTCATTTTAATATATATATAATTATATATATATATATATATTTGCATTGATCAGTCATGCCTGAATTGTAAATTCGTGGCTCTTTTCAACTTTAATATATACATATATATATATATATATATAAATAATATATATATTATTTATTCAATGTGATTAAATATCTGTTTTAACTGTTCATTTAATGTAAATCTGTTCTAATGTAGAGTTTATTGATTAGATTTATCTAAATCTAGCCATATCTCACTTTTAACTGGTTCAAAAATCATCAAATTGGAATCATTGAGCTAGAATGACTAAGATTTATTTAAATCTAGTTTTTTTTTCTAGTTTTGTAAATATTAAAGAAACTTTGCGACCCTTAATCTGTATCTAGAGGGAACATGAAGCTTTGGCTACGCGCATGGAAGTATTTAACTGATGAATCCTTTGTCTTGCGACGTCTAGATTTTAATTTGCATTTTATTTCAATATCTCTTCTGTTCAGGCTTTTTGATAATATTCTAAGGGCCTAGGAATCATGGGATCTACGATTAGCCACATGGATCTAGATCCGATTCCCACGATGGATAACTTTGCACTGTAAATACAACTTGTCTGTCTTTTTGTAAATGTAAATTAGAGGGACCTTAAAATGGTTATCTAGATTTAAGGTCTCAGCATAGTAAATTGTGGTTTGGGGTACTCGGGGCACTTTGATGGCTTTCATGCCCATAAGGAACCCGACACTTGTATATATATTATTTGGTCAAGGATGCTTCGCATCCCGACAATAAAATCAAAATCAGCCGAATGCAGAATAAAATGGAAGTATCAAAAGACTTCAATTCCTATGCTACCGAAAGGGTTTGAAAACCATCTTTCAAAACATCACTTTCATTTCATGTCTAAAAATGAACTTTTCATTAAATCAAACCCTTTGTATATATGTCCAACGAAGCACGACACTACTTTCAAATAAAGCACTTAGGCCCAATTACTACAAGCACACACACACACACTGCAAATAAATTAGGGAAATTAAAAAGACGCGGTAACTATGTTTCATGGAAGTCGGGGGGTGCCTAACACCATCCCCCCGCTTAATCAAGCCCCCGAACTCTATGAATCTCCGTTTTCAAGGCCAAGTTAAACAGAGTCCAGTAATTGTGCCTACTTGTAAAAATTTTCAAATAAAACTCGATTGAGTTGGTACAACCATTTCAAACATACCAACTGGCAACTCTGTAAAATCAAACTTTTCAAATCGTCGATATTATATGTCGGCCTTTTCCTAAAAATTCACCCTTCAGATCAAACAAATAAAATAGAGGACATAAAGGGTAGAAACACATAGGGAAAGGGGATCGCCAAAGATTTTTCCCGACGTCGACAGGGTATCTATAACATAAGCTAAATAACCAATACTTCCCATTCTCTTAATAGCCTTCAGGCCCTTATCATCTTCAAATCACCAAAAATATCTCAGCGACTTACTACTTCAAAAATATTACCTTAGATTACCTTTAAAATTCAAGGCTTATAATTATCTTCTGGTACTTTATCATTTCCCTCTGGTTAAACAACCAATACTTTTTTCTACCCACATTAACTCCTTACAGCTTAATAGAAATTAAATATATCAATATCTTACATCTTTCAACCTCAAAATATCAATTCCTACGAATTAAATTCCATAGAATTTTCTTCCTTATTTTTTATCTATTTATCACATATGTGTTTATCTCCTCTCTTCATATGACTACACTAGCCTTCCTCAAAATTTCTTCAAATAACTCTTTTTAGAGCACTAACATTCTATTATAGATCCAAAGTTTCCAACTCTGCTCAAATCTTATTCTTCTTCTCTTCTTCTTGATCACATAACGTGAGAAAACTTTACCCAGTTCATTGAACTCGGTGACATACTGGGAATCTAACATATCCCTCTACTTCACTTTCATTACCCGCATACCCATGCAATCACTTCGCTATAATTCCTTGCATTTCTACACGGCCTTCTTTCCTGCTCAATCTTTAATTGAAACTTTAACATCTAAGTGGTTTCCTTAAACGTAGGAGGTCCCACACTCTTGCATTTCCTTTTAAACTGACTACATGCACAACTAGAAGGTTTATCTTTACTCCTATAAAAT
This sequence comes from Panax stipuleanatus, assembly GCA_020205555.1. NCBI lineage: Eukaryota > Viridiplantae > Streptophyta > Magnoliopsida > Apiales > Araliaceae > Panax > Panax stipuleanatus. Next base: position 67,947,038 of record CM035119.1, on the reverse strand, counting down.
TTCTATTAAATGCCTCCATTAGGTGGTCTCTAACTTCATGCTTTGGGTTCTTTTAACTCTTATACTCATTTATTATTATGAGTTTCTTCTTCTTGCGTTTCTTCATTATATAGCTTCTTCTTTACAACATTCATTCTTAATGAAATATTCTATTATTATTTTATTTCTTATTTTAAAGCATTTTTATTTTTAATGTCAATACAGACTTATTACAAGTACATTTAATAATTATGGTACATTAATATGCTTCTTACAATTCATACTTCTTACATTGTTATAGCTTCTGCTATTTACAACATACTTCCTTCTATTTCTTATCAATGATAAGAGCTACATACTTGTTCCATAATTTATATTAAAGTGGGTACTTACAAAAATATCTCGCTGTTTATACACAAGCTGGGATTTATATCATTATACAGATATACATATACATTCTGATATACATATACCTATTCATTAACTATAATACTATCAAAGTTCTTCTTAACAAATATTAACTCACTCTTCCTTGGTAACGATAGTCACACAACCTCGATTATTGTTGTAACAATTTTGTCCTATATCTAACGAGTAAGATCATATCCTATCTTGAACTTGCTCCTTTGAAATTATACGAGCATAGTTCATCCTACCGCTCTCTTTTCTTCACTCAATCTATGTCCCTTTATCAAATAATTCCTAACTAAGTGATCAAATGGTCCGCACTTGATACATACTCCCTTCCTCGGATTGGGCCAGTTAGGAGAAATATGTCCCACCTACCGACAATCTTTACATATATGCTTTCCTTTCCAACATACACTTAAGTGGTTCTTCCCACAATCTTAACTTACCTCCTTTCTTTTTCTTTCCTTTATATACTTACGTGGTTCCTACCACAGTTCTTTCATCCTTTTCCCTATTTCTTAGAGTCTTCTTAATTACCATCATCACCTTCATTAGTTCCTTTTCTTTTTCTCTTCTTATATGGAGCTTCGGATAGAATACCACCTTTAGCTCACATTCAATCAACTTGCACATTTAATTTACCTCGTTCTTCCACCATCTTATCAACATCACTGCTAAATAACCAATTAGCCCTTTCTCTTTCTTCCACCTTTTCTCTAGGATAAACTCCTTAATGTTTAGAGCATGTACTTCCCTTGATACTTAACCACCTATGGTCATTATTATATTTACTTCTCCTTCTTTCTCTATCACTAACTCTATATGAACCTCATTGACATCTATTTCTTCTTTTTATCACTTCCATCTTAGGATGATCTTCATGTTCACCATTTAAATATACCATATGTTCCTATTTTTAAAAAAAATTCTAGATGGTACAGTCGTCAGACAGCACAGTCTTCAGACAGTACAGTCCCAACTACTGCAACATCAAAACTTCATCTAGCACATCTAAGGTTTCTTCAAAAAATTTCTCCATAACCCCCTTCCAATCGTTCCAAGTTAACACCTCTACGAATAACTCTAGTGTAACTACTAACATTTTAGTATCCAAATGGATATCTCTAAACTTATCATCCTACAAAATCCTACAATCAATTTTTACATCTTAATTAACATATAACAATAGTTTATATATATAAACACAAATAACAACTTTATTTTATGTTATTTTTAGTTCATTAGAGTCTTCCCGATGAATTTACTTAATTCACCTCCTACAAACTCTTCCTGAGTTTAACCACCTACTCTTTTTTCTATCTTCTCTAGGTTATAGCCTCAAGTACCTATACTTAAGGTTTCTAAACTATCAGCTCTGATACCAACCTGTGACGCCTCCAAATCCGAGTATCTTCAATCCCGAGTCCAATGCTACACGGTACTACAACGTCCACACATTTCTAGTTATATAAGCTTAATGACACAAATGTAATCTCTATAATATTACATTATATTTGTTCAATCCCAATTTCTATAACCATTACATGTTTTTACATCATAATAATTCACATTATATAGTAATATTAATCTATTAAAAGATCTTCTATCCATCTTCGTTTTCCTTCTTTTATCCTTAATGAATTCTTTAATACATTTGTCCTTAGCTAAAATCATATAGTTTTAAGAAAGGATGAGCATTAAACTTCTCAGCAAGTATAGCATTTCAATAATAATATCAAGAATCCTATGATTTCATTTAATAATTGAATAACACTTATAAACTACTTCGAATAAGCTGGAATAATACACAGAATAAACCATAATAAAACTTTTATCACTCTCAAACATTTTTGAAATGACATAATGGTCATTTGTATAAGATGGTCGTTATACCAAAAACTTTATTTCTTTTCCTTTATTTCATTAAAAAGGATAACCCGACATTAAATCGTAAATCTGATATCACGTACGAGTACATCTAGGGGATCGGCTTATAGTACCCTATGTGGTACAACACTACTCTGTTAAACGTATTTACGTTTAAATTTTGACACTATGCGTGTCAGTCGAAAACTCGACTAAATAAATTTGTTTGTTTAGGTTCAAACCTACCTTTGAATCAATACCAAAGCAATTGGCATTAAATAGCTTAACTTTTCATAAATAACATTTTAAAAGATTTACTAATAAACTAATAAAACATTTTAGCATTTGCCTAGCCGAACAATGGTACCAACATTTCCTTAAACAATTTATATCATAACATCGCTTTAATACTTATACAAATACTAAAATATTTGTATAAACTGGAATTCACACAATCATAAAAGAATTGTGTTCATTTTATTTTAAAACATCACATAGGCTTCATAAGAATAGAATCAAATGAAGTAAAACTTGCTCAAATAAATTTGAGTAAGTTTAGGAAACTTACCTCAAGTGTTCTTCTATAAGTTTACTCTAATTTGCCAGTCAAATGGCCTACACAATTACGTTTACCTACACATACCAATTAAGCACATAATTGATGTCAATATTGGTTTGTCTTATCTTTACTTATTACTTTACATGTATGTGTCATTAGACTCGGAATATTTTTCAAGTTTATTATTACTTATTATAACGTTTTGACGTTCATTTTCCATACGCCCATTACAACCTTCGTAAACGCTCAAGCCATATGCCCTTGTATATGCTCAGCACGATCTTTCAATCTTTTATAACACTTGTTGATTAAGTTAAGTGTTTACGCTAACTTTTCTTACTATTGTATTCATTCATTTCGTTAGACTTAAGTTATACTTCGTGTTTATTATCCTTCGTTACTTGCGATCTTATTATTAAAATCAAACTTCATTATGTTCATTCCATTCGTTATGGCTTTCTGATGTTTATACATTACACATACAAGCTAAACATGTCTATTTTACATGTATACTAAATGTTTACATCGTTTTTAGTATTTTACGTTTATTATCGTTCGTCTTTCCAATCAACATCCAACCTGTAGTTAAGGTTGTAATCACTATATTGTGATACATTAGTTAAACATTTATGTTCTAATTTTTCCTTAAAATTCATTTCTTTTCTATGTTTTAAAACAAAATTTTCTATGCGACGACCCAACCCGGCGTTGCGGTGCCTGGCTCTCCTTTATTTTCTGGTGCTGCATCACCCGGGAGCAGAACGTTAGGCCGAGATAGCGCTGCGGCACTCTTAACGGGCACTGTGGCACCAGGCTTGAAATCTAAAAATTTTTCTAAGTTCTAAACTTCAATCTTGACGTCCATTTTGCAATCTCATAACTTAATCGTATTAACTCAGAATTAATCCGTTCTTGAGCCTAATTCTAGCTTTCATTGCATACTTTAATTCCCCTTGGATAGAATTTATTTCTGAACTTTCTACCAAGTCTTTTAACCGGCTCAAAAGTCCCTTGACGCTTACTTTCTTAACTTAGCGTTCTGTACACTTGTTCTTCTGTTCTTTGTAATTTACTCATCCGAATCCGAATTGAGTTCGTTCTTAATTCCACGGCTCATATTTTCTACGTTCTACAACATTTTTATGAAACCATAATTGCTCGAATTCATTATCTTATATCATAACTTAGTTTGGAAGTCATAACAAACCATAATTTCAATGATTAACGTCTTTTACTTAATTTTCCCCATAACTTCGTTATAGTTAGTTCTTAATCCATTCTACACGAAACTTTCAAATCTAACTTACGAATGATGATTTTAAACTTGTCCATCAACAACATCCTATAGATGGTTTAATTTGTCCATCAACAACATCCTACCGATGTTTTCAATTTGTCCATCAACAACTTTTCCTACATTCTTCGTCCGTTTGTCATTTTTAATCATTCTTTTGATTACGATTCACTTTGAACTCATAAATTAATGTTTTGAATCCGTTAATTCTTCCTTATTTATCTGGGACAACTATATGATTCGAAAGAATCATCCAACCACCAATATGCATTGTTAGGTTTGTAAGAACAAAATAGCATGCAATAATTATATACATAGCAGCGGAAGTATAAAAATAGAGTTTTAAAATTTTACAAACCATGAACCCGGATCATCCTTTATGTGCAATTATTAATTTAATCTAAAGAGATGAAGAACGAATCATACCCTTGAAGATTTGTGCTTCCTCAGATATGAGTTCAACTCTAATCATTTCCTTGTTCAACTCGAATCTACCGGATGTGATTCCTTCCTTTGATCAACGTCAGCCACCCAATTGTTTGGCCTCTAGAGGTGATCCACCAGGGATGAACAAATATTAAGAAGGTGGGTTATTGGCAAAACCCTAGTTTTCTCTCGCTCTCTAGAAAAAGTGCGCTCTCCCAACAATTAGAATTGCATTAGTTCTTAATCAAAATAAGACTCCTCTTATTTATAGATTTAGGTTACCCTCTTAACCATTATAGGATTAGGGTTTCATCTTAATCAATTAAACTTTTTTAATTAATTATTCTTCCTAATCTTATTAGGAGCAATTAATTAAACTCCTTCAATTAATTTACCTCCTAATCTTATGATGAATATGGGAGAGTACTTTTATTAATTAATTCCCAAATTCTTTTAAGAACTAAACTAATAATAATAATAGTAATAATAATAAGACTCCTCTAATTAATTTATATTTAATATTTTTAAAATATTAAATAATAAATATTAAGCTTTTTAATTTATTCTATCACCATAGATTAAATTAAATGCACTTAACTTATTATTACGATTATTCCATTTGCTTCTTAAATAAATATTTATTCTTTTATGGTGTGATCCTTTAGGTTCTCCATATTAAACCGATTGTGAATAAATTAATTAGAACAATTCTAATTTTATTTAAATAAATAAATTAACTATTAATTCATTTAGATAAATATTTATTCTACAATAAGGGTAAGCCCTTTTAGCGTTCAACGACTTTTCAGATAATATAAATTTTAACATTAATCATAAAAGAACGTTTGAGTAAATAGTTACCGTACAATTCATTTCTTTTACCATATAATGTCCCAATTAAATATAAGACATAGATTTACTATCAAGTCTTATTTTATTTAATTATTTGTCCTCCGATTCTAAATGCACAAGTTTCAATAATGCAAATTAGAAACTACTTTCTAATTTCATTCTACCTTGGCCAAGGACTACTGAGTTGTCAGTTATCGAATCACATAAGGCATTCACTTCTTTTACTAGAAGTGGTAGATTCTTTATTGATCATTCATTATCTTCATGTATAATTAATTATACCCAAACATACCCTTTGATATACCGTTAGGGTCTTAAGGGACATGTCAAAGTATAACTCATCATACATAAGATACTATAATGATCTCAAGTCTAAGGATTACTTATACTACTATCACTAAAGGAATTCCTATTGATAGGCGAGTAAAACTCCATTAGGTATTCCTTAGCGAGCCACGTTCAGTGTATTTATTCTCTAATAAGCACCTACATACTTGCTTTAGTGTCTCCACTCAAATGATCATGAGATCGATCATTATCTTTCACAGAGCAAGAAACGTATGTACCAATTTATCCGGATTCACTAATCCCCTATTTAGTAATTCATCGATTGGGAACTATTTTAGTTTTAAGCTATATAAGAATTTAGATCTCATTAGCATGATCATCATCATGATTCTAAAAGCATTGCTTAAAACTATGGGTTTATCACATTTAAATATAACAGCATTATGTAGATAATATAAATGCCTTTAAATAAATAATTCTTTTATTAATAAATGAATAAGATTGTTATAAAATATATGCTTTATCATCATACATGATTGGCTTGTGTGCATACTAGTTTCAATCTATGATTTGCACTAAAGCTAATCGTCATGATACCTAATACCCATCTTCTCTAAGTGACGATCAAAATGTTTTTGTGTTAAAACTTTAGTAAATGGATCTGCAATGTTGTTTTGAGTGTCCACACGCTCTAGGTTGACATCTCCTCTTTGAATGATCTCTCTAATCAAATGAAACCGCCGCAACATATGTTTGGATTTCTAATGAGACCTAGGTTCCATGGCATGTGCAAAAGCTCCGATGTTGTCATAGAATAAAGGTAATGCTCCTCTAATGCTGGGAACCACATCAAGTTCAGTTATGAACCTTTTTCATCCAAACAGCTTCCTTTGCAGCTTCACTTGCAGCTATGTACTCTGCTTCTGTCACTGAATCAGCAACTATTTGCTGCTTGGAACTCTTCCAACTCACTGCGCCACCGTTTAAGGTAAACACATATCCTGAAATAGATTTACTGTTATCTAGATCCGTTTGGAAACTTGAGTCTGTATAGCCCTCTAATTGACCCATCGTAGACAAGAAATACATCCTTAGTTCTTCTTAAGTACTATAGGATATTTTTCACTGCTTTCCAGTGCTCTTCTCCTGAATTCGACTGATATCTGATCGTACACTAAGTGCATGAGCGACATCTGGTCTAGTACATATCATACCGTACATGATAGATCCTATTGCTAAAGTATAAGGTATCTTACTCATACGGTCTCTCTCTTCAAGTGTCTTTGGGGCCTGTTTCTTGGAGAGATGTATTCCATAGCTCATCGGCATGAGACCTTTCTTGGAATATACCATGATAAACCTCTTTAGCATCATGTCAATGTACGTTCCTTGGGACAAGCCTTTTAGATCTATCTCTATAGATCTTTCTTCCCAAAATATAGGATGCTTTTCCCAAGTCCTTTATGGATAAGTGTTTAGATAACCAGATTTTAATTGATTGTAGCATCGGAATATCATTCCCAATCAGTAATATAATATCAACATATAGTACAACGAATGATACAGCGCTCCCACTAACCTTCTTGTACACACATGGTTCATCCTTATTTTTGATAAAATCAAACTCTTTGATTGTCTCATCAAAATTGATGTTCCACCCTCGAGAAGCTTGTTTCAATCCATAAATGGATCGTTGTAGCTTACAGACTTGATTTGCTCCAATAGTTGAAACAAAACCCTCTAGTTGTGTCATATACACATCTCCTCAAGTTTCCCATTGAGGAAGGTTATTTTCACGCCCTTTTGCCAGATCTGGTAGTCGTTATAAGATGTAATTGCAAGAAAAATCCGAATGGACTTGAGTATAGCTACTAGTAAGAAGGTTTCATCATAGTCAATTTCGTGCCTTTGTTTAAAACCTTTTGCAACCAGTCTGGCCTTATAGGTCTCTACCTTGACATCTGCTCTAATTTTTCTCTTAAAGATCCATTTGCACCCAATAGGCTTAGTGCCCTCAGCTGCTGAAACCAAAGTCCATACTTGGTTTTCATACATGGAGTCCATCTCAGATTTCATGGCCTCTTGCCATTTCTTTGATTCTTTACCACTCATAGCCTGTTCATAATTCAATGGATTATATCATTTATGATGCGTACCTCATCGTCATCCTCTATGACGAATCAATACCTATCAGGTATCTTCGGTATCCTTCCAAATTTACGAATAGAGTGTTGTACAATAGGTTCTTCTACTTGGACAGGTACCTGACTTTGATCTATTATAATTTTTGGGTCATAAACTTCTTCAAGATATATCTTACTCCCACTGACCCCTTCAAGGACAAACTCCTTTTTTCCAAGAAGGTAGTATGTTTCTCAACAAACACCTTTCGATCAGTAGGATGATAGAACTAATACCCTGAAGTTTCTTTAGGGTATCCCACTGATAAGTAGGTTTTATACCTACTTATTATCTATCAACTTGCTAGGATATGGCTTACTCTCAAGTATTTTAGTGTCTTTTGATGTGTTTTATATTTGCTTGATAGGTTTTAGTCAGGAAGCTTAATTAGCAAAGGAATGGCATGGTTTGGCATGGAATTGGCAAAAAGGTAGGGTGGAGAGCTATTGATGGTATGAAGATGGAATTGGTAAGAGAATATAGCTTATGGTCTGTTCAGGTCGCCCCTGTTCAGTAATCAGGGAAGGCAAGTGAAGTTGAAAGAAGCAGCAAGAAAGCAAAAAAGATTAGCAATGCACCAGAAAACACAGCACTGTGCGGCCGCGTCGATTTAAAGAAGAAAGGACGCGCGCCCGTGCTAAGATGCAGCTATTCTGAATTTCTGAAGAACCGCGCGCCCTCGCCCAAAATAAACTACGGGGCCGCGCGGCCGCGCCGGTCAAGACTGAGATAAAAATAGACTTTTCATTTAAATTTTCTGCTGAGCGTGTATTCCATATATGGGTGTATTTTGCAAAGTACGTGATATTCAGTTTTCATAATTCAGTTTTATTTTCCTATTCTAGGTTTTAGAGAGCTAGAGAGGATTTGGAGCTTCACTTCTTCTCTCATCTAGTTCTAGTAGATTTCCATTGTTAGGGTTTCATTTTGGATTTGATTGTGATCTGGAACTGATCTTGAAGGCTTCATTTGAAAGGAGGATCATCAGATTTGCAATTCCATCTCTCTTAATCTCTTTACTTTCATATTTGCTTTCAATGTTTAGATCAAATCCCATAAAGGTTATTGGTTCAGAGATAAACTAACCACCATTATGGGATTCTAATGAATCTTATTGCTTAGTTCAGAATTATATGCCTCATTGATATGTATGATTGATTATGTATTGATTGCCTAGCATGATTGTGTGTATGGACTAGATACTTGATCACCATCTACCTTAATAGTTTATATGGAATTGAAAGAGGAAGTATAAACTCAGATTTTTCCATGCTAGCATATGTTCATGAAATTTGCATGCGATGAATTTTGTGATTCGTAATCCGGATAGACATATACCGGCTTACCATATGTAGCCAATTGAGAGCTTGCACTTAAATTGATATTTCTTGTAAGTCACATAGACATATAGTGATTTAGGTTTTATTAATGTTCATGTGAACTCTATCTCTTTTGTGGATTTTATATGATATGGACTTGGTATAATGAAAAATAGCCATTTCTCACATTCGTGCTCTCGACTAGCAATCCTAATTAATTAACTATGCTTAACATGAGGTGTGTAATCTGGATGATGCAATAGGTGAAGTTAGGATCCTATATCTCTCCAATTTGAATCAATCGTCTGTTAAATAGTTAATTTTAGTTTACAATGATTCTAGTCATTACTTCACACCTTATTTACTCGTTTGAGCAGCCGAAAATAGCTACAGAATTGTTGCATGATAGTTTAAACATAATTTCTTTTCTCCGTGGGAACGATCTTTACTTATCACATATATTACTTGTTGACCGTGTATACTTGCACGCGTTTGTATCTGTTTTGTTAACACCGAAACGGATCAACAAGTTTTTGGCGCCGTTGCCAGGGATAAGTTGTTATTTTTAGTACTATTGACATCAATTTTTGTTAGGTTTGTCTGACTTGAACAATTCACTTCTTATCTCATTTCTATTTTATTTTTATTTGTGTTTCAGGTACTTGTGGTTAGTATATGCACACTCGATCCACAAATTCTGTGTTGGTGCCTCTATAAGAAAACATCAACGGTAGAGCTTGGAATGCGAACCCAAGAACTACTAACACACAAGAAGACCCTAAACAGCCGGTACAAATGGCAGCCAAGGAACAGAGAGCCGAAAATAGAGCGTTGAGGGATTACTCAATGCTAAAGATCAATGATTTACAATCTAGTATAGTCAGACCAGCGATAGCTGCAAACACTTTTGAGATCCAACCAGGGACAATTTAGATGGTTCATAACAAAGTCCAATTTGGGGGTACAGCTACAGAAGATCCTAATGAGCATATCCTAAGTTTTATTGAAATATGCGACACATTCAAATACAACAATGTGACGGATGATGCGGTAAAGCTTCTACTATTTCCATTCACCTTGAGGGATAAAGAGAAGAGTTGGTTGCATTCACTACCCTCAGGCTCAATCACTACGTGGGAGGACTTAGCACAGAAGTTTCTCGCCAAATTCTTTCCCATGGCTAAGACTGCTCAGATGAGGAATGCCCTGTCTCAGTTTGAACAACAACAGGGGGAATCTTTATATGAGGCATGGGAACGATACAAAGAGATGCTAAGGAAATGCCCGCATCACGGAATGCCAGATTGGATGGTAATCAGCTCGTTCTATAATGGTTTGGGATGGCAGTCAAGGCCGATTATTGATGCCGCAACAGGAGGTGTTCTATGGGCCAAGAGCTATGGGATAACTTATGACTTAATTGAGACCATGGCGGCTAATGAATATCAGAATCCGACATCTAGAATGCCGCAACCAAAAGTGGCAGGGGTCTTGGATGTGGATGCCGTCACAGCCCTTTCAGCTCAAATGGCGACGATGTCAAAGAAAATTGACTCTACGACTGAAAATAAAGTTCAACAAGTTGCTTTTGTATGTGAGTTGTGTGCCGAATCACACCCGACAAAACAATGTGCCATAAATACAGAGTCGGTTTAGTTCGTCAGCAACTATCAAAAGCCTCATAATCAATTTTTGAATTCATACCATCCAAACAACAAGAATCATCCTAATTTCAGCTGGAGTATTAACAATCAAATTACTCAACAATCTCAATACCAACCTCCTCAACAACAACCATAACAAAGTGCTCAACAGTCTCAATACCAACCATAGCAACAACAAAATTCTCAGCCACAACAGTCTCAACAACAGTATGCCCCTAGATAGTCACATCCTCCCGGATTTCATCAACAACAACATTAACACAATCCAGCTCCTAGTCCACAATCAGAGGAGAGAGCTGAGATAGAAGAACTCAAGTAGATGGTTAAGAGCCAAGCGGTGTATCTTAAAACATTGGAGACTCAAATAAGCCAGATTGCCAATGCAGTCCTTAACAGACCGCAAGGGACTCTACTAAGCAGTACTGAAGCAAATCCAGGAAGACAGGACGGCAAGGAACAATGTCAAGCCATTACATTGAGATCAGGGAAGCAACTGGAAAATCTGGAGACTGGCGTGGCCGAGCCCCAGGAAGGACAAAAGTTGGCGCGGGCGCGCCCATGTGCAAAAAATTCTGAAGAACTTTTAAAAGATGGAAAAGATGGGGACAAGGCAGTTGAGTTAGAAAAGGAGGTATCCACTGAGAAAACCAATGTACACAACAAGTGATCTACCCTCCTGCACCATATCCACAGAGGCTTCAAAAGCAGAGACTAGACAAATAATTCGCGAAGTTTTTGGAGTTGTTCAAGAAACTGCAAATTAATATTCCTTTCGCCAAAGCTTTGGAACAAATGCCAAGCTATGCAAAGTTTATGAAAGGGATACTGTCAAGGAAGAAGAAGCTAGAGGACTATGAAATAGTGGCCTTGATAGAAGAATGCAGTGCAGTCTTGCAAAGAAAATTACTTCCAAAGCTCAAGGATCCAGGGAGTTTTACGATACCATGCTCTATTGGGAAGTTGTCCTTCAATAAGTGCTTATGCGACTTGGGGGCAAGCATAAACTTGATGGCTCTATCGGTATTCACTCAGTTGGGATTGCCGGCACCTAAGCCGACAAGCATATCATTGTAATTAGCCGATAGGTCCATCACCTACTCAAGAGGTATCATAGAAAATGTACTTGTAAAGGTGGATAAGTTTATCTTCCCTACTGACTTTATCATTCTGGATTGTGAAGAGGATAAGAACATACCAATCATTCTTGGGAGACCATTTCTAGCTACTAGGCAAACTCTCATAGATGTACAGAAGGGAGAACTGATTATGAGAGTTCAGGACCAAGAGGTCACGTTTAATGTCTTCAAGGCTATGAAGTTCCCACAGATAAAGAAGAATGCTTCAGAGTTGATATTGTCGACAGGGTACTGCATAAGGAGACTGAACAATTGATGAGCATGGATCTACTAGAGAGTGCTCTACTAGGAGACTCTGACTTTGAGGATACTGATGTGGTGGAGCACATACAAATTTTGAACACGGTGCCTCAGATGAAAAAATTTAAGATTCCCATCGAACCACTCAGACATACTGGGGAGTCATCAGTGCAACTAAAGCCTTCTCTTGAGATGCCTCCCAACCTTGACCTTAAACCTCTTCTTGATCATCTGAGATATGCATATCTGGGAGAATCTTCTACGTTGTCGGTTATTATTGCTTCTGCTCTATCATCCTGTCAGGAAAGCAAGTTCCTGCGGGTTCTACAAGAGTTCAAATCAGCCATTGGGTGGACCATAGCTGATATCAAGGGGATCAGCCCCTCATACTACATGCACAAAATACTCCTGGAGGATGATAGTAAACCATCAATAGAGAAACAATAGAGATTGAATCTGATTATGAAAGAGGTCGTCAAAAAGGAGATCCTCAAGTGGTTAGATGCTGGAATTATTTATCCGATCTCAGACAGCTCTTAGGTGATCCCGGTGCAATGTGTCCCGAAGAAGGGAGGCATGACAGTTGTGTCAAATGAGAAGAATGAACTTATACCTACCAGAACAGTCACGGGATGGAGGGTCTGCATGGACTATCGCAGATTGAACAAAGCTACAAGGAAGGACCATTTCCCTCTCCCGTTCGTTGACCAGATGCTAGATAGGTTAGCGGGACACGACTACTATTGCCTCTTGGATGGTTATTCAGGGTATAACCTGATTGTTATAGCCTAGAGGACCAAGAGAAAACTACCTTCATGTGCCCATACGGTACTTTTGCATTCATGAGGATGTCTTTCGGACTATAAAACGCTCCAGCCACTTTCCAGAGATATATGATGGCAATATTCTCTGATATGGTCGAACAAAATGTAGAAGTCTTCATGGACGATTTCTCCGTCTTTGGAGACTCTTTCGACATCTGCTTGGAGAATCTGGTGCTGGTGTTAAAGAGTTGTGTTGAGACTAACTTAGTACTGAATTGGGAAAGTGCCATTTTATGGTACAGGAAGGCATTATTTTGGGGCACAAGGTTTCTGGGAAAGGTTTAGAGGTGGACAGAGCGAAATTGGAGACCATTGAAAGTTTACTGCCACCAACCTTAGTAAAGAGGGTCCGTAGTTTCCTCGGGCACGTAGGCTTTTATCGGCATTTCATAAAAGACTTCTCAAAGATCACTAAGCCTATGTGCAGTTTGCTTGAGAAGGATGTCACATTTAGATTCAATAAGGAATGCTTAGCGGCCTTTGAGCACTTAAAGAAGAAATTGACTATGACACCCATTATTACAGCTCCTGACTGGTCTCTTCCATTTGAATTGATGTGCGATGCAAGTGACTTCGTTGTGGGAGTCGTCTTGGGATAACGCAGGGATAAGGTTTTTCATGTTATCTACTATTCAAGCAAAACCCTAATGGATGCCAAATTGAACTACACCACCACAGAAAAGGAGCTGCTAGCGGTGGTATACACTTTTGATAAATTCAAGTCTTATCTGATTGGGACAAGGGTAGTTGTATACACAATAGGAATACTTCTTCTATAGCGGCGGTATACACTTTTCGATACCTGATTTCAAAGAAAGATGTTAAGCCTCGTCTCATTCGGTGGATACTTCTTCTATAGGAATTCGATTTAGAAATTAAAGACAGGAAGGGGACCGAAAACCAAATGGCTGACCACTTATCTCGACTGGAGAACCCAGGAATGAACACAAATGACAAAGTAATGATTAATGAGTCCTTCCCAAACGAACAATTATTTGTGGTGCAAGGCAAAATTCTTTGGTTTGCGGACTTTGAGAACTTCCTAATGAGCAATATTATCCCTTCTGACTTCACTAGAGCCCAGAAGAAGAAGTTTCTACATGATGCTAGACGGTATAGTTGGGATGAGTCATATTTGTTTAAGCAGTGTGCTGATAGGATGATCAGACGGTGCATCCCAGAAAGTGAGATGGACATCATACTTCAGGATTGCCACTCATCAGTCTACGGTGGACACTACGGGGGTGAGAGGACAGCTGCCAAGGTACTTCAGGCAGGCTTCTATTGGCCAACATTGTTTAAAGATGCTTACAACTTCGTCCAAAAATGTGACCGGTGTCAGCGAGTGGGCAATATATCCAAACGAAACTAGATGCCTTTGAATATGATTCTAGAGAGATCTTTGACGTCTGGGGGATAGACTTCATGGGTCCTTTTGTTTCGTCATGTGAAAATCTATATATCTTGCTGGCAGTGGATTACGTGTCCAAGTGGGTAGAAGTAGCAGCCTTACCGACTAATGATGCTAGGGTGGTCTTGCGTTTTCTTTAGAAGAGTATATTCACACGCTTCGGGACCCCTAGAGCTATAATAAGTGATGAAGGAACCCACTTCTGCAATCGTCAGTTTATTGCTCTATTGGCCAAGTATGGGGTGAATCACCGTGTTTCTACGGCGTACCATCCCCAAACAAACAGCCAAGCTGAGGTGTCTAACCGTGAGGTAAAATGAATATTAGAAAAAATTGTGAATCCCACGAGGAAGGATTGGTCCCTCAAGCTTGACGATGTAGTGTGGGCATATAGGACTGCCTACAAGACACCACTAGTTATGTCACCATATCAACTAGTGTATGGGAAGGCCTGTCACCTTCCCATGGAACTTGAACACAAGGCCTACTGAGCCATAAAGAAGCTGAATTTTAACTTGAAGGCTGTAGGGGAGAAGAGGCTTCTCCAACTAAATGAGTTAGACGAATTCAGATTGCAAGCCTATGAAAACTCCAAGCTGTATAAAGAAAAGGTAAAAAGGTGGCACGACCAAGATCATAGAAAGGACATTTGAGCCGGGGCAAGCAGTGTTGCTGTATAACTCTCATCTCAGACTCTTTCCTGGAAAGCTCAAATCGCGGTGGTCGGGCCCTTTCACGATGAAAATCTTGTTTCCGTATGGTGCAGTGGAGATTTTCGATCAATACCCGGACAAGCCTTTCAAAGTGCATGGACAGAACTTGAAGCACTATTATGGCGGTGAGGTCAATCGAGAGAAGGTCGCAACGATTCTTTTTACCACATGACCATTTCAGATAGAGTCAAGCTAATGGACTGTAAACAAGCGCTCGATGGGAGGCACCCCATCATCTCTCTCTTCTCCCTCACATATAATTCTTGTTACATATTTCTATTTCTCCTTCTTATTTAATTCTGGTTATATATCTCTATATTTTCCTCCCCTTATTTAATTCTAAGCATTGTGAAAAGTTTGAAAAATTTTGAACAATTTTGAAGTGAGGAGCTCATTGCATATATTTTTGGTTTTAGGAGCTTATTGAATATATTTTTGGAGTTGTGAGCTTATTGTATATGCATGCATACAACATTTTTGAGGATTCACTTAGATATGATTTGCACATATATCATTCTTTTGAGAATACAAACAAGTATACATTTTGAATAATCTAATTTTGATGATTGGAACCAAGTAATATCCCATTTTTGAATGCTATGTGTGTAGGAAAGAATTGCTTGTTGGTTTGCTGCTCATCTACATCAGTGCTACAAAATTTTTGGCTGGGCTCAGGGCAGCGTGGCTGCACCATCATCAAGGCTTAATACAGGGCGACCGCGCCAATATGTAGTGCCAGAGACCAGTTTTGGGTACACGCACGCCCGCGTCATCCTCATAACTAAATCCCACGCGGCCACGCCTGACTCCAACTGCTTGCCAGTTTTTAAATGAAAAAGAAACGGACCCATCCCTTATACAACATCTTAAGTGAATCGAATTCTCCTATTCTACCCAAGCCTCTCATATACAAACTTCATCTCCCTTTCATATATAACCTTACTCTCATCCGAATCTCACTTCTCCTTCTCATATCAGAATTCTACCTACTATAAATCCAAGCCCTAACCCTACAAATCCCCACTTCACTACTATATTTCCATATACAAATCCCTAACCCTAGCCTCCTCTTACATTCCATCAATTCAATTCAACTTCGTTCAGAGTTAAGGTTTGGATATACAAGGTTTGCAGAGATATTCAGAGAAAAGTTTGGGGGTTATTCTTCGGATTCAAAGCTAGGGTTTGTTCAATTAGTTTGCAGAGATACAAGTTTGGGGGTGTTCTTCAACAATCATCATCTAGGGTTTGCAAGGCTAATTTTTTGTAAATTTTCATGGGTCCAAAGAGAGCACGCTCTGCCACTCTCGGATCGCCCGCTCATAGTAGTCAGGGCAAGGACACTGTGGATTTGACTAGGTTCATCAGCCTTGAGGCACAACTTGAGTATTATCGGATCGCGGCCAAGTCAATTGTAAAGGGGCGGGGGCTAAAATCGATAAGGGAAGATGACCAGATGTTGGCCATGATCAGAGAGATGAATTGGCAAGGAGTTTGTGCAACATCGCCGCTTGTCCCGTTGGCCATTGTTCATGAATTTTATGCTAATGCGAAGGAGACACAGAGTGGCTTCTCTTTCGTTCGGGGCAAAAACGTCGATTATCGTCCGTCGGTGATCCGTGAGGTGTTAACCTTGCCTTCAATCCCGGCTGACCAAGTAAATTGGGTCAAGCCGGAGAGATTTGAAACTGACCTGGACTAGTTGCTCATTAATTTATGCGTGCCAGGCACGAAGTGGAAGTATAGGCAGGGCACAGATGAGCCCACTAATTTCCCTACCTTAGCTCTGAATAAATACGCCAAGGCATAGAATCTATTTTTATGCTCCAATCTGATGCCGTCCACTCACCAGCACGAAATTATGGCCGAGAGGGCTATTATTCAGTGGGGGATCATCACTGGGAAGAATATCGATGTCGGACATTTGCTCCATCAGAACATGTTATGCTTCATGCGAGGCAGTACCACCGGGGCAATTCCACACGTATCAGTGATGGGTCATCTCTGTTCTGAGACAGGCCTTGATTGGGAAGATGAGCAAGTTCAGATGCCGAGTGGGGACATCAATCGCGCTATAATTAAAAAGTTTAAAGATTGGGCTGGTGGCACGGCACATCCGCGGGGCAAAGGATTCATCATGTCGACTCATCCACCAGTTCCCCCGCCACAACCAATAGTTGTAGCCGGTTCTTCCACCGCCATTACAGGGCCGCAGAATTGCCAGATGAGGTGATTGGAGAGGAGGATGGACGCTCTGCATGGAAACTTCACCGCTTTTGCAGATGGACTGACCCGAGCCCTGGGTGAAGCTTCTGCGCAACAGGGATCGATGGTGGAGTGGCCTGTCTTTTGTTCTTCCATGCCATACCCGTTGCCAGATTCGCCACCCGAGGAGGGTGGCAATGCCAATAATTAGGGGAGTTTTCCTTACCCTTTACTTCCAATGCGGACATTAAAAATTTTAAGTTTGGGGGTATTGGGTGTAGTTAGTAGTAGTCACATATAGTTACCTACATATAGTATATTGCATGTTTAGGTTGTATAGTAGCTGCATTTTAGTATTTTGTTAGTTAAATTTTGCATAAATATTTTTTCTATTTTCTTTTGTTTTGTTTAGTTAGTATACGTGTAGTTAATTGCATTGCATAGGATAATCCCATGTTTTTAGCCTGTTGAATTCCAGTCTGGCCAATGATGACATTGAAATATGATAGATTTTTGAACTCAGTTGATAGTTTAAGCTTAGTAATATTTTCATACATGATGTAGTCTATACTTGTTGCTTTGATGTTACCGGATAGCACGGTATTGTTATTATTTGCTTGATGGTAAGATTAGCACATGCTTGTCTTTTGATGGAAAAAATTTGTTTTTAATGATAGAATTGTGTAAGAAAATGAATAATGGCCTTAATGACACAGAATTGCAAGTTTGGGGGAAAACATTGAGTATGTATGCTAAAAAGGAAAAGAAAAATAAAATAAAATAAATTGAGAAAAAGAAAAAAAATAGAATAAACACCTTGGCTAGCTAGGTCTTGTGGCCTTTGATACCCGAGCAAGTAAGCCCTAGGGGATTGTCTCTACACCTAGCGCCCTAAAGCCTTTATGGTTTGGGAGTCGTTGGTCGAAAGCTCGATAAATAGGTATCATTGAAAAGCCTAAGAGGGCTTAGCATTGCACAGTCGGGTGTAACCAAGAGAAAGTGCGAATATCGCCTTCATGTGTGAATAACAGCATAATAAACCCTTGTTGAACCTTAGCTTGTATCAATGTGTTGGATTGGTCGTTGTTTTATATATTTGAATTTGTTTTGACTTAAAACCTCAGTTTTCCTTCCTTAGAAGTATAGCATGCGGAATCTTCGCCTCTATTAAGCTTATTTACGATATAGCACACACAAACACACTACATCTTAGCAACATGTTATGATTTTCGGATTGTATGTCTTTATGACTGTAGCTTGGGTTGATATTTTATTCATAGTTCTTGTTATTTCTCTGAGGCATATTTTATTGGAATTCACAGCATGGCTGAAATTTGGGATTCATTTTCATGATAGTTTAGTCGCATATCATGTAGTTTGCATTTGTGTTTGTTGCTTAAGGGCAAGCAATAGTTCAAGTTTGGGGGTATTTGATAAATAGGTTTTATACCTACTTATTGTCTATCAACTTGCTAGAATTATGGCTTAATCTCAGGTATTTTAGTGTCTTTTGATGTGTTTTATCTTTTCTTGATAGATTTTAGTCAGGAAGCTTAATTGGCAAAGGAATGGAATGGTTTGGCATGTAATTGGCAAAAAGATAAGGTGGTGAGCTATTGATGGTACGAAGATGGACTTGGCAAGAGGAGATAGCTTATGGCCTGTGCAGGTGGCCTTTGTTCAGTAATCAGGGAAGGCAAGTGAAGGTGAAAGAAGCAGTAAGAAAGCAGAAAAGATTAGCAATGCACTGGAAAACACCAGCAGAAAACACAGCACCGCGTGGTCGTGTTCGTTTGAAGAAGAAAAGACGCGCGCCCTCGCCCAAAATAAACTACGGGGCCGCGCGGCCGTGCCGGTCAAGACTGAGATAAAAATAGACTTTTCATTTAAAATTTCTGCTGAGCGTGTATTCCATATATGGGTGTATTTTGCAAAGTACGTGATATTCAGTTTTCATAATTCAGTTTTATTTTCCTATTCTAGGTTTTAGAGAGCTAGAGAGGATTTGGAGCTTCACTTCTTCTCTCATCTAGTTCTAGTAGATTTCCATTGTTAGGGTTTCATTTTGGATTTGCAATTCCATCTCTCTTAATCGCTTTACTTTCATATTTGCTTCCAATGTTTAGATCAAATCCCGTAAAGGCTATTGGTTCAGAGATGAACTAACCACCATTATGGGATTCTAATGAATCTTATTGCTTAGTTCATAATTGTATGCCTCATTGATATATATGATTGATTATGTATGGATTGCCTAGCATGATTGTGTGTATGGACTAGATGCTTGATCACCATCTACCTTAATAGTTTATATGAAATTGAAAGAGGAAGTACAAACTCAGATTTTTCCATGCTAGCATATGTCCATGAAATTCACATGCGATGAATTTTGTGATTCGTAATCCGGATAGACATATACCGGCTTACCATATGTAGCCAATTGAGAGCTTGCACTTAAATCGATATTGCTTGTAAGTCACATAGATATATAGTGATTTAGGTTTTATTGATGTTCATGTGAATTCTATCTCTTTTGTGGATTTTATATGATATGGACTTGGTATATTGAAAAATAGTCATTTCTCACATTCGTGCTCTCGACTAGCAATCCTAATTAATTAACTATGCTTAACATGAGGTGTGTAATCTGGATGATGCAATAGGTGAAGTTAAGATCCCATATCTCTCCAATTTGAATCAATCGTCTATTAAATAGTTAATTTTAGTTTACAATCATTTTAGTCATTACTTCACACCTTATTTACTCGTTTGAGCAGCCGAAAATAGCTACAGAATTGTTGCATGATAGTTTAAACATAATTGTTTTTCTCCGTGAAAACGATCTTTACTTATCACATATATTATTTGTTGAACGTGTATACTTGCACGCGTTTGTATCTGTTTTGTTAACACCAAAACGGAGCAACACCCATAAATCTACATTTTTTTTAGATCTAGTCTTCAGCTTATCATTTTAAAACTTTTTGACATAAGTTAGACAACCCCAAGTCTGAACATGCTTAAGATTTGGTTTCCTCCATGTCTAAAACTAATATAGAGTCTTTGGGATGGATTTAGTAGGTACCTTGTTAAGTAGGTATGCAGCCGATTCTAGGGTATAGCCCCGGAATGATACTGGAAGATCGGTAAAACTCATCATAGAACGAACCATGTCCAACAATGTTCGATTTCTCCTTTTAGATACACCATTCTACTGTGGAGTTCTTGGTGGAGTCCATTGTGAGATTATACCATTTTCTTTGAAACAATTGAGAAACTCACCTTTTAATTATTCACCACCTCGATCTAATTGAAGAATCTTAATACTCTTACCGTTTTGTTTCTCTACTTCACTTCTGAATTCTTTGAACTTTTCAAATGATTCGGATTTGTATTTTGTTAGATACACATATCCATATCTTGAATGATCATCAGTTTTTTGAAGTTTCAAAGAACGTATAAAAATTATTCGGTAGAGGAAAGACGGAATATCCAAAAATATTTGGATTCCGAGAAACTCAATTTTTCGAACTGTTGGACTAATTCCGAAAGGCAGAACACGAAGCTTCTAGGAGAAGCTTCGTGAGATATTTTGAGTAAGGAGATGGGAATAGTAGAAAGATGGGGTGGTTTGTAAGTTTTGCAAACCTAAAGGTTTTGACTTTACAAGACCGTAAGTTAAGTGACCAAACTGTAAACTAGTGAAAAGTTATAGAAATGACCAAAGTGCCCTCACTATTGGTTTTCTATATATACTAGCTCATTCTCTTAGATTTGAAATCCAAGAGAAAACTCATTGAGAGATGGAGCAATAAAGAAGAGAAAGAGTTTGGATGCTCGGATCGGAGAAGATCGAGAAATGGAAAAGCTTACAAATTATAAGGATAACCATAAGGAAGAAGAATATGGAAGAAAAACTAAGAAGAAGGTAATCAAACCTAACATTAATCCATTCTTTTCTTTAAGTTTCCTATGAAAATTTCATAACTTAATGGATAATGGAAGTAAAAGATGTTAAAAAATGTTAATGGACGATCAAGATGAGTTATATGAACTCTCCGATATTATAAGGATGAATTATCAAACTTATAACATTAAAATGAAAGAAAATGTAAAATTATAATCATAATATTGATTAAAACGAAGAATGAACGAAGAACACAAAGAACGAACGAAGAATGCGAAGAACGAGATAAGAAGTTGTTGATGGACAAGTTTAAAACCATCGTATATATGTATGCTTGGTTAGGAATGGTAGAAACGTTCATAAAGAACGGAATGAAATTTATCGCATAATAAAGTTATGGCAAAATTTCGTAAAAGACGAACGAAAAGATAGAAAATGTGTAAATGAACCCGAACGAGTAGGGTTTCATAAAAATGTAAGAAAACATAGAAAACGTGAGTCGTGGACCCAAGAACGAACGAATTCCGAGTTCGGATGATCGAATTGCAGACAAACGAACGAAGAACACTTAGGAAAATTTTTAAAAAAAATTCAAAGAAACAAGGGAGGCGCCGCAGCGCCGCCCAGCAAAGGGGAACTGGCATCGCACCTCCAGCCCGGGCGTCAAGCACTGCAAGCCGGCGCTGCAACGCTGGATTTAATACTTAGAGTGGCGCCACAATGCCCTTAAGTGAAAATTTTCTAACTGGAGATTTTTATTATCTAAATTTTTGGATGGTAATTAAGGGGAAAGCATGAATGCAATGTTCATGAAAGAAAATGTCTAGAATAATGATTAAAACCTTGAGTTTGAGGTCTAAACGTTGAATAAAGGCTATAAAACGACGAACCTAAAATACGTAACTGATATTCGGGGACCGTATTCGCGTTAAAATGAACATGTGGGATTTCTAATGTTGTAATTCCATAGACGTTGAGTGATGAGGGTGACTTATAATATTTCGATGTTATAATGTCAAAATAAAAGTTAAGTGTAAAGCGTATAAACGCTGTAAACGTAACGTAGTTGCGATGAACGATCGGTCTTAGCATACGACGTACAGTATGGCTTAGCCATTATGAGAGAACGATGAATGTGATGTTTATGTAATGAATTATCATTGAAAGTGGTTAAAACCCTAAGTAAATGTTGAATGAGAGTAAGAGACGAGTAACTTGAACACATGATGCGTGAAGGATCCTCGTGAATCGTATCGTCATGAATGTTCTAAGTATACATTGGTTGTATGACTTAGACGTTGACGAAGTTAGTAAGTAAGATATGTAATTATCAAGAAAGCCGTAACAAACGGTAATAAGATGAATGAAAGTCCAAGTGTGAATCAGATAACGGAACGTAGGTAGACAAGTAAATGTAAAACACTTAAACCGACGTGAAGGTGTTAAGTGTACACATAAGTTAAACGTGCTTAGCATACACACCGTGTATGGTTTGAACATAAGAGAATGAAGAGTAATGAATAACGTGTAAACATTGAAAAGTTGAGTTAATGATAATAAATTGAATAACGTTTTGACTCAAGTATACCGGACATTGTAAGATATGGAATGATAATTTACTTAACGAACTTTATAGTTTTAATAGTTCGGCTAAGTTAAGTTTAAGTTGTGGTACAATCATAGTCTGTAATGGTTGATGTATAGTACCTGGGCTAAATGATTCTTTCAGAGAGCGGAGGTATATACGAACTAGCAACCGATCTAACTCGCTGTGAAAGCCAATGTAGACGAGACGGGAAACTAGTTTGTTGGTTGTTTGCGGGAAACTACTCAGTCTACTGTATTGAATACTGTTAGAGACTCGATGTGTGTTTGATGAGTGGGTTTTAATCCTAAGAATCGAATACCTTTTAGGCTTAATTCGTTGTAAACATTAAGTATTTTTAGTGTTATTTTACTTATTTTTGTGTTTGTGTTTGTGTTTGTTTTGTTGCAAACGGCTTCGAAGGGTCAAAACATGAAAAATTGAGGTTAATGGTATTTTTCGAAATTTCAGTTACTGTTCACCCGCCGGGGCGGGCTTTCTAGTACTATTCACCAGCCGGGGCGGGCTTGTAGGGAAAAGGCTGATTTTTAGAAGTTAATTTGGAAAAGGATTCTAAGAGTTGATTTGGAGAAGGATCATCATAGGGCTATACAAGGAGAAGAATACACAGGGATTAAGGGAGTTAGATTCCATTAGATTAGATTTCAATTAGATTAGGATAAACCCTAGTTAGGATTGGATTGGAGATTGAAGCAACTTTAAGACCATTGAAGATCAAGAGCAGGAGCAAGATGGAGCATGAGATTTGCTGACAACAGATTCTATTCTCTTCTCTACTCTTACTTTTATCTTTTAATGATTATTCAATTATGGATTCTTGGTTTTGATTCAATAATAATGAACAAAATCTTTTGTTTAATATTACAATGGATCTTATTGCGTAGCTTATTTTAATATGATGCTCTATTAATTATTATGATCTATCGTGGGGATTGTCTATTGTGAGTTGGACTTAATTGTGTAATTGTCTAGCTAACAATTACTGTGATAATGTTTATGAAATTGAGAGACGAATTATAGATTTAGGTCTGATCATAATAGCAAGTGATTGTGTTTTCTGCATGGCCTTAGAATTCATAATTTATGTCTAAGATAGAGATATACCTATGCATCGCATGTAATCTGATAAAGAACTTGTGCTTGAAATCCTCTTTAATTATAATTCACATAGAGATATAGTGAATTAGTTAATTAGGGTGTTCATCTTAATTCTATCATATGTGGATTTAAGTTGATTTGAGTATGATGCATTGAGAGATGGTCATATTTATTTATGTGTTCTTGATTAACAATTCAGAATAGTGAGCATAGTTGATAAGAAGTGTATTAATTTAAGTGAAGCAATAAGTGAAGTTGTGATCTTAACTCTCCATAATCTTATTTTAGCTAGTGGTAATTAGTATTAGTGTAATTAAATAGTTTAATTCAAAACTTTAAAAGAGTTGTTTAAATAAAATTAGTTTGGTTAAGAGTTAATATTTGGTAATTTTTATTAAATAATTTCTCGTGAGAACGATACTCTACTTTCACTTTATTACTTGTTGACCACGTATACTTGTGTGTTGTGCGTAACTAAATTTTACCCAACAGTGCTATGTGTAGATGGTATGAGAGGAAGATGAAAATGTAAATTATCATAAAAGATAATCGTAAGGTTGTGACATTTTCGTATGTCATAACAACCAAAGGAATGAAAGTAAAGTTGGTCGCGTAGATTTAAATTACAAGAAAGCAAACCATAAGAAATAAAGAGAAGTTTAAACCAATGCGTAAGTCAAAAATATAACTAATTGGTATGTGTATTTCCTTATATGTTATATAGAGATTTCGATGAACTGTATAGCGTAAGCAGTATGCAGCGCTAATGGAAGTTTCCTAACTTCATTCATTTTTTATATGAATGCTAGTTTCTTAAACTTTCCCAAATGTTGAACTTGGGAAGTTTTACCTATGTACAAGTGTGTGATATTTGTACAAGGTGGTAGAATGTATGAGGACTTGTGCCACAATTTTAACACTTTGGTGTTTCTATGAGATGAACTATTTTATGATTGAACCGTTCAATGTGAAAGAGTGCAGTTTATTTATGAACTGTTCTTGTTAAGTTTGTGCTAATGATTCTAGTCAGACATAATGTGTATGAAAAAAGTAGAAGGATGAAAGTATTGCAAACTGAATGTGGCTAATATTTTAAAATGATAGGAATCAGATTTATTCCTATTATTCGAGCTACTTCATAACCATTGTTCGGTTATTGAAGTCTTAAAAGAATTTTAATTCTTAAGTTGTTATTATTCAACTACTATGACTTGCTGAGCAATTGAATGCTCATACTTGCTTTAAATAAAAATATTTTTAGCAAACGATGTTAGAAGATCTAAAGGATCTCGTAAAGATCAAGCTGACCTGTGTCCTCCTGAAGTGCTGTTCATTTTATGAACAAGCATGAAGATTCAAGCCAAGACTTGTAATGTAGATTAGTTATTAAACTATAGATTAATTTAATGAACTGTCATGAATCCTTTATGGAGGATAAAAGTCATTCTTGTAAGAAGTAAAGAATAATGTAATTATCATTATTTGAATGAATGAAGGTTTTAAGGTAATAGAACCTGGGAATTGAATAGATATGCCATTATTCTTTATGATATAATGATATATGTATGGAACAAGAAGTACTCGTGATGTACGAAATTCAGGTGTGAAGATAGACCGAATTTTGGGGCGTCACGCATACCCTCCTCGTGCATTCGTTGTCATAAATCCACATACATCTGTGTGTACTAATATTAACAACTCTGTAACTCTTTCTCCTTTTCCACTAAAATGGGATTTAGTCATTTTACCCATGAGACAAGATTCACAAGTTGGATATGATTCATAATCAGATAGCTCTAAGAGCTCATCCTTATGTAACTTGGATAATCTTGTTTCATTGATTTGACCAAGTTTACAGTGCCACATGAAGGTATAATTAACATCGTCTCTTTTGCTTTTATTAGTTTGTTTAATTTGAAGTATATTTTTCATTCAAGTCAATCACGTAAAGTGCATTCAATAAATTACCAACACAATATAAAACATTCTTATTATAAATGGAACAAATATTGTTCTTAATTATAATATCAAAACCTTCCATATCCAATACAAAAATTGAAATAATGATTCTAATAAGTGTTGGAACATAATAACAATTATTTAAATAAATGGACTTGCCTGAAGGCAGTGCTAAACAATAAGTCCCTATAGATAATGCAGCAACATTTGCTCCATTTCTCACTCGTAGGACAATTTTATCCTTGTTCAGTTTTTTACTTCTGACCAGTCCCTGCATAGTATTACATATGTGAGAACTACATCCGGTATCCAATACCCAAGTAGAATTTTGACTTTGAGAAATATTAATTTCAATCTGAACAAACCTGAAGCTTCTCCAAGCTTCTTCTTTTGTTCTGTAAGGTACTTATCAGAGTCCCTCTTCCAGTGACCCTGCTTATTGCAATGGAAGTATATTCCTTTGCTATTTGGATCAAGTTTCTTATTTTCCTTTTTTTTGCCTTGCCCTTAGCCTTCTTGCTTTTCTTCTTTTCAGAAGATACCTTGGGCCTCTTCCTTTTCTTGGAAGAATCATCTACCAATAAGACATGGTCCCGCTTGGATGGGAAGTGACCTTCAGCAGTTTTTAACATGTTAAGTAACTCAGGCAAGCTGATGTCCAACTTATTCATGTGGAAATTCACAACAAATTGCGAGAAGGTGTCTAGAAGTGACTGTGACATCTCCAAATTCGGGTACTTCAATTCCACCGGATTTGGTGCTCACTATTTAAATAAAACATAACTACTGCCCATAATAAGGAATGCAAAATAAATTACAACCTTAAATAAATAATAAAATCTTCCTTATTAAAATGATTACAACCTTGCTCAAAATATCCCAGGGTTATCTAACCTTAACATAAACAATTCGCGGAAAATAAACATCACATAATAAAGTCTTATGTCTTATTACAAATCATAATCAACGAATACAACAAGCCTTCATTTGTTCACCTTAGCCTTGCCCTTATTAGTTGATGGTTCATCAACTCTTTCGACTTTAGCTGCAGTGGTTATTTAATTGCAAGAGTGAGCAAATAAAGCTCACTTGAAATAACAACAATAATAATGATGATATAATATTTGAATAACTTCAACTGAATTAATAATAATTCATTCATCGATAATCAAGAATAAGATTTAGGATTAATCTGAGCGTCATAACACCTTGAACTATGTCCTAGGTTATAAATATTTCTATTTAAAACCTTTAATAGTCGTTAGACTATATGGACTCTTAACTCGTACTTAGGGGGATCAACCCTTCGTACCATGTATTGTGCACAAACATCTTAATTCTTTCGCACGGTAATCCCTTATTAAATAGGGTTGTTCATCTCAGTATTTTAATAACAAGTCCGCACCAAAGAAAGTTTGGTTTCGATAAGGTTCAAGGGAAATTTAGAGTTCAACTATCATTAAACTAAAGAGTAGTTGAATCAACTTACAATAATTTATAATTCGATAATAAAAGAATTACGAATTAACTTATGCTTTAGAATTAAACTTAAAGCATTTGAAAGACAATATAAACCTTGCTTGAACAATTAAGTCAAGGTCACATCAATTTCAAGATAAACTTCAAAAAGATATTTGCTCAATATGGAAATTATAGAGAATGCAAATAAATTGCATAAATAAAATCAAGAAAGAATAGAACACTTGCTCAAATAAAGTTTGAGTTTAGAAAACTTACCTCAAGCGCAAGCTACACTTTATAATTTACAAATCACTTTCTCAATCGTCCTACACATTACATTACGTTTACAATACCAATTAGTTTTATAACCACTACATTAAACCGTTGAACTTCTTATTGCATGTTAATTTTATTTCTTGATATATTATCATAATCTATTATCAATTTACATAATATATCACAATCAAACATGAATTTTGATAATTAAAGACTATTTTTCAAAGTAAGTTCACTGTAAATTGCTATGAACATGATTTCTTCATATTCATCATATTTACATGAATTAAACTACTTAAATTATCATATATCATATATATAAGGATGTATAACACATATTAAACATATATGATTCATATTACACAAATTCTCATAAAAATAAAGTTATAGAGAACTTATACTATGAAAACAATGAAGAACAAAACTTTTATCTAAATTATACCTTTGCTTTGATAGAGAAAGAAGATGATGACTTTTGTTTTGATTCTTGCTTTTGATTTCTCAAAGCTTCTTCTTCCTCCTCTTCCTTTCTTTCTTCTTCTCTCTTTTCTCTCTAGTTTTCTTACTATGTTCTTTCTTTCTTACACTGACTAACTTTCTAACTTAACTAACGTAATATAAAATATACATAACTGATATACGTATATAATATAAAACATAATTATATGATACATAACTGACAAATAATTATATCTCTACTTAATACATAGAAGTTACTTTTTTTTAAAATCAAAAAGCCATACGGCTTTGTTTGGCCAAAACCTCTTTAATTTTAAAAAAATAGATTTTTAGTAGATAATGCCTTGTTTGGTAAAACAGGGTTAAAATAGAAGTAAGGACTTTGTTTGGCAAAACTCTTTAAAACTCTTTTAATTCACTTAATAAATCTTTTAACACATACTTTCAATGTTATACTTTATTTAATTAAATTCTAACATTCTAATTTAATTAAATAAAAGATAATATCAATTAACCAAATAAAATTTGCCACATAACAATTAAAATTACTCGCTAATCATAATCTCATGTAATAATTACCACATAAATTTTTCATTTAATTTAATTATCTCAATTAAATTAGACTATACCATAAAATTATTACACATCAATTAAATTAATATTTATTTAATTAACATATTGCACTTAATTAAATTACTCCAAAATAATTATATAAATTATTTATTTCACTCAATAAATTAATAAAAATATTTATTTAATTCAATAAATATTTATAATTAAATATACAAAATCTCATTCGTTACAATATTCCCTCCTTAAAAGGATCCTGTCCCCAGAATCACAATAAAAAAAACTCATTAGTCACATTCTTCCCCCCTTAAAAAGATTCTATCCCCATAATCGGTATACAAGAAATTACACAAATAGTTGGGGATAAGTTTTCATCATTACATCTTCGAGTTCTCACGTAGCTTCTTCAGCATTGTGGTTCCTCCAGATTACCTTAACAGAAGGTATCACTTTATTTCTAAGTACTTGTTCTTTTCTATCAACTATTTGAACAGGAACCTCCTTATAAGTTAGGTCTTTGTCAAATTTTAAAGGCTCGTATTCTATTACATGTTTGTAGTCGTGTTTGTACTGTCGCAACACAAAAATATGGAAAATGTTGTGTATATTATCTAGCTCCGGAAGTAACGCAACCTCGTAAGCCACTTCACCAACCCTCCGTAGTATCTCAAAAGGTCCAATAAATCGGGGACTCAGCTTCCCCTTCTTGCCAAATCGAATATTTCCCTTTCAGGAAGATACTTTCAGGTAAACGAAGCTTCCCACTGCAAATTCTCTATTTTATCGATGATGATCGACATACTTCTTTTGTTTGTCTTGAGCAGCAACCAATCTTGTTCTGATTACCTTGACGATCTTAGCAGTTTGTTGCACCAATTCTGGTCCCAACAGTTGTCGTTCACCAACCTGATCCCAGCACAATGGTGTCCTACATTTTCTTCCGTACAATGCTTCATAAGGCGGCATGCCAATACTTGCATGGTAACTATTGTTGTAGGCGAACTCCACGAATAATAGATGTTCATCCTAGCTTCCTTTAAAGTCCATAACGTAAGCTCTCAGCATGTCCTCTAGCATCTGAATTGTTTTCTCGCTCTGGCCATCAGTCTGAG
Source organism: Panax stipuleanatus (assembly GCA_020205555.1). NCBI lineage: Eukaryota > Viridiplantae > Streptophyta > Magnoliopsida > Apiales > Araliaceae > Panax > Panax stipuleanatus. The sequence goes on along the minus strand of CM035119.1, from coordinate 67,917,222 downwards.
GATGGTATGCCGTACTCATTCGCAATTGTGTTCCCAAACATTCTTGTAATCGCTTCCAGAAATTCAACGTGAAATGCGGATCCTGTCTAATATAATCGATACTGGAACACTTTGCCTAGAAATAATTTCCTTAATGTACAGCTTCGCTAACTGATCCAAGTTGTATCTAATCTTGATCGATAAGAAATGCGCTGACCTCATCAGTCAATCCACTATAACCTATACTGCATCGAAACCCTTTTGAGTCACTAGAAGACCAACCACGAAATCCATCGTGATATGCTCCCACTTCCATTTTGGAATATCTAGCGGTTGTAGTAATCCACTCAGTCGCTGGTGTTCTGCTTTGACTTTCTAGCACATTAGACATTTTGCAATGCATTCAGCTACATCTCTCGTCATATTCGGGCACCAAAAATGCTGTCTGAGATCCTGGTACATCTTTGTACTCCTAAGGTGAATCGAATATCTCGAACTGTGAGCTTCGCTCAAAATCTCCTCTTTAACGTTCAGTATTGGCGATACCTAGATTCTGCCTTCAAATCATAGTAGTACTTCATTATCGATCTTGAACTTTATCTCTTCACCATTGGTTACTCTCTTTCGGATCTTCTCACACACCTCATCGTGTAGTTGGGCTTCTTTTACCTTGTCTACCAGAGTAGAACCAATAGTTACTTGAAATAGCTTCTCATCCGACTCCTCCGGATACTTGACTTCCAGCTCTAACTTAGCCATTCGTGCTATCAACTGATCCTGATCAGTTAACATATTTAACTGCTCCCGACCCTTCCTGCTTAAAGCGTCGGCAATAAAGTTTGCTTTACCCGGATGGTAAAGAATCTCACAGTCATAGTCCTTGATAAGTTCTAACCATCTCCTTTGGCCCATATTTAGATCCTTTTGTGTAAAGTTGTACTTCAGACTCTTATGATCTGTTTATATCTCACACTTTTCTCCATATAGGTAGAGTCTCCAAATCTTCAGAGCAAACACTACTGCCGCCAATTCCAAATAATTGGTCAGATACCCTTTCTCGTACTTCTTCAGTTGACGTGATGCATTGGAAACGACTTTGCCGCTCTACATCAGTACACAGCCTAATCCCTTATGTGAGGCATCACTGTATACTACAAAATTTCTTGTACTTTCAGGCAATGACAACACAGGCGCATTACTCAACCTTTTCTTCAGTTCTTGAAAACGCTCCTCACACTTTTCCGTCCAAACAAATTTAACCATATTCCGAGTAAAATTCGTTAACGGAGTTGCGATTTTGGAAAAGTCTTGAAAAACCTTCTGTAGTTTTCTGCCAATCCCAAGAAACTCCTAACTTCAGACGGTGTCTTTGGCTGATCCCAATTAATCACAGCTTCAACCTTCGACAGATCCACTGAAATTCCATCTTTGTCAATCACGTGGCCAAGAAATTGCACACGTTCTAACCAGAATTTGCATTTTGAGAATTTTGCATATGGCTTCTCCCGTCTAAGCGATTCTAATGTTAGCCGTAAATGTTCAGTTTGTTCCTCCTCAGTTTTTGGAATAAACCAAAATGTCATCTATGAACACTACTATAAACTTATCTAGGAATGGCTTAAATATCCTATTCATTAAGTCCATAAATGCAGCTGGTGCATTCGTTAGACCAAATGACATCACTAAGAACTCGTAATGTCCATACCGAGTTCTAAAAGACGTCTTCGGTATATCTTCCATTCTCACCTTCAACTGATGATAACCACTTCTCAAATCTATTTTCGAGAAGTATCTAGCTCCTTTCAGCTGATCAAACAAGTCATCGATCGTAGGTAAAGGATACCTATTCTTGATCGTGACTTTGTTCAACTCCCTATAACCAATGCATAGCCTCATTAATCCATCTTTCTTGTTCACGAACAATACTGGCGCTTCCCACGATGAAACGCTCAGTTGAATATACTTCTTGTCTAGCAATTCCTATAGTGAACCATCAACTCCTTCATCTCGACTGGAGCCATTCTGTACGGGGCTTTCGAAATCAGAGCAGTCCCCGGTGCTAAGTCGATCACGAACTCTATCTCTCCATCTGGCAAAAGTCTTGGCAAATCGCTTGGAAATACGTCCACAAACTCCCTAACCACTGATATCTCTTCTATTTTCTGGCTCTCCTTACGAGTATCCACTATATAGGCTAAATACCCTACACAGCTTTGCTTCAAAAGCTTCTTGGCTTGCATAATCGTCAGACAACTCGCTTGTCTAGGCGATTTGCTACCATATAATACTACCTTCGATGGAGTCGTAAGGTTTACCGATTTCTTCTGGCAATCGATTACTGCCCCATGGTTAAACAACCAATCCATACCCAGTATATAACATTAAACTCCCCAAGTTTAATCGGAATCAAATCTACTCTCATTTCATGACCCTTAATGTCCAATCTACAGTTCTTGTAAACAAACCTAACAGGAATTGTGACGCCCCCAAAATCTCTACATTCCCTGTAGCAGATTTTGGTGCTCACATAAATATTCCTTAAGATAATAATTTTTATCAATCTAAGATTCACAGTATTCCACAACGAATAGTAGTTCTCGTCAGAACAATCACTATGTTTGGATACCCTCACTTAGATGAATAGGTTTATAATCTCATGAATATTTCTTTCATATCAATAATTGTTATCTATCTAACATTTGTAGTATTAATGTTAGGGTCGTTCTTGGAATCTGAGGGGTGCGACCAACCTCAGTGCATCAGAGAACCACAATATCTTTCAATACATCCAATTCAGATGTATAGTTCATATAGATACTGTACTTCTTCCTATATTCTAGAAAGGTAAAAACTAAGCAGTTGATAAAAGATAATAATACATTACATAATCTTAAATTTGGCTTATAATAAATCCCCAACTTACTATTACATCAGAGTCTTTAAAAATATAACCAAAAGTTTATATTAGCCGAGAGTTGTTCCATCCACATGATTGAACTCTGGAACTTTGGATAGGTCAGCTAAAGCTGCAAAGGAAAAGAATAATTGCAAGGATGAGCTACAGAAAGCTCAACAAGTTTTAAACAAGTTGTAGATTATACTCACACTAAATCGGAATTGAATGAACATATAGTTCAGAGATTTTCAAGATATATATTACGGGTTACTGTCAGTCATATAGACTTAGCCACCCGAGTTGATTGTTCAACCACACCTATTATGAGTTACTGTCAGTCACATAAACTTAGTCACCCGAGTTGATCTGTTCAACCACACTTCTAACGAGGTTCTGTCAGTCATATAGAATTAGCAACCCGAGTTGATCTGTTCAACCACACTACTTCTAACAGTCACAAAGACTTATAGAAGTTTTGTTTGGATTTCTCATAGGTGATCAGTCTAATCATATCCTAAAAGTATGCATATCATCTTACCAATTTAACAAGGTCAGTGTTATAACTGCCTGTAATTGAAATCCAGGGTCAGTATTATAACTACCAATAAATGTAATCCAGGGTCAGTTCTATGACTGCCAATAATTTCTGAAAAAAATAGTATCAATATATATATGTACTAAATAACATTGGTTTTTCCATAATTTATGTTTTGATATCAAATCAAACACATTTTACGCAAACAATAGCTCATATGATTTGGTTATGCTTGAACAATTAGTCATAACCCTCTTCAAATCACATATATCACGAATAACGTTTATAATAAGTTTGTATATCAATATACAAAACTTACATTTAATATAGAAATTAAATGAAGTTAAAAAACTTTCCTTTATCAAGATCAGCTATTTAAGCTATTGGAAAGTATACACGCAACCTATATAGGTTTATAACAGTCATTAGAAACAATAAAAACTATTAACTAGTCAAACTACTAGTGTCTGGGTTGATTTTTGGTGTCCGTTCGGTATTGTATGGCTTTATCGAATAATTATCAATTAGTTTTTCAATAAACTTTATTTAAAAATTTCAATACCTTATTAGATATTTTAGTTATTATTTATAATAATTTTTAAACACTCAAAATAATTTTTAAATGATTTAATATTACTTATAATAATTTTTAAATCATTAATATTATTCTCAAATATTTAATAACAATTTATAATGATTTTTAAATCATCAATATTATTTTCAAACAATTTATTTTATTTGATAATGATTTTTAAATCATTGATATCATTTTCAAATAATTTACTATTATTTAAAATGATTTTTAAATTATTAATACTATTTTCAAATAATTAATAACCACTTAAAATGATTTTTAAATCATCACTAATATTTTTAAATAATTTTTTTTTATTAATAATTTTTTTTAAATCATTAATATCATTTTTAAATAATTTATTATTATTTAAAAAGATTTTTAAACCATTAACATTATTTTTAAATAATTTATTTAATATCATTATTAAATACTTTAATTATTATTAATATTTAAATAAATTAAATATTAATAAAATTTAATGTCAAAATATTAAAAATTATTTAGTATAAATTAAAATAAATTTTTAGAATTTTTAATTAATTATTTAGTAATTATTTCTATTATTTTAATTAATTTAATTATTTTTCAAAGTTAGTCTGTCGCTAAAGGCTTATAGCGATGGATCTGTCGCCTAAAGTGTTCTTGGTTGGTTCAAGAACAGAATGGTCAACAGTCTGACCCCTAGTTTGACTCGCTTTAATTCCCAATCTGCTCGGTTTCTGGGCATGTAAGTGTATCAATATTGTAGTATTGATGTAATACTACAAGTTCATACTAAGTTAGGGGTATAACTACAACACATCTAAAATATATTAAGGGTCAAACCAGCCACCCAAGGCTGTTCTTGCATTTCTGGGTTTTCCAGAAGGCAAAGTCATGGTCGGTCAACGATATTGATGGCCTTATATCTTCTAGCATGTTCATGTTATAGGTGGTTTAGTGGTATAGGCTTGTAGAAAAACTGCCAAGGTACAAGGGTGTAGCACCTAGAAAGTCCAGATCTCATCAAGAATTAAGATCCATACTCCTAAAGAACCTATCAGACGCTGTTCTTGATTTTCTTGATTACCCAGATTGCCCAGCTTAACGGTCAACCTAGTTTGACCACTAATAACTTTCTATTGCTAATTTTCTAAAGTTTGAGAGTGCTCTTATGGTGTAGACCTCATGTCAAACTACAATCTAACCAACAACTAACATCTATACCGACTGACAGGAAGGAGAATCAAGGCGGTCAAACTACCTATCAGGCTGTGTTCTTCAGCTTTCTAGGTTACCCAGAAAGCGTGAAGCCAAGCTCGGTCAACTCTGTTTGACTGGCCATATCTTTTGATCTAGTGATCCGATGGGCCTGATTTAACTTTTAGATTACTAACCTCATGTCATACTACAAGTCCAACGGCTTACACATGTAAGAACATTAACAGAGAAAAATCTACAAGCCCTGACATTAGGCTGTTAGGCCATTTTTCTAGGTTTTAACAGTTTTCTTAAATCTTCATTTTCATGCATTTAGATGTTATAGATCCATGTTTTAGTAACCCAGATCACTTATTAACATATTACTTAACATACTTAAACATAAAAACATAAAATCTAAGTTAACCTTTAAGATCTAACATGGTTTAGGGTTTGTACCTCTTTTGAACTATTTCTTGAATTCTCTCTTTTGATTCTAACTTTGGCTTGCTATTGGTTGTTTATGGATCAGTATATGGTGTATATTTAGTGTAGATCTCGTGGTCTTAAAGAACTAACCATTAGCTTTGTATAAAAAACTTAAAGTGAGGCTAAATGGACTTTAAATCCATTATTTTGATAAGTATGTTTGATTCAATGAATCCTTATTATGTTAGGTGTCAAAGAAAGGTTGGTGTAATGGTTATAGCTCACATACCAAATCTTTGACTGGAGATTTACCAAGATTTGGTGTATCTTTTGCCTAAAGAATGGGAAAAGGATATTTTGGTCATTTCTCACATACTGAGGGTATTTTAATAATTTTCTACTTAAATCCAAGGATAATTTGGTCATTTCATATTCTCTTTAAAAACTAAAAAAAATAAAATTTAACCATTAAGGTTTGTTAATTTAGAATTAGGGTTTATTATCAAAATTAGGTTTTTTAACTAGGGTTAGGGTTTTTTTATTTGCTAATTAGGGTTTTATTGAAATTCTTTTCAATTCAATCCTTCATTAACCACATATATAGTTAATGTGCATATATTCATACTCCTTTATAACATTATCAATGTATTAAGTTATAATTTCTTTTTTATTATAGCGATTAGGGTTAGAATTTTCCGTTTAGATAACATCTTTAAATTAATTAGGGTTTACTATAAGAATTTTTCATATATGTTAACATAATTATATCTTATGTGATTATATATATGTATTCATATATAATAATAAAGTAATATACACAAACTATAAAATATACTAATATTTATTCTAATTTAATTAATAAAAAAAATATTTTTTTTCATACTAATATTCCTGCTCGAAATTTTAGAATATTATAATCACCCCCTCTTATAAGAATTTCGTCCCGAAATTAGAAATACGAATTATGAAAACCATATAAGAAATCTTATTGCATTTCACCCCACAGCTCCCATGTACCTCTTTCTATATCGTGATTCTTTCAGATCACCTTATCCGATGATATAACCTTAATTCTCAACACCTGTTACTTCCTATCAACTACTTGTACCCGAATTTCTATATAATATAAGTCTTTCTCTATTAGTACAGGTTCATAGCTTATAACGTGTTTATAATTGGATTTACATTGACGTAACACAAACATATGCAAGAACCTATGACTATATTTTAATTTTAGGCGTAATACTACCTTATCATCCATTCTTCTTAATCGCATAACATAGTGCAAAAATTTGTGGACACGATTTTCTTTTTCTTATCAACACGTATTTGTATTTCCAAGATAACACTTCTAAGAATACCTTATTCTATTAAGTATAAGATGTTTGAAATCTTTTACCTATAATCTCATTACTAATGTGTTATATATTTTATATTGTCCAAGGCTTCGTTCTTATGCTAGCATGATAATTATGGTATGCAACTTCTAAAAAGGCTTTCATTTTCTTTGAAGTCTAAATCATAAGTCCTTAATTTTTTCTTTAAGGTATGAACGGTTCTTTTACTTTGTCCATCAGTTTATGGGTGGTATACTGTACTTACCCTTCACTAAGTTCCTAAATGTATTTAATAACTCACCTCCTAAAGTTTGAAATAAACCGTATATCTCGAATCTAACACTATAGAAACCAAACTACCTACCTCACGAGAGTGGTGATAGTTATCTACTTCAATAAGCTCCTAATTTCTGTTATATAGTTTCAAAAGTTCCTTAAGAGCTGGTTTCACTGTTTCTACAAAAATACCTAGACCCCTTATTGCACTAAAGGCCTTCGCAACCCTTGGATCTGGCGTCCTTTTCATGAATTTAAATTTTTCCAATTAATATTGATTCCGTGTTATGTAATACTTTCTTTGTATTTTAGTGTTCTATCTCTATCTAGTCTGAATTCAATACTCATTTTATAAGTTATCTTATTTTATACTTTGAACACACTTTAACCACCTCCTGTATTTCTTTGACTCTATTTAATAAGGTGGGACTATCATCCCTAGATAGAGTTAGTTGAAACTCTTATCTAAATCTCAAATTTATTAAAATCTTTTATCAGTACCTCGTTGTTTTATTATTTCTTCTAACTTTTTAAAGAAATTTCCCTGTTTAGATAACTGTTATACCCTAGAGTTGTTTTTAGTGAACCATCCCCGTTACACACTACTTTTGTATTTTACAATTTTATTTATTTCTAATTGCAGTCAATCATTAACTTATGATTAACCAATTTATCCCTAAATTCTATTAACTAAAACTTTATATCATTTAATTATTACAAAAATTTTATATGGTTTTTAACAACAACTATTTCTTTATGAAAAGTTTTTATATTGATGTTTTTACCTAACATCTTTTTATGTTTTTAGAAAAACCACTAAATGTGAATGAATAATTCGTACTAGAGACAAATATTTCATGAATATTTAAAATATCGATTTGGGATAATACATGTTACTACGTCTTGTGCAACATCATCCCTCATCATCAGGTTAAACGTTCTAACTCTTCCGGACGACTCTGACCAACCTCTCCGACTACTGCTGGTTTGAAGTTTTGGTTTCCCCCTTTATTTGGATTCCTGGGTTTTGGACAGAACTTAGCCATGTGTCCCTCCACCCCACAGTTAAAACATGTGATTCTATTCTTATTGTCATTCCTCTTTTGTGGACACCCTTTTGAGTAATGTCTATATCTCCCACAAGTAAAACACTTGGTCCCACTAAAATAACATACCCCTTCGTGCATTTTCTTACAAATATGACAACCTTCATTCCTCTGACTAGCTTTGTTAGGAAAAGTGGCATTCTACTTCCTTTTGTTATTTCTTTCTGCTTGACATCCCCTAATCCCTTCATTTTCTGGTTTATCAGTCCCTTTAAATCCAGGTGGTCCGGCTAACTTAAAATCTAAGGTAATCCTTAGGGTATTGGGTTCGATTGGTGGTGGGTTCTCTGGCCTCCCCTGTAAAGCTCCTCGCAACATGTTTACCAACTGTTAGGCTGGGTTTACCTCTATTTGTTTCGCATTAATTTCTGCTTGCGATCTTCCGTGTGATGCCATTTATCTATCAATAAAAAATAACCAAGTATAAATACTAATACAATAATTAATTCAATTAAACAAACAGAATTTATACGTCACATACTTGCCTAGTGTTTTATATATATTATAACTAACCTTTCCGAAAATGTAATAGGAAAATTTATAAATTCATAAGGTACAGTTCACCTCTTAGTTGCTGCTATTTATCTTATATATCCCTTCGTTACTGCTAGAAAATTAGCATTTACTATTATATTTTCCTTAACTTATACCAAAGTTTGGAATTTACACATCATGCACAGAGATATATTCATGTATATACATATAGATTCATTCATAACGTATTATCCTATCTTCTTACCATTACTAAATTACTAATACTCAACCTTCATTTTGTATCGTTCTACTTCTTTACCCTGTCTTTTCAGTATAACAATACCTTCCGCCTTTACTACATACATCTGTATGCATCTTTCCACTGTTCTTTTATTTACTATATGGACCTTCCAGTTCACTGTTATTCCATATTTTCTTTCTCCTCCTTATTCTGAGTTTTACATGGTTATTCACATCTCATCTTCTCAACCTGCTTCCTAAACACGTCATGCTCCTCTGCTTAATATCATCCTAAATGGGATATAAGTTTCTCTCTTCACTTAGTTCCACTCTGGAACTTTTCATGAGCACTCCCTACGTCTATCATTGGTTTGTCTTCTACAGCTTCCAACACTATCCTATAAACTACTTCAATTAGCACTTCTCATATCCTACCCTCTGGATCATTCTCTATTGGCCCAACTAATTCTGGTTCAGTTATCAGCTTGCTCGGAACGACCGGTTCCTCACTTACTTATGTGAATATCCTTAACTTTTAATTTTTCTATCAATAATATAAACTAGACTAGTACCGATTATACATTGTATACACATAGCAAGCAATAGTTTTCTTTAAGTTAGTTTTTATCTTATTTTACAATGAATTTCCTCAATTTATATCCTATAAACTCTTTTTGAGTTTATATTTTCACTAACTTTTCTGCCACTCCTATTCCTCTAAGGTTATAGCCTCAGGTAACCCTACCTAAGATTTATAACCTACGGCTTTGATACCAAATTGTGACGCCCCCAAAATCTCTACATTCCCTGTAGCAGATTTTGGTGCTCACGTAAATACTCCATAAGATAATAATTCCTATTAATCCAAGATTCACAGTATTCCACAACAAATAGTAGTTCTCGTCAAAACATTCACTATGTTGGGATACCTTCACTTAGATGAATAGGTTTATAATCTCATGAATATTTCTTTCATATCAATAATTCCTATTTATCTGACATTTGCAGTATTAATGTTAGGGTTGTTCTTGGAATCTGAGGGGTGCGACCAACCTCAGTGCATCAGAGAACCACAATATCTTTTAATACTTCCAATTCGGATGTATAGTTCATAGAGATACTGTACTTCTTCCTATGTTCTAGAAAGGTAAAAACTACGCAGTTGATAAAAGATAATAATACATTACATAAATTAAATTTGGCTTATAATAAATCCCCAACTTACTATTACATCAGAGTCTCTAAAGATATAACCAAAAGTTTATATTAACCGAGAGTTGTTTTATCCACATGATTGAACTCTGGAACTTTGGATAGGTCAGCTAAAGCTGCAAAGGAAAAGAATAATTGTAAGGATGAGCTACAGAAAGCTCAGCAAGTTTTAAACAAGTTGTATATTATACTCACACTAAATCGAAATTGAATGAACATATAGTTCAGAGATTTTCAAGATATATATACTGAGGTTTAATCTGACAAACCCCACACATTACGGGTTACTGTCAGTCATATAAACTTAGCCACCCGAGTTGATTGTTCAACCACACCTATTACGAGTTACTGTCAGTCACATAGACTTAGTCACCCGAGTTGATCTGTTCAACCACACTTCTAACGAGGTTCTGTCAGTCATATAGACTTTGCAACCCGAGTTGATCTGTTCAACCACACTACTTCTAACAGTCACAAAGACTTATAGAAGTTTTGTTTGGATATCTCATAGGTGATCAGCCTAATCATATCCTAAAAGTATGCATATCATCCTACCAATTTAACAAGGTCAGTGTTATAACTGCCTATAATTGAAATCCAGGGTCAGTATTATAACTACCAATAAATGTAAACCAGGGTCAGTTCTATGACTGCCAATAATTTTTGAAAAAAATAGTATCAATATATATGTACCAAATAACATTAGTTTTTCCACAATTTATGTTTTGATATCAAATCAAACACATTTTACGCAAACAATAGCTCATATGATTTGGTTATGCTTGAACAATAAGTCATAACCTCTTCAAATCACAGATATCACGAATAACGTTTATAACAAGTTCGTATATCAATATACAAGACTTACATTTAATATAGAAATTAAATGAAGTTAGAAAACTTTCCTTTATCAAGATCAGCTACTTAAGCTATTGAAAAGTATAAACGCAACCTATATAGGTTTATAACAGTCATTAGAAATAATAACAACTAACAACTAGTCAAGCTATTAGTGTTTGGGTTGATTTTTAGTGTCCGTTCGGTATTGTATCGCTTTATCGAATAATTATCAATTAGTTTTTCAATAAACTTTATTTAAAAGTTTTAATACCTTATTAGATATTTTAATTATTATTTATAATAATTTTCAAACACTAAAAATAATTGTTAAATTATTTAATATTACCTACAAAGATTTTTAAATCATTAATATTATTCTTAAATATTTAATAACAATTTATAATAATTTTTAAATCTTTAATATTATTTTCAAACAATTTATTTTATTCGATAATGATTTTAAATCATTGATATCATTTTTAAATAAATTATTATTATTTAAAATGATTTTTAAATTATTAATACTGTTTTTAAATAATTAAGAACCACTTAAAATGATTTTTAAATCATCACTAATATTTTTAAATAATTTATTATTTTATTAATAATTATTTTTTAAAATTATTAATATCATTTTTTAATAATTTATTATTATTTAAAATGATTTTTAAACCATTAACATTATTTTTAAATAATTTATTTAATATCATTATTAAATACTTTCTTTATTATTAATATTTAAATAAATTAAATATTAATAAAATTTTATGTCAAAATATTAAAAAAAATTATTATAAATTAAAATGAATTTTCAGAATTTTCAATTAATTATTTAGTAATTATTTCTATTTATTTTAATTAATTTAATTATTTTTCAAAATTAGTCTGTCGCTAAAGGCTTATAGCAACGGATCTGTCGCCTGAAATGTTCTTGGTTGCCTCAAGAAAAGAATGGTCAATGGTCTGGCCCCTAGTTTGACTCGCTTTAATTACCAATCTGCTCGGTTTCTAAGCAAGTAAGTGTATCAATATTATAGTATTGATGTAATACTATAAGTTCATACTAAGTTAGGGGTATAACTACAATACATCTGAAATATATTAAGGGTCAAACCAGCCACCCAAGGCTGTTCTTGCATTTCTGGGTTTTCTAGAAGGCAAAATCATGGTCGGTCAATGATATTGATGGCCTTATATCTTGTAGCCTATTCATGTTATAAGTGGTTTAGTGCTATAAGCTTATAGAAAAACTGCTAGGGTACAAGGGTGTAGTACCTAGAAAGTCCAGATCTCACCAAAAATTAAGATCCATGCTCCTAAAGAACCTGTCAGACGTTGTTCATAATTTTTTGGGTTGCCCAGATTGCCCAGCTTAACAGTCAACCTAGTTTGGCCACTAATAACTTTCTATTGCTAATTTTCTAATGTTTGAGAGTGCTCTCATGGTGTAGACCTCATGTCAAACTACAATCTAACCAACAATTAAAATCCATACCGACTGACAAAAAGGGGAATCAAAGCGGTCAAACTACCTATCAGGTTGTGTTCTTCAGCTTTCTAGGTTACCCAGAAAGCGCGAAGTCAAGCTCGGTCAACTCTATTTGACTGGCCATATCTTTTGATCTAGTGATCCGATGGGCTTGATTCCACGTTTAGATTATTAACCTCATGTCACACTACAAGCCCAACGGCTTACACATGTCAGAACATTAACAGAGAAAAATCTACAAGCCCTGACATTAGGTTGTCAGACCATTTTTCTAGGTTTTAACAATTTCCTTAAATCTTCATTTTCGTGCATTTAGATGTTATAGATCCATGTTTTAGCAACGCAGATCACTTATTAACATATTACTTAACATACTTAAACAGAAAAACATAAAATCTAAGTTAACCTTTAAGATCTAACATGGTTTAGGGTTTGTACCTCTTTTGAACTATTTCTTGAATTCTCTCTTTTGATTCTGACTTTGGCTTGCTATTGGTTGTTTATGGATCAGTATATGCTGTATATTTAGTGTAAATCTCGTGGTCTTAAAGAACTAACCATTAGCTTTGAATAAAAAACTTAAAGTGAGGTTAAATGGACTTTAAATCCATTATTTTGATAAGTTTGTTTGATTCAATGAATCCTTATTATGTTGGGTATCAAAGAAAGGCTGGTGTAATGGTTATAGCTCACATAGCAAATCTTTGAGTGGAGATTTACCAAGATTTGGTGTATCTTTTGCCTAAAGAATGAGAAAAGGTTATTTTGGTCATTTCCCACATACTGAGGGTATTTTAATAATTTTCTACTTAAATTCAAAGATAATTTAGTCATTTCATATTCTCATTAAAAACTAAAAAAAAAATAAAATTAACCATTAAGGTTTGTTAATTTAGAATTAGGGTTTATTATCAAAATTAGGTTTTCTAACTAGGTTAGGGTTTTATTGAAATATTTTTCAATTCAATCCTTCATTAACCACATATATAGTTAATGTGCATATATTCATACTCCTTTATAACATTATCAATGTATTAAGTTATAATTTCTTTTTTATTATAGCGATTAGGGTTAGAATTTCCCATTTGGATAACATCTTTAAATTAATTAGGGTTTACTATAAGAACTTTCCATATATGTTAACATAATTATATCTTATGTGATTATATATATGTATTCATATATAATAATAAAGTAATATACACAGACTATAAAACACACTAATATTTATTCTAATTTAATTAATAATTTTTTTTATTTTTTTTTCATACTAATATTCTTGTTCGAAATTTTGGAATATTACAGAAATAACTTCCCTATTCGCAATCTCTATGTTCAAGGGGTAAACTAATTACTCTTTAGGTAAGTCTAGGGTCTTAGCAAATTCATCAGATATGAATGAACAAGTAGCACTCGAATCAGATAATACATATGCATTAATACTATTGACCGGAATAATACCTGACACCACATCTTTTGAATTCACAGCATCCTGCGTCGTCGTGTTGAATATCCTAGCAGTGGGTCGAACTTCCTGCAGTGGTCCAACGATAGTCAAAGTACTGCCGCTGCCATTTCCTCCGTTTCCTGTTGACCCTCTTGCTGGCTTCTTCGGGCAACTTTGAGCCATGTGATCCTTAGATCCACATGTGTAGCAAGCTCCCTTCTTCTGGTTCGGGCAATTCGGCGCAATGTGGCCTTCCTGACCATAGTTGAAGCATACCCGCTTCCCCCTCAGACACACTCCAGTGTGATTCTTCCCGTATGTAGCACATGCTTCAGTCCTTCTCTTCTGCTGGTTTCCCTGTTGACTCCCAGCAGAAGTGTTGTCGTTCCATTTCCTCTTCTGGTTGATAGCCCCACTACCACCATCCTTGTTTTTTGTCTTATTCTTCTTCTTCTTCAGGTCCTAATTATACTTGGTCACCGCGTCGCTTCCACCTTCAGCGAGGATGGCCTTTTCCAGCACAGCTACAAACGTTCTCAGCTGGAACATGGAGACCTTAATGTAAAGCTAGGGCTTCAGTCCCTGCTCAAATATTCTCGCCTTTCTCTCGTCAGTACTGACCTGGTACGTCGCAAACCTAGCCAGCTCGTTGAATTTCGCAGCGTATTCCGGCACCATCATCCCTCCCTGTTTCAGCTCCAAAAATTGAACCTCCATCTGGTTCTGTGAGCTTATTGGGAAGTACATTTCAAAGAACATCTTGAAACGATCCTATGTTATTACTCCTTTCCCCTCTCTAGTCTTGTTGGCCTGCCACCAAAAGCTAGCTTCCGACTTTAGCATGAATGTCGCGAAAGTCGTTTTCTGGTCCTCATTTACTCTGGCCACATCGAAGACCTTCTCCATCTCCATTATCCACGTTTGGGCCTATCTCGGGTTTACCGATCACTGAAATTTCGACGGTCCTACTGCCTTAAATTCCTTAAAAATCATGCCTTGGACTTGCGACTGATTCGTAAGCGCTCCAGTCAGCAGGTTCACCAATTGTTGAACCGAATTGGGATTCATACCGTCATTGTTGTTGTCGTTGTTATTCGTCGAACCCTCTGGGTGTAGACGAGTAGGTCTTCTTCTAAGAGACATCTTTCTGTTAAGAAATATTTTTATTAGATCCTTTACTCATTTCTTAGATATTCAAGTTCATACTTAAACATTTAAAATATCTTAATTAACATTTGCACACATAGCACATCAAATAACTTCGATATTTTATTCATTCGTAGTTTTAAAACATATCATAGATAGCATCTCTGCTATTTACATCATCTTTCCTGAACTGAAAAAGTCACAAGATTACATTATCATCTTATCCCAATATTATCTCAAATTCTGGGATTTACATTTATTTATATATAAAAAAAAACCATAATTAAAGACTCTACTATCTAGGCATGTTAAGACGTCGCACAGTCTCTCTACGTTCTTCTTCCATCACCTGAAACACCGTTATGCGATCCACCATGTACCACGGTAAATATTTGAACTAAGCTGGGTAATAGAAGACACGATCTTGGGCCCTATCTATAGCCGTATGGAAAGCATAGTCTGTCTCCCTCAGTTTGGCCTTCTTCACTTAGACCTCGTCCTCAGCTCGATCTACACGTTGAGTAGCCCTCAAACTCATCTCCTCTGCTCTAGCACGCTTCGCTGACTCCTCTTGGATGTCGATCTTCAACTTCACTAGCTCGGCTAGTACATCATCTCTGTCACTCTCCGCGTGAACTAGATCCTACTTTATGTTTCCAAGCTCACTGTCCAGCTCTTCAATGGGTTCGTCTCGCTGTTGTATGGTCGTTCAACTCTCGTCCGCCAGTTCTTCAAGCTCTCCGACTCGACCATGTAGCTCTACATTGTGGTCGTAGATCTCCTCGTATATCTCAGCGCTAGTCGAGTGAGGTGGAAATTCCTCTTCAGGATCCTCGTCCTCTTCCTCTAACTCATCCTCGTCATCTCAGTCAAAGACTGGCTCATGCTCCTGACCATCTACGGTGATTAATGGAGATGGCTCTCTCTGAACCAACTGCTCCCAGACAACCTGGATGTCTCGGGGCTCCTCGTCCCTAGGCATATGAGGTAACTCCTCCCTAGCCTGACTGGACTCTCCAACGTTCGTCATCATGACAACAAAGTTTTAAAGTTTAATTATTATGTGATATCGATCGATACTCTTCGCGTACATAACTATAAACACATAGCATATAAGGTAGTTTATTATCTTTATCTATCAACACTATCTTTTTGATCACTTACAAGGCTACTACCTAAGGTTTCCCCCACCTAAGGTTCATAACCTAAAGCTTTGATACCAACCTGTGACACCCTCCAATCCGGGTACTTCAATTACACGGGATTTGGTGCTCACTATCTAAATAAAACATAACTACTGCTCATAATGAGGAATGCAAAATAAATTACAACCTTAAATAAATAATAAAATCTTCCTTATCAAAAGGATTACAACCTTGCTCAAAATATCCCAGGGTTATCTAACCTTAATATAAACAATTCGCAAAAAATAAACTTCACATAATAAAGTCTTAAGTCTTATTACAAATCATAATCAACGAATACAACAAGCCTTCACTTGTTCACCTTGGCCATGCCCTTACTAGTTGATGGTTCATCAACTCTTTCGACTTTAGCTGCAATGGTTATTTAATTGCAATAGTGAGCAAACAAAGCTCACTTGAAATAACAACAATAATTATGATGATATAATATTTGAATAGCTTTAACTGAATTAATAATAATTCCTTCATTAATAATCTAGAATAAGATTTAGGATTCATCTTAGGGTCATAAGACTTTGAACTATGTCCTAGGTTATAAACATTTTTATTGAAAACCTTTAACAGTCGTTAGACTTTATGGACTATTAACTCGTACTTAAGGGGATCAACCCTTCGTACTATGTATTGTGCACAAACATCTTAACTCTTTGGCATGGTAATCCCCTATTAAATAGGGTTGTTCATCTCAGTATTTTAATAACAAGTCCGCACCAAAGAAAGTTTTGTTTAGATAAGCTTCATATGAAATTTAGAGTTCAACTATCATCAATTAAGGAGTAGTTGAATCAACTTACAATAATTTATAATTCGATAATAAAAGAATTACGAATTAACTTATGCTTTAGAATTATACTTAAAGCATTTGAAAGATAATATAAACATTGCTTGAACAATTAAGTCAATGTCACATCTATATAAAGATAAACTTCAATAAGATATTTGCTCAACATGAAAATTATAGAGAACGCAAATAACTCGCATAAATAAAATCAAGAAAGAATAGAACACTTGCTCAAATAAAGTTTGATTTTAGAAAACTTACCTCAAGCGCAAGCTACACTTTACAATTTACAAATCACTTTCTCAATAATCTTACACATTACATTACGTTTACAATATCAATTAGTTTTATAACCACTACGTTAAACCATTGAACTTCCTACTTAAGTTCAACTTAATAACATGGTTTGTAAACTTAACTCGCTTAACTAACCACATACGTGAGTCTAAACTCACAACATGCATATCATACGTGTATAACACTTTAAACTATCAAAATCATACCCTATGATAACAATATCTATGTACACACATAACATATTAATATGAGACTTCAAATTGTCTTAAACATGTCCACAATATGTTATCGTATTGTTTAATACACTTAACATGTCATCACATTAAGTTAGCTAATCATGTACTGTATAAAAACTTCATAGAACACAAAAGAAATTTCCGAACAGCCTTCACACCCGTTGGGGCGGGTGTTCCTAGGCCAAAAGACCCGCTGGGGCGGGTCCCCCTGCTGGTGGGTTCCTTGGCTCGCGAACTGTCCAGAGAAAAAGCCAATCTGGCTTATTTCTTCGCACCAAAGTTCGATTTTAACTAACACAATGCATATGAAACTTTATAAAAACAAAATCTTAAACTTCTAACAAGTTTTTAACATACATAAACACCACAACACATAATCAAAACACTTAATTTCATGATTTTGAAGAAAATACCATTTTTAAGCGTTCTTGAAGAAAATTAACACTGTGACTTTGTTTTTAAACCAAATCGAACAATTCAAAGCATGTTAATTTTATTTCTTGATATATTATCATAATCTATTATCAATTTACAAAATATATCACAATCAAACACGAATTTTGATAATTAAAGACTATTTTTTAAAGTAAGTTCATTGTAAATTGCTATGAACATGATTTCTTAATGTTCATCATATTTACATGAATTAAACTACTTAAATTGTCATATATCATATATATAAGGATTCATAACACATATTAAACATATATGATTCATATTACACAAATCCTTATAAAAATCAAGTTACAGAGAACTTATACTATGAAAACAATGAAGAACAAAACTTTTAACTAAATTATACCTTTGCTTTGATAGAGAAAGAAGATGATGACTTTTGTTTTGATTCTTGCTTTTGATTTCTCAAAGCTTCTTCTTCCTCCTCTTCCTTTCTCTCTTATTCTCTCTTTTCTCTCTTGTTTTCTTACTCTGTTATTTCTTTCTTACACTGACTAACTTTCTAACTTAACTAACGTAATATAAAATATACATAACTGATATACGTATATAATATAAAAGGTTGATTGGCACTTCTGTCCCTCCACGTTGCGACCCACTTTCAAAGTCGTCCCTAAAGTTTTATTTTCGTCAGTTAGGTCCTTAAAGTGACATTTTGTTGGCGTTTCCGTTCCTCCAACCCATTTTGACCTCAACCCGACCCATTTTAACCCAACCCGACCCAGTTTGACCCAACCCAAATTTTTAATATTTTTAAAAATAATATTATTTTTAAAATAATAATTATATTTAATATTTTAAAAAATAATACTTAATATTTTAAAATAAATTATTATTTTTTAAAAAAATATTTATTTTGAACATAGCTGCATTTATTATTATAAATTTATTTTTTTTAAAAAAAATTAAATAATAATTATATTTAATATTTTAAAATAAAAATTAAAAAATATTATTTAAATAATTATTATTTTTAAAATAATAATTATATTTAATATTTTAAAATAATATATATTTTTATTTAAAATAAAAATAATTATAAAAAATTATAAAAATAATTATTATTCTAAGGAAAAAATATTTGAAACTTTTATTTTTACAAAAATGAGTAAAATTTTCTAAAATATAGATTCAAAAAAATACATAGAAAATAAAATTTTATTTTTTTTTAAAAAAAGTATATTTTTTCATTTTTTATGTAAAAATTTATTTTTAGAAGAAAAGTTAATATTTCTTTTTTTATTATATGTATTTTTAAAAACTAAAAGTAAAATTTAAAATACAAAAAAAGTAAAAAAATTTAAAAAATGATTCAATATTTTTGTAAATAAATAAATATTTTTTAATAAAATAATTAAAATCTTCAAGAAAAAAAATTAGAAAAAATTAAAAACTTTAGGGATTCAATCTTATTTATTTCTAAAAAAAATTCCTGAAAATAATAATTATTTTTTTAGAAAAAGTTGAATCACCTTTTTTATTTATCTTTTACTGTTTTTAGAATACATATAAAATGGGTCGGGTTGGGGCCAAAATAGGTTGGAGGAACGGAAACGCCAACAAAGTGTCACTTTAATGACCTAACTGACGAAAATGGAACTTTAGGGATGAATTTGAAAGTGAGTGATAACTTGGAGGAACAGAAGTGCCAATCAGCCTAATATAAAACATAATTATATGATGCATAACTGACAAATAATTATATACCTACTTAATACATAGCAGTTACATTTTTTTTAAAATCAAAAAGCTTCAAGGCTTTGTTTGGCCAAAACCTCTTTAATTTTAAAAAAACAGATTTTTTGTAGTTAAGGCCTTATTTGGTAAAACAGGGTTAAAACAGAAGTAAGGATTATTTGGCAAAACTCTTTAAAACTCGTTTAATTCACTTAATAAATCTTTTAATACATACTTTTAATGTTACACTTTATTTAATTAAATTTCAACATTCTAATTGAATTAAATAAAAGCTAACATCAATTAACCAAATAAAATTTGCCACATAACAATTAAAAGTACTCACAAATCATAATCTCATGTAACAATTACCACATAGATTTTTCATTTAATTTAATTATCTCAATTAAATTAAACTATACCATAGAATCATTACACATCAATTATATTAACATTCATTTAATTAACAGATTGCACTTAATTAAATTACTCCACAATAATTACATAAATTATTTATTTAACTCAATAAATCAATTAAATTTTTTTATTTAATTCAATAAATATTTACAATTAAATATACAAAATCTCATTCGTTATAATATTCTCTCCTTAAAAGGATTCTGTCCCCAGAATCACAATAGAAAAACACATTCGTCACAGTGACTGCAAGATCAAATCTTGACCTAACTCCCCATCCATGGTGAACCTCAATTATTATAGTTGTTCAATCAGATTAATCAACTTTAGACAATGAGTATTAACTGTAGTGCCCCCGGATATAAGAGATCGGAAGGGCTCTCTAAATATTGATACCTAGCAGTCCTGCTTTGCTCACCATATAATTCTTTTAGGTGCAGCAAAATAGAATAGGCATCCATTTTCTCGTGCTGACGCTATAGCTCATTACTCATGGATGCGAGCTTGATGCACTGTGCAATAGATGCATTATTTTCCTGAGAGACTGTTTTAAAAGTAGCAATCTCTTCCTGAGAGACTGTTTCTGCAACCTTTCCAGGGACATATGAATCTTGGGGATATAAGAATTTTTTTTAGAAGTGAGAACAGTTCTCAAATTTCTTAACCAGTTTGTGTTATTCGGTCCGGTCAACTTGTTAGCATCAAGTATGCTACGCAGTGATAGTGAGTGTGACATTTTTCAAATTCTGCATGTGAAATAAAACAACATTTTAGCATACATTTATTTAAATAATTATCAAAATAAATTAGGTCTTATTTTAAATTGGTATCTCATACTATTTTTCTTGATTTTTTCCCTCGTACCAACTTCAAACACTCAGTAACGCTCATATAACATATATTTTGGTCATAATACGACCATAAGTCCCATAAAACACAAATTATCCATAAAACCTCACTTTATTAGATAATTTCATAAAAATCTTATTTACTGAAATTCAGATAGGCACACTTAGAAGGGGGGCTGAATAAGTGTGGGAACAAACTATGACCAATTTTTATTGTGTGTTAAACTTTTCTTTCTAAGAATTCAGGATATTAGATTTTAGAATTCAGCTTACTAGATTAACGAATTCAGTTTACTGGATTAACAGATTATCAAAAAGACAGCTTACTATCCTAACTTTCAATATTTATTTACTTATACTAATTGATGACCTGAGCAGTTATGGATAATTTTCTGATAAAGTATATATGTTAAATGTAGACACTTAAAATTTCACTTTCTTTATACTAACCTTGCAGAAGGGCAAAAGCATAATTTTACTTCAGAGACAACCCCAAGGTAAGGAAAAATCATCTGATCACCCCGAAGACAACCCTGTGGATGATTCAAAGGGCCAATGATGTCCGAACATGACGCGAACCGAACGAGGATCGCAAAGCTGAGAAAGTGTCCATAAGAAGTCACCTTAGCAAATATCGAACTGCGTGCTATCAAAGATGAACCAGTTAATTGTAGTCGAGAACAAGGAGATACCTTTCAGCTACCAGCATCATCTTCCCAGACCCCAATTCAGTCCGACTCGACATTATTCCGCAGCCTTCTGTGACGAACGGGATTTTGGTAATTTATTTTAAATATTTATTGAAATAAATAAATATTTTTTGTTGAATTATTTATTGAGTTAAATAAATATTTGATGGAATTGTTGTAGATTAATTTAATTAAATGTGTTACATTAATTAAATTAATGTTGAATAATTTTAAAGTTCAAAGTGTGAATTTAATTGGGTGAAATAAATTAAATGAGTTGTTCAATAGTTATATTGTTGTTCTAATTAATTTAATAATTAATTAGAGATTTATTGGTTTGTTATAATTAATAAATGAGAATTTTAATTATGTGATAATTTGATTTAATGGGTAATATTGCCTTTAATTTAATTAAATTTAAATAATATTATTTGATTAATTAAAGTGTGACGAATAAACTATATAATAAATGAGTTAATTAAAATAAATGGAAAAAGAGCCTTTTATAACCAAACCAAACATGACCTTAAGAACATGGGAGCAGTTAAGGCCATGATGCACTTAACCGCTTCCCATGTTGTGCTAGTTATTTTATACGTATAATAGCTATATCAGAGTTATATCAGTTCATTTTAAAAGCACAAGTTAGAGAAGATAGAGAGAGTGTAATATCCGAGATCGTTATGCAATTTAATAATTATCAATAAATGAATTTATGTGAAACTCTTGTGTGATTTCTATTACTTTATGTATATATGCTATACATATATAAAAATATATATGTTTTATTTGAAGTTATGTGATGAGATGTATTTAAATAGTTGATTTGGATTATTTAACTATTTGAATTTTACAAGTAGTTATTAATTTTATTAATTACAAGGAATGGAATTAAAACTCGAATTTGAGTTCGGAGCGGAATTTGAAGACGTGGACTGTAAATTTGAGTCCGAAACGTCGAAATTAGTATGAATAGACTATAATCATAAAATGTGTCGTGGTCGACTTTTTGCTTAAAGTCAATCGCTTGACTTTTTTGGGTAAAAAGTCAAACTCGAATTTCGGAAGCTAATTTGGCGAAACGAATAATCCCACGACGTTCGGAACGTTGATTTTAGTAAGAATCGATATTAGTATCGAAAAGTTTGGTTCCGAAGGGCAAAATGGTCAAATAATTTGTTAATTGATTAAATGATTAAAATAATTATTAAAAGAAACAAAATTGCATCAGCTGATGTGGAGGGGCCCACGTGACCTCCAAATTGGGACAATGGGGAGAGGGAGTATACGAATTATGTAGGGAGTTAGCAAGGAGGGAGTTATTCTCCTTTATACCCAAAGTCTTTTCATTTTTGTAACTCCATTTCATTATTCCTCTAAACCTCAACTAATGGGTATATGTATTGATATTGCAACTGATGTTCTGGAATTAAAAGGGTGGAAGGATTCAAGAGACCCTAACATATATATATACTCTCCACCCAAAATTCCTTCTTTCTTTTGTTAAAAACTCTACCGAGATTAAAATGGGAGTGAGAGCTTGAGAGACCTTGGAGAATCGTTCTGCAGATTTCAGAGGAGTAAACAAGCAAGAAGTGAGGCTTCAATCAGATTAACTCAAGTACGAATTTCATCCAAGAGGTTAGTCTTGAACCCTTGTATTGTATTTATATGAAAAGTGATAATACTTGCATAAATGTGAAGGAATATATATTATTTGGGTTGTGCTTGATTATATTGTTGATAGTAGATGATCATATGTTGAAAGGAACGAAAGTTCTAGTTAATTCATGTCTTAGATGCTCTGAATTTCAAAGAATTATGCCATGCATGCTTTATGTTTGATAAAATGACTCTAAGATGCTAAATTCATCAAAACATGGAAATTTGTTTAAATTGAATGTTGTAATATGAGTGAACATGCTATATTAAGTGATCTGGACAGTATGAGCAAACAAATTGCATGCTAGATGCAAAATCACGAATTTTTGACATATTGAACTAAACTAGTAATCTGTGGCTTTTCGGGATTTTCGAACCTTTGAAATCATACCTTAGGTGACCCGATTGTTATATGTAATAATTTTGTAAAATACTAGGTAGCATGATGTCTAACCTGACCAAGTTTCAAAAGAAACGGAGGTAAATTGAGCATGTTATGAATTTCGAGAACTAGCATGAAAATAAAAAAAATCTGCAGAAATCTGGAAAACCCAGAATTTTTCAAAGTCTGGAAGCAGTTCGTGTATGCTTATCTAGGCTTCTGGATCATGGTCTTGTTGTATTAATTTCATGCATGTTATATTTTTATAAAATACTATGCTGGATGAAGTTTATTGTGTCCAAGTATCATGGTTATAGCATCAGTAGATTAGTGGGAATTAAATCGCAAAAGTGGCTGTAAGGGAAGAAAAATGTTTTCTGGGCAGGATGAATGGCGCAACTGCGCCATTCATAAAGCTTATTCCAGCGCAGCTGCGCCGTGCCGATTCTGGTCCGAGTCGGGTCGGGCCGGGTCTGGTCGGATTATAGAAATTATTTTTTTTCCATTTTATTTCAGATTCTAAAATTGAGCACCTATACCTATATGATGCAACATGCTATGTGATTAGTTTGTATTAATAATAGAATGAGAATTAGATTAATATTCTAATTGAAATAAAAGGCAACAATTAACCTTAAAATTAGTATTTGATTATTTAGTTGCTTTAATGTGACTGAAATGATTAGGTTACGTGAAGAACTTGTAGATAGCTTTAACTGTGGAAGACTTATCTAGCAAGTTTATTGACTCTACCTTTCATTGAGCAAGCTTTACTCATTTAATCGAGCAAATATTCTATCCGTATTCACTTATTAAGTGATCGTGAGTTTCTTAACTTGTGTTATTTATTAATATGTACAAGTTTCCTATGTCATAAGTTATACAGATTCAAATATTGTACAAGCTTTATTGATGATTACTCAATTGTTATTTCAATTGTTATGCTTTAAAGTTTTTAATCATTAATGAACTGTTTTTAAGTATGCTTTCTGGCCTTTTGTTCCGGCTAGATAATATCGATGCGAAACATTATTTTATTTGAACAATTCAGATTCATTATAGCTCTTAAAGTTTACCAATCCAAATTGCTTTGGTGCGGTTTCGTGAGAATACCAAGATGAACAACCCGAATAACGGGGCAAACGGATGTCGGACATATAGTCCCATTTATGCTTATGCATTTAAATTTCATCCTTGTGCACAATGTAGGGTACGATAGGCTGATTACCTGGAGTACTTGCGGAGAATATTTTATAATCTATCTGATTGATAAAACGTCTGATGGTGTTCAATGAAACAAAACAATGTTCAGGGTATTAACGCCCCTAAATATGCTATTGCAAGTTCTAAAACTCTTATCTTTAATATTCGTATTTATCTCTTCGTTATTCTTTCAATTGTCGAGAAATGTCAATACAGATACTTCTATCCTGAATGTTATATCGAATTATTTCACATACTTGCTGGGCAATTTGTGCTCATTCTTGCTTAAACATTTCAGTTAAGAGTGAGAAGGCAGAGGGCTCGGGCAAGGACAAAGGAAAGGCTAAGATGAAATAATGAAAGCTTATTTCTTTGTAATAAGTTTACATTTTTGCATTTGATGTAATGTGGTGATAAACGCTAAGTTTAAGTTTAAGTTTGAGTTTATTTAAGGTTGTGAAGACTTGGGATTTTAATTGAATAATTATGTAATTATTAGTTTTATTTATGAAGTTTACTTTGTTAGATGATGGTCTATGATGTATCGTGAGCACCATATCCAGTGTTCGATGTTACACGGATTTGGGGGCGTCACAGGTTGGTATCAAAGCTGTAGGTTATAAACCTTAGGTGGGAGAACCTTAGACTATAAACTTAGAGAAGTTAGTGGAGATAATAGGGAGATGAACTCACGTAGAGTTCTAAGTGCTGTGTCAAATTTATTTTTACTAAAAAAAATAATAACAATGTTTATTTTAAAATACTAATCGAGTTATTTTGTCTTGATTGTAGGATGTCAGGAGAAGAGGTGATTAGAGATATTCACGTTGTTAGTGAGCTGTTGGTGATAGTTGCACTCGAGCCCATAGCTGAGGCAGCAGCTGATTCAAACCTAGATGAGGACCCTGAGGAGGATCCTGACGAAGAGGAGCCCGTGGAGGACTCCAAAGAAGAACTTGAGGATAGGCTGTTAGATGAGTTGATGGATAGGATTATAGAGCTAGACTACAGATTCCTTGAGTTGGAGGAGCTGCATCAGGAGGAGAAGGGAGCTGTAGCATTGCTTGGAGCGTTGGTGCATCATCTAATGATTAGGAACCCGAATCTTGCTGACAAGCTGCGAGCCTCAGACTAGAAGGGGACATGCTAAAGGATGAGAAGGAGGTTATCAGGACCCACTTGGGGCATTCGATTAAAGGGTTAGAGTCAAGGGTTCAGAGTCTCCAATCTGACAAGCAGACGATTAGCACTTACTAGAGAGATAAGATGATAGGCCGTGTTCGGGCAGAGAACCTATCGGGCGAGTTAGAAGGAGAAGTAAGAGATAAGAAGGTTAGGATGGACAGGATGAACTACGCATTTAGATCAGCGCATGGTAGGTTCCAGCATTGGGTGTATCACTTTCCACGTGAGGAGTACCGGTCTAGACATGCCATAAGCCGACGGCTGGTACTGGAGATAGCGGATAAAGAACATGAAGACACCATTAGGCGGGGTCTTTAGTTTATTTGTGATGAACTTCTATTATTAGTGGGTTGTACATTAATTATGATATGAGTACTTGGTTTTGGGGTTTTGCTAAGTATTTTGGTTTAAGTGATGTAAATGGCTTAATGCCATAAGATGATTAAATACTCTGGTATTATGGTTTTTAATTAAATAAATATGCTATTATTTAAATATGTGATGTGATGATTAAGTTTTTATATAAGTTATGAATGCTGTAGGAATAAGTTATGAGATGATAACATTAAGTTTATTGAAACA